>JAOANR010000015.1:17331072-17931072 GCA_030278955.1 Hygrophila difformis | reverse complement strand
AAATGGAAGGGCGGTTGATCTCAAATCTGCTCCCTAATCTACTTCAAATGACAGCAAATTAGAATTGAGCAGATTGAGACAATTTGTTATTCAATCTTCTCCCTAATATTTTGTTTACCAAACATTTTTTTTTTGTTTAATGAACAGCCGATACAGGTTAGAAAATGGGTGATGTGAGCTCATGCCACACAAATTATAAAGGGATCTAAAGCTTGGGATAATGGGCTAGGTGGGGAACTGAACCTCCAGCCTAAAAGTTGAGAGTCGAGAACTTGACCACTAGACTAAATCTACATCCCCATTTACCAAACAAATAAAAATAACATATAGGATGGTCAAATATGCTAATTACGAATATGGTATTCAATCTGGTGGCAACCAAACACACATCCTTTACTTTAATTAATCATCTTCCAGTTCTATATAACATAAAAATATATTGTTCATGGAATTATCATTAACCCATACCAAACAGATGAAATTCTAATGTATTTTGATCTACGTTCAGAAATTCTAATGTCTTTTCCAATGGGCATGCATTTTGAATTTTCACCTCTCACAAAATGGTGCTCGCATCAAAAAAGTGATACAAGAGAACAAAATTAGAAGGAGAAATGCAAATTACCCCTATTAATATACTGAATAAATAATTAATTTTTATATAAATATATCTATGTACTAAATATAAACACGATAAGAATTTTATGTTTTAGCGACCGAAAATTTTTGATAAAATTTGGTCGCTAAAAAGTTAGCAACTGAATTTGCTTCCGAAATTCCTTAGCGATCAGAATTTTTAGCCACCAATCCCAAATGTTGCTAGTAGTGAAACATTATTCATATTACAAAGGGCTAATAATGTATCATATCAATCACAAGAAAATCACAATAACAAGCAATGCTTTATTTTATTGAAAGAATGACGTCCAGTTTGAACATTTTTTTCTTCTTCTTGTTTTTTTTTTTTTTATTCAACTTATTTTGAATGGGAATATTGTCCTCGTTACCCCTATTCAACCCATAATCTAATTTTGTGAACAAGAAAGTGCAGGGGAACAGGATGAAGATCAGTTGTTATACTTATTCAGCGATTCGCAACGGCGGCTGGCTGCAGGCCTTTTAAAGAATCTGTTAGCACGCTGCAAATAATCTTCATTTGAATCCATCTTGACATTGTTCTTTGGGGGTGGTGGTGTATTATTGGTGGCAACACTTGCAGCAGGATTAAGAATGAGTAAAGATACAAGAGGGATTGGGAGCATATTCCATATCCTACGCCATGTACTCGTAGAATTACCTCCCATTTCTCGATACGAACCATCGAGGCTTTCTGACTTCTCATCACCTTTTGCGCATTTTATTGAGCTTTCAATGTCGTTCGAACAAAGCCCGTAAAAGGGACTTGCAAAAGAAAATAAAATCCCAAGAAGAAACAGAACGCAATACACACGAGGCATCTTGTGAAGACAACAATACTTTGTTGCAAACTTGTAAACAAATCCGACATCCAGTTACATCATTTTATAGTAGAGGAACTATTTAATATTCACTTCATTTGTGAATGTTTATCCATAAGTGAAACTCATGCGAATTGAGGAATATGTTATTTTCTTTTTTTTTTTTTTTTTGTGAGGCTGAAGTCAAATAGAGGAAAAAATCAAAGGAAAATAAAAGCAGAAGAGAAACAGAACTATAAAGATATGGGGAAACACGAGCCGAATCAAATGACAATATTATCATTTATATAAGATTTTTAAATACAGTTTGTAGTTTTTTTACAACGATTTTTATTTTAGGAAAAAAAAATCATCAGAATAATAAGAATAATAAATAAATATATTTTTTTAATCAGAAAGATACATCTTCGTGAATGAATTGGTAAGATTAATCATATCAATATCAAAGCAATTGATCTGAATAGTATGAGCCTCTATCAGCTTAAATAAATGTTTCGTGTTTGAGTTTTTGTATATGCATAATTTTAGTTTGTGAGAGTCAACCCTTCAATAACTCGATGTGTTTTGTCGATATCCGGTATAAAAAATTTAAAAAAAAAAAGATTAATCATACCAATTCAAAGTTTTAGTGGTAGCATTTCGATTCAAGTGGCACAACAAAAATTGCAAGGAGGCGATGCAAGAAATTATTCTTGTCATCTCCGGTGTAATGAATCCGACCACAAAGGTCGCAACAATTGAATTTTTTGTTTTTTAAAAAATATAATTGAATATGTTAGAATATAAGTAAATCTAAATATATAGATTTGAAAATAATTAAATATAATTTGAAATTAATAATTGAATTACATTGATATAATTTCTTAATTATATTGATACTTGAAGGAACTATAATAGTTGGCAAGTGCTGAAACCAATAGATGCTTGCAGCCTAACGATTTTGTATTTTGGACTAAAACATTGTTTCTATTAAATGAAGAATCTAACTTATAACACTTGCTGCATATTAATTTAAGGGAGAAGTTAGGGTGCGACTATGAGATTTGACATGATGTACTGCGGCGTTTTCCAACCGTTGATTAACTTTTTAAATCAACGGTTGAGATGAACTGGAAGGGTAAAAAAGTAATTATGTCATATTACTCCAAAATATATTTTAATACATTTCAACGACAAGGTATGTACTTTTCAACGATTTTGTTGATTAATATATTATTTTCAGCGACATGCATATTGTTTTCAGCGCACCCTCCGTGTATTTTCAGCAACGGAGTATAGTATATTTCAGCGACGTACTATAGTATATTTCAGCGACAAGCTATAGTATTTTTCAGCGACTTGATATTGTGCATTTCAGTGACTTCGTAAAAGTTGAAACCCTAATTCTTTGGTTTAATGAGGATGTTTGGGAGTCAGCGGATCCGCTAGCAGATAGCAAATTCGGAGAGAAAATTGTGAGAGAATATGCTGATTGAATCTGCTATATGCTCCTAAATATGCCGGCTTCCAAACAAGCCCAATATATTTCAGTGACGCACTCTAGTATATTTCAGCAACGCACTATAGTATATTTCAGCGACAAACTTTGTGCATTTCAGCGATATACATAGTGTTCTTTAGCGATGACCTTATGTGTATTTTTCACCGACTTGACATTAAAAAATTTTTTGGACAATTTTACCCTTTTACATTTTGGACCGTTGGATCTTAAACGAACGGATGGGATTGGTGCCTTGATGTGCTGCGGGGTTTGGTGATTGCACCGTAACCAATCCCTTAAGTTAATTGATCATGTGTATATTTAATAGTATTACCTAACAATTCAAGGACAATCTTCTCCACGTTTCGTCTTACATTACCCTCCAATTTTCTTAATTATGCTGTTATTCATAGATATACGTCGCTGAAATGTTCTTAAATAAAGTCATTGAATTGTTCATGAAAACGTACCCGAACTGCTGCTACTTGAGTCGCTGAATTGTTGATGAAAAGTCGCTGAATTGTTCTTGAAAGAATCGCTGAATTGTTCTTGGTAAGGTCGTTGAATTGTTCATGAAACGTTGATGAATTATTTTTGATATTATCGCTGCATTGTATTCTGTAGCATCGCTGAATTCTTCTTGCAGGGTCGCTGAATTCTTCTAGGTATGCTCGCTGAATTCATCTACATATAGTCGGTAAAATATATTTGACAGCATAAGTGGTTTGGTTTTTGGTAGCATCGCTAAATTCTTCTTGGTTCTGTCGCTGAATTATGCTAGGCATGATCGCTGAATTCTGTTAGATAGTGTCGCTGAAATATTTTGATAGCATCACTGAGTTATTTTTGGTAGCATCGCGGAATTGTATTTTTGGTAGCATCGCTGAATTATGCAATGCAATGTCGCTGAATTATGCTGTTTGTTGTCGCTGAATTCTTCATGAACTATTTTTGATACCATCGCTGAATTTTTTTGTAGCATCGCTGAAATGATCGGTTAATAGATTTGTTACCATATTTATTAAGTATAATCGATCAGGATAAAATATTATTTGGAATATTAGATATGGTTACCAAATATTTGATTTGATTATCAAATATTAGATATGATAACATAATAATATAGGGTTATAGTTTCATTATGCCAATTATACCCTTTTTCATTTACAACCATTGGATTTTAAATGGACGCTTCAGGTCGCTGCCTTGATGTGCTGCGGGATGCTTTGATCGCACCTAACCGCACCCAGGAAAAAATACCGAATGAGAGAAATAGGGTGCAATCAAGACATTTGTCTTGATGTACTGTGGCCTTTCCCGACCGTTGATTCACATTGTAAATCGACGGTTGAGATTAACTTAAAGGATAAAAATATAATTTTGTCATATTACTCCAAAATATAGCTAATCATTTCATCGACAAATTATATACATTTCAGCGATTTGTTAATATTTCAGTGACGGACATAATATTTTCAACGCGGCTTCTGTGTATTTCAGCGATGAATTGTAGTAGTATATTTCAGCGACATGCTATAGTATTTTTCAGCGACTAGATAATGTTCATTTCAGCGACTTCATATACGTTGAAACTCCAATTCTATGGTTTAACATATTTCAGGAACGAGCTGTATGTATTTCAGCGACGTCATGTGTGTATTTCAGCGACATGCCACAGTATTTTCAGCGATAACACCCTACATGTATTTCAGCGACTTGACCGTTATACATTTTTTGGACAACTTTACCCTTTTACATTTTGGACCGTTGGATTTTAAATGAACGATGGGGATTGATGTCTTGATGTACTGCGGATCTTCTTGATTGCACCGCAACCAATCCCTATACTGAATATACCACATACCGCACATACCGTATCGAAAAAATACTGAGAATGTTGAAATTTTCTGTATACCGTAATTTTCAGTACGGTATGATACCGTAGGATTTCGGTACGGTATATTTTTTTTAATACCGCGGTATATCGTTACTGTACCGAACTTCGGTATATATCACGGTATCGGTATGTCGGTATGTACTGAAGCCTCGGGATAACGGTAGATATCGAACTTACTGAAAAACTATATAATTTACATAATTTTACATATTTAATCCTATATATCGAAATATCGGTATGTACTAAAAGTTCGGTATGTCGGTATATCTCGCGACACTGATTTGTTGGCATATACCGAATGTTCAATATGTCGGTGTATACGCGATACCAATATGTTGGTATTTACCGAATGTTCAGTATATCGGTATATACCGAACTTACCGAAAAGTCGGTATGGTATATCTCATATCGAAATCTTCGGTATACTGAACTTCGGCATACCGAACACTTCGGTACGATATACGGTATGGTGAAAAAATTTGGGTATACCGTACCGATCCATCCCTACCCATATTTTTCAGATAAAAAGAAGTACTAGTAATACTCAGTATTAAAATGTTAAAATGACACAAAATTAGTGGAAGGTGGAGTATAATTTTACACGAATCAGTTAAGCCCAACATAAAAAAGTGACTGTAAAATGTTGGGCTGCTGTCTCAAATTTGGATGAGACAGTGGGAACTGGAATTGGGATCTCTCATCTCATTCTCAAATCTGACGCAGTTAAATTATCCGAATTCCCAATTCGCAGCCAGAATTCGAAAGCCCAGGCCAGAAACTACAAGCGCAACTGCGCTAGTGCTGCAAGTGGAAGGAAAGAACTGCCTGGCTTGAATATACCTTTGTCTCTGCCTCCGTCCGCCTCTTCCTGCCCTTAGATTACTCTCTGTGTGCCGCCGCTCCTACTCTTCAGTTCAGCTACCGCCTACCATCTTTGATCAGGTCTTAGTTCGAGTCGGGTTATCACGGTCTCCTGATTGAACCCGCAGATGATTTTATCACCCGATGATCGAATTATACTCTACTACATCTGCTTAGCTAGTCATCGCAGGTAAACAAATAAACCCTAACCCATACGCCAAAGCCCAACTCTGAATTACTGTTTTTCTCTAATTTTTTATTTTTAAAACTTAAACCTGGCTTTTATTTAATCGCATGGGTAATGGCACAATGACATGTCTGTAAATGATTATAATTTATTCTAGCTTATGGAAGTGTTTGTTTCTAATTTTCAAGAACCTCTCTTGCGATGAAGCAACAATGAGCACCCATCATACACACATGAAACTGACCTTTGAAATCAGGTAATGAGGATTAAATGGTTTAGCTTTGTGCATTTTGCTCTGGATGAGAAGCCAATTTATGCTGAATACAAACTTGGTGTTAGGAATGTATCCAACCCAACAGACATAGCCTGCTGTGCCAAGTCATTCTTTCAGCTGATGTGCTGCAAAGCAGTAATGCCACTTGATTTTGGCCTTTTTTCCTATGATTTATAAACTGAGCAGTTAAAATATAATAGTTCATGTTATGCTTGCTTGATATATAAGTATCTGCCAAATTTTCTCACAAGCTTGGACTTAAATTTATTATTCGTATATCTCTTTAACTTATTGATAGGTAATTGTTAGCTCAAAGAACCTTGTGGCTTTTATTCCATCTCTTGCACGGAAGGAGCTTAACTGGAAAGACGAGTAAGATAATTTCGCACTTATCATGACCGACCCTTGATGTGATTTTCAAGCTGTTTGCACATTGATTGAATGAGGGTATATAATTGTTATTTTCGCTTTGGTCCGTGGAAGATTTCCAGTTCCCTTAATTAATATATTTGGAATCCTATTTACATTGTTTGATTTCTCACCTCTTAAAATTTTTTGTCGTAACCATGGAATTATCTCCTAAATATCCTGTTGCTATTCAGTGTATTAGGGCTTTGAAAGTAATAACCTGTCTTCTCCTTCAACTTTCTAGATTTTTGGCTTTACAAATTTTGAAACGATCAGCAAGTCGGGCAAACCTAAAAGAAGAGGAAACACAGGGAAACAGTTGAAGAAAGAAATAAGGTAGGTTATCATTTATTTATTGTTGAAATATATCTGCAATTTATGTGGTTCTATTCTGTATGTATGGATGGATGGCATGATATTATATACATCCTCCGTCATTGAATAATGTTAACATTGGCATAGTAAACACTATTCATTGCATAACTTTGATTCGATTGTCTAATACAGTTACATAAGATAAAACACAGTCAAGTGAGACCTTGTTAGATTCGTCTAATCACATAGTTTTATAATACTCCCTCCGTCCCACTCCAAGTGTCTTGTTACTGTTGGGCACGGGAATTAAGGTAGAGTTGGTTTGTGAGTATATGATGGGGTCCACATAGTTGTTGGAGGGGAAAATTATTTCTATTTATAGAAAGAAGACATTTGTAATGGGATATCCAAAAATAGTAAGTAGGACATTTGGAATGGGACGGAGGGAGTATTAAATTTTTATAATCTTTATTTTATAAAATTTGAAATATTACTCTTTAAAAATGTGTATTGGATTGCGTGAAAACATAGAATGTTAAAATTTTTTGATGACGGAGGAAGTACTACGCTATCATTCACTATGTGTATATGCTTTAATCTAGACCAATTCATGTTTATTTGTTTATCTTCTTTCTGTCTTGGTTGTTCCATGTGTTATTGCAATAACTACCTTACTACAATATCTTATGATTAGTGTATCTTATATTTGGTTGTGACTTACATTGTTTGGTTCCCCCACTTCCCCTCATATTTTCTTGCATGAGAGTGATTAAACAAATTCCATTATAATGATTTTTCCTTTCTTTTCAATACTATGTGGTAATTGTTTCCTCATGTAGGACTCTCTTGTTATTCAATTGTGAACTGCATCTGCCACATTGATAAGCACTGTATGATCAGATTAGCTGCAAGGATAGTTGCACAAAATACTGATTCTCAATATCTGAAGCATTATGCAATATACTACCTTCATATGTAAATAGTTGATACGTAGTAGTGCAATATATGGCCTGCCGTTTGGCTTTTCACTATTGTGTAGTGTTCGCCTGCTGGAGTTAATTATTGTTTTGTTTTCTTTGTTTCATGCCTTTGTCTGACGGCATTCTCAGGAGGAATTCTATCTTTGTTGTAGTTCTTTTGTTTGATTGATTTCTTGGTAGTGTTGAGCTTACCCGTGATGAGGATTACTTTTATTTTATCTATATATATATATATATATATATATTGGGTTCTTTTCTTTCCAAAGTTTAATAAGTTTTTGCTCTTATTTATACTTCATGTTTCCTCGGACAAGGTGTAGGCAATAATGGCGAAAAAAGTGAAAAGGAAAGCAAGAAGTGGTCAGAAAGAGAAAGTGAGTTTCTCTATCTCTTCAAAAACAGCCGCCCAACAAGGTGCAAGCAATGCTGAAGCCCCTGCTAATGGGGTTGCAAGTGTAAAAGAAAGAGGAGGGACCTGTTCTCATATTGATAGAGGGATCAATTTGAAAGAGTTTTCTGCCAAATTGGGGTCTTCAGAATCTCTTATTTGTGAAGATTGTCGTGGAAATGTTGATGGACGAGGAAAGAAGGGAAAAAATAAACAAGGTAAAAAAGGAGGGATCAAGAAACCAGAGACCAAATCAATTTGGGTTTGTTTGGAATGTGGGCATTTCTCATGTGGAGGTGTTGGATTACCAACGACACCTCAAAGCCATGCTGTTCGGCATGCAAAGCAGAACCATCATCCAATTGTTATCCACTCTGATAATCATCAACTACTTTGGTGTTTTTCCTGCAGCAAACTGATTCGTGGTGAAAGGTTGGAAGACAAAAAACATGAAGATGTCTTCAATGAGGTAGCTAAAATAATGAAAGGGCTATCCAGTGGAGGATCAACTGTCGATGTTGAGGATGTTTGGTTTGGAACCGGTACTGTGACTAGTGAAGTAAAGTCAGATTACACTTCAAGCGTTAGCTCCGATGGGAGAGCTGGTTCCTCTGTAAGAGGCTTCGTTAATCTTGGAAATACCTGTTTCTTCAATGCAATCATGCAGAATCTGTTATCTATGAATAGCTTGAGGGACTACTACTACAAATTAGATGATTCTATTGGTCATTTAAGTGCTGCAATGAAAAAACTTTTCACTGAAGCCAGTGCTGAAACAAGCTCAAGAAGCACCATCAACCCTAGATCTTTGTTTGGTACTCTCTGTACGAAGGCGCCCCAGTTCCGCGGATATCAACAACATGATAGTCATGAGTTGCTTAGATGTTTGCTTGATGGTTTATCCACTGAAGAATTGAGTGCAAGAAAGCACACCAAATCTAACAATGCTACAAACATGGATCTCACTTTTGTAGATTCCATATTTGGTGGAAGACTATCTAGTACTGTTAGTTGTTTGGAATGCGGGCACTCATCAACTATATATGAACCATTTCTGGATCTGTCATTGCCAGTGCCAACCAAGAAACCTCCAGTTAGGACTCAACCTGCTACTCGAGGCAAGAAATTTAAATTACCTCCAAAGAAAAATGGGAAGAATCTCGCCAAAGTTAGCAAAGAAGCCAGTACTCTACGTGGACATAGTGCTTCTGCTCAAGTTATTACTGAAAACTCTTTAGGAATGTCTTCTGCACCAGAAGCTAGTGAGTTGGTACTATCTTCGAGTAGTTCTTCATTTTCAGATCACATTGATCCAAATATTATAGCCCTTGATATGGGTTTCAGTGCTGAGGATCTTTCAGCTATCCAGGAACACAAAGGAGAAACAGAGTTGCAGTCAATCTCTGCTGATGGTTTTGCAAACTCATGGTTGGATTATCTCAATGATCAAGTCTCATGTGATCTTGATGTAAACTCAGAAATTGATGAAGTATTAGTGAACCAGGCTTTTGCCAATGAAGATTCTCTTGAAAATGATGCCCCTTTGTCCACTAAGCTGAATGGGAAATGTAGTGATTTAGCAAATGCCGTTTTGGAAACTTGCTTAAATAATTCTAAACAAATTAATTCCCATGAACCATTTGTACCAGCACAGCATGTTGTGTGCCAAGCTGAGGATAAGCTAAACGTAAATCAAAATTGTGATAAGGGACTCTCCACTGAAAACATTTTCTCTGAGGAAGGTAAGGGTGATGCTGGTCTATGTCATAATTCTGACTCATGTCAACAAGATTATTATAAAGATTCAAATACTTCAGGGACAGACAATGAGCACCCAGCACAGGTGCAAGATGTAAACAAGCAGTTTAATGCGGTTCTCTCCTTGGAATATTCTTTTACTGAGGAAGTTGTCCAATGTGGTGCTGATTCCGGTCAACAAACTTGTACTCAAGAGTCTAATATCATTGGGAGGGACAATGTACACCCACCACTGGTTCATGATTCTGGAGAAGGCTTGCTTTCGAATAAAGAATATGCTTCGTCTAGTGTGGAGTCCGAAGTAAGTTTGGTTGTACATGCTGACCAAAAAAGGGGAGATAATGAGTTCCCATCACAGATTCAGAAGTCTGAAGTCCAGTTGCTTCCAAGTGAAGAAGATGCTTCTAGGGGCTTGGAGATATCATCAGTGGTTCATGGGGATGAGCATGATTCATTAGGTTTTGATGGACTTGGAGATCTATTCAATGAACCTGAGATTTCCTTGGACTGCAAGCCCTTGGACCATTCTGTTTCTAATGATGCAAGTAAGAGTGGAGTTGCTGGAAACAGTAGTGAGTCTGATCCTGATGTGGTTGATAATGCTGATGCTCCAGTCTCTGTTGAGAGTTGTTTGACACTTTTTATGAAACCAGAATTTCTTTCCAAGGACGAGCATGCTTGGCAATGTGATAATTGTTCAAGAGTTTTGCAAGAACAAAGCAATAGAATGAGAAGGAAAACTCAAAATCATGTATCCAATATTCTGCCCAATGGTTGTCAGGAAGGAAATCCATATAATCCTATGGATGTTGGTTACACTAGTAACAGAATGAGAAGTTTGACTGGAAACCTTGAAAGAGCTGCTTCTTTTTCAGATGACAATTCACTGGGTTATCAAAGGGAGAGCTACAAAAATGGAAAATGCTTGGATGAAAAGCAACCCGAGAGTGAGATAAGCATGATTGATTTTCATCGTGAAAGCTTGGAACCTCCTATGATAACCGAATGTCCTGGTAAAGTAGAATGTTAAATTGTTGAAAATGGAAATTTAATTCTTGCTGTGGATAATTTGACTCTGCTAAGTATGGATTTGCAGAAATCGATTCAGAGCGTGCAAAATGTGAATCCAATGGAAGTGAACCAGAGGTGGCCAGCTCAGAAAATTTGAAAGCAAAAAGGGATGCAACTAAAACTATACTTATCAATAAACCACCTTCTATCTTGACTATACATCTCAAAAGGTTTAGCCAAGATGCTAGAGGGCGCTTGAGTAAGCTGAATGGCCATGTGAATTTTAGAGAGTCAATTGATATGAAGCCATACATGGATAGCAGGTTCACTTTGACTTCCTCTTTTGTTTTTCTGTTTTTATCATCTTGGATAATTCCTATTATTGCCATTCTCGGTTTCATGTTTTCTTTTATATTTACATTTTTTTTGGAAAAATGTTTTTTTTAGCTCTTTATATATTTCATTTTTCTTTCAAAATCTTATTTTTATTTTGTTTATTTTATATTTTATTTTATTTTTTTGTTGTGTTCCAATAGGGAACTCCGTTTTCGTTTTCCTCTCAGTACTTAATCACCCATGGAAACACCCTTATTAACAATAAGCTGCCTGCCACATCTATTTTAGGCATTTATTTTTTACCTTAGAAAATATAGTAAGGGATTAGACTCGATATATTTAAATTCATTAGAGGTGATTCCAATGTTAGTTTTCACTTTTCTGTTCATTGGTTGATTCGGTGATTCTTATATTAATTGTGATGTATAAGTTAATAACAGAAACTCCAGAATCCAAAATAGACAACAGCAGACAGGCAACATGAGGTAGTTCAGGAATGAAAATTGAAATGTACTAACAACAGCAGCAGAACGAATGCAGAATATAAGAATATTAAGACTATTACACACTACACAGTAGTAGCAGAGAAGTACACAATACACTATTGCACAATTGACAATACACGCTAGTATTACCTACAATAATAATATAATATGGAGACGTATACATTATACACTCACATTTCCACAGTGTCACAGACTAGACATTATCTTAAAGGGTAAATGAGAAATCAAAAGTGAATAAATGAAGACAACACAAGAGATTATAAATTATAGAAGCATTGAAGCAGACCCATTCCAAAGACCAAATCTCAAACAAAATCTGAGGGAGCTAGAGAGGTGAGACATACCAGGTTGCCAGAGCAGATGCTGAGGTGAGGCGGAGGCGAGCATATCAGGCTAAAATTTGCTGGCAAGCAAAACAGTTGTGGTCGGTGAGTAGGGCAGCGGTGGGAGGGTGAACAATGTGAGAGTGAGTAGAATTATCACTTGAAAGTTTTTTGTGAATCTCGAGTTTTTTAAAGCAAGGAAAGAGAGGAAATGAAGGGAAATAAAAAGATGTTTTTGAGTTTTTTTCTTCAAGGAAGTAAAAGATAGGATTTGAAGGGATAGTTTTCCTTTCTTTTCCTCTCAAAACTATTCGTCCAAAATTGGGCAAATTTGAAAGGAAATAAAGGAAAATTTTGAAAATGACCATACTATAGTTATATGATCACCCTTTATCTTAATTTTTTATAATGAAGGACAATTGTAAAAGAGACATTTTTCTTTCCTTTCTTTCCAATTAGAGAACGTAACGTTCCTTTCAACTTAAGAACACACATGCTAAAATAAAATATCTTTCTGTTTCCTTTCTCTGTTCCTTTCATTTCTCGGTTACATCTGCGCATGATAACTAGGGAGTCTTTATCCCCGACCTAATTTGTGCAATAGAGCCCACCATATCCTCAAAACTCTTTGGATTTGTGCACAGGCATTTTGCTTCTACCACAACATTTAAAGGGTTTTGTGTTTTACCATTGAATGCCCTTCAGCCCATTCTTTAACCACTTGTTCTCGAGTTTCTCTCATCATATTAGCAACCAATTTACTTGCTCTCCTGTTTGATGTTTGTAGACTTCTTAAGAGATTGAGAGTGCTTAGTTATTCTTGAATTTGGATGAGGATGAGATGATTATTTTGTGGTAGTATAATATCATCACCATCATTTTCATCGTCATCCAAGTCCAACTGGGGTGGCACTTTATCTTTCAATTTTTTTTGTAGAAAGCTCTTTTCTGATATCATGTGCCAAAGTCTCCAGTTATATGCTTCTTCTGTTCTTCAATCTCTTAATTCTTAATTCCATAATGTATTTGTCTATGACAAGTGGAAAATTCCACCAAATCTTTATCACCAAGGCTGACCAAAACCCGTACTTCTAACTTGGATCATTGGATTTTACCTGTTTGTAAGGATATCCTTTGGAGGATCATAATTTTTTGTGCATGTACTTGTATTCATATACATGAATCAATATATGAAATAAAGAACACAGCCACAAACTAATTTTTGTAGACTCTTAACATTCAAATCAATAAATGGAGATAACATGAAAAATTGAAAATATGATATAAAATATATAATAAATTAGTTACATATTCAATTAAACAAGAAATCACTATAATTTCATAGACAGTGTTACAACAGACAAATTAACTAAACTATTCTAGTATCATAGATAAATAATACTGTAGTAAAAAGGAGGGGAGGATACAAAAAGGAAACCTACCACTTACCAGGCTGCCAGGTAAAGCCGGCGTGAAAAGGGACTGTGGTGACCGATGGGCAGCATGAGTTGAAAACGGCGCCCTGCGGGAGGGGCTTGAGGTGAATGCTCGCAGCCTCACAATCGAGTTAGGGCTGAATGACAGGTTAGGGCTTTGGCTTTGATTGAGGTTTTTGTAATTTCTCGGTTTGGTCTGGTCGGATGGGTTCTATCTAACCTTTGGCATCACATGTCGTATAAGGTGTGATTTCATACTGTGGTGACTATGTTTCTCCACTTGTTGAGGCTAGGGCCTTTGGCTGTTAGAGATGACTGACATACTGCTATGGCTACACTGTAGCAACTGCGGTTCTAGCATTTAGCTTAAATTTTTTATCAGTGGTAATTAGGATCGTTTGCTTCTTACAGTTTCTTGAATATGGATGTGCGAAGAAGAAAGTATATAATAGTACTTTCAATTCGAATAAACCATTTTTGTTGTTTTGTTAACGTCTAGAATACTTATTGGACCAACTAGCTGTCACTAAATTTGTGAGACATAGTTGGCTGCAGATTGCAGGGTTTATTTATTTTCTTTTTCTTTTCAACATAAAAACTTCAGTCAGGATGACAAATGGAGGCAATGTTTAATAATCTAATTTTTCCCTTTGGATTTAGTTCTTTTGTTTGTAGATAGATCTCTTTGCCACGCGCATACTGTTTCGGGTTTTGTGGTGTAAAACATAATGAAGATCCAATGTATAAAAAATTTAGCATATTCAGCATTTGCAAAACTGTCGATTTGATTCGTAAGAGTTAATATTGATATCTCTTCTATTTGATTTTCAGGTACATTGACAGCGATGAGTGTACATATCATCTGGCTGGAGTGGTGGAGCACTCAGGAACCATGAGAGGTGGCCACTATGTTGCATATGTTAGAGCTACCAAAAAATCAGGAGATCATATTTGGTATTATGCTAGTGATGCATTTGTGCGCGAGTCCTCTTTGGAGGAGGTTCTTGGCTCCGAAGCCTATATTTTGTTCTATCAAAGAACTTGAGTATAATCAGAGTCACATTTTGTTTATTCTTTCATTTTCATCTCACATTGAGAGAGATGAAAAAGAGACAGGACAGAGAAAAGCTGTTGGTCCATAGTAGTACACAATTTTGGTGGTGCCGTCTGCAGTGGGTGAGCTGCAAAATGTGTAGTTTTACAGAGGTAATTTATGAGGTGGTGGGTTGTTGCTGTTGGAGTGGAGTGGTGAGGTGCTGCCATTGCAAAACCTCATTTGCCCCTCTTACTAGGGGTTGTGATTTGAATTATAAATTATTCTGTTGTGTGTACTGTGTTGTCCTCCTTTTCCTGTCAATTATACCTTTCCCCTGAGAGGGGTTTAGGTTACCTCTTTGCTACATACATACCGACTGATAACTACTTAATATGGAGTACATGAATTGGGCAGGTGCTCCTATTAAATTACCAGAGGATTTATATACCAACCCTCTTTCTCCAGTGCTAATTATCTTCCATGTAACACCAACCCTATGATTTGAGTTTTAAACCCTTTGAATAATGGCGTTAATACTCTGCTGTATTGTCTCACTACTAGCAGTTTCTTCGGATGCCTTTTCTTTTTATTGTTTCAATTGTCTGTATATTATTACATTTTAACGAGTATCTGTTTGCATTTTTACCCTTATTTTTATGTAAAGGAAGCAGCATCCGTGATGAATGGTTATACAACGTTTGTCCTTATGAACCAATTGTTCTACACTTCTTACTTGGTGTAGCTTGTTACAGGGGTCGTGAGTGGGTTGTCTTTTTTTTTTTTTTTTTTTTTTGTCGTCTGGGTATGCAACCTTGGATTGCTAACCAAGTATGGCTTTTTAGGATGTGGGAGGACATAGAAAAATGTATGTTATAGACAATTATGTTTGGCAAATACTCATTAAAACGGAAGTGGATATACCATTGGCTGCCCAGATATGCTAGCTTTTTTGAAACTAAGGTGTTGAATTTCTGGATTAGGTCTAAAAGAACCAGAACACTTGCCCACAGCAAGCCATTAAAATTATTACGCCACACAAACTCAGGTTTACACTCGGTTTTCTTCACATGGATTTTATACAGAGTTACATGCTATTTTGTGAAAGCATCAATGCATGTGGCTTTAAATGTATGGTGATTGTGGTTATTCAGTGCAAGATAGCCTGAAAAGTTTTTTCAATGTATAAAGGTCCCTATGAATCCGAATATAGTAGTCGTCGTATTTAGTTCTTGTGTAAATAACGTTTCTTGAAATAGTTTTATTCACTATTTTAAATAGAATATCAAATAGCCGTATATGTTGGTTGTATTTACACCAATTCTCATGTTGTAAATTCCTCACTTCCCTGTAGGTTCATGTAAACTCCTGCTTATAATCTTTACGCAAAAGTGGTCTACGATCAGCTTTTCATCAAGTCTTTCGGTTGATACAACATGGGATGTAATCATATTCTGAATCACAAAATCTGTGTGGTTCTTGGAAAGCAATGTCTTGTAAAAGAGATTAACAAAAGCAGCAAAACAAATTTAGTTAATAGTACTACATCAAAGAAATGAAGTACTGCAAGGTCTCGGGTTCGAGGGATTAGTCTTAGGTCCAATGTGGCCTGCGGATACCCGGTTTCACAAAAAAAAAAAAAAAAAAAAGAAATGAAGTACTATATCATTGCATGAAAAGAACTAAGATCGAAACCAGGGCAGCACTAATAAATGAATCAATACAGATAGACCTGTCTCGCAGCTTTTCCAATCTCAGTTGAACGTCGAATGTCTTCAAATTTGATCCTCAGTATTGTCGTAATAATCAGATCAGATAAACCCCACATTAAATGCAAATCCTGACATCCCCCAAGTAGCACAAAACGTCCTTATTTTTATTTTGCCATTTTTGCTTGCTTCTCGATGCTTGATGCTTCATTTATGGCATGTATTGCCACTACCATACTATCATCACCCGACTCCTTATTATGTATCAACATTCTCAAACTTTTCGGGGCATAGCTTCACTTTCAAAGCGTTAAAACTCATTCTAAATGCACTATTGTGTTTGTTCTACGTAGACAAACACAAGTTCTATCGTCCATTGCAACATAATTACAGCAACAATATACATAAATAAAACAAGTGCAGAATAGTGAATAAGCTATTATGCTGAAATACAAAAGAAAAAAACATATACTACTAGTATTTAGTAATATTTGTACTATGTACACAACACAGATGATGGATCCTCATTGTATTCCAAGTGCTTTGATTCTTCTGATTAGCCCCAAAGAACATTCATTTCTCTCCATCCAATCTTCCATTCCCTCCATTTGGTTGTTCTCCGCCAGCCACCGGTCACCACCGCCGCCACCGTCCAGAATGCTCGCTATCTGCCTCATGGTCGGCCTCAACTCCGGCCTCGACTGCGTGCACGCGATCCCTACTTTCATCACCCTCTCCAACTCCTTCTCACTGTACTGCCCATTCAACCTCGAATCCACCAGTTGTCGATACGGTCTCTGCTGCGCTTCCCACTCCTTAACTCTCTGCACCAACAACACATCCCGTCTCCGGAAGTCCACAGCCATCTCTCCCGTCACCACCTCAAGCACCACCACTCCAAAGCTGTAGACATCAGCCTTCGTCGTCGCCTCCCCTGAGTCAATATACTCGGGCGAAAGATACCCAAAAATACCTCGGACAGATTGCCTTTTGTCGAACACCACATGGTGACCGTCTTCATTTCTTGTCAAGAACTCAGCCAGAGCAAACGATCCCAATCTCGGATTCTTGTCATGATCGAGGATGACTGCGGATGACGTGATGTTCCTGTGAATCACCTGCTCGTCCCATTCCTCGTGGAGATAGCAAACGGCTGAGGCAAGGGATCGAATTATATTGAACCGATGATGCCAATGCAGCTGCATTTTTCGTTTTTTGTTACTTCTGTGGTGGAAGAGCAAGTGGCTGAGAAGACAACTCGCGGCGTAATCATACACGACGAGCATCTCCCCTTGCTCCGTGCACCAGCCGCGGAGCTGTATAAGGTTCCGGTGGCGCAGCCGCCCCAAGTTCTGAAACTCATTGGCGAACCTCATCCGCAATGCAGGGCACGTCTTCATCCCGAGGCGTTTAACTATTACGCGATAACGGTTGTTGAGAACGCCGTAATAGGCCGTCCCGAAGTCCACCTCCGCCACCCTCCGTGCATCGGAGAAGTTGTTTGTCGCCGAAACAATCTCCTCAAAGGCTATAACCCTTGGAGTCTCCACAATGGGGAAACCTTTCTCCGCTCGATCGCTTTTCGTAGATGATACTTTAACACTCGTCTCCGATTCTGCACTCATGTAGATCGATTCTGCATTCGCTGTTACATAGATCGAAGATTGAATTGCAGTCGTCGTCGTCGTTGTACCACCTGTGCTAATTGTTCCTGTTCCTGTTCCTGTTGTCGACGTTTTAGTGTTGCTGGCGCTGCTGCCGGATGAGGACGACAGGGAAATGTAAAGAGGATGCGATTGGAACGAGGGAAGAGGAGGCAATTGCCCGTACAGATTGCCGGAAAGAACTTCGACAGCGTATTTCATAGTCGGCCGGGATTGGGGATCATGAAGCGTGCACATAAGCCCTAGATGCAATAACCGCTCGATATCGGATAGGTCGGCGGATTTTTCCCGGAGGCGGACATCGGCGGCTTGCGAGAGCGTTCCCTCGTCGGATAACCGCCGGATCCAATCCAGAAGCACGATTTGATCGTCGGCGTAGGTTAGGTCAACGGCGCGCCTCCCCGACGCGACTTCGAGGACGACGATTCCGAAGCTGAATACATCCGATTTGGCGGTTATTACGCTTCTCTTCTGGAAGCTCTCCGGCGGCAAGTAACCTATGGTTCCACCAAGCCGAGTCGTGTCCGCCAATCTGAATAAACGGTTACTCGAGGGCGTCGGCGTGGAATTGTAGCGGAGATCGTGTTCCAGCCACCGCGCCAGCCCGAAGTCGCCGAGGCGCGCGTTGAAGTGGGAATCGAGCATGACGTTGCTGGTCTTGACATCGCGGTGGATTATCTGCGTCTCGAGATGGTCGTGGAGGTAATTCAAGGCGGTTGCCAGGCCGGCGACGATGTTCTTCCTCCTCTCCCAAGTTAACGGGGAGGAATCGGATTTTTTGAAGAGGATTCTGTCGAGGCTTCGATTGGGCATGTAATCGTAGACGAGGAGTAACTCCTCGTCGTGAATGCACCAGCCGCGGAGGCGCACGAGGTTCCGGTGGCGGAGATGGGCCACGGCTACCAGCTCCGCCATGAACGTCTTCTGGAAGCTCTCCCCTCGCTCCGCCAGGCACTTGACGGCGACCAGTGTGCCGTCGCTTGGGAGGTAGGCGCGGTACACGCGGCCGAAGCCACCGCTGCCGAGCACTTCCTCATCGCTGAATCCGTTGGAGCCGATGTAAAGTTCCGAGTAACTAAATATCCTGGGATTCTCGCCGCCGGCGCCGACATCCGCTTGAATCTGCACGCCGTCTGCATCCACGAAAGTGAAGGAAAATTTCTTCTTCAGTCCGTTGGGACGGTGGCCGCAGAAACGCATCCATTTAGCCTCTAAGAAACGATGCAAATAGCGGCGGAGGGAATCGGAGCAGCCGTGGGAGGGCGGCGGCGGCGATTTCTGGACTTTGGAGCCATCAAAATCTTCAGGGGGTAACACAAAGCAATAGAGGGACTTGGGATTCATGGTGGGGAGGGCAATTATTTGATCGATGCATACAGAAACATCCGGAATTAGGATCGATATTGATCAAGAAATTGAAGGAATGAAAATTGTGGTGATCATGAGAAGTGGGATGGTGCAATTAGGATTAATTATTATATTAATGAGTATAGGATCGTGATATTTTTGGTGGGCAGAATTCATTATCATTATTTTCTTGAATTCGGAAGAGATTAGGTTGAAAACGTTGAAATTTATGTGCCGAAGAAGATGAAGCGGCCAACTAAAACCTACCCCTCTACATTCATTCCACTGTCCACATTTATAGAAAATGATGTAATAGAAGAATGCACAGAAAAGTAAAATGTTCTAGGTATTATTATTCTGTCTTGTCTTCATGTCTTGTTCTCATTTATTTATTTCATCTCCCCCCGCTTTTTTTTGGTTCAAATCTTGGTAGGATGGAGTATGAACTAGGAAGGTGTTAACCAAGAATTTTTGATTGAACAATGTTTGAAGATGATTACAAGGATTGTTGGGGATTACAGGAAAACTTGAATAAAACAGTAAAGGAAAAGGGTTGCAGAATGAAAAGAATACTGGAAATAAACTTGCAGGAATAAAAATGCAGGAAGTAAAGATATGAAATTGCGTCCTCTTGGGGTGAGTGTGGATCCCGACTAAACTGTTGCCACTCATATTTATAGGCTGCATTACTCCTTCCCTGATCTCGCGCAATCTTGAATGCTATTGGATCTTCTCATGAGGAAACTCTCCTTGATCCACTCACCTTGATGGCGTCAATAATTAATACTTCTTTGATCCCCTCCATGGTAATGCGTGTCTTGCATGTCGCCAGCTATTCACCACCACTTGGTCATCGGATAAATCTTGAACTAGATGGCGGCATCTCATCACTTGGTCATTATCCGGATAACTCACAAATTGGACCGGGCTTCTCGATTGGGCTTAGCTTAATGGGCCTTTGGATTGGGCCTCTCGGAAAATGGATTGGACTAAATCCATTGGGCCTAATTTGTCGGGCTTAAAATATTGGGGTTAACAGATGCCCCCCTCGCGCAATTTGTCTGATTAGCATTTTAAGACAGATCTGCGCGTTTGAATCACAAGCCTGACCCATTAAGCCCATTCCAGGAGTCTTCAAGCGCTGCTGGAGTGCTGCCAACCCCTCGGCCGCCAGCTTGTAAGCGCCGCCAACCTGGTCCTTCAAGCGCCGCCAGCCTAGTTCCCTTGGTGTCGCCAACCTGGTCTATTGAGCGCCAGGCATTGCCCTGGCCGCCAGCCACGCTCCAGCCGCCAACTGTTGCTTGCCGCCAGCGTCGCCCAGCCGCCAGCATCTCCACGGGCCGCCAGCCTTGCCTCGCTCGGCCGCCAGCTTCGCTCGAGCTCCACGAGCCGCCAGCATCACCCGGCCGCCAGCTTCGCTCGAGTGCCGCCAACAGCTCCACGAGCCGCCAAGCGTCGCCCGGCCGCCAGCATCTCCACGGGCCGCCAGCGTCACCCCGGCCGCCAGCCTTGCCTTGCTCGGCTGCCAGCATTGCCCAGCCGCCAGCCACCTGCATCGCCGCCAGCTCTTGCGCCGCCAGGCACGGGCCGCCAGCATCTCTCTTCGGCCGCCAGCTTTGATCACTTGGGCCGCCAGCCATCCAGCTCCAGGCCGCCATCTGTTCGGGACGCCACCCCGGGCCGCCAGCATCACCTTGGCTGCCAGCCATCCAGCCAGGCGCCGCCAAGCACGGGCCGCCAACATCTCTCTTCGGGCGCCAGCTTTGATCACTTGGGCCGCCAGCATCACCTTGGCTGCCAGCCGTCCAGGCAGCTCTTGCGCCGCCAACATCTCTCTTTGGCCGCCAGCTTGATCACTTGGGCCGCCAGCCTCATCTCCGGCCGCCAGCATCCCTCTTCGGCCTGGGCCGACATCTCAATCTGTTCCGGGGCCCGCCACTTGCTCCGGTTTCACGACTCACGTCCAAACCGCCATGCCTCTGAGCTCGTCCGTACCTCGGAGCTCATGTGTCGGGGCGCCATCCTCAGTCAGGCCGCCGTCCTCAGCCAGGCGCCATCCTCATTCACCAACTATTCGGCCTCCAAGGCCGCTGTTGATGGCGTTCCAGGGCCACTATCCAGGGTTTTTACCACCCAAGGTTATTGCATAGGCCACCACTATTGGTTCGTCTTCTTCTTTATTATGTTTTAATTTCTCAAAACGAGTCTCGTGTGTAGGTAGACGCTTCTCATCTTGTTCCTCCAGGAACTTTTCCAAGCGAGCCGCTTTCTCGGCCAGCCGGGCAAGATCAATGGAATCCTGCACAATTAAATGCTCTTTCAATTTTGGCAACATGTTAGCCACTGCAATTTTGGCTATCTCCCTATCAGGGACAACCATTGTACATCGGTCCGTTGTAGTCGGTTAATAAAGGTGCTTGTCGTCTCATCGGCAAACTGTTTGACATTAGTAAGGTCTGCGAGACTCACCCGTGACAGTGGCGTATAGAACCTGTCATGGAATGCCCGTTCAAGATCGGCCCAGTTTTGAATTGAGTAAGGCCGCAAGGATGCAAACCATGCGAAGGCAGATCCAGTGAGGGATGAACTGAACAGCCTCAACTTCATCCAGTCGTTGGCCGCCGCTTCACCACACTGAGATGTGAATCTGCCCACATGTTCTACAGTGGACTTGCCATCATCCCCTGAGAAGGTGGTGAACTCGGGCATCTTGAAGCCCCTGGGGTACGGCAGCATAGTGTCTACCCAATCAGGATATGGCTTCTTGTATGTAGGCCGCTCGATCGGCCTTAGTTGAATCCCAAAATGTTGCTGCATTACGTCTGCCAGCAACTCGGGCGAGACCGCCGGTGCCTGTGTAGGAGGCATGGCGGCTGGAAGTGTGGCAGGTGTCGCGTCCACTCCACATAGTTGTGGCGCCTGCCCCCCTAGCGTTGGCGGCATCGGACTAGGGTTCGGTGGGGGAGCCGCTACTGGCATGGCGGCTGTGGGAGGCGTATGAGGTGTCAAAGCCACTCCATATGGCTGTGGTGCATGCCTCCCTTGCGCCGGCGACATCCAACTAGGGTTCTGTGCGGGCGCCGGTACAAGCATAGCAGATGTGGGAGGCATGGAAGGTGTCAAAGTCACTTCATATGGTTGTGGTGCCTGGCCCCTTTCCGTCGACGGCATCCAACTAGGGTTTAGGGGCACCGCCGTCGCTTGACATGGTGCCATGCCGGATGCATCGGGGATTGCCGTACAGCCTGGTATAGCACTGGCCGCCATCAAGCAGCTTGATGAAGCATACATCCGCACGGGAGGTGCCGCATAACCGAAATTCGGCATGCAAGGTGCCGCAGGAGTGAAAGCATAGGTGGCCTGATATGGGAATGGGGGCAAATTGGCCAGGCCTCTGGACTCCGGGAATGGTGGCTGGCCAAGTGTGGTTCCCCAACTCCGCTGTGGGCCGCCAGATGGCCCTGGACATGGCGGCACAATAGTGCCATTTGCTGGAGCAGATCCATCTTGTTGAGTACACAAGGATCCATATATTTTGTCAATTTGGTCGTCCATGGCAGGCCGCAACACATCCATTAGTTGTCTTGTTAGTAACGGCATGAATTCGGCCATCGATTCAGTTATCGATAGCCGCATTTGCTCAGATAGGGTAAGGATTCGCATTGTTCCCTGTTGTGGTTGAGAAGTGCTCGCCGTATTATCGGCGTTCTCAGAGGATGTTCTAACCCATGTGTTATCTTGTAGCGACATTATTTCGGATTTTTGAGTCAAGTTCCTTACTACTCGTCCAGATCTAAGTAGCATACACTCCTAAGCGGATATGGTCTCAATCTCGTGTCCCACTGGGCGTGCCAATTTGTTAACCAAGAATTTTTGATTGAACAATGTTTGAAGATGATTACAAGGATTGTTGGGGATTACAGGAAAACTTGAATAAAACAGTAAAGGAAAAGGGTTGCAGAATGAAAAGAATACTGGAAATAAACTTGCAGGAATAAAAATGCAGGAAGTAAAGATATGAAATTGCGTCCTCTTGGGGTGAGTGTGGATCCCGACTAAACTGTTGCCACTCATATTTATAGGCTGCATTACTCCTTCCCTGATCTCGCGCAATCTTGAATGCTATTGGATCTTCTCATGAGGAAACTCTCCTTGATCCACTCACCTTGATGGCGTCAATAATTAATACTTCTTTGATCCCCTCCATGGTAATGCGTGTCTTGCATGTCGCCAGCTATTCACCACCACTTGGTCATCGGATAAATCTTGAACTAGATGGCGGCATCTCATCACTTGGTCATTATCCGGATAACTCACAAATTGGACCGGGCTTCTCGATTGGGCTTAGCTTAATGGGCCTTTGGATTGGGCCTCTCGGAAAATGGATTGGACTAAATCCATTGGGCCTAATTTGTCGGGTTTAAAATATTGGGGTTAACAGAAGGCAATTTTATTTGCATTTGTTATTTTCTTTTTGAAGTTTCAGACGATGTGGGAAGGACTGTATCCAAACAACCTTCAAAGACGCGATGCTCACGGAAATTGGAAAAGGGCAGGCAAAAAGTCTAGAAAGAATTAAAATCGAGAAAGGATCCTGCGTGTTCATTGGCATACTTTTTTTTACACGCACACATATATATTACTAGTAAAATAGAGACTCTAGAAAGCCACAAGAAAATGTGACTCCATTTTTATTTATTTTTTCATTCATTTTTTTCTTTATAAATGAGTTCAATTAACAATGTCAATGGAGCTTATAAGTCAACGTGGTAGACATAAAAGTATGCTCGAAATAAGTAAAAAGTTACTCCCTAATTTCTTAAATAATTATCTCTTTCAGTTTAATTTTTAATGACTAAAATTTCCATTAATTAACTCATAAATTTTCATTTTCATCTTTCAACTAAGCTTTTTCGTAATAAATATAAAGAAATAATATTAACGTAAAGTAAATGGCAATGTATAAAAAATATAGCATAAATACATCAAAATGACAAAAAAGATAATTATTATATATATATATAATATTTTTTAATCTTTAAAAAGACTACTAAAAATAGGAGGAAGTAATAAATTGGGATTAATTATTAAAATAATGTAGATAAATTATTCCATTCTCAAAATAATACCAAATCGTCTGTCAACAGACGACTGAAAAAAATTATTTTTTTATTGAGTGATCGCCTGTTGAACAGGCGATTACATTAAAAAAAGAAAAAAAAAATCATGTACAGTAGTACTCGCCTGTTGAACAGGCGAGTAGTAAAATAAAAAAATAAAAAATTAACGAACAGT
Organism: Hygrophila difformis; assembly: GCA_030278955.1. NCBI lineage: Eukaryota > Viridiplantae > Streptophyta > Magnoliopsida > Lamiales > Acanthaceae > Hygrophila > Hygrophila difformis. The sequence continues at coordinate 17,906,407 of JAOANR010000015.1, read as the reverse complement.
GCAAATCGCCTGTTCAACTGGTGATTTTGCACTTTTCATAGGTTTCCTAATCAAATTGTTTACTGTGCATGAGGAAAGAAGATGAACAAGTAGATATTTGCACATTGGACGAATAGGATAAAGTCCACATTAACTCATATGGACAAATAGGACAAAACTGGTGAGACAAAGTCGTCATTATTTCATGAGTGATACTCCGTCCCGTGAAATTTGGTCTATTTCTTTTGGGCATGATAATATAAGTAGTGGTGTTTAGTAATTAGAGTAGTGTAGTTATTTGTGTTTAAGATTATAATAAATTTTGATACTATTTATTGTTTAGCTTTGACTTAATATTATGTAACGATATAATTAGAGAAAAATATTCAAGTATGATCTTGTTAGAATCGTCTAATCGTGTAGTTTCATAATATATATTTTACACAATTATTTTGTACCAATTTTGAAATATTAAAATTAAAGAAATACAAGGAAAATTATGTAGAAAAATAAAAGTACATTGGGTATGTTTGGGAGCAAGCATATTTGATAGCATATAGCATATTGAAAGAGCATATCCTCTCACAGTTCTCTCTCCAAATCTGCTATCTGCTAGCGGATCTGCTGACTCCCAAACATCCCCATTGTACAGAATAATAAAAGTGAAAACTTTTAATAAAATTTGAGAACAGTTAAGATTTTAATGAAACTTAAATTAATTTAATTATCCAAAAATGAAAAATGGCCAAATATCGTGGGACACTCCAAAAAAAATAGTGGCGAAACTTCGTGAGACGAGGGAGTATTATACTCTCTCCGTCTCACCTCAAATGTCTTAATTTCTATTGTTGGATGTCCCATCATAAATGTCATTCTTTTCATAAATAGAAATAATTTTCCCCTTTGACAACTACATGGACACCATCATATACTCACAAATCAACTTTACCTTAATTCTCGTGCCCAATATTAACATGACAATATAAATGGGGCGGAGGGAGTAGTTTATAAGTGATGGGTTTAATTTATATCCATTAAAGTGCATGCAGTACGCCACTTGTTTTTTTCTTCACCTTTCCTTTTTATCTTCTTTAAAGTGTTGCAGTTCTGTATATGTTCTGACATCTGAACATGGATAATAGGGTTGTGTGAATTCCCTATGAACAGTGCAAAATCGCCAGCTGAACAGGCGATTTGCACTGTTCATTAATTTTTTTTTACTATTCGCCTGTTCAACAGGCGAGTACTACTGTACATTATTTTTTTTCCTTTTTTAATGTAAATCGCCTGTTCAACAACAGGCGATCACTCAATAAAAAATAATTTTTTTCAATTGTCTGTTCAACCGGCGATTTGGTATTATTTTGGGAATGGAATAATTTATTTATATTATTTTAATAATTAAGCCTAATAAATTGTGGCATACCCCTAAATCACCTTTCTTTTGAAAGAAAAAAAGAGTATTGTTAACACTTTTAACACCCAAATTAAAACATTGGGTCTCACTATATAGGAAAAGCCCACCAGAATGACCAAATAGTATGAGCCCACTAAGGAAATCAAGGAGCGTAGACTAGGAGTGATGAATGCTCGACTAGTTAAACTTGATAAAATTGTTAAATTTGAAAAATATAAAAACAAAATAATATTAGAAACAATTCAAGCTTTATGAGCCTAACGAATTTATGTTTTACAGTAAAATGAGCAATATTATCAATTTAAATTCAAATTATCTACTATCTAGCCTAGTTGAATTCGAGCTAGAGCTTCAAATTTTGTTACTGACGCTCTTGGCATTTTTCAGAAAAAGGTGCGAACACTTGTGTACATAGTTGTAATTAAGGCAAACTTTGGAGGTTGATACACATATTATTTTAAATTTCGCTCGATATTCCGAAATTTCGGGTATCAGAGTATCTCGAAGCGAAATTTCAACTGCAATATATTTTTGCAAAATTTCCATCGAAATTTCGGCCGAAACTCAAAATTTCATGAAATTCGACCGAAATTTTTAAAATTCTAATCTTTTTAAAAAAAATCAAAAAAGAAATTGAATAGATAAGGGATCGAAAGTTGGGACAAAAAGAAAGTTGACTTAAAATTAAAAGTGAATTTATTTAATCCACATCATGATTTTACTTAAATATTGTACTCAATAAATAATTTATGAATTTTATTTTAATGAAGTATTATTAGTAAAGTTAATTTATTATTTAACTTTATTATTTATTTGAGTTTCTATTATTTAAATTTGTTAATCAAAATATTATTTAACTAAACATATTTTTTTCAGATATTAATTAGATATCATTTTTTTCTTTACTTTAAAATATTTTAAATAATGTTTGAAATAATATCAAAATTTAAATTAAAATTTCCTACTACTTGTACTAATTTCCATAAAATCAAATCAAATTTGTCAAACATCATGAAAATTTTCTAAAATTTAGATATCCGATATCGAAACCGATATTTAATACATTGGATACACATACTAAAACAAAGCAAAATTCTATTTTATAGCAGTTTTTAAATTTTCAGTTTGTTTTCAATTCATTTAATAAAGAAGTTATTTTATCTATATGTCTTTTCTTCACATTCCTGTAATTGGCCAGATCGATAACACTGACATTTCTAACTGGACCTTTTTCAAGAAATCGAGCAAAGAAGTTAGTTTACAGCTCATGTCTCAGAAAATGATAAAGAATTTGAGGAAGAACTGGAGAAGGCCAAAGAAAACCAGTTCGAGATTAACGATGCTGCTCCAGTTCAATGAGTCGAAAGAAAGCCCACATGGCACCAAGGATTTGTCGACGAGTGGAAAGGAGACCTTAAGATGCAGAAATGAATCAAAACAACATAAAGAGATCAAAAGGCCGATATCGGAAAGCTATCGCCGCTGTTTGCCGGAAGCTCGCTGGAAGTTCACCGGTCAAATTGGAACAGTGGATGGTCAAAGTGGGTCCCATCCAGTCAAATTCAACAAGTCAAGCCAATGTTTCAATAAGGGACAATATCAGTAGGAGTGGTCCATAGAAATTTTTTTGTAGTCATGTAATAAAATAGTGTAATAACTCTTCGAATAACAAAAGTTATTAATGGCCAAGCTTATTACGCGCCACGTGAAAAATGGCTAAATTTGGGAAGTTGGTGTAATAACCCTCCGTGTAATAACTTCTGTTATTACACGGCAGACTTACTACACGAAAGCCACATGAAAAATGTCTAAGTTTGTGTTGTCAAACTGGCTTCAGATGGTAGAGCATGGTTAAGGTATCCTGCCACAAAATTCTTTAAGAGTAAAAATGAATAAATAAGATTACATAATAAATGAAATGAGCAACTTTGATAAGAACAAACAAGTAAATTATCGGGAAAATGAGAATCCGAGCATCGCAATCTTGTAAAAGCTCATGGTTGGTGATGTATTGTGCTGTAGTATTACATTTATGTCCCAATGTCATACAAGATGAAGATTAGAAAGCACAAAAACCTGCAAGGATAAAATATTTTTATGTAAAAAGGAAATAGAAAATTGCCTCTATCAATAGTATCAATCTTGTTTCAAATAAATTTTAATAGGGGATGAGGACTTAGCCCAAGTGGTTAAGTCCATAAGCTTCCAACGAAAGGTTTGAGGTTCGATTCCCCATCGGCACCCTATCCCTCCCTTTTGTTCCCATTTGTAATTTGTGTGGCATGAACTCCCACCACCCCTACGGAGTATTAGCAGCCATTTCCAACTGTTGTTCCCCTCCCAAGGACAGGTTCTTACGCGTCACTCACCCATCCGCCACTGGAAACACCACTTCCCGTCCGACTTGCATGTGTTAGGCATGCCGCCAGTTCAATGGATTCAAACATGGGAGAAGCAATAAAAGAATATATCGGGAATGTTGCTTCTTTTCCTCATTGCTAATCATAACTTTCGAGCGGTGATATTTCTTACAAAAAGATGCAACCGAAGAACTAAGCTCCAAATATGCCTTTGAGAATGATCATGGTGAGCATGACATGACATTTTATTTTATTTTATTTTTTGCGAAGAATATATTTTTTTGGTGAAGCATAACATGACAAATTGATAAGGGCAATGTATCTCATAGATAAAATATATGCCAAATAAAAAATATATTAAAACCTTTCCTTGATAAGCCCTTCCATTCGTATACAGCTCTTGCAATTGCATTTATTACGACATATAGGACAATTTTAAGAGAATTGCTCTGAGGTTGACATGCTTTTTATTAAAGCACATAACTGAGAAGTCTCTGAAAACAATAGAGGATGACGTATATTTTGTTAGGTCTACTCATTTAATGAGTTTGACCAAAACTAAGGCCATAGTGGCCTGACATCAAATAAAAGAAAAAAAAAAAAAAGAGAGAGGAGTGCATTCTTTTTCAATTACGGGTAGATGGCATAATAATTGAAGGGCAATGAGTATTCAGTACAGATCTGGAAGGCTGAAGAAAAACAACTCACACAGAAGCCAGAAACGAAAACAGGGAGAAGAAAAACCAGAAAAGAGAAAGAAGAAAAGAGGAAGAAGAAGGCTGATTCTTCAATCCGTCCGGCAGAAAAATTCACATCTTTGGTGAAATCCTTTCTCTTACACCTCTCTTGTTCTTAGCCTAGAATTGTGTTCTAGAAGTATTAATATTTTGGGGAATCCATTGCTGTCTGTGATTATTGTTGATTAGCCAAGATTAGTGAAAATCTTGATGATTGTTGGTGAACCTTTAGGCATATGCTAGAGAGAAACGTTGGGGTACCCATTATTTGATATAGTGGAGATTTGAGATGGTGGCGACTGGCCCGTGGTTTTTACCTTCTTTTTGAAGGGTTTTCCACGTATAAATCTCGATGTCGGTTTACTGCTTTGCTATTGCTTTGGTTGATTTGGTGTTGTTGGCTTGATTGCATCTGTTGGAAATTCATTTGGCACACAGAGATATACTGTTTTGGATATTTGTATTGTTTTGATATTTCTGGTGATCCCACAGGTTCCGCGCCGTTCCGCTATTTTTCCCAACAAACTGGTATCAGAGCGAAAGTTGGGTTGTGGAAGTTTTGATAGTATATCTGTGTGTGGAAATGGATGAGCAAAATTCCTTTGGAATGATGAAATTAAATTCAGGGAATTATGCTATTTGGAAAAGAAAGATGCTCGATTTGCTTTATTGCAAAGATTTATTTAAGCCGGTGTTGGGCAAAGAAAAACCAAATGATGTAAGTGATGATGCTTGGGGAGTGTTGCATATGAAAGCTTCTGCTACCATTAGACAATGGGTAGATCCCAATATATTCTATCATATTGCAGAGGAAACCAAAGCAGATTTATTGTGGAAAAAGTTAAAGGCACTTTATGAGAAAAATACTTTCAGAAACAAGGCATTACTCATTAGAAGACTTGTGAATTTGAAATTCAGGGATGGAAAAAGTATGACAGAGCATACCAGTGATTTTGTGGGATTGGTAAATCAGTTGGCTGGGATGAAATTAAATCTTGAGGATGAGTTACAGGCGTTGCTACTTCTGGGGTCTCTACCAGATAGTTGGGAAACACTAGTGGTCTCATTGAGTACTTCAGCACCAGGTGGAACACTAACCATGGAGATGGTTAAAGACAGTTTACTCAATGAAGATGCAAGAAGAAAAGAAAAAGGTGAATCTTCTTCAGATGTTCTAGTTTCTCAGAAGCCAGTGAGACAAGGAAGAAGTAAGAGCAAAAATCCACAAGGACGTGATAAACATTATACACCAAGAGGAAGGTCAAAGAACAGAAAAGAGATCAGATGTTATCACTGCGACAAGCCGGGTCACATGAAGAAAGAGTGCAGGATCTTGAAAAGGGAAATTGCAGAAGGCAAGAAAGAAGAAAAAGAGACTAATGCAGTTAACCACAACAGTGATACAGTTACTGTCTTAGATGACAGTTGTGTTAGTCTAGTGTGTCAGGACACTGATTGGGTGATTGATTCTGGCGCATCGTTCCATGTTACATCTCATGGTGACTTCTTCAGTTCGTACTCTTCTGGTGATTTTGGTAATGTCAAGATGGGAAACAATGGTGTTTCAAAGATTGTGGGCATTGAAGATATTTGTTTGGAGACAAATCTTGGTACCAAATTAATACTCAAGGATGTGAGACATGTTCCAGATATTCGTCTCAATTTGATCTCAGCTGGAAAGTTAGATGATGATGGTTTCTGCAACTACTTAGGTGAAACTAAATGGAAGCTCACCAAAGGGTCTTTGATAGTTGCAAAAGGAAATAAAGTGAGCACACTCTATGTTATGCAAGCAAAGATATGCAAAGGGGAGACAAATGTTGTTCAGAAAGGTGTCAGCATTGACCTATGGCACAAGAGACTTGGCCATGTGAGTGAGAAGAGCTTGCAGACTCTCTCAAGGAAGCAATTTCTACCGAATTTGCAAGGTACATCTCTGAAAACCTGTCTTGATTGTATTGCTGGTAAGACACATAGAGTTTCATTCCATACTTATCCTCCACATAGAAAGTCTGGTGTACTTGACTTGATTCATACTGATGTTTGTTTTATGCGAGATAAATCTCTTGGAGGTGCTGTCTACTTTGTTACATTTATTGATGACCACTCAAGGAAAGTTTGGGCCACTGCTTTGAAAACCAAGGATCAGGTTTTTGATGTCTTCAAGGAGTTTCATGTCAGGGTTGAAAGGGAAACAGGAAAGAAGCTGAAGGCAGTCAGAGCAGATAATGGCGGTGAATACAGAGGGCCGTTTGAGAGCTACTGCAAAACTTATGGTATCAGGCTTGAAAAGACTCCAGCTAAGACACCACAGCTGAATGGTGTTGCTGAAAGGATGAACAGGACAATTGAAGAAAGGATTAGGTGTATGCTTTCGAATGCAAAGCTTCCCAAAAGCTTTTGGGGGGAGGCTATACGGACTGCAGTTGATTTGATAAATCTTTCTCCAAGCACTGCTCTTGATGGTGATGTTCCCAACAGAGTTTGGAGTGGGAAAGATGTTTCCTATGACTACTTGAGAGTGTTTGGCTGCATAGCATTTGTTCATATTCCGAAAGATGAGAGTTCCAAGCTTGATGATAAGGCCAAAGAATGCATCTTCTTGGGGTATGGTCATGAAGAACTTGGTTACAGGTTATGGGATCCAGTGAACAAGAAAATTCTGAGAAGCAGAGATGTTGTATTTCTTGAAGATCAGTTTGGGGATGATGTCAGCAAAGATAAGAGTCCCGATTCCTTTGCAGAGATTCCAGTTAGATTGGATCCAATCCCTTCTCCCTTAGTAGGTCATGATCACGGGGGAGACACACAACAAGAAGGCGGTGATACTATTGATGAACAGTCTACAACTGATGATGTTGATCCAGTTGGAGAAGTACCACAACTACCACTACCAGTTGAACCAGTTTTGAGGAGATCCACCAGAGAGCACCAACCATCAAAGAGATATAACACCAATGAGTATGTGATGCTTACAGATGGAAATGAACCTGAAAGCTATAAAGAAGCCATTGGTCATGAAGCCAAGAATGAGTGGTTGAAAGCTATGCAAGATGAGATGAAGTCTTTAAAAGATAATCAGACTTATGAGTTGGTAAAACTACCAGAGGGTAAGAAGGCACTCAAGAATAGATGGGTTTACAGGTTGAAGACTTCAGAAAATAGCTCACAACCAAGGTACAAAGCAAGGTTGATTGTGAAAGGATTTGGTCAGAAGAAATGTGTTGACTTCGAAGAAATATTTTCTCCAGTTGTGAAGATGAGCTCCATCAGAGTTGTTCTCGGTCTGGCCGCCCGTTTGAATTTGGAGATTGAGCAACTTGATGTGAAAACTGCATTCCTTCATGGTGATTTAGAGGAGGAAATCTACATGGAACAACCTCAAGGCTTTGAAGTCAAAGGCAAAAAGAACATGGTTTGTAAGCTTAAGAAGAGCTTGTATGGATTGAAGCAAGCTCCAAGGCAATGGTACAAGAAGTTTGATTCATTCATGATGGGTCAAGGGTATACCAGAACACTGTCTGATCACTGTGTGTTTGTGAAGAAGTATTCTGATGATGATTACATTATCCTACTGTTATATGTAGATGACATGTTGATCATTGGCCATGATCCTAGCAAGATTGAGAAGTTGAAGAGAGAGTTAGATAAGTCTTTTGCAATGAAAGACTTAGGCCCTGCTAAACAGATACTTGGCATGAAGATAACCCGAGACAGGAAGAATGGGAAACTTTGGCTATCTCAGGAACGCTATGTTGAGACTGTGCTTGAGAGGTTCAACATGAGCAAGGCAAAGGCAGTGTCTTCTCCACTTGCAGGTCACTTCAAACTTTCAGTTAAACAGTGCCCTACAAACGAGAAAGAAAAAGAAGAGATGAGCAAAGTTCCTTATGCATCAGCAGTTGGCAGCTTGATGTATGCTATGGTTTGCACCAGACCAGATATAGCTCATGCAGTTGGAGTAGTGAGCCGGTTTCTCTCTAATTCCGGAAAAGAGCATTGGGCTGCAGTGAAATGGATTCTCAGATACTTGAGAGGTACTTCCAGTGTATGTTTATGCTTTGGTACTAATGAGCCTATTCTAGTTGGATATACAGATTCAGATATGGCAGGTGATGTCGATTCCAGGAAGTCCACATCGGGGTTCTTGATCACTTTTGCATGGGGAGCCGTTCTTGGCAATTAAGATTGCAAAAGTGTGTTGCTTTGTCTAGTACTGAAGCTGAATACATTGCCATCACAGAAGCTTGCAAAGAAGCTTTGTGGATGAAGAAATTGTTGGAAGAGCTCGGTCTTGAACAAGAGAAGTGGATTGTTTACAGTGACAGTCAGAGTGCAATTCTTCTATCTAAGAACTCGAGTTTCCATTCGAGATCCAAGCATATTGATTACAGGTATCATTGGATTCGTGATGTGCTTGAGGACAAACAGTTGAGTTTGGAGAAGATCCACACAAGTGAAAATTCAGCAGACATGTTCACCAAGTCTCTGCCGAAAGAGAAGTTCGAAGCATGTAGGCGAGGAGCGGGCTTGGTAGAGCCCAGAAAATGAGCAGACGGGGGAGAATTGTTAGGTCTACTCATTTAATGAGTTTGACCAAAACTAAGGCCATAGTGGCCTGACATCAAATAAAAAAAAAAAAAAGGAGAGGAGTGCATTCTTTTTCAATTACGGGTAGATGGCATAATAATTGAAGGGCAGTGAGTATTCAATACAGATCTGGAAGGCTGAAGAAAAACAACTCACACAGAATCTAGAAACGAAAACAGGGAGAAGAAAAACCAGAAAAGAGAAAGAAGAAAAGAGGAAGAAGAAGGCCGATTCTTCAATCCGTCCGGCAGAAAAATTCACATCTTTGGTGAAATCCTTTCTCTTACACCTCTCTTGTTCTTAGCCTAGAATTGTGTTCTAGAAGTATTAATATTTTGGGGAATCCACTGCTGTCTGTGATTATTGTTGATTAGCCAATATTAGTGAAAATCTTGATGATTGTTGGTGAACCTCTAGGCATATGCTAGAGAGAAACGTTGCTGTACCCATTATTTGATATAGTGGAGATTTGAGATGGTGGCGACTGGCCCGTGGTTTTTACCTTCTTTTTGAAGGGTTTTCCACGTATAAATATCGGTGTCGATTTACTGCTTTGCTATTGCTTTGGTTGATTTGGTATTGTTGGCTTGATTGCATCTGTTGGAAATTCATTTGGCACACAGAGATATACTGTTTTGGATATTTGTATTGTTTTGGTATTTCTGGTGATCCCACAGGTTCCGCACTGTTCCGCTATTTTTCCCAACATATTATAAACAATTACAATTTCAAAATTATGCCGATATAGACATCAGATTATGTATGGAATAATGATCAAGAAAAGCAATATCCAGTATAAAAATCGTGGTGATAACACACGGGGTGCAGCTGCAACTAATCAAATTTGAACAATAATGCCGCAAACAAACACAATTTGAACAAAACCGCAGACAAACACAATCAACACTGTTACTTTTCCTCACCATTACTTTTACCAAATACTACTACTACTATGTCTTTTAAAAAGAAAATTAAAAAAAAGTTGAACCTTAAGATTGAATTTGAATGTCATATTTACCGAAATATATATATAAATTGAAATTTGAACACCTAGTCAGGACTAAGGGGCGTCTTCTGGTTTGCGCAATTATCCACGGCCCCGTATGCCGACTTGTCTGAGATTCACACACCTTGGAGACGATGAGGAACCTGGACTGCGCCAGCCGGAGGAGTCCCCACCGACAGAGACGAGCAAGACCTCCTTTCAACCCACTCAATCACATGCCCCGAGACCCTCTCGTATTCGCATGGATGCCCTATCTACATCGGATTCAACCAATCATCTCAACAAACCCCATTCTCCACCTAAAGCGAAACATTCTGGGACCGGGAGGCCTGGACGCCGCAACCATCGGGCGCTATTATTAAAGGCCTCGGTTATATACACTTGTTTTAAGTTAGGGCACACAAATCATAATTAAAATCTCTCAAATACCCTTACTTAATATACTTAATAAAAACAAATGGATTAAGGCACATTGGGATTGGATTGGGGCACACAAATATTTTTCCTTGCCTCTGTCGTCTCTCTTGCTGTTGAAACCAAAACCCAAAACCCTACTTGATCTTCTGGGTTTTTTTTCCTTACGCAATGAATGATAATGATCAATACCGAGATGAACGTGTGGAAGAACATGAATACCAGATGATACTCATACAACCAGTAAGGTTTTTATACATTCGGATTAGTACCAAATCCGAACGGCCAGTACTAGCCGAGAGTCATATGGGCTGAATGGCCTGCACTGGCCGTTGAGATATAGAGAGGGCCGGCCAGTACTGGCCGATCCACTCTATAGAGGAACGGCCAGTACCGGCCGATCCACTTTATAGAGGACCGGCCAGTACCGGCCGATCCACTCTAGGAGGGAACAGTTGTATGTGGCCGTTCAAATAGAAATGGGAAAGTAAAGCAGCCAAATAGTAGTAGCAGTTTGTTGTGTGTGCTGCCATTCCCAAGTTCTTGGTGCAATCTAGATACTTATAGTCAATTTAATAGTGCAAAAACATGATGTTTTAATTATATGATTAACTTAATTATTTCATATTCATGAATGGGAGTTTGCTGTGAATTGGAATATTTTAAAAAGAATAATGTGACATCTACAACAGGAACGGCCACCGGTGGCCATCCCATTCTCATTGGAAACAGCCTCTCATGGCCGTTTGTTATTCTCTTAAATTTAAAAAAAAAAATGGTGATCGGTCACACTATAAAGGAACGGCCAACATGCTAATATTGCAACTGAATGGCCATTATTGGCCGTTCGTCCCCATGCGCAAACGGACGTTTGCGAAAGAACGACCATGGAACGGCCAGTGAATGGCCATTTTACGGCCTTTTTTTTTTGATAAGTTTGCCTCTTCTTCTCGCCTCTGCCTCTTTGTTTTTTTTTTGTGTGCCCCTAAACCTAAACCGATATGTGTGTGGTGTGCCTTTTCACCGACTCCAATTCTTTTTTAGGGTTGAAAGGGTAAAATTGGCAAAATTTTACGGTGTGCCCCTATCCTACTTTATTTTTGTGTGTTTGAGGAAAAAATGAATGTGTATATAACGGGACCCATTATTAAACGTGTCCAAACCTCTCTTCCACCTGAGAAGCATTCAGCTGTTATAGTGATTGACCCTTCGCGGAAAATGTCAAAATATGGACACCCTAATGATGGTATTACACCGATGGAGTTGACGAGCCCATAGAACAACCCCAATCGGGAGAGGGCGGCCAGCGTGCCTGCTCTCCCTTGCAAATCATAATTTTGTCCTGATTTTTTGAGTCGCTTTTGTTCCCTTTTTACTCATAAATATATTGCATGAGTCTTACTTGGTGCTGTTAGAACATTCAGGGACTAGGTTCTGGTCAAACGAGACCCTCCTTACTTGGTTGATTTGTTGTTAAATGATGTGAATGGAGTGTATCTCCATCAATAGTTTCTTAAATAAAATGGCTTCGCCCTCCTTACCCACCGAGAAATTTGAACACCTAGTTTTTTTTTTTTTTGGTAAACGTTGACACATATCTGTCGATAACGGTGTGAGAATCTAAACCACACAAATTACAAATGGGGATAAAGGGGATGAATAAGGGGTCGAGTGGAAATCGAACCACCAACCTATCGTCGGAAGACAGGAAGCATGATCACTTGGATCAAGTCTCATTCCCAATTTGAACACCTAGTTAACTCAAAATATGTGAATACACTTATTTTAAAATAATAAAAATAAAAAAATATATACTTCCTCCATTTCTTTTTAAATGCTACGCACCTACTATACATTTCACGCAATCTAACACACATTTTTATTTTTAATTCTTTATAACTCAAATTGCATATAAGTAAAAATTATAAAAATTTGATATTCTAAAACCTATGCTATTAGACGAATCCAACAAGATCTCACTTAACTATATTTTATACTTCATCGGTTTCTTTTTAAATGTAACACTTTCCTTTTTTGGGTGTTTCATAATAAATGTTACATTATCTATATGGAATGCTTTCAAAGGTAAAAAACTTGTACTACCGTGTCATTTCTTTATATTGCACTTATTTAGAAACGGAGGGAGTATTATATAAATATATTAAAAAGTTGACAAGTTACGGAGTAGTACTTCATCTGTTTTCATAAAAGTGCAACATTCACCGATTGCACGTAATTCAATGTACATTTTTAACGATTAATAACTCAAATTGTGTATAAGTAAAAATTATAAAAAGTTGATATTATAAAAATACAAGAAAAGATGATTCCAACAATATATCATTCGACTATATTTTTTCTTGTATAACTATGATAAAAATTTGAGTTAAAATTAAATAATGAATAGTAACAAAAAGGAAAATGTTGGAATTTCACAAGAACGGAGGTATAAAATATGTACTCCCCCTCTCCCCAACCCTTTTTTTTGTTTTTTTTTTTTTCTTTTTTACGCATTATCAAGATCTCGTCATACAATAACTAAGTACTTACTACTAAAAAATACTCACCGTCCCACTAAATTTGGCCACTATTTCTTTTTGGGGTGTCCAACGAAATTTGGCCACTTTCCATTTTTAGATAAATTACAATAATATAAGTTTGATTAGAATTTTAATTGTTGTCAAATTACATTAAAAGTGTTCACTTTTACTATTCTGTACAAATTTCAATGTACTTTTACTTTTCTACCCAAAGTCCCTAGTATTTATTTAATTCTTAATATTTTAAAATTGGTATAAATAAAAATTGTATAAAATATATATTATGAAACTACACGATTAGACAGACGATTCTAACAAGATCAAATTTGAATATTTTTCTCTAATTGTATTATTACATAATATTAAGTCAAAGTTAAACAATAAACAATATCAAAATTCATTAAAATCTTAAACACAAAATGTCTACACCACTTTAACTACTAAACCCCACTGCCTAAATTACCGTGCCCAAAAGAAATAGCCACATTTCGTGGGCTGGAGGGAGTATACTAGGGATTATATATGTTCAATACATGTAGAGCTGTAAATAGAACAAACAGTTCGTGAACTGAGCTCGTTTCGACACGTGTTCGTTCGTTAACAGCTCGTTCGGTAAGTTAAACGAACCGAGCTCAAACACATAATTTGGTTTGTGTGTTCGTTCGTTAAGTTCGCGAACAGTTCGGAATTCTTTTTTAATAGAATATATATTATAAAAAATAAAAATTTTATCTAGTTGTTCTTTCCATTTTTCATTTTTATTCATTTCACATTTCTATCATAAATTATATTATAATATACATTATATTTTCACACCTAATTTAATTCTAAAACAAATAAATTTATTAATAAAATAAATGGTTCGTTAACTGAGCTCGACTAGGCTCGTGTTCGTTCGTTATTAGCTCATTCGTAAGGTTAAACGAACAGAGCTCAAACATGAAAATTGGCTCGTTAAGATTTTTGGCTCGGTTCTTGTTCGTTCATTAAGCTTAACGAACAGAGCTCAAGCACTTAAAGCTCAGTTCGGTTCGGCTCGTTTACAGCTCTAAATAATGAATGAAATGATGGTATGCTACAAAACATTGTTATTTACATAATCGGACTCCACAGCACAGTCTTCGTTCTATTTCTATGGTGCAACACCGCACTCTCCACTTGATTCTTTGCTTTCTTCCCTTTTACTGTTGGACATATCAGTTTCTCTCTTTCAATCCACTGTTTTCCATCGTTTTCCTTTCCGTGCAACCCCAATTTCACCCGATATGGGCCTGGATTTCAAGAATTCCGATAACCGCTTGCTGGAATTCTTCAAGAGAGAGGCGGGGTTTGCTTCCCCCAGGGTTTTCTCTCGCCGCGTCTCCGCTTCCCAGGTGCACCCGATCTCTGCTTTTCCTGTCTGATTTGGGAATATATCTTGTGAAGACTGCGAACTGATGTTTGATTTGGTATTGCGATTGGATAATCACTGCACTTGTTTGTTTGCGCTTAATTACTTTTGTCGATGTATTTCTATCTCGAATTGTCTGTTTTGGTCCTTCTAGGTATGCAAATGAGTCTTTTGGTTTATGCGCGAGGAATTTAGAGTTATTCGTCTGTTGAGAGAAGCTACGAGAAAATCATGTTAAGTTGGATGCTAGAGTACTGAATTTCTTTGTCTGTGGTTCTGTTTGTAGAGCCCTGCTGGCTATTCCTGGTGGTTCTGTTTCCGTGTTTCTAGTTAACGGACCTCTGTATGTCAGGTAGATTCATTTTTTCGAAAAGCATTATTGCGTGTGTTGTTTTCTAATCTTCACAATTGGAAGATTTATGAATGGGTGCTTAGGATTTTCTGGTTAATTTTAGGAATCCCTATGTTTTACAAGTATTTTCAACTTTCAAACATAATACAGGATAATGGAGTACATTTTTAGTGTTGTATAGTGTTTACTCAAAAAGACTGGAGAGGTGTGCAGGTTTTTATCGTCATGTTTTTCACTCTTGTTATTATTTTCCATTTGCAGGGCAATTTGATTGTCATATTTGCAGATATTTGAAATTAGTATATTAGTGTATATTTATGTATTCATCTGGAGTACACATGAGCTATTGTCCCTAATTCCAACTTATTTATTTCCATTTTATCATTTCACTTAAACTACAGTTTACTCCAAAATCTGTGATTTGCATCACTATGGCATTTATTTTACTTTTAGAAGGCAATATCCCAACATTCTAATCATTATCAAGGCTTTTGCAAGAAACCATTCATTTGCATATGAATACAACAGGATAAACAAAAGATTTACTAACCAATAGATCAATGCTTATTTGATGTTCGCTAAATATCGTTTTATTCAGAGTTTCAGACCAATTGTATCTCTTCTTTTAACTCTTAAAATCCTTCTTTCTGGGGACTGGGGATTTGACATACATGTATGTATTAGCTAACCCTTCTGATGTCCACCATCTGTCTAAGCAACTTGAACAGTACACATCTTCTGTGATTACTGTACCTGCCAACTCTCTAAAATCAGTGTGACATTTTCATTCTATTGTTTCTTTGCTTTTAGCTTTGCTGCTCATACCGTATGATCAACTTCCCCAAACCTTTTTAGTCGCTGCTTCTTACTGCCCAAGGACTGGATCCTTAATACCTACAATACTGCTGTTGCCTGTATATCTCATTGAATTGTTTATGGTTATGGCTATTACACAAAACTCTGGTAATGTTTCTGCATATAATTCCAGGAATAATATTGCTGTGACGGTTTTATCTTATCTCATTGTTAAACATTTCAAATCCTTATTTAGAAGATTTTAATATCTGCCTAGACCATAGTTAAACTTTACTTTAATTCCAGGTTTCAATTACAAAAAGCAGTATAAAATTAGAATTATTGAATTTTTATCCTTCAGCTAAACTTGTGTTGCGTAACATTATTAAATTGATTGAGAATACTAAGCTTCATAGAAAATGATATGCCCTACTGGTAAAAAGACGTGATGTGTAATATTTGGTTGTCTAGAAGTACAGTGCTTCACGATCCCTGTGTGCATGATTACCTCTTAAGTCATAACTTTACTCTCCTTTCAACAAATTATCAATACATATGCTCCTTCATGGTGATTTCTCTCATTTCAGTCACTATATCTGTTATACATGTGATACTGTGGTTCTTTCCTTGTTTATTTATTAATTTTTTTATTGTTATTAGCCATTAGTCTCATGTAGATCTCCATTCTTTTAACAGCATGTTCTGCTGATTTTTATATCCTTGAATTCTTTTCTGCATTATATTCAGATTTAGAGTTTTTGAATGGCCAGTGTCTCACTTCTGAATGATGATGATGTGATTGATTGCACATTTTCTTGACTGTTGCAGACCCTGATCAAGCAGATTGATTTGTATGGAAAACTCTCTGGCCACCGTGGTTGTGTGAATGCAATTGAGTTTAACTCTACTGGTGAGCTTCTCGTGTCAGGTTCAGATGACAGACAAGTAAAGGTCTGGGACTGGGCAAGGCTGAAACTTAAGTTTTCTTATTCATCTGGTCATTCAAACAATATATTCCAGACCAGATTCATGCCATTCAGTGATGATCGCGTAATAGTAACTTCATCTGCTGATTGCCAGGTAATTTGACATTTGAGAGTTTTTACAACACTGACTCATTCTTATAGTAATTATTTGGTGGCAAATGTAGTTTCTGAGGGGAAACCTAGTAGCCGTGGAATAATAGTTGATTTATATATATATATATATATATATATGTACATATATAAATATCTGAAAATCCCATTCACTGGCCTGAGTGACAGGAGCAGGAGATACGTCCTTATTCTTTAAAATATGCTCCTACTTCAGGTTAGGCTAAGCCAGGTGCTGGAGAATGGTTCAGTAGAAACAAAAAGATTATCCAAGCATCAAGGCCGGGTCCACAAGCTTGCTGTAGAACCGGGAAGCCCTTACGTCTTTTACAGCTGTGGGGAGGATGGTTATGTCCAACATGTATGCCTTTTTACTGCAACTGTTCAATCCCGTATTTTCTTTCCATACCTAATAGGTGCTGATTGGCATTCTTTTGCAGTATGATCTACGAAGCAATTCTGCTTCCAAGCTGTTCTATTGCTCTGCAAATCCAGAACACACCTGGCCTGTTGGGTTGAATTCCATTGCAATTGACCCAAGAAATCCTAATTATTTTGCTGCAGGAGGTGCTGATATGTATGCTCGTGTTTATGACATCAGGCATTACCAAATGAATGCATCATGTAAAGCTGGAACCCCTATTGAATCTTTTTGCCCCCATCACCTTACTGCGAAAGATGAAGCACACATTACCTCATTAACTTACTCCAGAATGAGTGAATTGCTTGTCTCGTATAATGAAGAGCTCCTATATTTGTTTCCAAGGAAAAACGTACATGGCTCAGGTCACCAGCCTTTATCATCGGAAGGCACAGATGGAGTGGCAGAGCCACAAGTTTATTCAGGTCATAGGAATGCGCAAACAGTCAAAGGAGTTAATTTCTTTGGCCCGAACGATGAATATGTTGTAAGTGGATCCGACTGCGGCCATATTTTCATTTGGAAGAAAAAGGGCGGTGAGCTCATCCGTATGATGGTCGGTGATAGACATATTGTGAATCAGCTGGAACCTCACCCGACAATCCCAATCCTTGCTTCTTGCGGGATAGAAAAAACTATAAGGCTTTGGAGCCCATCAACTGATGATGTTAATCCTCTGCCCAATAATGCTGAGGAGGTAAACTTTAACCCAGACGCTTCTTAATCCCTGCTTCAATCCCATTTACTGTTTCTTACAATCTGTCCAAAATGTGACCAGATAATTGAAGACAATAAGCTAGGTGGGGATAGCCATTCCCGGGTTACGGTCACTCCTGAGGTGATCATGCATGTTTTACACCTGCACCAGAGGCAAGCACAAGTGTATATCGAAAGAAGACGCAACAGATTTGATACTGAGAGTGATAATGATGATGATGATGATGAGGATGCTGAGGCATATGTCTTGGGTTTTTCAGATGGAGATCCTTCAGATGAGGGTGGGAACTCCAGAGAGTGTAACATTAGCTAAAATTCTGTGATTGTGTAAGCAATATAATGTCCTTTATCTATACATATATCAGTTTCTTGTATAGTACAAGTCAATCTCTGTACTTCCAAGATTTGGCATTTGGCCAACAGTTTAAGTTTTGAAGTGTCGGTTTGGATTCCCTCAAATTTGAGAATACATTTTATGCAGATTATAATAAGATTCATGAGTTTGGGGGCCATCGGGAACATTTTCTTTCTTCTTTGCATAATGTCTTTAGCATTGCCTTTGGATCAATCTTTTATGGTGCCTAAAGGTCTTAACAATGGACTGAGAAGCAACAGCCCAGGGGACTAATAGAAGATATTACCTCCTTCCCATTCAATGTCTTATTACTGTTGGGCACAAGAATTAAAATATAGTTGATTTGTAAGTATATGATGACGTCCATGTTGTTGTTAGAGGAAAAAATTATTTCTATTTATAGAAAGTAGATATTTGTGATGGGACATTCAAAAATATTAGTAAGTAAAATACTCCCTCCGTCCCGCGAAAGTTGACGCGTTTCTTTTGGGCACGGTAATTTATATAGTGGGGTTTAATGGTTAAAGTGTTGTGGGTAATTGTGTTTAAAATTTTAATAAATTTTCACTTTACTTATTGTTTAACTTTGACTTAATATTATGGTAATGATTTAATTAGAAAAAAATATTCAAGTGTGGTCTTGTTAGAATCGTCTAGGTGTCTAGTTTTAGAATATATATTTTATATAATTTTTATTTATACCTATTTTGAGATATGAAGAATTAAAGAAATGTAAGGGATTTGTATAGAAAAATATAAGTGTATTGGGACTTGTGCAGAATAGTTAAAGTAATTACTTTTAATGGGTTTTTAAAAACCATTAAGATTATAATTATATTTATATTAATTTAATTTATCTAAAAAAGGAAACGTGTCAAATTTCGTGGGACAGCTAAAAAAGGAATACGCGTCAACTTTCGCGGGACGGAGGGAGTATTTCAGTTGGGACAGAGGGAGTATTAATGTGTATTAGGATATGAAATTGTCATTTTATGCAAGTAGAGATTCTCGAACCATATATGGTACTACAATTGTTTACATATTCTGAATCTGAGATGAACATTTCGCTGCCTTGCGTATCAGATCAATCACAATAAGGATGCTCTAGTTGAACACCACAACGTTGATCAAATACTCCCTCCGTTCCTTTTTAGTTGTATTTTTAGAGATTAAAAAGTGTTCCACAATAGTTGTCGTTTTTAGGTAGTTATAGGTAGTTATGCTATATTTTTACTATATTGACCTTCACTTTACATAAATGCTATCTGTTGGCATTTATTAAGAATGAGTTTAGTTGAAGGGTAAAAATGTAAATTTATAAGTTAATTAATGGAAACCTTGGTTATTGAAATTGAGCTGAAAGAGACAACTATTTAGTAATGGAGGGAGTAATAAGGTTGCTCACTCTGAGGTGAGTTGTGGAGGTCCTGGAATCTCTTTGTAATCACAATTCTAGTTGCTTGAAATTGAAATGCTTCTAGCACACAAAACCAAATTGTTTGCGCTGTGAGAATTATAGAAATTTTGTGGTTTTGGGATTCTTTCATTGTTAAACTTAACCTCTTTGATCCCCAGTCGTTTAAAACTGCGACACATGTAATTTTAAATATTTCTTTAATTATTTTTCGCATTTTTGATAAATTAAATATTTAAGATAATTATTAGTGTGCTATTCCAAAAAAAAAGTTGGAAATATTGGGCCAATTAAAAATGACATGTGTATAAATAAATATGCCTTTTAAAATAGAGGGCCCTCATTCCACATGGACAAATTATGAATTGCCACGTTAGTTTAAGATGAAAACCTCGCGTACTACATGGACCAATGATATGATGCCACATAAGTCCTAGTGATGTTGTCTACCAAATGTATAGCTAGGTTGAGTCCGCATCAACAATCGACCCATAACGCTGCCGAAATCCCAAGAGCCAAAGAAGAGGCAACAAGAGCACTTAAAAGTCTTCAATGTTGGAGGAATCAAAGTAGTCATATAAGTCAAACCCATATACTTTGATGTTATTAAATTTCTTTTGATATTTAAATTTTGTAAATTATAGGCATTTTTATTTGCAAAATAATAAAATTGTATTGCA
Organism: Hygrophila difformis; assembly: GCA_030278955.1. Taxonomy (NCBI): domain Eukaryota; kingdom Viridiplantae; phylum Streptophyta; class Magnoliopsida; order Lamiales; family Acanthaceae; genus Hygrophila; species Hygrophila difformis. Next base: position 17,886,146 of record JAOANR010000015.1, on the reverse strand, counting down.
TTTTCTTGATCTACAGATCTAGGCGCGCCAAGTGAGAACCTTTTGTCTTTCATCTCCTACTATTAGTATTGAAGAATTTCAATGGCCTCAAAATCATGAAGAACATCTATAAGAGCAACTCTTCAATACCCGGTGCCGCTACACCCAATGTCACAACAAGAAACATGAAGAAGGTTATGGATGCAGTGTTGCACTCACAAAAGAAGTTGTTAGGTATTTGAGTGGTGTGTTGTGAACATGATCAGTATTGTTTTGCAGTTGTCATGATAACTCATGAACAACGCCAGTTGCCTATGTAAATAAGACAAAAAAGAATGCTGACGTGGCCAAATTTGTTACAACAGATTTGGTGGAGAATCATTTTTCGATATTGATTCATTGGTAAGCTGATGTTGACACAACAATAAACAACGAACTATGCTGCTGGAAAAGGACAAAAAGGACAACTGATGTGTTACTGTTGCATAAGACTATGGTGATCAATAATCCATCCCAACCCAACCTCTCAATATAATAGTAATTTCTCTCTCCTCCACCTACACAACCCACAACCAAATTTAATTTCTACTAGCATCAGTAACCCAATCCAATCCAACCCAACTCAAATCTAATTTAATTTAATTTTACTTTATTTTTAAATTCATTCCATTAAATATTTAACCTTAACTCTTAACCTGTTTAATTTTTAATTAATTTTATTTAATAGTAGTAAATAAATTTAAAAATTAGCTTATAAATAAACCCTTAACTTATTAGTAAATATTAAGGTTAAAATTAATAAAAATAATACAATAAAATTAATATAAATAAAAATGAATAAAAATTTACCAAAAAATATATTTATTTATCACACAATCATACAATGCCAAGTTGACGTTGTATGATTGGATATCCTCTCATGACCTTGGGTTGGCCATCCAACCAAAGTCATGAAAGGTCATGAGTTTTTATTTTTTTTAACATTATTTTTATTATTTTTTTTCTTATCTTTTTATGATGACCCCCAAATGGGGGTCATTGATGACCATACTAACATAATTCGGCATTTTTCTGGAAGGTTTTGAATCCCTCAAATCTATTAAATTGATTATCTAGGGATTATTCATATATACCATACTTTAGAATATAATGAGAGGAGAAGAGAGAGTAGAGGATGAAGAATACACATGGAGAGAAAACCATTCGTGAGGGAGATGAAGGTTTAAGTTGGAGGAGGATATATAAATCTGCAAGGAATCGTTCTGACGACAGAAAACCACCCTGAGCTGAATGAAGAAACCATCAATGCAGCGGAATATAATGAGGGCACCGGGTAATATGTTACCACCACACAAAGGCATAGTGGTTACGCCTCACTGAAGTCTATGTCAATTGTGCATGCACATGCTAAAACTCATTTCCACAGCATACATCATTTTCACCCTCTCTCACTTGTGCAAGTTAGTTTCGGGAAAACCTTTGTTAAAAGTTAAAAAAATATTTCTCCCTATTTCTTTGTAAGTTCTGGGGTTTTGCTTGAAGAGAAACCCATTAGTAACACCATATATATCCTTTTTATCTCCATAAAAAAAATTAGGCAAGCAATAGCTCTCCGGCTCTCCTTGTTGCCATTGTTGTTCTTGTTTGAACTCATCACCTGAACTCACTGTTAAGGTAAGTGCTCTTAATATGGTTCTTAAGATTCGGGAGTCGTCAAATCTTGTTTGTACCGAGATTTAGATCAGTTGTAGAATTGAACGCCATCACCGCCGCCTTCGAACCCATTTTAGCTCTCGGACCTATGTAGGTTCATTTAATCTCATCACTCCCTCTATGCATGTCGTCGTACTGAGCATCTTATTCTAGCTTTAGAACATCTAAATCCGCTTATTATTATGATTTTCCAGAAATATATGAGCTTTGAATGACCTTGGGTTTACTCGATCTTTGGTTGTGATTCTTCTAAATTATGGATCTATCGTATTTCGCGAAATGTTAATATAGTTTTTAAACCGATGGGTTGAATCTAGAGTTGTGAAAATTGATAAGGTAGAGATTCGTTGGATGTATAAGAGCCAGGGCGGAGCCAGATTCAACATTTAGGGGGCAAATATAAATAGCTAGGGTTAGCAAATGAACTAATCATGTAATATTAATCTAAACTCAGTTAAATGATTGAGTCATATTATTTAGATATAAATATAGAGTTCATCATTATAAAAATATAGAACATATTGAAATACTACATACATGACAGACATTCTATACATCCCAAACTTTGACTACAAACTTATCATCCTTAACACTCTACAATCCAAATGTATCAACTCCAATATTATCAAAAGAGTACATTCAAGTTTGATATGGTATTTTGAATTAAATATAAATTTACGAGACCGGTTAGCATGCATCATTGTCCCTTTTGAAGTTGCGCTAAATGTGGTAACATTTAGTTTAGATTGTGCTAGGTTGTATTTTATTTATAAAAATTCTATAATCAAGCAAAATTTCATTAAGGTAATTGTAATACCCTAAAGTTAGATATGTTGATAATATTTTCTAAAAAAATAATTTAGTATTATTTCTAAGAAAATAAATTCAGTTGAAAAATAAATTAATATTTTTCAGGATAATTTGTTTGGAAAGAAAGGAATTATTTTTCCACGGGTAATATTAAACGTTATATAATTATTTAGTTAATTTGATAAATATATTCTTTCCATTGGAGAAGTAACTTAAAATACGAGTATATTTTCAGGGGAAGAATATTGGATAATAGTACTAGTATTAATTAAGTACTCCCTCTCCCATTTACCTTGTCCTGTTTTACTTCTGTACACAATCCAATGCATTTTTTCAACCTTTAATGTATCAAAATATGTACAGTAAAAAATTATGTAAAATATATATTCTAAAACTAAATTCTAACAAGACCTAACTCGATTATTTTATTCAAATGTATACTTGTAATATAATTGAGTCAAAATTAAATAGTAAACAGTACAAAAAAATTCAAACATCACAAGATTGCTGGGACGGAGGGAGTATTATTTTCTAATAACTTTTATATTAATTATAGTTAATTCCTTTTATTTAAATTTACTAATAGTCTAGAACATCGCTCTGGCAGCCGGATGGGTCGTCCTTCTAGGGCTTCTGTGCGGGCGACTAGGTCTTTGAATACGCCTCCTTTGCCGGTTACTCATGATCCGGGGGGAAAGCCTCCGACTTTAGTCCACCCTCCTGACGACGTGGCCCTGGGCGGTACGTTGGTGGATGCAGGGGGTTCTCATGCGCTTTCGTTTCGCGATGCAGTTGTCAACAGCGTGGCTCCGACCGTGCCACCTGTGTGCCCGGCGTTTGTTCATCGAGACTGGCTTAAGGATAATCTTGCTACCATTGAGGGGGATGGTGTTCACTCCAGATGCCCCAAAATCCGCTTCCAACAGTCTGTGTTGGATGAACTTGGTGAACCATGAAAGAATATCCTTGTTCTAAAAGTTCTAGGGCTTTCGGTAGGTTACGCGGCGTTGAAGGAGAGACTTATCCGTGCATGGAAGTTAGCGGGCACGTTTGATTTATTGGATGTTGGTCAGGGATGTTTTTTTGCTAAGTTTTCGAACTCGGCTGATCGGGAAAAAGTTCTTACGGGAGGGCCGTGGATGGTGTTCGACCACTACCTTGCCGTCAAGAGATGGTCTCCTGGATTTAGTCCGAAGAAGGCTAAGGTTACCACCATCCAAACTTGGCTTCGGCTGATGGATCTTGATCAAATATTTTATAATGAGAATGCCTTGCGAGTTATTACGGCGGCTCTGGGAACGTTTGTCAAGGTTGATAAACATACTACGGCCATCTCCAGGGGCCGATATGCGAGGGTTTGTGTTGAGATCGATTTGGACAAACCATTGTTGGGCATGCTTGATGTTGAAGGTGATGTTGGGCACGTATCTTATGAGGGACTTCACTTGGTGTGTATGCAATGTGCCTGGTATGGCCACACCCAAGATCGTTGTCCGCTTCCTCATGCCGTGCAAGATCCTAAGGATGCACTAGCGTCTGGTCAATCAAAACCCGGGGATTCTACTTCTATTCCGGCTGTTGGGACCCCTATGGTCTTACATGAGACTACGCTGTCGAAGGCTGCTCCGGTGGCTGCTATCACGGAGAACCATAATGGTGTTGGGGAGCACGGTTGTACGGACTTGGGGGTAGGCGATTGGATGCTTGTTAGTAGGAAGAAGTCGCGTCCGCCTAAACCTAGGGCTCCTGTCGCTTCTAAGCCTGGGGGGTGAAGCAGGTTGAGCGGCAGGGGGATGAGAAGAATGGTGGGCGTGCCTTGGGGGGTCAAATTGTGGATACTCCTCAGGAGGTGCGGATTAGTAGGTTGATGGATGGTGGTGCTCGAGTGATGGAGGCTAATGGGGCGGATCAGGCTGCGACTGTATAGGCTTCTTCATGTGCGCCTCTGTTGGATGGTGAAAGTCTTGCTACATCAAACTCTGCTCGGGTTAACAAGTTGTTGCATAGTGTGAAAAGGTGGGGACTCACAAAGCGGCCAGGCCGGGGTGAAGATGGTTCGACTCTTGGGAAGAAGGATGTGGAGAAACACTTGCCTGACAAGTATCGCCATTTACTGAATGGTGGGACGGGGGATGATATTGTGGTAACATCTGGCTTAGGACGCCAACTGGAGAGCATGCTTGCGCGTGAGAAGGGAGGCGCCATGTCGCTGGTTGAGGCTTCGGATGGGCGAGCACAGCCGGAGTCGGGTATGGAGACTGTCACTACTACTACCTTGGCCATAGTGCCGCAATGATTGAGTTTAAAGATTTTTCGGTGCTTGCATGGAACATCCGTGGCGCCATGCAGACGAGCACTCAACGCCATGTTGCGGATTTGCTTCGGTTATATAAACCCTCGGTTGTTTTCTGGGTGGAACCGAGAGGTGCGTTTGATCGCCTTCGGGTGTTTTTCTATCGCCTAAGTTATGATGTACTCTATGTTGAGGACTGTGTTGGACGTGCGGGAGGGTTGTGGATCCTACGGCGTCTTAGCATTCCCTACTCTTATTCGGTCGTAGCGTCTAAGCCCCGATTGATTACAATCCAGGTGTCTTGTGGTCCGGTGTCTTGGTATATGTCTTGTATATATGCTAATCCTTGTGTGAGTGCCCGAATGGTGAATTAGGAACATATGCGCCTGGTTAGCGCCTTGATCCAGGGACCTTGTCTTGCATTGGGCGATTGGAATGATATTGAGTACGTGTCGGAAGCGGTGGGCTTGTCGCCTAACTCTCGCCAGTGTGAAGTTTTTAGGGATATGCTTTATGATTGTGGCCTTCACTCTATTCTTACAGTGGGTGATGCCTTTACCTGGCAAAAGAATACAACAGGAGGCCCTGTAGCTCGTAAGCGGCTGGATCGGGGGGTGGCTAACCTGCAATGGACTTCTTTATTCCCCCAAGGTTATGTCGAGGTCTTGACTCGCAGGGCATCGGACCACAATGCACTATTGCTGCGGTGCTACCAGCAGCCGGTTGTGGCCGGGCCTCGTCCCTTTCGTTGGGAACACATGTGGTCGAGTCATTCTCATTACCAACCTGTCGTGGATGCGGCTTGGCACGGGGTTGGTGGCTCTCTTCAGCAGCGGCTTGAGCAGGTTCGTGTTTCCTCTATTCATTTTAATGATTACACTTTTGGTAATATCTATAAGAGGAAGCGACGGGTGCTGAAGCGGCTTGAGGGGATCCGCCGCTGTCAACTTCGAATAGATTCGGCTTGCTTGGTGCGACTGGAATTTAAGCTCATGCAGGATTTGGAGGATCTGTTGAAACAAGAGGAGATTTTATGGTTTCAGAAATCTCGTGATAAATGGGTGGATCATGGGGATCGAAATACTCGTTATTTCCATGCTCAAACTCGTCTGCATCGTCAAAGAAATCGAATTGTGGGATTGGAGATTGACGGGCATTGGGAAACGACTGATGATCGTTTGAGGCAGCATGCCGCTCACCACTTTTGTTCGCTACTTGGACACTCTCGGTTACCGAGGGGAGTGGACTCGGTGTCGCTCCCATCCTTGCCTCCTTTGGTTGATTATGGGACTTTAGCCGATGAGATAAGTTATCAAGAGGTTGCTGGAGCAGTAAAGGGGATGAAAGGGTTTTCCGCACCCGGGCCTGATGGGTTTCCGGCCATGTTTTTCAAGCTTTATTGGGATTTTATCGGCACGGATTTTTGGGATTTTGTACGCCAGGCTGTGCGTGAAGGTAGTTTTGATTCTATTCTTGCTTCTACATTTATCTGTCTCATTCCTAAGGTGGAGGTTCCCCGGGAGATCAAGCACTATAGGCCGATAAGCTTATGTAATGTTGCTTATAAGATATTAACTAAAGTCCTAGTTAATCGCTTAAGGCCCTATCTTCAAGCTTACATTGGTCCCTATCAATCTGCATTCCTCCCGGGTCGTGGCACGTCTGGAAACGCCATTATTCTTCAAGAAGTGGTCTCATCATTTAAAAATAAACATCGGCGTGCTCGTGAATTACTATTGAAAGTGGATTTGGCCAAGGCGTATGATAATGTTGATTGGCAGTTCTTGGAAAATTGCTTGGTTGAGATGGCCCTTCCGCCTTCTATCACTCGTGTCATTATGTTCTGCGTCCGATCCCCTATATATTCAATTTTGTGGAATGGAGAGGCTTTACCACCCTTTACTGCGGCTAAGGGAGTTCGCCAGGGTGACCCTCTCTCACCTTATTTGTTTTTGATTGTTATGGAAAAGTTGTCTAAAGGGATATTGGCGAAGGTGGAGGGCGGGGCTTGGCAGCCAGTGCGATTGAGTCGGAACGCAGCCCCTCTTACCCACTTGATGTTTGCAGATGATCTCCTGCTATTTTCACAAGCTTCATTAGAGAGCGCTCGGTGTATGGATGAGGTGTTGTCTACCTTTGCACGTCATGCAGGTCTCAGTATGAACCCCAGCAAATCAAGGGCCTATGCTTCCGCGGCAGTCCCTGATCATGTTAGGCAGGAGATTGCTTCAATCCTTAATATTGATTTTTGTGATGATCTTGGCAAATACTTGGGCTTCCCTTTGTTTCATGGTGTTGTGCGCAGTAATCACTTTGATTTTTTGGTGGATAATATTCACTCCAAGCTTGGATCATGGAAATGGGGATTGCTTAACAAAGCGGGAAGAATCACTCTCGCTAGAGCAGTCCTTTCCTCTCTTTCTACTTATATCATGCAGACGTCGTGGTTACCGGCCTCTACTTGTGATAAACTGGATCGGACTATTCGTGACTTCATTTGGAAGGATTCGAACGGTCGAGGGATTAATTTGATCGCCTGGGACGAGGCAGCATTGCCCAGGAAATGGGTGGTATGGGCATTCGAAAATCCAGGGACATGAATGTTGCTATGTTGGGAAAACTTGTTGTGGATTGTCTCCAAAGTTCTGACAAACCTTGGGTTCAATTATTGTTGGATAAATATGGGTGTACTTCAGGGAACTTTGTGCAGCGGCCAGGTGCATCGCCTGTCTTCCGCGCCATTTGCAAGACGGCACCGCTCATCATGGGGGGATGTAGGCTCCGGATTGGTGATGGGAGGAGCAATATTTGGTTTTCTCCATGGCTGCGAGGGGGGCTGCTGTCTGCGCGTGTGCCCTATATTCATTATAATGATGTTGATCTTTGCATCAAGGATGTCTATAGGAATAATTGTTGGGATTGGAATCTCCTTTACACTCCGATTCAGGTGGATATCAGGAGGGAAGTTTTGGAGCATGGTCCCCTTCCTCTTCATGCAGACGTTGGGGATTCTTGGTGTTGGTTAGGGTCTTCGTCCGGAAGCTACTCGGTTTCTTCGGGATATGATTGGCTTCTAAGCCAACGGGGCTGCAGCAGCGATCCATTGAGGTCTTGGGTGTGGCGTGTGCGTTGTCCGGAGAAGATTAAGGTTCTCTTGTGGTTAATGGTGCATGACTCACTCCCAACAAATACATTGCAGCGTAATAGGGGCTTAGCTACTTCGGCTGCTTGCGTCATCTGTGCGAATGGAGATGAAGATGTTTGGCATCTATTCTTTACTTGCCCTTGGGCTGTGGCGGTGTGGAGGAAAATGGAAGGTTTCCATGGTTCTTCAGGTGTGCGTTTGTCTCCAGGTTCTACTTCGGCGCTGCGTCATTTGTGTCGATCCTGGAAAGGGAGGCATTGGGCTTCTCTTTGGTGTATTTGGCAGGGACGAAATGCTTGGTGCATGCGAGGGGTTGAGGTGAGTGTGGAGCGCACAGTCCGACAAGCCTCCTTTCTTGGGCAAGTGTATGATCGAGTTATGTTGTTCACACCCATGCTAGTGATGCGCGACTGGTTCACTGGAACTCGGGTGGCTTCAAAGGTATTCTGTTGCATGTGGATGGGAGTTCCCTTGGTAATCCGGGTAAAGCAGGTTTTGGTTGTGTTATCCGGACTGGGGATGGTCAATGGGTGGAGGGGTGCTCGGGATTTGTTGGCTTTGCTTCCAATCTTGTAGCTGAATTGCATGGGATTTGGAATGGCATGAAAAGACTCCAAGCACTTCGGTTTGTACGAGCTCATTGCTTTACCGATTCTATGGAAAGTCTTCGGCTACTGCGGCAGGGAGTGGCAAGGGATCACAAACTCTTTCCTCTTCTTCGGCATATTAGAGATTTGCTAGTTGATCATCCGGGATTTGTTTGGGATCATATTCTTAGGGAAGGTAATTCAGTTGCTGATTCTCTTGCCAAGCGAGGGGCGCGTTCTGAGGAATTCTTCACTTCGTGGGCTTTTCCTCCAGATGACATCAAGACTCTGCTCACAGCGGATTATGAGGGAACTTGGTTCCCGCGGGCTTAGCTCCTTTTTGTTTCGTTTTGTTTTTTCTTTCTTTCCCCCCTTTTTCTGTAGCGTTTTTTAGTTTTTCCTCTTTGCCGACCGAAACACGTATGGGTTCGGGGAAAGGATCCCCTTGTGCGTCACTGTTTAGAAAAAAAAAAATTTACTAATAGTCTAGTGGTAGTAAGATCCCACTCATATGCATAGCTATGATTTTTAATTAACATTAGTGATATATAATTTGCAATAGATTAATAAATAAATAAATAGATAAATACAATAGAAGTTGATTACCGGGGAGTCATTCGAGAGCATTAGTAGGGAATTGTTATATATTTTATGATTAGTGTAATAGATTCATTAGATGGAAAATGTGAAATAAAGATTAATACTTGACAATAGTATTAGTTAGATATGATTTTGACATGATTTTATATTATTAAGCATTGTTAATCTTTTTATTTAACCTAAAATTATCAATATTCTATTGATAGTAATGTCAGATACCTATTCTATAGGCCCTGAGTTCTACAACATATTTTTAATAATAAAATAAGATAAGATAATAAATAGATTATAGAATTAAAAGAAGTTTAAGTGATTCAATGGACCAAAAAACTAAATCAATTAAGTAGTGCTATAAACCAGTTCAATTCATAAATAAATAAATAAAGTACAGCTAGGCAGAGTATTGTGTAGGCAAATTTGCATATTTCAAATAAAATAGATGTAGGATAAACGAAGCAAATAAAATGCAAGATATGCATGAAAAAAATAAATAAATTTAAATCTAATGTGGAGGGCATTACATGATTGGATAGGCACATTTACACCTGTTATGGTAATTGCACGTGTGAATGCTGGATATAAGGTTTCTGAGGAATTGTACGCATTAGTATAAATACATGCAAATACGTGTAATACTGTAAATTTGCGCATTCATTTAAGCTACTGAGTAGCTAGGCTGATTCGGCCAAGCTAATTGGGTTAAAAAAAATACAGCAAACAGGTCTCCTAATCCCTATAAATACGGACATGGAACATTGAAACTAAACCATCAAGTGAAACGAGAGAAGCTAAGGGAAGTCTGGTGATATTGAGAGATCAACTAAGAGAGTATTAGAGAGAGAGAGCAACAAATAGAGAGAAAGGAGGTCGACAGGTCGTGCTGTGGGTTTTGTCGTAGGAATTTTTGCATGTTTAAATACCTTCATGGTTTAATAATTTTAGGGTTTATTCATACAATTTATTTATGCAGAGGTATTCCCCAATTGTGTGTTTAAATGATTTTGAGGCTAGGCCATGCATGTGAAAAATTAAATTTCAGTGTATGGCATGTAAATTATTGAGTTATATTATGCGAGATATACTCCAGAGTGAATATCTTCGTGAGATATTTCGTGGGTTATCCAAGGGATTCCGGATTCCCATGAACATGATTGTGTTGATCAAGGGTCTCAATCATTTTCTAGATACAGGGAATGACCGTCCTTGTACACTAATATTTTGACTTCGGTTATTATGAGGGCATGTTAGGTTTTATGAGATAGCCCGGGTGTAAGCATCATAGTTGAGCTATACGTGGATTGAATTATTGCAACTGGTTTGACATACAATTTACTGTCGAGTCATATTTAGTTATTTTTGTCCAATTGTTAAAAATTTATTTACTCAGCCGGTGTGCTAATAAATGTTACTTACCCAATTTTACAGGATTTGATATTTGCGAAGCTCATTAGCATCACGGGCCCAGGCAGGGGTATCAATATCGTTTCTACACTGATTATTTAATTTATGTTTTAATTTCGGTAAAGTTGTCGTTCTATCATATTTTGTAAACTCTGATATTTTTCCAGAATTAAATATATTTTTAAACTTAGTAACTGATTTAAATAATGCTTGTAATCATTTTTAATAACCTTAGTACTTTTAATTAAATTAGCCGAGAGAAGGCCAAGACGAGCTTAATTGGAAGTATGGCGGTTACAACCCGTCTTTCCTATTGGTAATTTTTGCTGTAATTTTATGGTGGGAAAACGGGGTATTACAAGTTAGTATCAGAGCGTATGTCAAAATTTCTTTTTAACTTAAAATAATTTTTAAGTCAAGAGTTTTATAAGAATTTTTTTAAAAATATATATATATTTGTCCTTTTTAGTTAAAAAAAAATGGGATGGAACATAATGCACTTGCATTAGGTGCAGCCCTTATTTGTTATTTATGTTAATAATTGTAATGTGTTTATAATAATGTTGTTCGTTAGATGGCCGATAATAACCCTAACGCTAGAATAATTAAGGTAGTCCCAGAACTAGTGCATGAGATAATAAGAACATGCGAGCGGGAACATGCTCGAGCTGACAACTTTGAGTCAGAAACTGAACGCTTAAGAAGTTTCTTAATAAGTTTCTTAAGTCAGAAACTAACTTAAGAGCCTCAATTGAGACTTAAGTTTCTAACTTAAGAAACTAAACACTTAAAAAACTTTTTAAGAAACTTCTTAATTGTTCAGTTTCTGCTCAAAGTTGTCAGCTAGGGCACGTTCGCGCTCGCATGTTCTTATTATCTCGTGCATTAGTTATGGGACTATCTCCATTACTCTAGCGTTAGGGTTATTATCGGCCATCTAAGAAATAACATTATTATAAACACAAAGCAATTATTAACATGAATAACAAATAAGGATTGTGCCTAATGCAAGTGCATAATGTCCCATCCCAATTTTTTTTTTAACTAAAAAGGACAAATATATATCTTCAAAAAATTTCTTATAAAATTTTCTACTAAAAAATTATTTTGAGTTAAAAAGAAAGTTTGACTCACGCTCTGATACCAATTTGTAACACCCCATTTTTCCACCTTAAGATTACAACGGAAGTTACCAATAAAAAAGTCGGGTTGTTACCGCCACACTTCTAATTAAGCTCCCTTTGGCCTTACCTCGGCTAACTTAATTAAAAGTGATTAAAAATGATTGCGACATTATTTAAATTAATTAATTATTTTAAAAATATATTTAATTCTGGAAAAATATCAGAGTTTCCATAACTACGATCTATTATTAAAATGTCATCTTTACCGAAATTAAAACATACATTTAAATAACCAGTGCAGAAATGATATTAACACCCTGCCCGTGCCCGTGATGCTAATGAACTTCTCAAATATCAAATCCTGTAAAAATGGGTAAGTAACATTTATCAGTACACCGGCTGAGTAAATAAATTTTTATCCATTGGACAAAAATAACTAAATATGACTCAACAGTAAATGACATGTCAAATAAGTTGCGAACTTGCAATACTAATACTAGATCGTAGTTATCACATTTTGTAATCTCTAATATTTTTCCAGAATTAAATATATTTTTAAACTTAGTAACCGATTTAAATAATGTTTATAATCATTTTTAATAGCCTTAGAACTTTTAATTAAATTAGTCGAGGGAAGGCCAAGACGAGCTTAATTGGAAGTGTGGCGGTAACAATCCCGACTTTCCTATTGGTAACTTCCGCTGTGATTTTAAGGTGAGAAAACTGGAGTGTTACAATAAAATATATTATATTACCATCATATGTAACCGACTAATTTGGAAAAATTAATACCTTTCAAAATCTAATTAATGTGTATTATTCAGTTTCTATAAGCAACTTGTGCAAAATATGGAAAACCCTAATGGGAAATAATGAAATCATTGTGTGTCACTTGTCGGCACAAATTAAATTAGCACATGACACAACTAAATTAAGCACCGATTACACATAAAATTAGCACATAAAACAAAAAATGTATCACGTGTGTACGCATAATTGAGCGAGCAGACTTTAGAATCATTTGACATTGGAGCATACTAAAATTTTAAGGTTATATCACATGATACACATAAAGTCAGCACACAACACAACACCATCACGTGTAGAAGCATATTTCAGCGAGCAGACCATATAATCATTAGACCATGAGTACTTTAGGGTTTTTCAAATTTTGCATAAATCACATTTAGAAACTCAATAATACTCATTCGGCACATTATTTATGTCTAGAGCTGTAAATTGAACAAACAGTTCGTGAGCTGAGCTCGTTTCGACACGTGTTTGTTCGTAAACAGTTCGTTCGGTAAGTTAAACGAACCGAGCTCAAACACATAATTTGGTTTGTGTGTTCGTTCATTAAGTTCGCGAACAGTTCGGAATTCTTTTTTAATGGAATATATATCATAAGAAATGAAAATTTTATCTAGTTGTTCTTTCCATTTTTCATTTTTATTAATTTCACATTTCTCTCATAAATTATATTATAATATACATTACATTTCACACCCAATTTAATTCTAAAACAAATAAATTTATTAATAAAATAAGTGGTTCGTTAATTGAGCTCGACTAGGCTCGTTTTCGTTCGTTATTAGCTCGTTCGTAAGGTTAAACGAACAGAGCTCAAACATGAAAATTGGCTTGTTAAGATTTTTGGCTCGGTTCGTGTTCGTTCGTTAAGCTCAACGAACAGAGCTCAAACACTTGAAGCTCGGTTCGGTTCGGCTCGTTTACAGCTCTATTTATGTCTCACTTTCCTTTTTTATCCGTCCCAATAGACTTTGTCACATTTCCATTTTATGGAAATAATTAAATATTAATCACTAAATCTACCCCCATCATATCCAATAAAAATCCAAGCTCATTACAATCACATCACATAAATTCATAACTTACACATACTTTAAACATTAATTTACTCCTAAATTAAATACTAACTATCCCACATAAAATACCATGCTCAAAAGTATAGAGACACTATAAATGGGATGGAGGGAGTACAAATTAATCAACTTTTGGAAGGTATTAAATTTACCAAAATTGTCGGTTACATATGATAGAAATAGTATATCCCAGTCCCTTAATTACAAATGCACAATCCCAATTTAATACTAGTCCACATAAGTTAATCAAAACCCCACTCCACAAACTTTAGCACATAACATTAATAAACCTATTATTTGGGCACATGCTGAATAAATATAGTAAATATACCCTAAATTTATCATTTATAAATACCAAACTTAATACTCCCTCCGTCCCACTTATTGTGTCCCAAAATTTTTGGACACGGTATTTTATGTGGGGATAGTAGTATTTAACATGGGGTGGATTAGTGTTTAAAGTAGGGTTAAATTATGAATTTATGTGACGTGATTGTAATGAGTTAGAATTTTTTAATTGATTTATTTATATGTGATGTGATAGTTGTATGTTTGAACTTATTAATGGTATTTATTTATTGATGTGATGTGGTGGGGTTAGGTTTAGTGATTAATATTTAATTATTTCCTAAAATAGAAATGTGACAAAAGTGTTGGGATAGCCAAAAGAGAAAAGTGAGACATAAATAGTGGGACGGAGGGAGTAGTAATTTAGTAAATAATGAACTATGGTAACTATTTTAGCTAACTTAACATAAATGTAGATCATAAGTCATAACTTTGTTAGTGGAAATATATATATATATTTTTTAAACCGGGTATTATCAGGCTACATTGGACCTGTGACTAATCCATCGAGAATTTGCAAAGGCAATTAAGGACGTCTCTCCCAAAGCAGATTTTTGCATACACTTACATTAATGGAAATATTGTTAAATAACATATACTTACATTAATAAATTAATAGATGTATATATGAGTATATGTTTGTGGGTCTGTTCTGCACGCAGCTTTTGGGAGCTTTAACTTTTATTTCAAAATAAAAGTCTCGTTCTGCACACTAGCTTTTGGGAGCTTTTGGAAGCTTCTTTTTAGAAGCTACCTGTAGTAGCGTTAAAAAATTAGCTAGGAGCTTATTTTTGAGCAATTACAATTTTAACCCAATAACCAACCCACTAACCAATAGTCTACATAAATATTTGTCCTTTTATGTCTTTCATACAGTTTTTCACAGTTACAGCTAGTTGTACAAAATACTTAAATAGAACTAACAGCTACAGCTCCCACAACTCCTTAAAACTCCTTACAGCTCCAGCTTCCTACAGCTCCAGCTTGCAGCTACAGCTCTCCGTGCATAACAGATTTTATATTGGTAAATTACTACTCCATCCGTCCCACGAATTGTGGCTCGTATTCCTCTTTGGGCTGTCCCACGAATTGTGTCCACTTTCTATTTTTAGATAAATTTAATTAATATAAATATGATTAGAATCTTAATGGTTTCTAAATCCCATTAAAAGTAACCACTTTTATTATTCTACACAACTCCCAATACACTTTTATTTTTCTACACAAATTCTCTTGCATTTCTTTAATTCTATATTTTAAAATTGGTACAAATAAAAATTCTATATTTTAAAATTGGTACAAATTAAAATTATATAAAATATATATTCTAAATCTAGACGTATAGACGATTAATAAGACCACACTTGAATTTTTCCCTAATTAAATCATTACAATAATACTTTGTCAAAGTTAAACAATAAAGAAAGTCAAAATTTCTTAAAATTTTAAATATAAATACCCACATCACTTTAACCACTAAACCCCACCACATAAATTACCGTGCCCAAAAGAAACGGGTCACAATTTGCATAACGGAGGGAGTATATAATACTAGCAACTCAGTTACCTCCTGAATTGGACATTCAGATTAGTTCTGAACCTGATGGATTAGTATGGTGGAATGCTGGTCAACATTTATATTGTAAGGATACCATTTCAATTTAAATAATAAGGAAATCCATTAATATCTCATTATTGACACTAACTATGGGCATTTACAACTTTCCATGAATCTAAATGGGCTAATTAATTTGTGCAGTAGCCATTTCTAAAGCCTTTCTACGACAACAACACTCAAAGCATATTTCAATAATCCAAAATCATGTCGTGTAGCATAGTCTTGCAGATGATGGATTTGAATTTGCTTCCAGAAGGCGGAGAACCCGAGGATGTATCAATGGTCTTCCATGCTGAGCATCCCCGATGACGACACCGAGACTTTCCAGGATTCATTACATACGAGCTACAAGTTTCATTATATGAATGTAAATCCATCCGAACATGTATGTAATTCAACATATGACAATCAATGATAGAACATGTGGTTAACAGTAACCAACATGAAACAAACCGGAATCCACCAATGCATGAGAATGCAACATATGATTAATAGGATTCAGCAATAAATGCGTAAAATTCATAAGAATTTCTATCTAATTCAGCAGGAAAGGTTATCAACAGTTAGCAGCATGAAATAAACCGGATTCCACATTTGTGAGGGTGAATTCAGCATATGCCAATAGAGGATAGAACATGTGATTAACAGCAAGCAGCATGACATAAACTGAAATTCACAATTACAAGTGAGAACACAATATATGAGTAATAGGATTCAGCAATAAATGAGTTAAATTCATCATAATATCTATCTAATTCAGTAGGAAATGACAGAGCATGTGATTATAGTTAGCTGCATGAAATTAACAGGAATCCGCATTTGTTAGGAAGAATTCAGCATACTAATTACTTTGGATTACCTCGAATGCCTTTTCGTGCATCAAATCCCATGGTGATAGTGAAATCCAACATTTTAATTTATTGACCACACAATTTTAATCCAATATTTTAAACATCGGATCACACTCATTTTGGAAAAAAATGAGTGTACCGTTTAAAATAATACTACAATATTTTAACAGTGAAATCTAGATAAACAAAAATCTATTTTCAAAAAATATACCCACAAAATTCGCCCTCTACAAATTAATAGAATATTCCCCAAATTAGAATAATTTTATTTATGCAATAAAATTGAATAATAAATCATTTCAGACATACCATAATCGCTAAGTATAACCATTATTTCAAAAATACTACCTAGCAGCAGGAAAGATGCTAAATCCATTAACTCAGGATTTTTCTGAATCAGGACCTTAACTTCCTCCATAATACTAGTGCTTTATTTAGTGATGGCGGCCTGGGGCTATGGCCTCTAGCATATACGTGGCTTGATAAGAGCAACTCTTTGTTTTTTAAAAAAAATAAAGAATTCGAGCTCGTAGTAAAAAAAATACTCGAACTCGACTCAACTTGATTCGTAGTAATAATGTGAACTTGTGATGGTGTCCGTACTTAAAAAAAAAATAATAAAAAACACGACTTCGTAAATTCTTTAACTGAACACTTTCCTTTTTTTTTTTTTTTGGAAAAAAACTTGACACATTTTTAATAGTTCAACATCTTTGGTCAAAATAAATTCGGGAACAAATACTTACTTCATAGTTTGAAATATTTGGAAAGCATATTGTGAACGAAATGTCAAATGAGTATTTGCCCTTTTATTTTAGCGATCTGGCTTATCGGTTGATGACAATCATCATTTCGTCGTCCTATGCTTTCCATTTCATGTCCTATCGTATTCTCTTGCGAACGCGAAACTTTTAGAAACCGCGATTCCCCAATTTCCGAATTGTTCATATTCGACCGTGGTTAGGGTTAATCTCAATGAGAAATGGCATGCCGAACCGTTCAAGCGTGGACCCTGATCGGCTTAGTCGCTGCGTTTCTTGATCTCGCAATTGCATACTTGTTGCTTTGTGCATCTTCGGTAGCTTACTCGGCGTCAAAGTTCCTGGCCTTCTTTGGGCTGCACTTACCTTGCCCTTGTGATGGTATCCTTTTCAACATCCGGAGTAAGAGTTTCTGCTTGAACACCCTTTTCCTTGAATTCCCAACTCAGATAGTGTCGCATGTGCTGTTTTCTGTTAAGCAGAATTTCCCTTTCCATCAATCCATTATGAAAAACAGGAGTTGTGATGCCCTTGCTGAAATTTGTGTAAATGGGGTTATTGAAATGGAGGGTGAGGCATCTTGTAGTTCTGTATCTGATGCTAGGAAACCAGCGGATATGATTACCATCCAGGAATTAAGTCCAAGGGGCGACAGGTACGATCTTAAGGGGAAGGGGGTTCTTGGTCATAGGCCTAGGAGTCGATTTCGTCACCGTCGTAAAGGGATTGGGAATGGAGGTTTTGGAAAGAGTTCAGTGGCTCTGGCCCATGATCCTCCTGCACATGAAGTAGCCTTGGGTTTGGTACCATATTCTCATTCTAAGGGCAACATGAATGACAATGATGATGAAATTCATTTCAAAGAATGTAAGTTTTAATGTCTCGTGGGTTTTAATTTTCTATTTGACTGAGATGATTATTGCTCACAATCAACATATTCTAATTGCACTAGAAAGAGCTATAGTAATTGCACTAGAAAGAGCTATAGCCTCCTACTTTTCGTGCATATTCTAATTGCACTAGAAAGAGCTGTAGCCTCCAACTTTTCGTGTATGACTCAGTAGAGAAATTAATTTGTGCAATTTTCTACTCATCTTATTTTTTGGTATGTCTTCAATGCTTTGTTTTTATGGATTTGATTTTACCATAAATGCATAGAGCCTGCATATTGTGTTAGATCAACTTATCAAAGAAATAAATGCACTTTTGAAGATTAGCTTTTGTAACTTCAATGGTGCATACTGGAATTACATTTCTTCATCTGTATCATCTTTTGGAGGTTTGACTGAATTTTAGAACACCTAAACTGTGACACCCCAATTTATGTGAATTGGAGTATCACTGAAACACTTAAAAATAGACGAGTTCGTGATCTTGAACAGGTCCACTAATCTAAGTGTTGAGGCTGATATAATTTCTTAAAGCTAGTGTACTCAATTCAGCATGCCGTAATAATTTAATATTGACAAGTAGGTCTTATAGCCAATGGCTCAACCATCTGAGTTCAATTTAAGCCCCAGGTAGAATTTAATATGAAAATACCTTATACCACATGTATATGAAACACACATAACTGACCTATATATAGGGGATTAATTCAATATTAGTCATATCCTTAACTTCCTTTATGATCTTTGTTCTTCTTACAATACTTTATTATTTTTATAAGAAATACCTGCGACTCAAATATCTTTGCATAGAAAAATCCACTTGAAGTCGTGTCTATAGAGCAATGTTTTTCACCATAAATAAGTGATGGTTTACTGAAAGCAAATACCTGAAATCTTGTTATGGCGTGTTTACAAATGTAGATGATGATAAAGCTTCAATGACAATGGGAGCGATAAAAAGAGCAGTACCTGATGTTGAACTAAATCGTTCTCATGATGAGGATTTTTTCATGAATTCAAAAAATCTATCCATTGAAGAGATAGAAAATGATCAAGAAGGTGTTCAAACTTTCAGTGGTGATGAGAATAATGCAATAAAACTGTTGGAGCAAAGACTTGAAGCAGAGCGCATTGCACGTGCTGCCCTTTACATTGAGCTTGAAAAGGAGAGAAGCTCTGCTGCTATTGCTGCTGATGAGGCCATGGCTATGATTTTGCGCCTACAGGAGGAGAAGGCATCCATCGAAATGGAAGCACGGCAATATCAACGGATATTAGAAGAGAAATCTGTTTATGATGACGAAGAAATGACCATTCTAAAAGAAATACTCATTAGAAGGGAAAAGGAGAAACACTTACTAGAAAAGGAAGTTGAGGAATACAGACAGATGTTTTCTGAGGGAGATGAACAAATAGCAGGTGATGGTTTTTTTCCAAATGATTATTCACCAATTATTCCTCAGAAATTAAAAGGATCTACTGAGAAGTTGAATGTGGAAAATAAATTCTCAGATGTTTCTACGGATATGCCTACCAGTAAACTTGTTTTTGGAAATGATAGTTCTCTTTTCAAGAGACAAGAAGACTCAGATGACCAATCTGCCCAGACATCAATTTGTAGGAGTGCTGGAATCGTGGCCCTTCAAGAAAAGGAGATAATATCTGTCAATAACAACATGCAAATGAAATGTGGAGTCCCCTCAAAATTTGAGAAATGTCCTCCTTTCAAAGGAGAAGTACTTGAGAAAATTCAGGAGCCAGACCACAAGCTAGCTGAAAAGGTAATTTTGAGTTGCCATGACACTGAGGCAGGCGATCGATATTGTGATCCAAGCATAAAGCCGCAATCAAAAGACACATACCTTGATGTTCACATTGATGGAGTGAACTTATGTAGTGGGGCAAATGCAAGTATAAGTAATACCGTTTCTCCAAGTTCCAATGGTGTGGAAACTGAATTTGATTTAAAGAAGAGACATTCATTGATAACTAGTGGCTTTCCACCGATTTTCCCAAAGGATTTATCTTTGCATTCAGAACAGCGACAAAGTTCCAGAACTCCAGTGAAACATCAAATGGTGAAGATAGATAGTGAGGTTGGATGGCTTCAAGAGAGACTGAAGCTTATTCAAGATGGAAGGGAAAAACTTGGCCTCTCCGGGGAGAACAAAGGAAGAGAAAATATACAGTTGAAACATTTAGAAGATTTTGCGCATCAAATTGAGGAGATTCGACATCCAACTGAGATTGGAAAAGCTGGGAGACAGGTCTCTCTGCCACTTCCAACCTCCAAGGTACCATATTGTTTATCTTCTATGCTCAGCTGCAGTGATATCTAAGTTTATTGATGTTATGTTTCTCTGCGTTGATTGATTTATTGGTAATGGGTTCCATCTGAATTCTTCTCATGTGATGATATATTCCCTAATCCTTAGTTTAGTAACTGAAATTTGGTTTGCTGCTTTTGTTAAATCTCTTTTCCAATTGCAAGACGTTGCTCTCCACGGATAACAGAATTTGAAATTGAGAATATAAATTGTGTAACTTCTCCTGTCAAGTTCTATCATTTGAAAGATTTGCTGAATATCTGATCCTAGACCACTAGATCAATAGGCAAGTAGGATTGCAAGCAGGAGTTTAGTCCTAGTGGGAACGTGTCAACATGAGAATTAGTGTTGCGAAATTCACTTATAGGTGTATTTCAGGAGGAGAGAGTACAAAAGTAGATGAAACAATCTCCTTTAAGATTTAGGGACTATTGAAGTCTGTGCACCTCAACAGTGATCGAAGACTCTTCTAGTTGTTTCACTGACAGAATTATCGTAATTAACAAAGTAGTTTAGATGATTACTTACCTACAACATGTCAAATTTAAAAGCTGGACTTGACTACTAGATAGAATGAAGATGAAAGAGTCATTGAGTGTTTGAAAACTTTGTTTGCAATAAAAGAAGTGCTCTTTATTTTTCCCCAGATCAATTCATCAATTTTGTTGTAGATGTAAATGTGATTTTCAACGAGCCTTGTTGGAGGATGATCCTATTTCCTTTTGTTAAGAAATTCTGCGCATCAAAAGAAAGAGAGCAACTTATAAAGGACCAAAGTATTTTTTGTAGTTGACTTCAAACCCTTACCTTTTTACCTGGAAAAATGTGTTCATTTCCAACCTTAAAGTTTGTCCATCCTACTGACAAGGCCGAGAAGCTCATCTAGGATTAACAATTATATAATCAGACGGTTCATATTGATGTCATTTGCTACTAGCTGTATGCCATTGATGTTGAATTGTGCCTTTATTACTGTAATGTGATGAAAGGGGCATTTGCACTCCTGCCATTTAGAAAGACATGGTTGCTACAGATACCCAGCTATTTTACCTTGTTCTAGATACTTAATATGCATCAACTTAAGTTCGCACCAATTGTGTTTTTGCGTAGGCTGCATCAAAGAAAAGGAGGAGCAGAAGTGTTTCATCAGGATTCCAGAAAAGCTCAGAAGGTAAACCATGCTGACCGACTTGAGAGACAACTTATTTTCTGCATCAGTGTACCTTTGTTGCTCAAGGAAAGTTGTGTTCTTGTTGATGTTTGCATACAGAGTAATATGCTGATTGCTGCCTAAATTGAAAAGAAGAGAAAAGAAGATAGTGTTGCAGCAATGTAAGTGATGAGAATTACCATGGTAGATAAACGAGGACTGAGGAGTATCGTTGATGGTCTGTCCGTGGCGTGTAGCATGAATGCAGATCGATGCAGGTAATGGAGAAAGGGGCAATGGACAAAAAATGCAATAATTAGGTACTAGAATAAATCTCTGTACACTATAATTCCTATTTCTTGCCAATCTATCTATGTATATTAGCATGGCTGCTCATTAACTGCATAATCAGCTTTGTGTATATATGTATGTACTATATCTGTATGTGTTACACGTGTGTCCTTCATTTTCTTATAGAGCACCTACGCTACTACTTATTGTGGCCATCAACTTCACTTGACCTAAAATTTTGTGATTTCTTATTCTTAATATTTGCTGTATTATTATAATTTTATTTATTAAATGTAAGAGTTCATCTCCTTCGAAAATAAGATCCTCCATCCGTCTCCAAATAGACAAACAGATTCTCGTGGATGGAAATGAAATTATTTAGTACACAAGTTTGTTTAATTTGTGTGAATACATTCGAATACTGTTAATGGTCAATTCATTCCTTTCCATAGGAAAAGAATTATGTGCATAATTTTATTAAAAATAATTTGGACTTTTTATAAAGTTTAAAATTTGCATATTTGTATATTTTTTTTTGCATAATTTTACATATTTATATTAGCATCAAGGTATTAGAAATATTAATGTGCTGACATAAAATTAAATTAAAAATTACTTACAATTTTGTTCAAAATTACTACCTCTGTTTTTATAGGATTGCACCATTTATTACCGGCACGCATGTCGATGCACATTTTCAACGATTAATGATTTGAATTGTGCACAACTAAAAATTATAAAAAGTTGATATTTTAAAACTACAAGTTTAGACGGATCTAATAAGATCTCACATGACTATATTTTTTCTTCTATAACTATGATAAAAATTTGAGATAAAGTTAAACCGTGAACAGTGCAAAAGAACACCAATGGTGTAATCCTAAAAATACGGAGGGAGTATATATTTATTTAATTTTTCTTCGAAATTTTCTCTAGGAAGTTCAATATTGAAAGAAACCTTGCAGACAATGATGATTCACAATGATAGTCTAGCTGCGATTGGCAGAGCACAAAGTGAGATTTATGAAAGTAAGTCGAGACAAATTTGTCATCGACATCATATCATGAAGTAGTTGATCTCGAGTGGGGTTACTTCATTGAGTTATGTGAAGTATTAGATGAAGTAGATGATCTCGAGTGGGGTTATCTCGTTGAGTTATGTGAAGTATGGAGATAACTTAGCGGATCCGCTAACCAAATGGTTAAACAGAGATCAATTCTACAAATTGGGATAGGAATGTGGCTGAGATCCACACCTAAAGAATGATTACAGTCGCAACCCGACCAAGATGAGTGGAGATCTCACAAACAATTGGTTCAATGGGACAACGAAGCTGTATGATTTCATGTTGTAGCACTCGTGAGGAATAATCCTTGAGAAGCAATTGAGAAATGTTGATGCCTGTCAGTGTGGCAAAAGGTTGAGTCTGAACTAACTGTGTGTTCATACAGGCATATATGGCAGGTTACTTATAGGAACCCAAAGGGGGATTTCTAGGGCATGAAATGGAACCAGACGTCAGAAGTGTTAAGAGTTTGAAAAGTTATTGAATCAATATCATTTGTTGGAATTTTGGGTTTTGAGCTTCAATTCCTAAATGGAAATGTTTAATTTATCATGAATTAAATAGTGTATTCAACGTGGGTTTTATCTTCTAAAAACCCATGTCCGGGTAAGTAAGAAATAGGCGATTGATGTGAACTTGGAAGTTAAAATGTTTTATGAAAAAAACTAGTTGGATTCGGGCAAGGTTAGCTGAGAGATAGAATTTTGATCGACTGAGAGGGCAGACTAAATTTAGGTCGGCCCAATATGCGTCGGCTAAGATCCATCAGCTGCCAGACGTTGGCCAAGTTAGATGTTAAAGCCAAAATCAGTTGTAGGCCAAAAACTTGTGGTTGCGGGTTGGTCGAGAGGTGAATACGAAGCCACTATGAGTTGGCCGAACTGCAATCATCCCAACCGAGTCGGTTCGGTTTGAGTCGGTTCGGTTTGAGTCGGTTGAGCTTGTTGGGACTACTCAATATCTAGTCTTGTAACAGTTATCCCCACGTTCTGCACATCCGGTAGTTACATCCAGGGGATGAAAGATATATCAAGCGTGGGCACGTGACACCACTTAAATCGATAAAATTACTATGTTAACCTTAAGATTTTTAAATATTTATTTTGGTGCACCTACTCAATTTTTGTGGTGACACCATTCAATTGATGAAATTACTATTTAAAGTGTTTTTTATATTTGATTTGGTACACCCACTCAATTTTTATGATAATACTATTATCTTCACTTTTAATATTTAGCGTATTTTAATGTTTCTTTTATATTGATATTATTGTCCCAATTTCAATTTATTTTGCATCAAATTTTGTGACACTACTCGAAAAAAATTTTGAAATTTTGAATCCACCACTAGGTTACATCCAGATTTTTGGCTTAGGGGTAGCGATTACTCCCAATAATCAAATTGCTAATGTTACTTCCTGTGGATTGGCTATATACAGGACTGTTTCAGCTCAGGATACCTAGATCAGCTTCCTGCATCCAAAAATGGTGGACACTGATCAGCTAAACCATTCCCCCACGTTCCCAACTACCAATAAAGTCACCGCATAGGCAACCCATTTAGCTGTATGTGCTGAAGTGATGTTTGGATATTATAAAGTGATGTGTAGGTTGTAAATTTTTTTTTTTTTTTTTTTTTTTTTTTCTACTTTTCCATACTCACCACTCCACACAAAATGCATCACTTTTGGATGTCCGTCATTGCTGCAGCACATGCAGGCGGCTACACTTAAACCACTCCCTCCCAACTACCAAATCCTTCTTAAAATCATTCACTCCATCAACTGAACCTATACCCACAGTCCCACACCAGTCCACGAGAGGTGAACTGAAATACTAAAATTTTCATCCGCTAAGACGAACTTTGAAGGAGCCAGAAATTACAGGAATCATCAGATTTATCTATCACTTGCCCCAGTGGCCATCCAAAGTTCTAAATCACAGAGTATATACATAATTTGCATTGTATTCTTATAAAGAAGGTACAAGTCTCTATGTATGGGATTCTCTAGAATAAAAATGAACAATAAATCACACAAATGTCTGATACGAGAAAAATGTGGACCTCACAAAGTCAAAGTGACTTCCATGGTTTATATCTATAGCCACCCAAAAGAGGCACGCCACCTGCCACATGTACCAGTGAACTAGTTTGGATTCAACGACTGCAACTTCTTTTCATAAAGCTTAGCCCGGCGTAGGGCATCCAGGGCCTGAGCTTGATTTCCTGCACGTTTCAAATTTAATGCCTTTAGTTTCTCTGCCTTGATTTGTTCTGTGAGTTGCTTCCGCTCAATTTCTGCATCACCAGCATTGCTTGCATTTGATTTTGCTGTTTCTGATCTTTCCATGCCGTGATCATCAGGAGTAACATGTGCGGTTTCTATTCCGATGGACAGCAATGCAGATAAAAGCTGAGGATCGAGAAAATCCTCGACGTTAGCATCATCTGCTTCTACAGTTTTGGGCGGCCCTATTGCAGTCTCATCCGCTTCTTGCAACTGGGCTTCTAGAGCTTTTGCCAGTTCAAATTCAGCATCTGCTTCGGCTGTCTTACCTTCTCTTCTTAGCTTAAGTGCTTGGCGCTTGTGACCAAGGGACTCCTGCTGTAGTTTAAACCGCTCACGACTAGATAACAATTTGGGGCCTGAACTAGAAGACACATCCAATACAGGCACAGGAACAGATTTAATACTAGTCTGAATCTTATCCTCTTCCGCTTGCTTCTCCAAGAGCTTTGCCAACCGAAGCTCTTCCTTAGCTTCTGCCAATTTTCCTTCTCTCTTCAAGGCGACAGCCTTCCTTTTGTGAGCCAGGATTTGTTGAGGAGTAGTAGTTTTAGCTTCACAAACAGAGACTGGGGAAGAGTTCGAATCATGATCATCCAACTTCTTGCCAGCTTGCTGGGGTCTAGAATGTGGTTGAGAATCAACTGCTGCCTGAGAAAAGCTCAGCCCATGCTCATGCGACTTGTCATTTTCATTCCCACTTAATGTCTCTTCAGGTTTCTTAGATCTAACCTCGTCTTGCTTCAATAAATCTCCTGTCCCAATCTCATTTCTTTCCGCCTCAAGTGAAGGATCAGTTTGTTGTACAACATCAACTGATGCATTTCCCTTGAGATTTTCATTAGAAATATATTTTTGTGTTTGTTCATCATACTCTTGCAACTGCACCTCCAACAATCTTGCATTATTAAGCACTTCATCAGCTGCCTCAACTTCTCCTTGGCGTCTCAGCATCAGAGCTTTTCTTTTTAATGCTAACAGTTCTCGCTGAATTTCGGATTTACTTTTCCTTGATGTTCCAGCTCCTATATATAAAGCAGATTGTGCAACAAAAGAGGGGTTCATATTTTCTTTAGGCACAATAGACTGAGTTTTTTCATTTTCTTTTGGTTCTTCATCCTGCCATCCTAAGTTCTTTAACAAAGAAAGATATGATGGATCATTCAAATCCTGGTCTGTTACTTCCTCGTTATCACCATCATCAAAAGCTGTGTGCATGGTGGAAGCCTTTCCAACGTGAGAACTCAGCGGTGCAACCACAGGAGCTGCATCCATTTCTTCAAGTTGCTGTTCAAGAACCTTCGCTTTTCTCAATTCTTCTTCTGAGTCATCCAACTTACCCTCCCTTCTGAGATTGAGAGCTCTCTTCTTCATAGCAATAAGCTCTTTCTGGATTGTCAATTTACTCTTTGAAGACGACTTATGGCCACTGAACTTGTCTTCAACAGATTGAGCAACAGATGTTCTCTGAACTGCAGTAGAAACCTTGGTTCTTAAATGAGAATCTTGTGTTCCAGAAGCCGAAATTTCCATTTCCAGAACTTTCGCTTTCCTTAGCAGTGCCAATGCTTCTGAAGCATTGCCTGATCTTTTCTGATTTATAGCCTCCCTTTTCAAATTTTGAATCTCATTTAACAATGATTCTCGGCTGGAAGTTGAATCTGGGTCATGAACATCCTCAGAATCAGAAGCATCTTCATCCCAGCCTAATGATTTCAGAGCAGAAGCTATTTCTGGATCTTCCATGTCCTCATTTGTTACTTCAAAATTTTCATCCGCACCAAGATCATCACCAATGCCACCAAATTGGTTAAAATCAAAACCAATACTGGATTCATATTTAGAGGACAATTTATCATGTTCATCAGAATCCACACTCCACATCAGTGATGAAAGCTCATCATCAGAATCATCACTCCCACCCAAAAGCTCCTCCTCCTCTATTTTCCTCTCTAGAATTTTAGCTTGCTTTAGTTCTTCCTTCGCTGCAGTAAGGTTCCCAGCTCGCTTCAGTTCAAGTGCTTTCTTCTTATGAGCCATTACACGGGATTTATCAAGGTTAACATGTTGCTTCTCTTTACCAGGTTTCTGACTGACTTCTCTGAGAAGTGAAGAAAGCTCACCCTCCACAGTCAAGGTTGCCGGCCTTTTCTCAGCATCACGAAGATCTGCATCCGACCATCCCAACTCTTTGAGCTCAGCAGAAAGATCATCCTTTCCTTTACTCTTTTCTGTATTGAGCTTGTTTTTCCCAGTAGACCTTACGTGCTCTTTGGCAGGTTGAGCATCACCCAAGTTACTGGTAGACAAAGCTCTTTTGCGGAATTTTCTAAGAGATATTTCCAAAGCATCAGCCTGTCTCTCAAGCTCCTTTCCCTTTTTAAAAGCCCGCAAAGCTTCTTCAGATTTTCCTTCTGCTTTTAAAGTTTTGTATCGTTTCTTTTCTAATATGGCTTGGTTACGCAACTCCTCAGGGGTTGCAGATTCTAAATCTGCCGAAGAGTTAGTTGGCTGGTCAAGAGATAAATCTTCAGCAATATGTCCTCCTTCAATATGACTGATTGATTGCTGATGATTAGAACTAGATGCACTGCTTGTTATCTGTTTAGACTCAATTTTAACTTCATCTTCATCGTCTTTCCTTGATGCAAACTTGGAACCACCTGGAAAATCTAAAGATAGTAAGACAAACATTTGGAAAGCAAAATCAGAGCCATTTGAAATTGATCTCACCTCACAATCTCCAAATACATTACTTGCCATGGCCATGTTTCCCCTTTATTATATTAATTAATACTTAGATAATAACTACTTCGTTACTGCTTAACCATCATCAGTGATCAATTCATATGTTTGATTACATGTAGATTCATATACATACTATACTTAAAAACATCTTTCCATGAGTTCTTAAATTTCATGATAAAGGATCATTGAGTGATTAAAAAGATGATAAAATACAGACACGCACAAAACATAAATTCAGGTTCGTCTTTTTTCTTTTTTTCTTTTTTTTTTTTTCTTTCCACAACATAGCGAATTCCTTATTTTCTCTCTGTGTTAGATCCTAAAACACACACCTCATCTACCAAATATAACTTTCCAGAAGAAAATGCTCACTTATATATAAACATAAAATTTCAACATTATAAATTCAATTTCAAATTTATTCAAGCACATTGAACTCGATAAACCTACACAATAAAACATAAAATTAATCTTATAAACAATAATTTTTTCAATCATTATAGAGTACTTTATATAAATACTAATAATTATAAAAAACTTTTAAATGAAATACTGCAACTCTATTTTATTTACTTCAACCAAAAACATATGATTTGAGACACCCGAAACGACCAAAATATATATCCAACATAATTCATATGGGTCCTTCAAATTTTATTGCTTTTATATCGTTGTCTATAATATGACATTAACTGCAGTGGTAAAAGACATTCTACTTAAAGACAAGCTGTTTTTTTCAAAAACTTTTATTAACATATCCAGATATTAGAGCATTCACCTTAAGAAAGGTTGATTTAAGCCATGCCCTAACAACATTTATGACTAGACACCTCTTAATATAAACAAAGAGTCAAAGAGTACCAATAACATTCCCACTGTCAAATTTTGAACAGGGACTCCAGGAAGCACGTGCACCAAAATCAATGAAATGGCTCCAAAGTACAACATATTGACCTTGGGGAACAACATAATATTTAAATACATACCTCTGACAGCTCTATTTTTATGACCATGCCGCAATTCAAATCGTGCGGCCTCTTCTAACTTTTTGCAGGGTTCACAAATACGCACTGGCGAGTCCCCTTGCCCACGTAAGAGCATCCTTTGCTGGGTGCAGCTGCCACAGAATATGCCTCCACACCTGCGGCAATGGTGCTGTAAATCCATCATAGGGAAAGTTGACAGTGAGTCACTGTGAGTGTTAACTTTGAAATTTACCATTACATTCTCCATAAAAAGTCTAACATTAAGTTTATAAGATGGAACACTCCAACATTAAGTTTAATCCTGTAAACTAGTAATAAATAAGAGTTTTTTTTTTTTTGGGGGGGGGGGGGGGGGGAAGTGGCTGGGTATCTATGTCACTTCTAGTTTCTGTCTTCAGCATCCCCATCACCATTTTGACCAGGGCAGAATTATTTCGCATATGCTCTTCATTTCATGCAAAATGTGTGTGAAACCCAAATTTGGAATAATACAGCCCTCGGATTCCTTTTCTTGGAACTCTCTTTCTATATACTTTTGTTTATAATTGGTCGTAGTTTGTTAAAGTAGAAAAAATGAGAGGATAAATCAATACTAAAAGCTGTCACTATCAGTCAATAACACAACCATGAATCAAATTCACCTAAAAGACCCACCCAATTAAGATACTTTCACAGGTTCAAATCACATCTGGCTGCTCAACAGCAGTATTGTGAGCATTATTCAGTCCTAGACAATAGTTTCCCATGATTCTGATTCAGCCTAACGCTGGTTGATGTTCATCAAAGTGAAGGACCAGAGCCCAAAATCTCCCACAAAAATTTAAGGCAGCATCTACTTAAAACAAATTCAAGGCTTCCATATATTTGAAAGCCAAGCACATTACAACTTGGACATATATGCCTGTGGCAGAGATGAATGAGATGGTAATGGGTGTGACAGCCAAAAAGCAGACAGTTAAGAAAAAATGCGATGAAGAACATTCTTCTACCATGAAGCATAGTATTTCTAGTTATCGGATTGGGTTTTATTCATGTAACACTTCAAAATATGCAAATATGTGATCGTGTGTAAAAACTGGACATAAGGAAATTGGAATCTTTTATCTAGTTTGCCTTTCATGGATCGTTATGTGTGCAACTGTCTTGCGGGAGTCGAATGAGCACATATATCATTCCACACACCATACCAGTCAAAGAACATATGATAGGATATTATGTTGGATTATGTACAGGTAAAACATCCTGCAAAGAAAGTACGCTTGTACACTTAATTGGCATATGTTGTATTTAGGTTCACAATTATCATCTTGAATAATTGAAACCCCCATGTCTCCAACATTTCAACCCAAAAACCTTAAACAAAAAATTTGAAACTTGGAATTTCAGGAATATGCACACAAAACTCAGTAAATTGCCCAAGACTCCACACTAACTCAAGTCTTGGATACTAGCATCGGCAACGCTTATAAAAGGGTTAAAATGAAACGACTGAGCACACTAAAAAATCAACCCTCATAAAAAACGACCTCAAGAATTACAAATTTTCAGGAAAAGGACCGGCTTAAGAGAAATCCAAAAATAAGCAAGATGCTAAAAGAAAAGAGATCACAATAAAAGAAAATGTAGAAAGGGGAAAAAAAAGAAAGTAAAACGATGGAAGCAGATCCAACAGACCTTTCGATTGATGAAAGTGAATTGCGAGGCACATCCTTGGCAATGCGAGGCATCGACCACCCAAGTGTTACCCCGCAATGATGGCTTTGGAGGCAACCCTATTTTCTCCAGCATCTTCTCTCCCTGTTTCTTTGATTATGTTAATCCTCCACTTGGATTGTTTGTCAAGGGTGGTTTGTTTCTTCCGATGCTACTTTGAATTTGTGGAGGCAAAGAGAGAGGGGAGACAGACGGAGACGGAGGTAGAGGCACAAGCGAGGAAACACTCCCGCAGCTAGATTTAGGAGAAGATAATTGAAGTGGGAAAGGGATAGCGGCGCCGAAAAATTGATTACGTGAAAAAAAATTTGGGTTTCGCTTTATGGGAAGGAGTTTGAGTTCAATTGGTCACAGACTGTCGCTCGATCTCAGGTAGATCTTTGTCCCAGTGGAGAGGCTTCAATTTTGGTTTTGATCCATCCTTTTGGTCTCTGTTGGCGACGGAGTAATCAGAGGGGAGAGGGGAGACACGGGTTGGCGACGCGCAGCGCGGTCGGCGGGGTGAGAAGATCAAGAGAACGAGAAGTAAACAAGGGAGAGAAGATGCAAACTATACAGTTTTGAAGAAATTACTTATATTTTGTTACACAATCAAAAACTTTGGCAAGTACAAGTTAAATCCCCCTAGACAGAATACACTTTGAATGCTTCCTCCATACCTTCATTTAAACTCCCTCAGTCAGAATATAGCTTTTTTTTCGAAAATAAAAATGAGAAATGACCGATATAACCTTCTATAACCTTCTGAAAAAAAATTTGTAACACATGGGGAAGGGTTAAGAAGTCTTTACACATTGGAGGCTGTCACGTCGGACACGATTGCTGAAACCGCCGCTGCAAGCCTCCACCTCCTCCCTCCGATAACCCCCCGTTCTCCCCTTAACTGGTATTGTGCGATTATTGCCCCTCCGTTAACCCACGAATTCCATTCAAAACTTCATCCTAAAAACACCAGTCCAGGCAAAAGAAATCAATTGAGGCTTCACATTGTGCTGCGAATGAGAGAGGGTGTGAGGCGAGTTCTAAGGCTGGTTTTGTTGTTCGAAGGGTGTGAGTTCGGCGGCGAGGGCGGCGATTGCAGCGGCAGAAGAAAGGTATTCCACCACTGTACTCGAAAATGAATTGCGTTTCGGATTTCGGATGCGATTCTTGTACTTAGTTCATGGATTATTGTGTTTTTGTTGGGATTGTAGGTGTTTGGAACAGTTTTTATGGATGCGAAATTGGAGATTAGGGTTTATGAAATACCAATTGAAAAGGGTTGTGCTTAGGGCCTCGATTGTATGGTTTTGGTTTGGATTTTTGGTGTTTGGAAGTGTTTTTGTGGATGCGATTTTGGGGAGTAGGGTTTATGAAATTTGGGGATTTTAGGTGTTTGGAAGTGTTTCGGTTTAGTTGTTAATGTTTGTTGTTTTTTAGGCGAACATTGGTGTTCTGTATTCTGAGAGTGTTGCAAAAATGGCATGATTGATGGGGCAACAAGAGTTTTGGTTCACAGATGTATGTGTGTTGTTTTTTGTCCATAAAAGTCACATGAAAATGTTGATTTTGAACAGACCTGTGTTTTTCTATGTATATGTTGTGTCTTATTGCGATTAATGGTGTTTTAGGAGTTGATAGCTATGGTTTTGTAGTTTTTTTTGTAGGAAAGGCTCATTTTTTGTTCCTACATGTGTTGAGAAGTGTATGTGTTGTTTTATGTTGTGATTAATGGATTTTGAGGTATTCACTGTGATATGGTGTTTATTTGTATCTTTCCATGTGTACTGTGGTGTTTTATAGACAGATAGTTGTTAATTTTTCTTAGTCTGTTGTGTTTTTGTGTGTCTGTAGGAAAGAAGAATGGCCCCGAAGAAAAAAGGAAGTGCAACACAAAAGGAGAGGGTGGGGACTGACCTGTCACAGAAAAATGAAACAAAAGAAAATGTAGCGGAAGAGAGGAAGGGAACCCAGGGAAAAAGGGAGCCTGCTGACCTGGTAACCCGGTGCTCGATTTCTGTACTTCGAGATGCATTGGCACAGATTGAGGACCGCATCACTGAGCAGCAACAAATGGCAATAAGGGAGACGCCATTCCACCACTTTTCAAGGGCAGAGTGTGTATATACCAGCAACACGCGGCTGCAAGCACTCATAGAGTGCTTTAACTTTGAAAAGTGTGTATTCGTGCTTGGAGATGACATAGTACTTCCCTTCAAGTCATGGGAATTCTCGGTTGTGGTGGGCCTCCATGACAAAGGTGTGTACGTACACCCCAAGTGTTACCAGCGATCCGAGTTCAAAGAAAAGTATTTTGGGAAAAAGGCAAGCGACATCAAAAGGAAACAATTGATAGAGGTGATGACAAACTTGGCGGGGACAGAAAATGTTGAAGACTTCGCGCCGGGCGTTTGTGTTGGTTGTATTCAATACAGTGCTGTTTCCCACATCCTCTGGAATACTCCCTGAATTCCTTATCCATCACGTGGACAAGTTAAATAGATTGCGGGAGTATGCTTGGGGCAATGCCGTGTATCGTTATGTGGTGGAGGCAATGAGAAGTTTTACTGCTCGCGGGAAAGTATACATTAATGGCTGCACGTTAGGGGTACTGGTAAGTATTTTGAAAATATTCATCATCATGATTACACCAGTGTACCATTAAAAAACACAAATGTCATGCTAAAAAACAACACTGTTGTTCAGGCCTTAAAAGAAGTTTACCTTCGTCATGTTTTATTTCTATGCAGGCCTGGTTCTACGAGAGATTTCCCCTCATGGCCACTCCAGTGTCTGAACCGATCATCCCTCGAATGGTCCGTTGGCAATGTAAGCACGGTCGGTTGGAGCAGTGTAGGGAGGATCTGAAAAAACTCAGGGATTACGATCTAGTGCAATTCGGCATCACACCCCGGGAGCGAAAGTTTACTGTGGACATGGTGGAGACACCGGCAGAGGTGGTGGTGCCGCGTGCAGAAGGGTTGGTGGATGAGCTGCCCCTTCGGCGAAAACGGCGAAGGCAACCCTGGAAGCAAGGAGATGAAGAGGCTGAAGAAAAGAAGTTTGATGAAAAACGGATAAAGATGCTGACCTAGGAGATCCGACACAGTCGGAGGTAATGTGTAATGACCTGTAGTGTTTTATGTGAATAATTCTGTTGTTAAAATGTGGTTTTGTTGTTTTTGAATGTGGTGTTTTGTAAACACTTGAGTAGACAGAACTGTGATGGTTCATGTGAATGTGGTGTTTCCTGTGCATTTTTGTAGTGTTAAATTATTTTAAACTTGTGTTTTATTACATGTGTGGTAGAGCAAACTGCCATCACCAAGTAATGTGGATGAGGGGAGCTTTGACAGCGAGTCAACAGCAAGCAGCGAGGAACCAGAACATGGTGGAAATGAAGCTGATGATGAGGAAGCTGCAACCCCAATGGTGAGCGAGAAGGACAAGGAAAAAGTAGAGAATTCGGAGGAAAGTGATGGGAGCTTCGATCAGGATGATACGGATTTAATGGTTGGCCAAGCTGTGAATTATGCATTAAACGAAACAGCTGATGAGGAGAAACACGGCAAAGGTACTATAGCACCTGTTATTTCATCAAGAAATTTGGTCCCTGTTCATTTACAAGCACACTAATTGCGGACTGTTCATATGTGCAGCGGCACAACAGGGGAAACGGAAAAAGGATCCTCCAAAGGACTCTTCGCTTGTACATAATGTAAGGCAACGTACCGATCGAAAGCCGAAGGAAAAGGGACCTGATTACGTGACCCCAGTGACCAGCCAGAAACCCGCCAAAAAGACAACCAAGAAGGGAAAAGAGGTTAAGGGGAAAAAACCGGGAAAGAAGACGAAAGAGGTATGTGTTTAGTGTTAGACAAAAATTTCAGGATTGCGGCTGTTTGTTTGTTGCATATGCGGCTGACTTTTGTGTTTTTTTTGCATCAGTCTGTTGTTGATGCAGAGGAGCAAAAAACACCGACGATAGACCTCGAACTAGAAAAGCAAAGAAAGTATGTTGGACGGATAGACTATGCTGGAAGGCAAGGTCTCTCCTCCGACAATTGGAAACTGATCGAGGATTTCATCGACCACCCGATGGGCAGGTAAATGAACGTCGTTCTGTGCTGTAGTGATGTTGAGGATTCGAATTTTTGTGTTTGATTTAGCTTATGTCGTGTGTTTTGTTCATAGTGTTGTGTTTTTTTGCACCAATTTCGTGTTCTGACTATGATGAACCGTGTTATATTCAGTAAACATGTACGGAGCAGGGGTATATATGCAGTCATGCCATCGAGCATTTTGGAGCTACTTTTTTATGGAGCATTGGATAATGATGTAGTTAGTTCCTACTGTGCACTGTTATGCAGTGATGAGTTTCGGGCTGCAAATGGAATTATTGAGGAGATGGGATTCGTCAGTGCGTATACAACGGTAATCATATGTCTTAGGTTATTTTACTTGTTTGTCCAATCCCAGGCAATTCTAGTCATAAATTTCATTTTACTTGTACTACTACAGTCACGGATTTTAGAACTCTATTCCGACACGAACCAGAAAACCACCATGTCTGCTAATCAATATGAGAATCTGTTCGAGAATTTGTGGAACCCAGGGAAGGCAGAGCTTGAAGCATTAGGGTCCGTTATCGAGCGTGATATACAGTTTGTCGCAATGCCTGTCACCATAAAGTACCACTGGTTCCTCCTTATCATTGACTTGGATAATAAGGAGATGGTGATGTACAATTCCATGTGGTCGTCAAAGTATTAAACTGCGGGACTTAGAGTGGTAAGTTGAACCACGTGGCAAATGTCCTGCTTCAATTAATTGTTGTTCAGTGTATCTCTTGTTGTGTTTTACTGCTTAACTCTTGTGTTTTATACTTGCTGATGTGTTGTTGTTAAGTACTTACTTATTGTGTTTAATCATATAACTGTGTTATTTTCAGGCTAACTTCATCCGGTTCTACATGAGCACTCGACACCAGATTACATGTGGTGCAGAAAAAATTGTGTCGGCAGCAACTTGAAACCTCTGTGGACTGCGGGGTGCATGTGTTGTGGTGGGTGGAGGCCTTTCTCCGAGACACTGATGAGTTTTGGGATACGGAGGCGACAGCGGATATTGAACGATATCGCGCCGAAATTGCGCTTAGATTGCTTCGGGCTCCTGCTACTGTTCAGGCCCCTGCTACAACCAGTACTGATCCCCCTCCATCTGCTCTTGCTCAGAAGTCTCCAAGCACTGCTGATCCCCCTCCACCTGCTCCTGCACAGAAGTCTCCAGCTGTAGCTGCTCAGAAGTCTCCAACCCGAACTGATCCCCCTCCATCGGATGTTGGTGAGAAGTCTCCAACAAAAGCCCCTCCACCTCCGTCTGATATTGGTGAAAATTCTCCTACTGCCCACCCTTCTCATACAAAGGATTGATGTGTTCAATGTGTTGTTTTTGATTGGCAGCGGATATTTTATTCCATGATGGAATGCTTTGACAGAATATTTATATTTTTGACTGTGTTGTTACACTCATCTATAGTTTGTGTTATTATTGTCACATGTGGTGTTACACTCCACATTTGAACAAGAAGCTTGACACTAAATTTCACTATGTGAATGACTGTGGAATCCCATCTTTTGCAAGTGTAGTGTTTCTGGATATGATAATATTTCTAGTGCATATTTGTGTCCAATGAACCAAATACATTTGTATGTTGATTGAATTTCCAGGCCAATAGTGTTTTATATTTTCAATGTGTTGTTTTGCTTCGCCATCAGTCTGTGTTATTCTGGCCAGCTGTGGTGCTACACTCAACACTATGACAATTGTCTATTCACAACAGCCGCGGTCATGTGAATGATTGTATCGTTTTGTATGCTAGAGTGAAGTGTTGTAATCATATAATTATAGATTTGAACCACGAATCATGTCCAATGAAGCAAGGAGTTTCTATAAAAACAAAAGGGTAGCTTAGTGAAATCCCAAAAAAAATATTGCGGACAAAAGTAGTAACCTAAAAGGGTGAAGATTGTAATTGTTTGCATGGCCAGACCCATGTGAACAACTGTGGTGCTCATCAGATGGAGAAACCCAACATTTTCATTGTTTGCGACTATCATGTTTTAGCTTAGAAGTGTGTTGTTATTCGACGGTTCGATGGTGTGTGAAACAGTGTATATATGTTGCTGTTGATACAAGCTGTGGTATTTCATCCCACGAACCAAACACGTTGTAGTTGAAGGTGAACCCGACTAATCGTGTTTAATCATTGATCATCCTCCAAAGGTGGAAATAGCTTAGGATTGTATGTTTCGTCGAATCCAGCTACTACTAGACGAACAATCCCATTTCCAAAACAATGAAACCTTGTAGTTCTATGTGAACTCGATTCATAACATTTAAGCATTGATCTTCCGGTACAGTTGGTTTTGCATGGCTTCACACTGTATGTTTCTTCGTTATAATCCACTAGATGAACCTTACCAGCAACTTGAAACCAAATGCAAACACGTTGTAGTCCAATGTGAACCCGATTGATCGTGTTTAAGCATTGATCTTCCTCCAAAGGTGGAAATAGCTTAGGATTGTATGTTTCATCGATTCCATCTACTAGATGAACAATCCCATTTCGTCTGGATTACCCTTCCCGTTTCCAAATCCCTTTTACTTGTAGTTCAAGGCCAGCCCTATTCATAATATTTAAGCATTGATCTTCCTCCTAAGTGAGTTATAGCTTAAATATGTTGGTTTCTTCGATTTCATCCTATGGTTGAACCTTCCTGCTTCCATTTACCTATTAGTTGTAGTTCAAGGTGCACCGGATTCTTTGGAAATATATGTGTTAAATCTGTCACATCCAAAAAGGTGTTAATCATACACGTCTACTGGAAACACACGAACAACACATTTCAGTATATTAACACTATATATGTACCACTGTTAAAACCACAAACATCACTCTGCCAACGGGGTGCATGTTGAACGCTAGGTGTCACACACAATTGCTCGAACAATGATACCATATAAATCTCATCTTTGCATACAACAAAATAACCACATTCCATTAAAAAAAACATTTCATAGAGAATATTATACCCACACACAGCTGTCCACTTAACAGTACATCATTCCACATTAGAAGATGAAATTGGTATCACATCTTGAAACAATCCAGAACATGGACCGTTTCAAACAATGAAACCAGACAAAAATAATACAACTCTAGTCAGTATAAAACACCAGACCAGCTCAAAAAGGTGCAAAAGAGCAGCGTGTGTGCAAAAACTGTGCAAAAGTGCAACTGTCATTCAGGCAATGAACTTGTATGCCTCTTTGCACGTGGCGCGGTTATGCCCCCGTCGTCGGCATAGGCCACATTTAATCTTGCTTGTCTGGACTTGGGATGGTATACGCTTTTTCTTCCTACGGCCCGGTTGCACCCTCACATTCCAGGGCAGCACAAACGCACTGTCATCGTCATTATCCTCTTCGCAATTTCCAGTGGACGTCATGAGAGGATATATCACACCGTCGTAGGTTCTCTTATAATATTCCACGGAGTAGTATGGGTCACAATAGTCATAAATATTACCTTGCATTCCCTCGATAGCGGCACATCCATGTTTGCATGGCAACTTCAGCATTTGCCAGTATCCACATGAACAAGTCCTCCTCTTAACATCCACAGCATGTATTTTATTATTTTTACGTACTTCGAACAACGTTCCACCAGCCCGCTGAATCTCTAGCGCACCAGATCCCATGTAAAATTGGCTCAACAACTTTTCCGGGTTCGGACACAATTTCCCTTCCATTTTAGCACCTTCCTCTCTCTTTTCATTCATCATCTTCATCACTTGTATCCGAATTGTATCAAGCAATGAATACGGAGGCAGGTTCCTCGGTTTCACCACCCAGGAGTTCCAGCTCTCAATTAGGTTTGTGGTCATCACTCCCCATCTATTGCCCGGGAACACAGCATTTGCCCAACGTCGCGGTTCCGAATTTGCAATGAAAGTTGAAGATAGAGGCATTGCTTGGAGGTTAGAATTCAGATGTTCACACATCTCTTCATAGGTAGCAGCGTAAGCCGCAGCCTTCAATACCCCTGTCCATTTCGTTTTATCCTTATAAGGGTACATTTTCATTACCTGCAATCACACAAAATGAAATCCTTTAAACACGACACTAAGTCCAAAAAACACAACTCTGATAAGCGTGACACTGAATAACAGCACACATTCTCATACCGAACAACAAACATACAACTATATGAAACAACTATCACCTCCGTTTTGAAGTTGTCCTCAAGGTGCCGTATGCATATGGAGTGATTACACCCGTTAAACACGCTTGGAATCGCTTTCATAAGTCCGGAGTGACGATCACTAAAAAACGCGAACTCTCCCCATTGATCACGTTCATTGCCGCTGTCAATTGCACTCCTTAGTTTTTGACAGAACCAGTCCCAATTTTCATCAGTCCCCCCCCCGCAACTATAAACCAATAAATTCAGCCAGAAAAAACAACACTATTGGTCAATATAAAACAACTGATTCAGGGTATAACAAACACAAGACTGCATCTTCTAAACACCGAAGTATACGTTTAAAATACCAAACCACGACCCTAATACAATAAACTACAAACAGAATGTCAGTGGGTACCTGCATATGCAATTGTTATGAACCCACCGTTTGCGTCTTTGCCCACAGCGCCCAATATTGAACCTTTCCACTTGGACTTAATGTGTGTCGTATCAAGCTCAACAAGCGGCCGACAACCTCTTTTGAACCCATCGAGGCACGCTGCAATTGCTATGAAAACATGCCTAAACTTCCCGGTATCCTCATGCACCTTCAACTCGGCAACGCTGCCGGGGTTCGTCGACTTCAACCTAGTGCAGAATCCCCTAATCTTGTCAAAAGCATCAAAATCAGCTCCATGTATTTCCTTCAGTGCAATCTCCTTCGCGTTCCAAGCCGTGCGATAACTAATTTGAATTTTGAAAGCTGCCTGAATGTGGTCCACAGCTGTGTTGGGTGTATAGCTTGGGTCTCGCCTCACTTTATCCTTGATGATGGATGCAACCCATGTTGCATTTGCCTTAGGATGTACCCTCGCTTGTAGATTGTTCACACCACAACCATGATTAAAATTGCACTTGCGAATAGCGAATGAATCTTCTGATTTATGGTGGGAAGTATAAATTCGCCATCCACATTCTTCCGTCGAACATATCACGATCACCTTCTCGCTATCATTCTTCACAAATTGGAACCCACGTTGGACTGCAATACAGTGGTTTTTGAGCACCCTACGAAACTGATCCGCATTTTTAAACTTTTGTCCTTCCCCTTTAAAAGCATGTGCCCACAGCACTGTTACATCCTCCGTGTCTTCCTCATCAAAGTCATTATCGCATTCATCAACATCTTCCGTATCCGTCCTGCAATCAATAAATCACCGCTCACAGCCACTACACATACCACAACCGAATACAACATTGATTCACAAACAAATCGCATTTCTCAATGTCTGCACGAATATACAGTGTGTGATAAATATTCCAATACAATATACCATGACAAAAACAACAACTTCCTACACTAAAACACGACACTGTACGTAAACTTGAATAACACTGCGCAAATACCTATAACATACAAGGGCACTTTACTAAATCACTATTCCATATATACAACAGTAGAAACACTCGTGATCGTTGCATGCAAAAGAAAAATACCCCTTTACTTCCAAGCAAAATCATTTCCCGTCTGCACCATTGTATGTTCAGAAAATAAAACACTACAATAATAGGTTTGGGCACCACAGTGGGTTCGTTTAGCACCACACGTACTCATTCTTTTGCTGCCAGCTTCCTTGGTCGTCACATTCATCTTGCCAAAGGACAGCCCCCTAGCATTGTTCAACCTTGCCATCCTCATTACATCTGCGTCGTGGATGAGTTCCATTGAGTATCCTCATTCGTCTACCTCATAATGTAAGCTATTTATTGTTGCACATACGTCGGGCCATTTCTCCCTCAACTTTTCATACATGTCCGGAAGAAGATCATCAGCCTTAAATCGCACAAGATGCACCTCCGAATTGTAATGACAAAAAAGCATAATCTCTTCCCCATGGAGTGGCTCTTCACCACAGCTCATCATTCTTCTTCTCCTCCACGGATTCCTCCTAAAACACATTTACCCTTCTCCTCGGACTGAAGAATGCCGCAAGAATCTTCTCCAAAACCCTTACCTTAACCTCGTCTCTTCCCTCTCAAAAAAACGCAGAAACCCACCCCCCATTCCTTCTATGGTCGGTTGGAAATGTGGTGACAAACCCTAGCCTATTCCATCTCCAATGGCGAGCTCCCGTCCGTCCTTCAGCGCGGGGAAATGGGCTTCTCCTCCATGTATTTGGCGCCAACGGGGGCTGCCCAAAGAAGAAAACAATGAGGGGAAGTTTTGTGAATGGAGGGTTTGGAAGTTTTGGGACTTACGCAAGGAAGAAGAAAGCAAAATGAGTATCCTGCACAAGATGTCACATCACCATTCTTTTCCATCAAAAAGGTGAGGTTACAATGGTAATTTCCTTATTCCTTTTCTTATTCCTTTTCTTTTATGTAGGGGGGATTAAAGTGACATGTATTTAAAGAATAGGTACTAATACAATAAGAATAGTATGTAGGGATTTAACTTTAAATATTAAATTGGAGAGGGATTTAACTATAAAAAACCCCAAAAACTTCTCTATAAAATGTCACAATAAAAAACTTCTCTATAAATATATTCATTTTTGACTTATGACATAGTGAAATGGTTCTATCCAATGTTATTAAAATCCAGATCTAGATCTTAAGATCCTACGATCCCACAAAGCCAAAACGATCAAGATCAAAATATTTGAAAGTACGACATGAGTATTCATACTTTAACATTTGCTAAACTGACCCCACTTCTAAAATCACCCCACATTAGAAAATTAAAAAGTAACATAATTCTAAAATCACCCCAGCAATTACTTAACCTTAGGGGTGAAAGCGGGATGGATAATTCCCGCCCGATCTAGTACCGTATTCGAATTTTCCTATCCGGCGTTATCTGGCGAATATGGATACGGATACGGATAATTTAAAAGTGGATACAAGACATGATATGAGATTGCAAATATCCGCCCATATCCGAAAAAATTCGAATATCATGCGGATATTATCCGTATTTTCTATTAGGATATCTGAATATTTATAATATATATATATATGGGCAAATTATTTAATAATGCCATTTTGGTACTTTCCATTTGTTAAATGGTACCAGTTGACTTTTTATTAGTTGTTAGTACCATTAGGTAAATCTTTTAAATTTTTTTACCTCTTCTTTAATTTAACTGAATCATTCAATCTTTTTTAAAATTGATTCTTCAAATCTTTTGAATATATATTATAAAAACCTATACATTGCACATCAAATCGAAATCCTCTAATATTTAATATATTCACGTCAATTGCAGAATAATCTCTACTGTTTATCATTGGTCCACGGTGCTTTACTCGTCCAGAAAGATTTACGCTGCTTTCAAGTTTCAAAGCAAAAGGTAAGTGGGATGGAATTTTCTAGCATCTTCGTTGAATTTTTCTATGACTTCCATCTCATTTTCAAGAATTAAATACACAACCAATTAAGTAAGACTTTATTTGTCGTTAAGAAATAGTTTCAACAAGTTGAGATCAATATTTCCATCTTAAGCACAACTTACGAAATCAGAATTTTATAATATATCACCACTTAACAAAAGCTTTTTGATCGTAAGAATTGCACCTGCCACTCCCTTTTTTTTT
This sequence comes from Hygrophila difformis, assembly GCA_030278955.1. Classification (NCBI taxonomy): domain Eukaryota; kingdom Viridiplantae; phylum Streptophyta; class Magnoliopsida; order Lamiales; family Acanthaceae; genus Hygrophila; species Hygrophila difformis. The sequence continues at coordinate 17,843,749 of JAOANR010000015.1, read as the reverse complement.
ATGATGCTTTCAAGTTTCAAATAAAAAGGTGAGTGGAGTGGAATTTTCTAATATTTTTGCAGTAACATCTTCATTGAATTTTTCTATGAACTTCTCTTCATTAGTGTAAGTGTCAATCCTTCCTGTTGAGTGCTACTACCATAAGAAATTTAGCCGGTTGAAATAGTGTGATGTTTTGTTTGTGTTTGGTTTGGTTTTGTATTTTATTTTATATGAGGTCTTATATTTAAGAGTTTGGTTGCTTTCAATGGCATATAGTACTATTGGTTAACCAAAGTAGCTCCACTACAAGTTTAAAATTTCATTACTTATTGTTTAGTGAAGGCTTGTAATTTAGTGATCATTTAGGAATTATCACGGAAGGTTTTGTCGACTTTAAATTCAAGACAGAGCAAAATTGCAATAAGCTAGACAAGAGTCCTCTGTTTAGTGAACTTGTTTAAGTACCGTTACTGACTTGCTTCAAGTTATATTTCTTAAGTCCTCTTTCCCTACTAATTGGAATAACGAGAATAAGTTTGTGGGATTCTAGAATGACTTACCTAAACGAGAGTCTAGCATACCGTAGATTTGATGATATCTCAAAAGACCATTATTGAGGGGACTTTAACAGAAAGAAAATGCACCTGCACTGTCATTGAAATGTACGTTTTCTTCCCTGTTTGGGATTGCAATGATATAGCTATTCAATTTTCTATGTTGGTAGAAAATCAAGAACTTGAAACCATGAAACATAGACAAGGAAAATAGGTAGTACTAGTTCAATCACTTGAGCAAGTGAACATTCTTGAATTTTCAATCACTCTCCATCAAGTACCCTTACGAACTGGCTTCAAGTACTGTTATGTATATAATCAAAGTACTGTTATAAACTTGTTTAAAGTATTGGTATTTATATAGTCAAAGTACTGTTATAGACCTAGTTCAAGTACTGTTATGCATATAGTCAAAGTACTGGTATATACCTAGTTCAAGTACTGTTACAAATTTGTGAGAGTACCACTATGAATTCATAGTGCTATTGATATATGATATAGTTAAAAATGTCTCCTAAAAAAGCAATATCAACTATCACCACTCGTGGTTCCACGCAAAAGTTTAGAGAGGTGATGCGTAAATAAATAATGAAATGACACACCTACAAAAACAAACCATCCACAATACCCCATTCGCACATATGATCAAGATAAGCATGGAAAATAGCAGTTCTTCGAAGTTTCACGAACTACTTTCATGCTTCAACCCACATACATCGATAAGTTTCTGACAACATAAGAATATATATCATCAAACTTAACATAAGATATAATATAATATGAAGGTTATCAAATTACATCAATCAGATTCTAATAAGATATGTTCTAGTTCAATTTATAAAAATTAGAGGAATGGAGAATTTCTTTCAAATAAAAATTTCAAACCAAAGGATTGTGCGAACTCCAGGAAAGAAAGGCATAAAAAAGGCACGTAGACAAGATTCATAATTGAAGGGCTGACTGGACAGTGAGGTCGCCGGACAGCGGAATCTTAATTACAAGCTATCAAAGGTAAGATGAATTTACCAGTACGGAAGGTGCGGAGGTACAACAAAAGATTCTTGGCTTCTAAATGGAGAAAGGTAGTACATAGTTGAATTACTATTGAGCCAGGCTAGCTGCACTTGAGCCCCACAAACTTTCAGAACTGATGCAATATAATAAACAGACTCTCCTGTCTAGCGTCATGATGAGGAATTACGCTAAATCTTTGCTGCTAGCGTAGATTTACGCTAGTACTGAAGAGGAACAATATTTGGATTTTTTTTTTATGGCTTAAACCTTTGTATCTACGCTAATTTAAAAATTCTAGCGTCATAATATGCCAAAGGCCTAATTTTCACCATTGTCTAAGTTAGCACTACCAAGTAGTTGTGGGCTAACCCATCTATGCTAGCGTGAATTTGGGCTAGGGTTTAATGAAAATATTATCTTTTCATTATTATCTTTTCCATGTTGGTTTCTAAACATGTTTAGCTTTTATGCATAAGATGAAGAGTTTTTAAAGCCTATTATGTTCTTGTGTATCCAGATAACAGAAGAAGAATATGAATCCCGAGAAATTCACCTATAAGACCAATGAGGCCCTTGCGGCTGCTCATGAATTCGCAATGAATGCTGGTCATCCTCAGTTCACTCCTCTTCACCTTGCCGCGGCTTTGGTTTATGATCCAAATGGAATTTTTCGACAAGCTGGATATATTGATTCAGATCCCGAATGGGCCACAGAGCAACGCTGCTCAAACGCTGAAGAGGATGAAGATTGAAGAGATAATGGATGACGAAGATGACAATGATGCAATGGTCGATGATCGGTAAAATTGTGGTTTAAATTGTTGAAAACTCTCTTGGTTTGGTGATGTGAATGTGAAGATCTGGAATAACCCATAGTAGTATTGGTATTAGCTTCTCATGTAGATTCTGCACATCTTTCTCCTTGAAATGCAGCTTCCATATCTGTATTTCTGTCTTGTTCTGGTTTCTGATATAAATATAGCTTTCGAATGGAATAGAATGTTTAAAACATTTGTGACTCGTGAGATGTACAAATTACTACTACTACAAGATAGTGATATTGGACCACAACCAACATATTACCTTCACTTGTCCATATCCTTTATTTCCTTTATTTTTCTTTACAAAATTTTGTAGTAGGTGGTATCAAATTATCAATCTTAAATATGATATGGGGGATAAAATGAAAATCAAAGAGACGTGGAAATTCTTTGTATTAGACCCATATACATATATAAAAAATCATAACATTTTGATTGACCAGCGGATGATGAACCAACTATTCTTTGTAAACATATTTTGGAGTTTGGATTGTTGTCTTCATTATCAAGACAAGATAAGTGATCTTTAATTGAAATCAAGAATACTGCCCCTACTTCAAAATTTGATTTTTCTTTTTTGAAAAAATGTTTATTACTTCCATACTGAAATAAATCAATGTGCTTGTTTATGATCTTTGTATTCGAAAAAAGCCAATCTTAACACTAGAGGCAGGCCCCTGTTTAATATCTGTTTTGGTTTGGTATCAGAAATTGTCTATACTGAATTGCTGATCAAAGAATTAATATCAGTTTTTTAGGTTTCCACCAGGGAATACTCATTGTTTTTCAGGTTTTCACCAGGCTATACTCATTGCTAACCTCGACTCGACTCCCACAACTTTCGACAATGCCTACTACAAGATGTTGGTACAAGGCAAGAGCATTTTCACCTCTGATCAAGCCCTCCTCACCGCCTCACGGACCAAGGCGATTGCCGCCAAATTTGCGGCCTCACAGGACCATTTCTTTCAGGCATTTGTCAAATCCATGATCAAAATGAGCAGGATTAGTGGTGGGGGCACTGAGGTCAGGTTGCATTGCAGTTTTGTTAATCATCATTAGTACTTCCATTTCTTCTTCATCGTATATGGAATGTAGCCTAACATAAAAAAATGAAATTCCAGAATTGAGGATTTCATTTACTGTTTCTATATGTATATATATCAATATGGGGAAATTCATATGGTCACTTTGTTTGTTGTTTGAGTGTGGAAATTTGGTGGGGATTGGAAAATTTGTGCATTTTGGGGTTTGTTGTAATATCTTTTTCTCAATTTGGATTGGATGTGTTGCCAGTTTAATTTGTATATTATCATATTAAAATTAAAATTCTTTGTTGGAGATGAGTTTTGTGAGTTTTGAATGGATTTGTGCATGAATAAATGTTAGTAGGACTTTGGATTGAAATGGAGAGTGAAAGAGTTGAATTGCTCATAGGGTGGAGGATCATTTTGCTGATGGAATTGGGAGCCGCTAGCATCATTCAAGCTTGTTGTGCTAACGGGGAAAAACTAGCACGGATTTGTGCTAGCACTAAAGAAGGTGGAAAATTTCACCAAGTCCCAGCTGGCACAGAGAAGAGTAACTATGCTAAGAAGGCTAGGCTAGCGCCAGTTTGTGCTAACACTAAAGAAAGCTAAAATTGATTTTCCAGGGCTAGCGCAAGTCAAGCCAATTGTGCTAGAATGTTCCTTCTAGCGCAGTTTTGTGCCAACGCTGACAGTTGAAGTTCGCAGTGGCAGTTTCCTTGCCCGTTTTCTGTGGTTCCTTCTAGCACTTCCCTCGCCGATTCGAGTGCCCTCGCGAGCCAAGCAAAAGATTCTTGCCGAGTTTGTTGTTTATTTTCTGCGGTGGTTTGTTCCGATCGGTTCCGGAGCCTCCTTCTGTTTCGTTCTTTTCTGGAAGTGCGAGCGGGAGTGTAGAACGGTTATTCTATTCTTTTAAATAACATCGTTACACACATTACAATAAATTTCTAAAAAAGATATAGTAAATTTGTAATATTTAATAGTAAAAGTTTAAAAAATTTACCCAATGTTACTAAAAACTAATAAAAAGTCAACTGGTACCATTTAACAAATGGAAAGTGCCAAAATGGCAATAATAAATAATTTGCCCTATATATATATCTGATGCTGTTGAACACAGAAGAAGCAATGGACGGCTTTGCCGCCTTGCTAACTATCTAACTCCCCCTTTCCCCATTTAATTTTCTGCTATTAACTTAAGACTGGCCTGGCCAGACTACTAACTCCATCCCACCCCTTCACACCTCTCGGGTTCATTCTCGAGTTATATGGTTTTGACACCATCATATGTAGTTTCAATCATCTTTACACTCTTTGATTCTGCGGCCTCTTTGGTATCAGAGCCGAGGGGAGTGTAAAGAGGTTATTTATCTGTGTTGTTTTATTTAACAGGTGAATACAGAGAACCCCTTGCCTTGGAGTTTCTTAAGCCGAGACCAGAAGAGTCGTTTATCCAGATACTCCCAGGATTGTAAGTAAACACTTGTTTTATTGCCGACACTCATGGATCGCCTCTTGCCACGCTCCTTCTCTTGTTCGTCAGAACAAAGCACATCCAGTACTTCTAGTCCTAAAAAAACTAGTCCGGTCGGAAGAAACCATCATTGAGGATTTTAACAAATCTATTGATGATTGGACTATTCCAAAAGTCTCAAAAAATGAAATATACCAAACCTCCAAATTCCTCTCCTTCTCTACTGACCTAGCTATAAAAACTGAAGAAAGAGATATCCAGCTTTCTAAACCTTTTGAAACAATAAATCTGCTTTCACCTGATTCCCTCTCTAAGCATTTTTCAAAAGGTTATAAATACATTCATATAGGATTAGTCCAGGTGGGTATTAAACCCCTTACTAAAGAAGGCCTTGATACTTCTATCCTAGCCATACTCCGAGATGCCAGGTTCACCAACTTTGATGAATCCCTTTTAAGTTCGGTTGAATCAAGTCTTTGTACTGGACCTATATCCTTTGACTGCTATCCCAATCTTACTATATCTCTTCGTGACAAAAACATCCTAAAATCCCTTGTCCTCCAAATCAAAACTCATAATTACAAAATGTTGGAAGGATCCATCCCTGTTGCTATTGTCTTCAGAATATACTATAAAGCCATTCTTTCAGCTTTTGCTACTAAAGTAAAATTCCACAGTAAGAAAGGTGAAACCCTTCTCTTACAAACTGACCTACAGAGGTCCAATGCTGTTGTCGCCAGATCCCTCCAATGGAAGGACATAACCCTTCCAGAAGAATGGATTCTTGACGAAGCCGTTGAACCAGAAAGGCCATCTATGCCCCCGCCAAACCCTCATTTAAAATCCATCTCTCAGGACAGCACCGGACAGGTCAAACTCTCGTTCCACAGAAATACCTCCTATCAGAGGAACTTTGACCAACATTCTGATGATTCTGAGGGAAGTACCATAAGCCTTGGAAGAATTTCTCAGTTTGGTAGCCCAACGAAACCACCCCGATATTCCACCTCTGACATTCCCACGTCTCCTCTGAAAGACGTAAATTTCTCCTCACCTATCCCTAAGTCCATTTATCACAGACGTGACGAAGATCTTATTGATGAACCATCCAGCCCCACATTTTCCTCCGTTACTGAAAACATAAATGAGCTAAATGTCATTGAAGGCAATTTTGTTATCAACAAGCTTGTTCTCCATGAAGACTTCTACTCGGAAGAAAACACACAAAAAAGAGCCTGGTTCTTCAAAAATTTCTCCCATATCCGATCTGAAATCCAAACATCCTTCTATTCATTCATCTCAGAAGCCAAAACCCTCATCCCCTTTTTCACATGGTTTGAACTCTACCAAAGTACTTACCCTGTCAGCAAAACCATCAACCCTATTACTACCAGAAAACCCTATTGGGAAACAGTTTCTAGTGACAAAACTTTTAACCAAACCCACCCACCTCTCCAGGCTTTCAAATTCTCTGTCAAAGACCAACCGATTGAGACTGCCCCTCTTAAGAATGCCAATGAGAAAGTTGAAGTTAATCTCAAAAACCTGATTGCCCAAGCCAACTACACAAACATACATCTCAATACCATTGGTAAACAACTTGACCGAATCGAATCCCATCTCACTGACACCCAGTTCAACCAAACCAAATCTAAAGAATCCCCCTCCAAAGCTTCACCCCTCAAAAAACCCCTGTTTAAACCTTTTGAAATCTCTAAAGCCACCTCCCTGAATATTTCCCAAGCCAGAACTAGCCTATTGAAAGAGCTCCAATCCCAGCTTTCAAAAGGGCCAGAAACCTCCTCCGGAGACAGTTACGTCCCAGAAACCCCAACCCCAGCCCGAGTCAACATGATTACCGACATACAACCCTTTCCGCAAACCGTCTCTTCTATACAACCTCAACCCATTCCTCAAACCCGCTTTAACTCATCATCTGTCTACAACTGGAATCTGGATGGCCTTGGAGAACATCAGATCCTTCTAATGCTCCAACAGATGACAATGGCAGCCAATGCCTATAGAGCGCAAGGACACATAGAAGACAAAGCCATAGCCGAAATCCTTATCGCAGGATTTTCTGGGCAACTAAAAGGATGGTGGGACTTCCATCTTACCGAATCCCAACACGAAGATATATTGAATGCTGTCAAACTAGATGAAGAAGAAACCCCCCTTCTTAGTGACGATGGTGAACCCCAACAAGATGCAGTCGCCACTCTCATCCAAACCATCACAATCCACTTTATAGGAGATCCTACTCTCCTAACCAACCGCAACACAGAACTCCTATCTAATCTCAGATGCCGAAGGCTCAGCGACTTTAAAACCTACAAGGAGGAATTCATGTCCCGCCTCATGAGCCGAGATGACTCAAACCAACCTTTTTGGAAGGAAAAATTTCTAGCCGGCCTTCCCACTCTCCTTGGAGAAAAAGTTAGAAACAAAATCCGATCTCTTTCTGGATCTCAAATCATTGACTATGACATCTATACTTATGGTCAATTGATAAGCATCATTCAAAATGAAGGCCTCCACATTTGCCAAGATCTCAAAATCCAGAAACATCTCAAAAAGGAGCTGAAGCAGACCAAAACAGAGCTTGGAACCTTTTGTAAACAGTTTGACACCTACAGTCGCAACTTGAAGCATGATCCTTGTGATTGCCAAAAATCCCCCTCAAAACCTTACAAAAAGTTCCCCAAACCCTATAAGAAATTCCACAACTACAAACAAACCAGATTCACTCCAACACCTGATTACTACAAAAAGCCTACAAAAATCCCAACTCCTGCCAAACATCGCGGTCCCAACAAAGACCCGATTAGATGTTACCGTTGCAACAAAACCGGACATATTGCCAAGTATTGTAAACTCCAACGGCGAATCAATGAACTCCAAATTGATGAAGCCATCCTCAACCAAATCTCTGAACTCCTGATTTCCTCCTCCACGGAACAATCTGATGCAGAGCTACGTCAGTCAGACTCCTCCAACCCCGAAGAAGAAAATGTTTTCAACATAAATGTTGACGACATATCTTCTAGCTCCTCTGATACTATCCCATCTATTAACACTATCACCTCTGAACAACAGACACTTATTGATATCATCAAACAGGTCGAGGATCCCCAAATCCAGAAGACATGTTTTGATAGACTTGTTGAAGAACTCCAGAAACCTCAAAAACCCTCTTTTCAAAATCCCTCATCTTCCAACACCTACGACTTGACCCGAATCCTCAAAAAAGGTCATACAACACCAAAATCCCCCACACTTCAAAGTCTTCAAAAAGATGTCAAAGATATCAAAAATGAGATCAAAAACCTCAAACAAAGTCTTGCTAACGACTCTGAAATCCTCCAACAAATCATCAACTCCATGAATCCCAGAAATGAAGTTGATAGTGAAGATATCCAAGAACAGATCCAACAAATCAGGAACGTTCCGCAGGATTTTCTCTTTGTTCTTAAAGAAATCACGTCACGAAAGTACATAGTCAAGATCAAGCTCCGATTCACTAAAGGGTTAACTATCCAAGTTATAGCCCTTTTTGACACTGGTGCTGATCACAATGTTATCCGTGACATATATGCCCCGACCCAATGCCAGCGGAGCACTGATGCCAAGCTAAAAGCTGCAAACGATTCCAACCTCGATGTCCAGTCCAGGATAGAAGCCTCCATTATCAATAACGGTATAGCTCTCAAAACAACATTTCTTGTTGTCCGTAACATCCACCATGCAGTCATCCTTGGAACCCCCTTCCTAAATCTTATTACCCCTTACACTGTGAGAAATGATTCCATTACCTCCCAAGTCAGTAACAAAAGACTATGCTTTACCTTTCTTGAAAAACCCCATACCAAGAAAGTCAATCTTCTGAAAGCCTGCTCTATCTACGAAGATTCTATCAACAGCATTGTCCAAGCCAAAACCTTCACCCTCAATGAACTCAAAAAAGATATCTACGTTGCCAGGATTGACAACCAGTTACAACAAAAAACAATCCAACAACGGATTGCGGATTTCCATAAACAGATAACAGATCAGGCCTGCTCCGATCTTCCAACTGCGTTTTGGGAAAGAAAAAAACATGTTGTCACACTCCCATATATGCCCTCTTTTTCTGAGGAAAAAATCCCCACTAAAGCACACGCTATTCAAATGAATAGTGACCTCATGGAATTCTGCAGAAAAGAAATCCAGGATTTACAGCAGAAAAAGCTCATCTCCCCTTCTAAATCCCCTTGGAGTTGTGCTGCTTTCTATGTCAACAAAGCTTCTGAAGTCGAAAGAGGGACACCTCGGTTAGTCATTAACTATGCTCCTCTTAACAGAGTCCTCCAATGGATCAGGTACCCCATTCCAAACAAAAAAGATCTCCTCCAAAGACTCTATGATGCATATCTATTTTCAAAATTTGATATGAAATCAGGATTCTGGCAGGTCCAAATAGCTCCGCAAGATAGGTATAAAACTGCTTTTACTGTCCCCTTTGGACAGTACGAGTGGAATGTTATGCCTTTTGGTTTAAAAAATGCCCCCTCTGAATTCCAAAAGATTATGAATGACATCTTCAATGACTATTACAAATTCTGTATTGTTTATATTGATGATGTTCTAATCTTTTCCAAATCCATAGAAGAACACTTCAAACACCTCCGAATTTTCCTTTCGGTTGCAAAGAAGAACGGATTAGTCATCTCTGAACCAAAGATTAGTCTGTTTCAGACGAAAGTAAGATTCTTAGGTCACTATATCACCCAGGGTACAATTACTCCCATCGAAAGATCCCTAATCTTTGCAGAAAAATTCCCTGATAAAATCCTTGACAAAACACAGCTTCAACGATTCCTTGGAAGCCTGAACTATGTTCTTGACTACTATCCGAACATAAAATCTAAACTAAAACCTCTCCATGATAGGCTGCAGAAAAATCCCGCACCGTGGACAGATGCTCATACTAGCCTAGTCCAAGAGGTAAAAAAGCAGGTAAAAGAAATCCCATGTCTCTATCTTGCAGATCCAACTCTTCCTAAAATTGTTGAAACAGATGCTTCCTTAAATCCAAACATATCAAAGGACTGTTGAAAGGACTATATTGTAGAATAATTTCTTTGAGTGGCGTTGGAATTTAAGGATACAAAGGACTGATTGTAGAAATTCCAAAGATATATATATATATATATATATCAAAGGGTAAAACCTCTTTGATATATTCAATACCTCTTCAATGTGGGTCACAGTAAAATTCAATGTGGGTGAAACATGTGTTTGATACCAAAGATATATATATACCAAAGGACTGTTTGATATCTGATTCCAAAGAGGCCGCAGTAAAATTCCACAGTAAGAAAGGTGAAACCCTTCTCTTACAAACTGACCTACAGAGGTCCAATGCTGTTGTCGCCAGATCCCTCCAATGGAAGGACATAACCCTTCCAGAAGAATGGATTCTTGACGAAGCCGTTGAACCAGAAAGGCCATCTATGCCCCCGCCAAACCCTCATTTAAAATCCATCTCTCAGGACAGCACCGGACAGGTCAAACTCTCGTTCCACAGAAATACCTCCTATCAGAGGAACTTTGACCAACATTCTGATGATTCTGAGGGAAGTACCATAAGCCTTGGAAGAATTTCTCAGTTTGGTAGCCCAACGAAACCACCCCGATATTCCACCTCTGACATTCCCACGTCTCCTCTGAAAGACGTAAATTTCTCCTCACCTATCCCTAAGTCCATTTATCACAGACGTGACGAAGATCTTATTGATGAACCATCCAGCCCCACATTTTCCTCCGTTACTGAAAACATAAATGAGCTAAATGTCATTGAAGGCAATTTTGTAATCAACAAGCTTGTTCTCCATGAAGACTTCTACTCGGAAGAAAACACACAAAAAAGAGCCTGGTTCTTCAAAAATTTCTCCCATATCCGATCTGAAATCCAAACATCCTTCTATTCATTCATCTCAGAAGCCAAAACCCTCATCCCCTTTTTCACATGGTTTGAACTCTACCAAAGTACTTACCCTGTCAGCAAAACCATCAACCCTATTACTACCAGAAAACCCTATTGGGAAACAGTTTCTAGTGACAAAACTTTTAACCAAACCCACCCACCTCTCCAGGCTTTCAAATTCTCTGTCAAAGACCAACCGATTGAGACTGCCCCTCTTAAGAATGCCAATGAGAAAGTTGAAGTTAATCTCAAAAACCTGATTGCCCAAGCCAACTACACAAACATACATCTCAATACCATTGGTAAACAACTTGACCGAATCGAATCCCATCTCACTGACACCCAGTTCAACCAAACCAAATCTAAAGAATCCCCCTCCAAAGCTTCACCCCTCAAAAAACCCCTGTTTAAACCTTTTGAAATCTCTAAAGCCACCTCCCTGAATATTTCCCAAGCCAGAACTAGCCTATTGAAAGAGCTCCAATCCCAGCTTTCAAAAGGGCCAGAAACCTCCTCCGGAAACAGTTACGTCCCAGAAACCCCAACCCCAGCCCGAGTCAACATGATTACCGACATACAACCCTTTCCGCAAACCGTCTCTTCTATACAACCTCAACCCATTCCTCAAACCCGCTTTAACTCATCATCTGTCTACAACTGGAATCTGGATGGCCTTGGAGAACATCAGATCCTTCTAATGCTCCAACAGATGACAATGGCAGCCAATGCCTATAGAGCGCAAGGACACATAGAAGACAAAGCCATAGCCGAAATCCTTATCGCAGGATTTTCTGGGCAACTAAAAGGATGGTGGGACTTCCATCTTACCGAATCCCAACACGAAGATATATTGAATGCTGTCAAACTAGATGAAGAAGAAACCCCCCTTCTTAGTGACGATGGTGAACCCCAACAAGATGCAGTCGCCACTCTCATCCAAACCATCACAATCCACTTTATAGGAGATCCTACTCTCCTAACCAACCGCAACACAGAACTCCTATCTAATCTCAGATGCCGAAGGCTCAGCGACTTTAAAACCTACAAGGAGGAATTCATGTCCCGCCTCATGAGCCGAGATGACTCAAACCAACCTTTTTGGAAGGAAAAATTTCTAGCCGGCCTTCCCACTCTCCTTGGAGAAAAAGTTAGAAACAAAATCCGATCTCTTTCTGGATCTCAAATCATTGACTATGACATCTATACTTATGGTCAATTGATAAGCATCATTCAAAATGAAGGCCTCCACATTTGCCAAGATCTCAAAATCCAGAAACATCTCAAAAAGGAGCTGAAGCAGACCAAAACAGAGCTTGGAACCTTTTGTAAACAGTTTGACACCTACAGTCGCAACTTGAAGCATGATCCTTGTGATTGCCAAAAATCCCCCTCAAAACCTTACAAAAAGTTCCCCAAACCCTATAAGAAATTCCACAACTACAAACAAACCAGATTCACTCCAACACCTGATTACTACAAAAAGCCTACAAAAATCCCAACTCCTGCCAAACATCGCGGTCCCAACAAAGACCCGATTAGATGTTACCGTTGCAACAAAACCGGACATATTGCCAAGTATTGTAAACTCCAACGGCGAATCAATGAACTCCAAATTGATGAAGCCATCCTCAACCAAATCTCTGAACTCCTGATTTCCTCCTCCACGGAACAATCTGATGCAGAGCTACGTCAGTCAGACTCCTCCAACCCCGAAGAAGAAAATGTTTTCAACATAAATGTTGACGACATATCTTCTAGCTCCTCTGATACTATCCCATCTATTAACACTATCACCTCTGAACAACAGACACTTATTGATATCATCAAACAGGTCGAGGATCCCCAAATCCAGAAGACATGTTTTGATAGACTTGTTGAAGAACTCCAGAAACCTCAAAAACCCTCTTTTCAAAATCCCTCATCTTCCAACACCTACGACTTGACCCGAATCCTCAAAAAAGGTCATACAACACCAAAATCCCCCACACTTCAAAGTCTTCAAAAAGATGTCAAAGATATCAAAAATGAGATCAAAAACCTCAAACAAAGTCTTGCTAACGACTCTGAAATCCTCCAACAAATCATCAACTCCATGAATCCCAGAAATGAAGTTGATAGTGAAGATATCCAAGAACAGATCCAACAAATCAGGAACGTTCCGCAGGATTTTCTCTTTGTTCTTAAAGAAATCACGTCACGAAAGTACATAGTCAAGATCAAGCTCCGATTCACTAAAGGGTTAACTATCCAAGTTATAGCCCTTTTTGACACTGGTGCTGATCACAATGTTATCCGTGACATATATGCCCCGACCCAATGCCAGCGGAGCACTGATGCCAAGCTAAAAGCTGCAAACGATTCCAACCTCGATGTCCAGTCCAGGATAGAAGCCTCCATTATCAATAACGGTATAGCTCTCAAAACAACATTTCTTGTTGTCCGTAACATCCACCATGCAGTCATCCTTGGAACCCCCTTCCTAAATCTTATTACCCCTTACACTGTGAGAAATGATTCCATTACCTCCCAAGTCAGTAACAAAAGACTATGCTTTACCTTTCTTGAAAAACCCCATACCAAGAAAGTCAATCTTCTGAAAGCCTGCTCTATCTACGAAGATTCTATCAACAGCATTGTCCAAGCCAAAACCTTCACCCTCAATGAACTCAAAAAAGATATCTACGTTGCCAGGATTGACAACCAGTTACAACAAAAAATAATCCAACAACGGATTGCGGATTTCCATAAACAGATAACAGATCAGGCCTGCTCCGATCTTCCAACTGCGTTTTGGGAAAGAAAAAAACATGTTGTCACACTCCCATATATGCCCTCTTTTTCTGAGGAAAAAATCCCCACTAAAGCACACGCTATTCAAATGAATAGTGACCTCATGGAATTCTGCAGAAAAGAAATCCAGGATTTACAGCAGAAAAAGCTCATCTCCCCTTCTAAATCCCCTTGGAGTTGTGCTGCTTTCTATGTCAACAAAGCTTCTGAAGTCGAAAGAGGGACACCTCGGTTAGTCATTAACTATGCTCCTCTTAACAGAGTCCTCCAATGGATCAGGTACCCCATTCCAAACAAAAAAGATCTCCTCCAAAGACTCTATGATGCATATCTATTTTCAAAATTTGATATGAAATCAGGATTCTGGCAGGTCCAAATAGCTCCGCAAGATAGGTATAAAACTGCTTTTATTGTCCCCTTTGGACAGTACGAGTGGAATGTTATGCCTTTTGGTTTAAAAAATGCCCCCTCTGAATTCCAAAAGATTATGAATGACATCTTCAATGACTATTACAAATTCTGTATTGTTTATATTGATGATGTTCTAATCTTTTCCAAATCCATAGAAGAACACTTCAAACACCTCCGAATTTTCCTTTCGGTTGCAAAGAAGAACGGATTAGTCATCTCTGAACCAAAGATTAGTCTGTTTCAGACGAAAGTAAGATTCTTAGGTCACTATATCACCCAGGGTACAATTACTCCCATCGAAAGATCCCTAATCTTTGCAGAAAAATTCCCTGATAAAATCCTTGACAAAACAAAGCTTCAACGATTCCTTGGAAGCCTGAACTATGTTCTTGACTACTATCCGAACATAAAATCTAAACTAAAACCTCTCCATGATAGGCTGCAGAAAAATCCCGCACCGTGGACAGATGCTCATACTAGCCTAGTCCAAGAGGTAAAAAAGCAGGTAAAAGAAATCCCATGTCTCTATCTTGCAGATCCAACTCTTCCTAAAATTGTTGAAACAGATGCTTCCGACATAGGCTACGGAGGGATTCTGAAGCAAGTCAAGGACGGAAAAGAGTGCATCATCCAGTTCACCTCAGCACACTGGAACGCCACTCAAAGAAATTATTCTACAATCAAAAAGAGATCTTAAGCATAGTCCTTTGTATCCTTAAATTCCAAGGGGATCTGATCAACCAAAAATTCATTCTCAGGGTTGATTGCAAAAGTGCTAAGGAAATCCTTCAAAAGGATGTCCAAAACTTAGTCTCTAAACAAATTTTTGCTAGATGGCAGGGACTCTTAAGTGCTTTCGATTTTGATATTGAATATATTAAAGGTGAAAATAATTACATTCCTGATTTTCTAACCTGTGAATTTCTGCAAAACAGGGAAAATGCCTCCCAAACCGGTCAGAATATACACTGATAAAGAACTGAGGACCCGAGCCAGCAAGAAGGTCACTGCGAGTACTGCGCAGAATAAAAATACTCACAAATCCCTCAAAGAAAGGTTTGAAAAAGGAGATCCTCATGTTGGTGCTATCGACTCCTCAAACGGTAACTTTCAATACTTTGTTACTTGGAGCCCCACACACAGCCAACACGAGTCTGACCCTGATGATCAAAATCCCGAATCCCCTGACAATCCACCCGAATCCCCTAAAAATAACAAAAAGATCTCAGAAATCCCAGCACCCATACCCCTCCAGCAAATCCCCCAGGCTAATGAATCCCCAGCCATTGATCAGCAAAAAACCATCTCTGATACATACTCATCTTCCTCATTTGCCAAAAAGACCTCCGACTCCACTATCCAATCTACACAACCCTCCCCAACAGAATGGTTCCTCAAATTACAATTCCAGAATATGATAACTATAGAACCTGGTTTTGACAGAGAAGATCCTTATGTTACAGCAGAAGCCATTTTTGGGAAAAACATCTGGTTCAAAAAATTCGATTATGACAAATCCCAACTCTATTATGAGTCCATCCTCGAATTTACAGAATCAGCCCAGATTAAGCATGAAAAATCCAGATCCAATCCCTCTGAAATTATATACTCCCAGTGCAAAATCTTCAGAGTCATTCCACCCTCAAAATGGTATGGATCCCTTACCGAACCAATTGCTTTTGGCACAAAATATAAATCCCACCCATTCGCCAAAAAACACTTCAACTACTTTGAATACCAGCAGGCCTGGTTCAATGCCTTTTGGGTAACAAACCCGACCAAATACCATACCTGGTTATTCTATTTTGATAGATCCACAGACCTGAATTCCTACCCGATCTGGTGGTCCAGTTGGTGGAACCATTTTGGTTCAGTTCCGCAGATACTACCGTCCCTGGTTCAACAGTCCTTTGAAATTTTCTCCTCCCAATATTATCCTACCCCCCATGAAAAAGATTCCTTTGACCTCCTCACCAATTTCTGCACAAAGTTCTATTGTCCATGGATATTTACCTGGAGTCTAGAAATTCATGGTTCTCCGCAACGAGTCCTCAGGAGAAGATTTAAAGTCAAATGGTGGAACAAGTGTAACATTGTTAGAAGCATCTTTCCAGAACAAGTTGAACAGTGGATCCAACAAGACAAGAAACGAAGAAGCATCACTGAGAAACGAACACCTGCACAAATCATGTTTGAAGAACGTAAGAATCATATCGCAGCAAGGATTGCCGCTGCAAAAACCCCGGAAGAAGCAATGAAAATCATGCAAGAACTCCAAACACCTCCTGATAGTGCATCGACTTCCGAAGGTACATCATCTTGTTTTGGAAATAGTGGGTTTTAAAAAAAAAAAAAAAAAAAAAAAAAAAAAAAACCCACTCGCAGCATCACTTCGTTCCTCTTGCAATTTTCTGTTGAACAAAAATGCTCCGAGAAGATCCCGCAGGAGCCTAAAAAAAAAAAAAAAAAAAAAAAAAAAAAAAGTCATGTGATTTTATCTGCTTTGTTACAGTCTATATTTAAGTTTGATCATGCTCCGAAAAAATCCCGCCGGAGCCTGTCCCAGACTTAAAAAAAAAAAAAAAAAAAAAAAGAGAAAATGATGATAATCAGATTATTCCCCGCAAAATGCGGAGGCATGTCACCACTACTTTCACACCTTGTCCGCCACATTTGTCACCACTCACCCCGAATTTGCAATTCGATCCCCCAAGTTTCGGATATTCAACATCATAATTTGCTGAAAGGCCCTCCGCCATCCCCTATATATAGAGCCATTGCTGGAAGAAGAAGGGCAAGTTTTGAAGCACGACCCTAGTGAGAGAAAGAGTGAAATCCCACCGGAAGAATCCCGCCGGAGCCGACTTCCTCCGATCATCAAGAGTTGTCATTTCTGTTTGAGTGTTTGTCATTCCTGTTTGAGTGTTCCTGTTAGAGTGATAGCATAGCTGTGTCTTAGTTGGTTGTGAGTTCCTATATGTGCATAATTTCTAGCATAGTTGAGTGACCGGAAATCCTGTACAAGTCACCGGAATAGCGTTGTAATACCAGTCCCAGTCACGAGTGATTATCCTTGAATCCCGAGGATCCAGAGGTAAAACCCTCACTTTGGGAAGTCTGAGTACCAAGTATCACTTATTAGATTATGAGGCAGACCTAATAAAAAGCGGTTAAATATTCCAAATTACTGTTGTTTCCCGGCTACTCTTTATCATGGACGGCGTTGCCTCCTCTCTAACATCATAACTCTTCCCTCCCCCTTTTTACATTATGTTACACTGCACCATGGACGGCTTTGCCGCCTTGCTAACTATCTAACTCCCCCTTTCCCCATTTAATTTTCTGCTATTAACTTAAGACTGGCCTGGCCAGACTACTAACTCCATCCCACCCCTTCACACCTCTCGGGTTCATTCTCGAGTTAGATGGTTTTGACACCATCATATGTAGTTTCAATCATCTTTACACTCTTTGATTCTGCGGCCTCTTTGGTATCAGAGCCAAGGGGAGTGTAAAGAGGTTATTTATCTGTGTTGTTTTATTTAACAGGTGAATACTGAGAACCCCTTGCCTTGGAGTTTCTTAAGCCGAGACCAGAAGAGTCGTTTATCCAGATACTCCCAGGATTGTAAGTAAACACTTGTTTTATTGCCGACACTCATGGATCGCCTCTTGCCACGCTCCTTCTCTTGTTCGTCAGAACAAAGCACATCCAGTACTTCTAGTCCTAAAAAACTAGTCCGGTCGGAAGAAACCATCATTGAAGATTTTGACAAATCTATTGATGATTGGACTATTCCAAAAGTCTCAAAAAATGAAATATACCAAAGTGAAGGCAATTTTGTTATCAACAAGCTTGTTCTCCATGAAGACTTCTACTCGGAAGAAAACACACAAAAAAGAGCCTGGTTCTTCAAAAATTTCTCCCATATCCGATCTGAAATCCAAACATCCTTCTATTCATTCATCTCAGAAGCCAAAACCCTCATCCCCTTTTTAACATGGTTTGAACTCTACCAAAGTACTTACCCTGTCAGCAAAACCATCAACCCTATTACTACCAGAAAACCCTATTGGGAAACAGTTTCTAGTGACAAAACTTTTAACCAAACCCACCCACCTCTCCAGGCTTTCAAATTCTCTGTCAAAGACCAACCGATTGAGACTGCCCCTCTTAAGAATGCCAATGAGAAAGTTGAAGTTAATCTCAAAAACCTGATTGCCCAAGCCAACTACACAAACATACATCTCAATACCATTGGTAAACAACTTGACCGAATCGAATCCCATCTCACTGACACCCAGTTCAACCAAACCAAATCTAAAGAATCCCCCTCCAAAGCTTCACCCCTCAAAAAACCCCTGTTTAAACCTTTTGAAATCTCTAAAGCCACCTCCCTGAATATTTCCCAAGCCAGAACTAGCCTATTGAAAGAGCTCCAATCCCAGCTTTCAAAAGGGCCAGAAACCTCCTCCGGAGACAGTTACGTCCCAGAAACCCCAACCCCAGCCCGAGTCAACATGATTACCGACATACAACCCTTTCCGCAAACCGTCTCTTCTATACAACCTCAACCCATTCCTCAAACCCGCTTTAACTCATCATCTGTCTACAACTGGAATCTGGATGGCCTTGGAGAACATCAGATCCTTCTAATGCTCCAACAGATGACAATGGCAGCCAATGCCTATAGAGCGCAAGGACACATAGAAGACAAAGCCATAGCCGAAATCCTTATCGCAGGATTTTCTGGGCAACTAAAAGGATGGTGGGACTTCCATCTTACCGAATCCCAACACGAAGATATATTGAATGCTGTCAAACTAGATGAAGAAGAAACCCCCCTTCTTAGTGACGATGGTGAACCCCAACAAGATGCAGTCGCCACTCTCATCCAAACCATCACAATCCACTTTATAGGAGATCCTACTCTCCTAACCAACCGCAACACAGAACTCCTATCTAATCTCAGATGCCGAAGGCTCAGCGACTTTAAAACCTACAAGGAGGAATTCATGTCCCGCCTCATGAGCCGAGATGACTCAAACCAACCTTTTTGGAAGGAAAAATTTCTAGCCGGCCTTCCCACTCTCCTTGGAGAAAAAGTTAGAAACAAAATCCGATCTCTTTCTGGATCTCAAATCATTGACTATGACATCTATACTTATGGTCAATTGATAAGCATCATTCAAAATGAAGGCCTCCACATTTGCCAAGATCTCAAAATCCAGAAACATCTCAAAAAGGAGCTGAAGCAGACCAAAACAGAGCTTGGAACCTTTTGTAAACAGTTTGACACCTACAGTCGCAACTTGAAGCATGATCCTTGTGATTGCCAAAAATCCCCCTCAAAACCTTACAAAAAGTTCCCCAAACCCTATAAGAAATTCCACAACTACAAACAAACCAGATTCACTCCAACACCTGATTACTACAAAAAGCCTACAAAAATCCCAACTCCTGCCAAACATCGCGGTCCCAACAAAGACCCGATTAGATGTTACCGTTGCAACAAAACCGGACATATTGCCAAGTATTGTAAACTCCAACGGCGAATCAATGAACTCCAAATTGATGAAGCCATCCTCAACCAAATCTCTGAACTCCTGATTTCCTCCTCCACGGAACAATCTGATGCAGAGCTACGTCAGTCAGACTCCTCCAACCCCGAAGAAGAAAATGTTTTCAACATAAATGTTGACGACATATCTTCTAGCTCCTCTGATACTATCCCATCTATTAACACTATCACCTCTGAACAACAAACACTTATTGATATCATCAAACAGGTCGAGGATCCCCAAATCCAGAAGACATGTTTTGATAGACTTGTTGAAGAACTCCAGAAACCTCAAAAACCCTCTTTTCAAAATCCCTCATCTTCCAACACCTACGACTTGACTCGAATCCTCAAAAAAGGTCATACAACACCAAAATCCCCCACACTTCAAAGTCTTCAAAAAGATGTCAAAGATATCAAAAATGAGATCAAAAACCTCAAACAAAGTCTTGCTAACGACTCTGAAATCCTCCAACAAATCATCAACTCCATGAATCCCAGAAATGAAGTTGATAGTGAAGATATCCAAGAACAGATCCAACAAATCAGGAACGTTCCGCAGGATTTTCTCTTTGTTCTTAAAGAAATCACGTCACGAAAGTACATAGTCAAGATCAAGCTCCGATTCACTAAAGGGTTAACTATCCAAGTTATAGCCCTTTTTGACACTGGTGCTGATCACAATGTTATCCGTGACATATATGCCCCGACCCAATGCCAGCGGAGCACTGATGCCAAGCTAAAAGCTGCAAACGATTCCAACCTCGATGTCCAGTCCAGGATAGAAGCCTCCATTATCAATAACGGTATAGCTCTCAAAACAACATTTCTTGTTGTCCGTAACATCCACCATGCAATCATCCTTGGAACCCCCTTCCTATATCTTATTACCCCTTACACTGTGAGAAATGATTCCATTACCTCCCAAGTCAGTAACAAAAGACTATGCTTTACCTTTCTTGAAAAACCCCATACCAAGAAAGTCAATCTTCTGAAAGCCTGCTCTATCTACGAAGATTCTATCAACAGCATTGTCCAAGCCAAAACCTTCACCCTCAATGAACTCAAAAAAGATATCTACGTTGCCAGGATTGACAACCAGTTACAACAAAAAACAATCCAACAACGGATTGCGGATTTCCATAAACAGATAACAGATCAGGCCTGCTCCGATCTTCCAACTGCGTTTTGGGAAAGAAAAAAACATGTTGTCACACTCCCATATATGCCCTCTTTTTCTGAGGAAAAAATCCCCACTAAAGCACACGCTATTCAAATGAATAGTGACCTCATGGAATTCTGCAGAAAAGAAATCCAGGATTTACAGCAGAAAAAGCTCATCTCCCCTTCTAAATCCCCTTGGAGTTGTGCTGCTTTCTATGTCAACAAAGCTTCTGAAGTCGAAAGAGGGACACCTCGGTTAGTCATTAACTATGCTCCTCTTAACAGAGTCCTCCAATGGATCAGGTACCCCATTCCAAACAAAAAAGATCTCCTCCAAAGACTCTATGATGCATATCTATTTTCAAAATTTGATATGAAATCAGGATTCTGGCAGGTCCAAATAGCTCCGCAAGATAGGTATAAAACTGCTTTTACTGTCCCCTTTGGACAGTACGAGTGGAATGTTATGCCTTTTGGTTTAAAAAATGCCCCCTCTGAATTCCAAAAGATTATGAATGACATCTTCAATGACTATTACAAATTCTGTATTGTTTATATTGATGATGTTCTAATCTTTTCCAAATCCATAGAAGAACACTTCAAACACCTCCGAATTTTCCTTTCGGTTGCAAAGAAGAACGGATTAGTCATCTCTGAACCAAAGATTAGTCTGTTTCAGACGAAAGTAAGATTCTTAGGTCACTATATCACCCAGGGTACAATTACTCCCATCGAAAGATCCCTAATCTTTGCAGAAAAATTCCCTGATAAAATCCTTGACAAAACACAGCTTCAACGATTCCTTGGAAGCCTGAACTATGTTCTTGACTACTATCCGAACATAAAATCTAAACTAAAACCTCTCCATGATAGGCTGCAGAAAAATCCCGCACCGTGGACAGATGCTCATACTAGCCTAGTCCAAGAGGTAAAAAAGCAGGTAAAAGAAATCCCATGTCTCTATCTTGCAGATCCAACTCTTCCTAAAATTGTTGAAACAGATGCTTCCGACATAGGCTACGGAGGGATTCTGAAGCAAGTCAAGGACGGAAAAGAGTGCATCATCCAGTTCACCTCAGCACACTGGAACGCCACTCAAAGAAATTATTCTACAATCAAAAAAGAGATCTTAAGCATAGTCCTTTGTATCCTTAAATTCCAAGGGGATCTGATCAACCAAAAATTCATTCTCAGGGTTGATTGCAAAAGTGCTAAGGAAATCCTTCAAAAGGATGTCCAAAACTTAGTCTCTAAACAAATTTTTGCTAGATGGCAGGGACTCTTAAGTGCTTTCGATTTTGATATTGAATATATTAAAGGTGAAAATAATTACATTCCTGATTTTCTAACCCGTGAATTTCTGCAAAACAGGGAAAATGCCTCCCAAACCGGTCAGAATATACACTGATAAAGAACTGAGGACCCGAGCCAGCAAGAAGGTCACTGCGAGTACTGCGCAGAATAAAAATACTCACAAATCCCTCAAAGAAAGGTTTGAAAAAGGAGATCCTCATGTTGGTGCTATCGACTCCTCAAACGGTAACTTTCAATACTTTGTTACTTGGAGCCCCACACACAGCCAACACGAGTCTGACCCTGATGATCAAAATCCCGAATCCCCTGACAATCCACCCGAATCCCCTAAAAATAACAAAAAGATCTCAGAAATCCCAACACCCATACCCCTCCAGCAAATCCCCCAGGCTAATGAATCCCCAGCCATTGATCAGCAAAAAACCATCTCTGATACACTCATCTTCCTCATTTGCCAAAAAGACCTCCGACTCCACTATCCAATCTACACAACCCTCCCCAACAGAATGGTTCCTCAAATTACAATTCCAGAATATGATAACTATAGAACCTGGTTTTGACAGAGAAGATCCTTATGTTACAGCAGAAGCCATTTTTGGGAAAAACATCTGGTTCAAAAAATTCGATGATGACAAATCCCAACTCTATTATGAGTCCATCCTCGAATTTACAGAATCAGCCCAGATTAAGCATGAAAAATCCAGATCCAATCCCTCTGAAATTATATACTCCCAGTGCAAAATCTTCAGAGTCATTCCACCCTCAAAATGGTATGGATCCCTTACCGAACCAATTGCTTTTGGCACAAAATATAAATCCCACCCATTCGCCAAAAAACACTTCAACTACTTTGAATACCAGCAGGCCTGGTTCAATGCCTTTTGGGTAACAAACCCGACCAAATACCATACCTGGTTATTCTATTTTGATAGATCCACAGACCTGAATTCCTACCCGATCTGGTGGTCCAGTTGGTGGAACCATTTTGGTTCAGTTCCGCAGATACTACCGTCCCTGGTTCAACAGTCCTTTGAAATTTTCTCCTCCCAATATTATCCTACCCCCCATGAAAAAGATTCCTTTGACCTCCTCACCAATTTCTGCACAAAGTTCTATTGTCCATGGATATTTACCTGGAGTCTAGAAATTCATGGTTCTCCGCAACGAGTCCTCAGGAGAAGATTTAAAGTCAAATGGTGGAACAAGTGTAACATTGTTAGAAGCATCTTTCCAGAACAAGTTGAACAGTGGATCCAACAAGACAAGAAACGAAGAAGCATCACTGAGAAACGAACACCTGCACAAAT
Source organism: Hygrophila difformis (assembly GCA_030278955.1). Lineage (NCBI taxonomy): Eukaryota > Viridiplantae > Streptophyta > Magnoliopsida > Lamiales > Acanthaceae > Hygrophila > Hygrophila difformis. The sequence continues at coordinate 17,820,364 of JAOANR010000015.1, read as the reverse complement.
CATGTTTGAAGAACGTAAGAATCATATCGCAGCAAGGATTGCCGCTGCAAAAACCCCGGAAGAAGCAATGAAAATCATGCAAGAACTCCAAACACCTCCTGATAGTGCATCGACTTCCGAAGGTACATCATCTTGTTTTGGAAATAGTGGGTTTAAAAAAAAAAAAAAAAAAAAAAAAAAAAAAAAACCCACTCGCAGCATCACTTCGTTCCTCTTGCAATTTTCTGTTGAACAAAAAAAAAAAATCATGTGATTTTATCATGTGATTTTATCTGCTTTGTTACAGTCTATATTTAAGTTTGATCATGCTCCGAAAAAATCCCGCCGGAGCCTGTCCCAGACTTAAAAAAAAAAAAAAAAAAAAAAAAAAGAGAAAATGATGATAATCAGATTATTCCCCGCAAAATGCGGAGGCATGTCACCACTACTTTCACACCTTGTCCGCCACATTTGTCACCACTCACCCCGAATTTGCAATTCGATCCCCCAAGTTTCGGATATTCAACATCATAATTTGCTGAAAGGCCCTCCGCCATCCCCTATATATAGAGCCATTGCTGGAAGAAGAAGGGCAAGTTTTGAAGCACGACCCTAGTGAGAGAAAGAGTGAAATCCCACCGGAAGAATCCCGCCGGAGCCGACTTCCTCCGATCATCAAGAGTTGTCATTTCTGTTTGAGTGTTTGTCATTCCTGTTTGAGTGTTCCTGTTAGAGTGATAGCATAGCTGTGTCTTAGTTGGTTGTGAGTTCCTATATGTGCATAATTTCTAGCATAGTTGAGTGACCGGAAATCCTGTACAAGTCACCGGAATAGCGTTGTAATACCAGTCCCAGTCACGAGTGATTATCCTTGAATCCCGAGGATCCAGAGGTAAAACCCTCACTTTGGGAAGTCTGAGTACCAAGTATCACTTATTAGATTATGAGGCAGACCTAATAAAAAGCGGTTAAATATTCCAAATTACTGTTGTTTCCCGGCTACTCTTTATCATGGACGGCGTTGCCTCCTCTCTAACATCATAACTCTTCCCTCCCCCGTTTTACATTATGTTACACTGCACCATGGACGGCTTTGCCGCCTTGCTAACTATCTAACTCCCCCTTTCCCCATTTAATTTTCTGCTATTAACTTAAGACTGGCCTGGCCAGACTACTAACTCCATCCCACCCCTTCACACCTCTCGGGTTCATTCTCGAGTTAGATGGTTTTGACACCATCATATGTAGTTTCAATCATCTTTACACTCTTTGATTCTGCGGCCTCTTTGGTATATATATATATATATATATATATATAAACACTTGTTTGGTATCAAATACCTCTTCAAAGAGGCCGCAGTAAACCAGGTTTACTGACCTAAGGAGAGGTGTGAACCATCATTGAGGAAACCTGGTCAGCAAACCATCATTGAGGAAACCTGACCAGTAAACCAGGTTTATATATATCCACATTTAGAGGCCGCAGTAAACCAGGTTTACTCCCAGCATAGCCTTGGAAGAATTTCTTAACCATGTTCCTGATTTTCAAATACCAAAGATATATATATTCTGAGGCCTTTAAGGGTATTTATATATCCACATCTAGTCCATTCAATGATGGTTTGCTGACCAGGTTTCCTCAATGATGGTCAGCAAACCATGTGGAATTCAATAGAGGCCGCAGTATTCAATAGGAGGTATTTCTGTGGAACGAGAGTTTGACCTGTCCGGTGCTGTCCTGAGAGATGGATTTTAAATGAGGGTTTGGCGGGGGCATAGATGGCCTTTCTGGTTCAACGGCTTCGTCAAGAATCCATTCTTCTGGAAGGGTTATGTCCTTCCATTGGAGGGATCTGGCGACAACAGCATTGGACCTCTGTAGGTCAGTTTGTAAGAGAAGGGTTTCACCTTTCTTACTGTGGAATTTTACTGCGGCCTCTTTGGAATCAGATATCAAACAGTCCTTTGGTATATATATATCTTTGGTATCAAACACATGTTTCACCCACATTGAATTTTACTGTGACCCACATTGAAGAGGTATTGAATATATCAAAGAGGTTTTACCCTTTGATATATATATATATATATATCTTTGGAATTTCTACAATCAGTCCTTTGTATCCTTAAATTCCAACGCCACTCAAAGAAATTATTCTACAATATAGTCCTTTCAACAGTCCTTTGATATGTTTGGATTTAAGGAAGCATCTGTTTCAACAATTTTAGGAAGAGTTGGATCTGCAAGATAGAGACATGGGATTTCTTTTACCTGCTTTTTTACCTCTTGGACTAGGCTAGTATGAGCATCTGTCCACGGTGCGGGATTTTTCTGCAGCCTATCATGGAGAGGTTTTAGTTTAGATTTTATGTTCGGATAGTAGTCAAGAACATAGTTCAGGCTTCCAAGGAATCGTTGAAGCTGTGTTTTGTCAAGGATTTTATCAGGGAATTTTTCTGCAAAGATTAGGGATCTTTCGATGGGAGTAATTGTACCCTGGGTGATATAGTGACCTAAGAATCTTACTTTCGTCTGAAACAGACTAATCTTTGGTTCAGAGATGACTAATCCGTTCTTCTTTGCAACCGAAAGGAAAATTCGGAGGTGTTTGAAGTGTTCTTCTATGGATTTGGAAAAGATTAGAACATCATCAATATAAACAATACAGAATTTGTAATAGTCATTGAAGATGTCATTCATAATCTTTTGGAATTCAGAGGGGGCATTTTTTAAACCAAAAGGCATAACATTCCACTCGTACTGTCCAAAGGGGACAGTAAAAGCAGTTTTATACCTATCTTGCGGAGCTATTTGGACCTGCCAGAATCCTGATTTCATATCAAATTTTGAAAATAGATATGCATCATAGAGTCTTTGGAGGAGATCTTTTTTGTTTGGAATGGGGTACCTGATCCATTGGAGGACTCTGTTAAGAGGAGCATAGTTAATGACTAACCGAGGTGTCCCTCTTTCGACTTCAGAAGCTTTGTTGACATAGAAAGCAGCACAACTCCAAGGGGATTTAGAAGGGGAGATGAGCTTTTTCTGCTGTAAATCCTGGATTTCTTTTCTGCAGAATTCCATGAGGTCACTATTCATTTGAATAGCGTGTGCTTTAGTGGGGATTTTTTCCTCAGAAAAAGAGGGCATATATGGGAGTGTGACAACATGTTTTTTTCTTTCCCAAAACGCAGTTGGAAGATCGGAGCAGGCCTGATCTGTTATCTGTTTATGGAAATCCGCAATCCGTTGTTGGATTGTTTTTTGTTGTAACTGGTTGTCAATCCTGGCAACGTAGATATCTTTTTTGAGTTCATTGAGGGTGAAGGTTTTGGCTTGGACAATGCTGTTGATAGAATCTTCGTAGATAGAGCAGGCTTTCAGAAGATTGACTTTCTTGGTATGGGGTTTTTCAAGAAAGGTAAAGCATAGTCTTTTGTTACTGACTTGGGAGGTAATGGAATCATTTCTCACAGTGTAAGGAGTAATAAGATTTAGGAAGGGGGTTCCAAGGATGACTGCATGGTGGATGTTACGGACAACAAGAAATGTTGTTTTGAGAGCTATACCGTTATTGATAATGGAGGCTTCTATCCTGGACTGGACATCGAGGTTGGAATCGTTTGCAGCTTTTAGCTTGGCATCAGTGCTCCGCTGGCATTGGGTCGGGGCATATATGTCACGGATAACATTGTGATCAGCACCAGTGTCAAAAAGGGCTATAACTTGGATAGTTAACCCTTTAGTGAATCGGAGCTTGATCTTGACTATGTACTTTCGTGACGTGATTTCTTTAAGAACAAAGAGAAAATCCTGCGGAACGTTCCTGATTTGTTGGATCTGTTCTTGGATATCTTCACTATCAACTTCATTTCTGGGATTCATGGAGTTGATGATTTGTTGGAGGATTTCAGAGTCGTTAGCAAGACTTTGTTTGAGGTTTTTGATCTCATTTTTGATATCTTTGACATCTTTTTGAAGACTTTGAAGTGTGGGGGATTTTGGTGTTGTATGACCTTTTTTGAGGATTCGGGTCAAGTCGTAGGTGTTGGAAGATGAGGGATTTTGAAAAGAGGGTTTTTGAGGTTTCTGGAGTTCTTCAACAAGTCTATCAAAACATGTCTTCTGGATTTGGGGATCCTCGACCTGTTTGATGATATCAATAAGTGTCTGTTGTTCAGAGGTGATAGTGTTAATAGATGGGATAGTATCAGAGGAGCTAGAAGATATGTCGTCAACATTTATGTTGAAAACATTTTCTTCTTCGGGGTTGGAGGAGTCTGACTGACGTAGCTCTGCATCAGATTGTTCCGTGGAGGAGGAAATCAGGAGTTCAGAGATTTGGTTGAGGATGGCTTCATCAATTTGGAGTTCATTGATTCGCCGTTGGAGTTTACAATACTTGGCAATATGTCCGGTTTTGTTGCAACGGTAACATCTAATCGGGTCTTTGTTGGGACCGCGATGTTTGGCAGGAGTTGGGATTTTTGTAGGCTTTTTGTAGTAATCAGGTGTTGGAGTGAATCTGGTTTGTTTGTAGTTGTGGAATTTCTTATAGGGTTTGGGGAACTTTTTGTAAGGTTTTGAGGGGGATTTTTGGCAATCACAAGGATCATGCTTCAAGTTGCGACTGTAGGTGTCAAACTGTTTACAAAAGGTTCCAAGCTCTGTTTTGGTCTGCTTCAGCTCCTTTTTGAGATGTTTCTGGATTTTGAGATCTTGGCAAATGTGGAGGCCTTCATTTTGAATGATGCTTATCAATTGACCATAAGTATAGATGTCATAGTCAATGATTTGAGATCCAGAAAGAGATCGGATTTTGTTTCTAACTTTTTCTCCAAGGAGAGTGGGAAGGCCGGCTAGAAATTTTTCCTTCCAAAAAGGTTGGTTTGAGTCATCTCGGCTCATGAGGCGGGACATGAATTCCTCCTTGTAGGTTTTAAAGTCGCTGAGCCTTCGGCATCTGAGATTAGATAGGAGTTCTGTGTTGCGGTTGGTTAGGAGAGTAGGATCTCCTATAAAGTGGATTGTGATGGTTTGGATGAGAGTGGCGACTGCATCTTGTTGGGGTTCACCATCGTCACTAAGAAGGGGGGTTTCTTCTTCATCTAGTTTGACAGCATTCAATATATCTTCGTGTTGGGATTCGGTAAGATGGAAGTCCCACCATCCTTTTAGTTGCCCAGAAAATCCTGCGATAAGGATTTCGGCTATGGCTTTGTCTTCTATGTGTCCTTGCGCTCTATAGGCATTGGCTGCCATTGTCATCTGTTGGAGCATTAGAAGGATCTGATGTTCTCCAAGGCCATCCAGATTCCAGTTGTAGACAGATGATGAGTTAAAGCGGGTTTGAGGAATGGGTTGAGGTTGTATAGAAGAGACGGTTTGCGGAAAGGGTTGTATGTCGGTAATCATGTTGACTCGGGCTGGGGTTGGGGTTTCTGGGACGTAACTGTCTCCGGAGGAGGTTTCTGGCCCTTTTGAAAGCTGGGATTGGAGCTCTTTCAATAGGCTAGTTCTGGCTTGGGAAATATTCAGGGAGGTGGCTTTAGAGATTTCAAAAGGTTTAAACAGGGGTTTTTTTGAGGGGTGAAGCTTTGGAGGGGGATTCTTTAGATTTGGTTTGGTTGAACTGGGTGTCAGTGAGATGGGATTCGATTCGGTCAAGTTGTTTACCAATGGTATTGAGATGTATGTTTGTGTAGTTGGCTTGGGCAATCAGGTTTTTGAGATTAACTTCAACTTTCTCATTGGCATTCTTAAGAGGGGCAGTCTCAATCGGTTGGTCTTTGACAGAGAATTTGAAAGCCTGGAGAGGTGGGTGGGTTTGGTTAAAAGTTTTGTCACTAGAAACTGTTTCCCAATAGGGTTTTCTGGTAGTAATAGGGTTGATGGTTTTGCTGACAGGGTAAGTACTTTGGTAGAGTTCAAACCATGTGAAAAAGGGGATGAGGGTTTTGGCTTCTGAGATGAATGAATAGAAGGATGTTTGGATTTCAGATCGGATATGGGAGAAATTTTTGAAGAACCAGGCTCTTTTTTGTGTGTTTTCTTCCGAGTAGAAGTCTTCATGGAGAACAAGCTTGTTGATAACAAAATTGCCTTCAATGACATTTAGCTCATTTATGTTTTCAGTAACGGAGGAAAATGTGGGGCTGGATGGTTCATCAATAAGATCTTCGTCACGTCTGTAATAAATGGACTTAGGGATAGGTGAGGAGAAATTTACGTCTTTCAGAGGAGACGTGGGAATGTCAGAGGTGGAATATCGGGGTGGTTTCGTTGGGCTACCAAACTGAGAAATTCTTCCAAGGCTTATGGTACTTCCCTCAGAATCATCAGAATGTTGGTCAAAGTTCCTCTGATAGGAGGTATTTCTGTGGAACGAGAGTTTGACCTGTCCGGTGCTGTCCTAAGAGATGGATTTTAAATGAGGGTTTGGCGGGGGCATAGATGGCCTTTCTGGTTCAACGGCTTCGTCAAGAATCCATTCTTCTGGAAGGGTTATGTCCTTCCATTGGAGGGATCTGGCGACAACAGCATTGGACCTCTGTAGGTCAGTTTGTAAGAGAAGGGTTTCACCTTTCTTACTGTGGAATTTTACTTTAGTAGCAAAAGCTGAAAGAATGGCTTTATAGTATATTCTGAAGACAATAGCAACAGGGATGGATCCTTCCAACATTTTGTAATTATGAGTTTTGATTTGGAGGACAAGGGATTTTAGGATGTTTTTGTCACGAAGAGATATAGTAAGATTGGGATAGCAGTCAAAGGATATAGGTCCAGTACAAAGACTTGATTCAACCGAACTTAAAAGGGATTCATCAAAGTTGGTGAACCTGGCATCTCGGAGTATGGCTAGGATAGAAGTATCAAGGCCTTCTTTAGTAAGGGGTTTAATACCCACCTGGACTAATCCTATATGAATGTATTTATAACCTTTTGAAAAATGCTTAGAGAGAGAATCAGGTGAAAGCAGATTTATTGTTTCAAAAGGTTTAGAAAGCTGGATATCTCTTTCTTCAGTTTTTATAGCTAGGTCAGTAGAGAAGGAGAGGAATTTGGAGGTTTGGTATATTTCATTTTTTGAGACTTTTGGAATAGTCCAATCATCAATAGATTTGTTAAAATCCTCAATGATGGTTTCTTCCGACCGGACTAGTTTTTTAGGACTAGAAGTACTGGATGTGCTTTGTTCTGACGAACAAGAGAAGGAGCGTGGCAAGAGGCGATCCATGAGTGTCGCCAATAAAACAAGTGTTTACTTACAATCCTGGGAGTATCTGGATAAACGACTCTTCTGGTCTCGGCTTAAGAAACTCCAAGGCAAGGGGTTCTCAGTATTCACCTGTTAAATAAAACAACACAGATAAATAACCTCTTTACACTCCCCTTGGCTCTGATACCAAACCTCTTCAAAAAGGCCGCAGTAAAATTCCACATGGTTTGAACTCAATGAAAATAATTTTGTTGGATCTGAAATTTCTCCCAGGAGGTAAACCTGGTTTTCACTGAGGTTTGCTGACCATCAGCAAACCATTTATTGAATTCCACATTTAAGGGTATTTATATATCCTCAATGATGGTTTACTCCCAGGTTTACTGACCTGGTTTACTGCGGCCTTGGTTTACTGCGGTTTACTGCTGACCATTCAATGATGGTTCACACTGGTTTACTCCCAGGCCTCTAAATGTGGATATATATAAACCTGGTTTACTGCGGCCGCAGTATATCCTCAAGGAGGTGTGAAATTTCATTGAATTCTGCGACACTCATTTAAGGGTATTTATATATCCTCAATGATGCGGCCTCTATTGAATTCCACATTTAAAATCCTCAATGATGGTTTCTTCAATCATCTTCTACTCTTAACCATGTTTAACAATAATTTTGTTACACTCCCCTGGGATATATATATATATATATATATATATATATATATTATACTTCCTCCGTTTTTATTTGTTTGCTACGGACCCACATTGCACGCAGTCCAATTCACATTTTAAACCGTTAATAACTCAAGTTTGGCACAAGTAAAAATTCTATAAGTTCCAGATTTAAAAACTACATGACGAGACGAATCTAACAATATCACACATGACTATACTTTAACTTGTATAACTATGAGAAAAATTGAAATCAAAGTAGTTCAATGAATAGTAATAAAACTTCCAATATAGCTAACAATAAAAAACGGAGGAAGTATTATACTATTATATTAAACATAAAATAAATAAATTATATACTCCCTCCGTCCCATTTAACTTGTCTTGTTTGACTTCTGCACACAATCCAATGCATTTTTTCAACCGTTAATATCTCAAAATATGTACGATGAAAAACTGTATAATATATATATATAACTACATGATCATACAATTCTAACAAGACCTAACTCGGCTATTTTTTCCGACTCCATACTTGCAATAAAATTGAGTCAAAGCTCAACAGTGTCAAAAAGTCAAACATGACAAGTTCACCGGGACGGAGGGAGTATATGTAAATATAATCAAAAGCCTGAAAATCATATATAATTAAATCAAAACAGACTTAATTAAATCGATATTATTACATTCTTTGTATCTAAGTTGTTGTGGATCTTATGATGATACTATTTGGATGTCTTGAAGTGAATATATAATCTTGAAAAATTTAAATAGTCCTTATAGCTTACATAATATCTTCTGGTTTCTTTAAAAAATTATTAAAAAATAATATAAAAAATTAAAAGATTATCCAACTATTTTATCCATTAAAATCCGAATCTGTCATATATCCGTCCCATATACATATCCCGAAATATTCGTGTCCATATTTGTATCCGGCCTATTCGTATTCGATTCTGTATTCAACAAAAAATATGGAATAGGATACGGGAAGAGTATTATCCTCGTAATGATTCTGTTTTCACCCCTACTTACCATTATAGAAAGAAAAAAAACAAGTAAAGAAATTGTTAGACTAGCACCATCCATGACCCCCAAGTGGTGGTCATCAGATAAAGACAAGAAAAAAATAATAAAAATAATGTAAAAATAAATAAAAATTCATGATCTTCCATGACTTTGGTTGGATGGCCAACCCAAGGTCATGAGAAGGCATACTTGGCATTGTATGATTGGATGATAAATAAATATCTTTTTGTGAATTTTTATTAATTTTCATTTATGTTAATTTTATTGTATTATTTTTTATTAATATTAATTTTAAAATTTACTAATAAGTTAAGGGTTTTATTTATAATCTAATTTTTAAATTTATTTACTATTATTAAATAAAATTCATTAAAAAATTAAACAGATTAAGAGTTAAGGTTAAATGGTTAATGTAATGAATTTAAAAATAAAGTAAAATAAAATTAAATTAGAATTGAGTTGGGTTGGGTTGAATTGGGTTATTGATGGTAGTAGAAATTAAATTTGGTTGTGGGTTGTGTAAGTAGAGGAGAGATAAATTAATATTATATTGAAAGGTTGGATTGGGTTGGGTTATTGATGACCAGTTCAATTAGCGTGCATATATTGTTTATTTATGCATGTGCAGAATGATGAGGATGACACAAGAAATGATGCATTTTACTGGGGTGTATATCGGCCTCAAATCTCCACCAAATTGGGAAAAAATCTAATCCCTATATTCCTGCTCTTTAATAACAAACATCTTAAATAATAAGTAAGGCCTTGTTCTCTTCGCCTAATAAGGTGTTATGATCTGAATTTTATAAGATCTGGTCTGGTCTGGTCTAGTCTGGTTTGATCTGAATGTTTCTGGTCTGGTCTGATTGGATCTGGTCTGATTTTAATAAGAATAAGTAATTAGTCATGTAAATAAGTCCAGGAGAACAGGCTCTAAATCATACCTTAAACAACCTATAGTAACCACATTTGCATCCACATTGAGGATTCAAAAAAATTACAGAAACGATGCATCCACTTCACGTTCAACTGCTAATGAAGTTCAAACTCATCTTGTATATACAGTAGCACACATACACACCATACAAAAGAACGTCTCCAATATATAAAGCTCATAAACAACATATTTACACATCATTCGAACATAACTTCACCGAAAACACTATACCAACATTTTGCATATAAGAGGCATTAATTACAAGGCAATGTTCAACACATAATACCCCTACCCATCAGACACCATCCAGCCTAACACACAATGTTCATAAACATCACTTATGTTAACACAATCATCATTTCTCATGCATATCACATCACATACTACCTCCCCCCATCATCCAGCACCCACAAAATATTTGAATTTTTATTTTGACAACTCATAGCTTTATTTGTATAAATTAATTTAAAATTATTGGAAAATGTTGCCCATGTGTACCCGAACAGGTTGCTCATTAGATTCATCCCCTCCCATGTCGTCCTTTTATCCCATGGTAATTCGGACAAGGAACCAGACACACCACTCACGTACTTGGCAACATCCGATGGCTTCAACCTCCTCCCAGATCATAGACAAATGGACATTGACCTCATAAACACACTTCGAAACATATGCAAATTGAGTAGCCATCACCTGTAATCCACCACATACAAAACACACACATCAAAACTCAACATGAATGTGTATGGAATATGAACAACAATACCATCACATCGTACACATCACATATGAAACCTCAAACATCATTTCTGTAAGCATAGCCATCACTTTTAATTATACATACATCAAACAACTACTGCATCAAATGCACTTTAAGAAACACATGCAGAAATGTATTGATACAAAAATCTAGTAAGTAAAAACCCATAATACAACTATACAATGTGGCCAATGATGATACTCCAAAAAAGGCACAAAAGCAAGAACATACCCTAAAAGACTTGCCTATAATTCATGCTCCACTGGCCAGAAACCCCACACCCGACTAACCACCATGCTTCCGGAAAGCAAACACCAACAATCAATTCCAAATACCAATACCGAGTTTAAATCCAATAACATTCTATTAAGTATAATTATAATAAAAAAACAAGCATTTTTGTTGTCAAATCAGATCTCATATAAATCGTTAAATGCACAAATTAAACAATCACAAACTCGCCGAATATACAGAAACAAGCAAAGGAAATTAGAATCGTACATGAAAACATCACACCATGCTCCTCACATACTCATATCGTTCCAATCATCCGCATAATCCTCCAACCCAATAACAATTTCAAACCAAAAACGCCAAATCTGCAGAAATCGAACATTTGAAACCTCGGGTTCCGCCTAAACCCTTCGATGAACTCCAATCCTCTGAACATAGGCAAATCCAATTCAACAATACCCACTAATACCAAAAGTCGCAACGACACCAACTTAAAGCACCCAAAATTTCAACCCATCATCAACTGTTCAATTCAATTTTGAAATGTGAACTCAGCAATTAAATTTGAAATCAAAGAATGCAATCAAGCTCAAGAAACATAGTGCAAAACTAAAATCAGAAAATGCCCAATATCACCAAGTATTTACATAACATAGAAAGGGAACAAGCTATCCCTTACCAAACTCGGCGAGCGGCGCCGGTTGAAGGAGGGGCGACGGGAAGGAGCGGGTGAAGGGATGGGAGTGCGAGTGAGAGATGGGCAGTGCCTCGGTGCAACAGAGGGGGCGGCGACGCCGGCGCAGCAGTGGCGTCATGGTGGACGGGCCCCCGACGAACGATGGCATTGTGGTGGTGGTAGGGTCGGAACAAGACGATGGGGTTTTGCTGTTCGAGAAAAAATGCAGATTTGAAAACCAGTTGATTCATTGTTGAAATATTCTACACAAAATCAAATCTGATATAAAATCATCTAAATCAAATCTGGATACAAAATCATCTAAATCCAATTTGAAATTCTAATTTGAAAATAAAATCTGCGTGAAGGTGGGATTCTTAGATGCACAAAAAAACAGATGGGCTTCTGAGTGGTGGGGGTGGGCCGTGGGCCATCATGTGCACCCAAGCCGGTCCCATTGATGACCATAGTCTTAGTGTCACCCCACTCCCTCAACCCAATCTCTCACTCCAAGCCCTAAACCGTCTCCACCCCCACTCACTTACTTGTCGATCAGTTGGGCCAAGAAGAAAGAACACCACTGCATCACCCCGCAAGAAGAAACAACCACCGGAAGAATCTGCCAAAAGAAGAATAAAGACCAACAAGAAGTTAATTGGAAAGCATGTATAGATTTATAGATTTTAGAGGTTAGAAATTTTCATTTCAAATTTAATTCACCATTTCCATTGTCTTGATTTTAGATGTTATAATGCTTCTATAGATACACATTGTAATTAGGAAGATTATATTTGCTCAAATTAGGCCATCTTCAATGGTACACTAAAACCTAAAATGGGTTGGCATCTTCTCTCCAACAATACCCTAAAACCAAACCTATTTTAAGTTTTTTGAGTTTTATGAATTTGAGTATTTACTATTCATAAACCTATATCACTTTTTGTAATTAAATTAATTGCAATTTCATCCCTCCAATTATTGCAAATTGAATAACATATTAATTTAAAAATAGAAAACAAATTTTTATTTTAATTTTGTATTATGGTTAGAAATTTTATAATTTATACAATATTTTTTTTATTAAATTTACTTTATATCTAATTAGATTAAAGATTTTAAGATTTTTTTTTTGTTTTTAAGAATTTTATTTTATAAAATAAATTTTAAACATAAAGATAACTAATTTATATTGGCATAATTAATGAGTATTGAATCTGTGTGGGTTAATGTATAATTTATAAGAAATGACGGGTATGATTGAAAAGATAAATAAGTTTGTATAGGAAAGAATATATAGAGAATATTCCTTTTAAGTTTGAGTTTAGTATAAATGGTTGGAGATGAGTTACTGTTTGATTTGACATTTACTGTAAAATGAGTTTGAGTATAGTGTTGGCTATTGGATGGGTGGGTGATGTAAGTGAGTGTAGCGATATGTGGTATATGAAACATTAGCCTGTTCTGTTCCGCCACGGAGTGCCGCGCACCATACTTGGTGCACGGCTGTGGCTGCCGTGTGTTGTAGGTTGCGCACGGCAATGCTCATCGTGCGCGTCGTGGGGTGCACGGTAATGGGCGCCGTGCACCCGGAAGGCGCACCATCCGTGGGTGCCGTGCATCCCTCGTTGATTTAGGTGCTCTCTTTTTCCCTTTTACCCCCTTCTTTTGTTTTCTCTTCTGTCTATCTCCTTCTCATATCTCTCTATTTGTTCGGTCCTCTGCACCATTTCTCTCTCGCTCTCGCTCTGCTTCTGCCTCTGATCCGGTCTGCTTTAGGGGAGGCTGTGAAACGAGAAGGTATGATCTCTATTTTTTTGGCTGATTTGAGTTCACACCATTCATTTTATATGTTTGAATTGAATTAACTGTGGAAGTGAATTACGCAATTGGAATATGCTTATTTGGATTTATGGCCTCTGAGGCTCTCGTTGTGATTCTAATTTTGAAGAAGTTTGACAATTGTGCGACTTTCTCTGAATATAGTAGTCATTTTTTATTTTTAAATATTTGGCTGTGCAGGATACTATTTGAGCAAAGTTTACTGATTCAGATTCTTCTAAGCAACAGGTGGATGAAAGCTTTTGATCAAACTATCTGTGATCTGCAAGTTTTGTTACCTTAACCTCTTGAATTGCTAAATACTTGCTGCCCTTTTTTGGAAGACAACATTCTCATTGGTATTTTTTTTAGTTTAAGTTTCTTTGGTTTTTGAATATAAGCATTCCGGTGGATTAATTGAAAGGCATGTTTGCTATTGTTCCATTCTTTCGCTAGACATTGTTAATTAGTCCTATTTTGTTTATGGTGGTCTCATGTTATTTATCTAATATTTATGTTGCGGAGAAGAAAAAAAGAGTTCTACAAAAATGCAAAGTGGGTACAAAAATTTAAAGGTCATTAAAACATCAAGAACAACAAAGTGTTCCTTAGTTGTCAAAAGACCACAACAGCAGGTTATGATTCTTTCGCTCCCAAACTATTGTTTGTGCTCTTTCCTTTGGTCGCAAAACAACAATCCCGAGCTCGAAGAAAATTTGGAAGACATGTTTGAGTAAACACAAGCTCTATTTTTTTTTTAAGAGTTTGGGATTTGGAAGGAAAATTTCTTTGAATGACACTGTATATCCGCCATGCACTACCTACTGTTTTGTTCAAGAAAAGATCTGCGATGGTTAAATTTGTTTCTAGCTAATGCCAAAGCAATTAAAATAAACTTTGAAAACATTGAATTTTCTGGTTAAGGGGTTTATGATGAATATTTATTTATTTTTTTCATTCACTTGTTCCATGGAAGGTAGTGCATTTTGGCTCTGTATCTTTAATTTCTCTTGTTGTTTTAGTTATTGTGTATATTTAAAATTTGATACATGCTTGCTAAATTGGTAGATTTGTTGATACCAGGCCATTGCAAAATTGAACACAACTTTGGATGCAACAACACCCCTTCCCCATTCTAATCCCCTAGGTAATGAGCAATTAGATCAACAGAAGAAGGCATTTGGAAATACGTCAGATGCTTCTGCTGAATTGCTTGGTGATGAACTGCAACAATCTGTAGGAGCTATTTTCAATCTGTAGGTGTTGTGAGCCGATATGTGGGGCTATGGCTAACCCAGAAACTGAATCTTAGTCATTGGACTTGTGACTTATGAAAATATGCTTTCGAATCTTGATATTGGTCATGTATATGATGATTATGCGATTATGTGATATTTGTGCTTCCGAAGATAATAAATTTCATGTCTATGCTTTCGAGTTGTTAACTGGGCATACTCGATTATTTGATTATCTTGGGCATGCTATTGTCATGATTATATGTTTATACTTTCGAGAACTGAGTTATGGGCATGTAGGCTTTCAAGAGCGAGATGCTCTGGGCCAATACCCGTGTCTGTGGTTCGATCCTTGGGGATGCCACTCTGTAAGTCCACTTAGCCTTTATGCATGTAGTGTCCGCGGCGGGGCACTGTAGGCATCTCTTTCGACCATTAAGGAGAGGTGGATCGTTAATGGGAAAAAATGCCGGCCATGGTATTAGGATGCACGCTGGACATCTTCTGTGCTGCATTTAGGATAGATAGACACTTAGGTCGTTGCATTCATGCTTCATTTTACTATTGTTTTGCAATGTATGACGTGATTGAAGCACCGGTATGTTTAATTATTTAATTATGCAATTATATAAATTGTTATTTATCATGTTAACTCATGTTCCCCATTTTCCCAGCTATTTCTACTCTTGCTTAGTACGTATGTTTTGACACCTTACAATTTGTCTTTTCTTATAGATACTCTCGGGGAGAACGCAGAGCACGATCATGGTGATGGGTTTGGGATTGAGTGATCTATTAGGGATGCATTATATTATATGTTGACTGAGATATTGTCTTGGAGACTCTGTTACCTTTCTGTGACTTGACTGTTGTATCTGAATATTATTATGATGTTGGATTTGGTCTGTGAACCGTATTTCTGTCGTTCCTGCTATGCATTTGGTATTGTGGACAGGTTGGGATGAGTAGTGTGATTAAGTACTATTATGTGACTTGTAGCCGGATTATTTGTCGTGTTGTGGATTCATGTTGAAGATGTTTACTCTGATATTTTGCTTTTATTGGATTTTTTGTTTACTAGGCTTTTTATTATTGATCTTAAATTGATTGGCCAACAGTTTAGGTGAGATAACACAGTCGTGACATCACAAAAATTGGTTTTAAATTTTTGGGCGTTGCATGTGCAATATTTCTTTTGTCATTAGTATGGTAATCTGTAGATTAAGTCCTTGGTCATTCTAGCCTAAATAAAAAAATAAAATAAAATAAAATTCCTTCCTCACCTTAACCTTAGCCCGTTACTACCCTCAGTAAGACCCTTTCATTGTGCGCATCCTGTACTTAATTGAGATGTGGATTTACTGTAATTTGATAGCAAGTCTATGGGATTGACGATTCTTAAATGCGTATTGAGTGGAAATTAGTCTAAACACTTGAGGGTGAGTGATTTCTTTATATATTTACATATTTTGTGAGGATAGTTGGCTTTGCATTCCTTGATTTTGATAAATCTTTGACATGGTTGAATGACACTTGATATGGCAAGCATTCTGACATTTAGTTTGGATATATGCTTGAGCATAAGCATGGATTAGGTGTGGGGAAGTTGGTATGTGGTTTATTTGGTGATATTTTTAGACATATGTCAACTTAAAATATGTGAGAATGATGGTAAAATGGTTTGGATTTTATTAAATTGGTGAAATTGTGATATTGTACGAAAGGTGTTAATTCTCAACCTTGAACAGCCGTTAGGCGTGCCCACGCCTAAGGATATTGAGAACTGCTGGGATTTTGAGCTGGACCATTTGCATTTTATTACAATTTGGAGAATGATTCGTGGCACAAAATATAAACTCTGAATATTGTAGGCATCAATTGGCAAGAAGGGATCTCATATAGCACCCCATAAAATTATTAAATAGAAATTTAAATTTTAATAAATAGATATTCAAAATTTCTCATAAATAGAATTTTTGGAGGAGTAAAAAGAGATATTTTTTAAACGTGAATTTAATTAGGTCAATCCTAGTGGATTACTTTTAAGGAATTGAAAACTTTTAAAGAACAATTAAATTAACTTATGAGTATCGAGGTATAGTACGATTTATTTAAATCCATATAATTAATTATGACTATTTAGTCGAAATTTAAAATGATTATGGTGTGACCACCATATTGAAGAAGCTTGAGGGTGAAGGTTATATGAGCTACATCATGGCCAAGCTCACCCGCGAAGCAATAACCAACACCGGGATTGAAACGAAGCCAAACCGAAGCAAGATAGATCACCTTGGGCGCCCCTTTATTGGTGCATTTAAGAAAGGAGGCAGACACATTTTTGGCCTTGGTCGTGGGCACGCAAAAGATGAGAAATTAGACTGGTTTGTTAGTGAATTGAAGAAAGGAGGCAGGAACATTTTTGGCATTGGGCGTGGGCACGCACAAGAGGGATCCGACCCCCATTACCCTATTTTAGCTTATTTCATTTTCTTCCCCACTTGTTCCATGTAATTTCAATTGGTATTCACTAGATTTATCTTGGGGATCCTTATGATAGGCTTAAATCTCATTTCTACCTTAGTATTTCTTGGTAATTGCATTTCTTGTTCATAGGGTTATATGTTAGGATTGGGGAAGGATCAAACATAATTCAACTATCATTCATCTATCAAAGTTTATCTTTCTTTTGTTCATCTTTTGAGGGTATCAAAGGTTGATCATCTTGGGGATCAAGGGTTACTTGATTTCCACATCAAAACCGGGTCTATTCACATTGAATTTGTGTTAGGTTCGTCTTACTCAATTGGATTGCAAGTTTTAATTGAGTTGAGTATGTTCATTGATGCATTTTAAGTTTAGTTTTTGGGAGCTTGATCCTCATATCAAGTTTACTTGATCAAAACCCATTGTTTCATTGAACCCACTTGCCCTATCCTTTGTTTTGCTTTTGTTGCTTATTTTCCCAATTTCTTGCTTGCATACATCACACTTGCCCTATCCTTTGTTTTGCTTTTGTTGCTTGTTTTCCCAATTTCTTGCTTGCATACATCATAATTAAATTTGGTATCAGAGCTTGATTAGGACTTCTTAGCTCCTAATTAGGTTGTTTATTCTTGGTGTTGATGCATTGTGGAATTCCTTTGCCATTTATTCTATTTTCAAGAAAATACCCAAAAATATTGCCCACAAGGTGTTTGTTGAAATGCCAAAGTTGATTTTCTTGGCAAGATGGAATGCTTGATGCTTATATGCTTTGATTAGCTTGATTGTTGATTGATAGCATTGGGAGTTATTGAAAGATACAAAAAAAAAGAGATTGTTACAAAAAAAAAAAGTGGATGAAAACCGTTGGTTCATGGTTCCTATGATGTATCAAGAGCCAAAGGGTTGAAGTTCCGTCAACAATTTTTTTTTGATAGTGGAATTCCCCTAAACATTGTGAGACCGAACGGTTAAAAAGCATTAGAGCACAAAAGCCAAGCTCTACAAAAAAAAAGAAGAGAAAAAAAAAGTTGAATACTCCCTTAGCATTTGTTGATTGATCTTGTTTTCTTTGTGGGGTTGACATTATCCATCCTTAAACCCATTTGAGCCTTGATAGCCTTTCTTGTTTAGCCTTACCTAGGAACTACTTGCTATGCATTTGTGAATCATCATCTCATCCTTGCTTGATAATTGTGTGCTTGAATCTTGTGAATTTAGTGTGAACGACTCAAGGGTTGAGGGTGATCAACTAGAGAGAAACACTTGAGGGTTGTGTGAGAAGAAAAGAGAGTTGTGAGGAATAGTTTAGGCAAATATCTTCTCATCTCTTTTTCATGCTTCTTACTTTTTATATTTTTTTTTGATTTGTTGACGATCTCACTTGGTATTTTGAGTATTATGGCGGAGGATTCAAGTGCAGGGAAGAAGATCACCTTGGAGGATGTGAGCCACCAATTGGCTCAAGTGATGGATGTAATTGGAGGCTTCCGGAACCGCCTAGCTAATATAGAGGAGAATAGTCGAGTCCGGGAAACAAGAGAGAGACCTCCAAGACAAAGAAAAGAATATGAGGATTATGAGGAAAGGAATGAGGAACAAGAAGAAGAGTTTGATGGCTTGGGAGATGAGTCGGAGGGGAAA
This sequence comes from Hygrophila difformis, assembly GCA_030278955.1. NCBI lineage: Eukaryota > Viridiplantae > Streptophyta > Magnoliopsida > Lamiales > Acanthaceae > Hygrophila > Hygrophila difformis. Next base: position 17,801,677 of record JAOANR010000015.1, on the reverse strand, counting down.
GACTTATATGATGGGAGGGGTTATCGAGGAGGTAACCGCCAAGGTCCCCAAAGGAGGAACAACAACAACAACTTCAACTCCAATTACAGGGTCACCATCCCACCTTTCGACGGATCAAGTGACCCCGATGTATATCTCAATTGGGAGAATAAGATGGAGTTTTTTTTTCTTGCAAACACCCATGCCGGAGAATGAAAAGGTTAGATGTACTGTTTTGAAGTTCACGGGCTATGCTTTAGAATGGTGGCAACATAGTGAGCTCAAGGCTAGGAGAGGAGCAATTGGGAGAATTGTATCTTGGAATGACTTGAAAATGGCAATGAAGGAGAGGTTTGTGCCAAAGAAATATAAGAGAACTAGCTACAAGAGGTTGCAACAACTCACTCAAGGCCAAAGGAGTGTGGACGAGTACTTCAAGGAAATGGAGACTTTGATGACTAGAGCCGAAATTGATGAAGAAGAAGAGGAAACGGTGTCAAGGTTCATTTCTGGCTTACATTATGAATACTCCGATGTTATGACTCTTCATAACTTGGAAACGGTGAGTGAAGCCTACCACATGGCCATAGAGTTGGAGGGCCAAGCCAAGAGAAGAGGCAAAATGGTTAAATCCTATTCTAAGGATTATACGAAAGATGCAAATGCTAAAAAGCCTCAAGTTGAGTATAAAAAGACTTATGTGGAGTACAAGAAGCCACATGGAGGGAATGAAAGAGGAAGAGGCCAAGAGTACAAGCGTGATGACAAATGGAAAGGTGTGCACACACCTAATCAAGTGCCTAATGTTGAGAGACACCGAGATGTTAGATGTTTCAAATGCCAAGGAAGAGGCCACTATGCTAACAAGTGTCCTAACAAGAGGGTGATGGTTGTGGATGCCTCGGGAGAGTACTATTCGGAGTCGGAGAAAGAAGATGAGGAGGAACCAAATGAGGTACTAGAGGATGTTGAGGAAGATAGTAGTGAGAATGGAGATAGAGATTCCCTAATCTCAATTGTGTTTCATTGAGGAGTTTGAGCACAAGGATGGCCAAAGATGATTCGAGGGAGCAAAGAGACAACATCTTCCATTGCCGTTGTGAGGTGAATGGCAAGATTTGTAGTGTCATCATTGACAATGGGAGTTGTGCCAACATTGTTAGTGAGATGATGGTGAAGTCCTTAGGGCTGCCGACATCACAACATCCCCATCCATACAAGTTGCAATGGTTGAGCCAAAGTGGAGAAATGAGAGTTAGGAAGCAAGCTACCTTTCCAATCAAGATGAGAGGATATGAGGACCAAGTCACTTGTGATGTGGTGCCTATGCAAGCTTGCCACATACTTTTGGAAAGGCCATGGCAATATGACCAATGGATTGTATTTGATGGATTTGCAAATCGGGTCACTTTCAAGAAGGATGGAAAGGATGTGGTGATCAAAGCTTTGTCAGTGAAAGCAGTTGAGGAGGACCAAGCTTTTCTACATAGGAAATATGTGAGTGAGATGAGGGAAAAACAAAAGAAATATGAGCTTGAGAAGAAAAATGAGTGTGAAAAGAATGATGTGGGAAACAAAAATGAGAGGAAAGAAAAGAACAAGAGTGTTGAGAATAAAAATTTGAGAGAATCAAGAGGTGAGTTAAGTGAGTTGACAGAGTCAAAACAAGAGAGTAAAGGAGAGGGTGAGGAAGATTCTTACTCAAGGGATACTAAACTTGATCTTCCATCCGATAGGGGCTTTGTTTTGCAGGTTTATGAAGATATATTACCAAAGGAGGTACCTGGAGGATGGCCATGGCTACATCTTCACAAGGAGAACATACTTGAAGCACAACAAGAAGACCATGGAGAATTTGAGGCTATGAAGGACAAGGAACTAATGGTGGTGTCTATTGGGCATTATTGTAAGATACAAAGTGCTTTATTTCCTTATGATCAAACTTGGACTTTTAACTTTAGAAATATAGATGCTACTAATGATTATGATAGAGAGCCAAGATTGGTACATCGCGATGTAGGAGGTAGAGGAGAAGAACCAAGCCTCGATTCCAAATTGTGGATCATGGGGACTAGAGTTTCAAGGGCTGAGAAGAGTCCATGTTTGAGTGATAGAAACAAGCTTCAAAAGTTGGTAAGATTTCATATGAATGAAGACCTTGAGGTAATAGTACCAGCTTCCCATTTTAACCAAGTTTTGGACTATTTTTGTAAGAATAGGCATGGAGAGAGTAGGCAAAACCTCATGCTTGATAATCATTTGATGATTTCTGATTTTTGTGAACTTGATTGGAATTTTGATGATATCCTTGAATTGGAAGTTCAGTTTTTGGACTTAAACTTTGAGAGTTGTGCATGCATGAAGAAAAAGATAGGGAATTGTCATGAAAATTTGATTTTGAGTGGCCCATGGTTGAATTTTGTGAATGTGATGACTTTTGGATTTGATAAGCTTCATTGGAATTATTTTGATCTACTTGAGTTGAGAATTCAGTTTATGAACCTCAAAATTGAGTATGGTTATAATCCCCAGTCCCGCACTGACTTGTTGTCATTGCTTCTCAATGAGCATTCTAACATGAATATCAGGGATCGAGCTGATAAGGTGAAAAAGATGCATTTAGAGGTTAAAGCTCATTTGGAGAAGATGGCCAATGTGTATGAGAGGCAAAAGAATCGAGGGAGGAAGCATGTGGTGTTCCAACCTGGAGAATGGGTATGGTTGCACCTTCGCAAGGAGAGGTTTCCAAGTCAAAGGAAATCCAAGCTCCAACCAAAAGGAGATGGCCCATTTCAAGTGTTGGAGAGAATTAATGACAATTCCTATCGTCTCGACCTACCCGGTGAGTATGGTGTTCATGCAACCTTTAATGTTGTTGATTTTTCTCCATTTGATGTAGGTGATGAGGAGATGGTCGTGAAGGAAGTGGAGCAAGAAGGCCAAGAAGAGATCAAGGACAAGAGTGACAAAGAGCCGACGGTGATGCCAATTGGACCTATTACACGTAGTCGAGCTCGTAAGTTACAAAGTGCTTTGAATTCTTTAATTCAATTTTGGATTTCTGATCTTGGTGACATAGATATTACTGATGATCTCGTTGGAAAGTTGAGTTTGGTACTTTGTGTTGTAGGAATTGGAGAAGGAGAACAAAAAAGCTCGAACTACAATCTTTTGCTCTTAAAAGAGAAATGGCTTGGAGATGAGGAAACTTCAGGTTTAGATGACCTACATAAGTTCCAATTAATGGTAAGATTTTATAAAAATGAAGACTTGGAGGTGAGAAAGCTTTTTTTCAAATTTCAATCATTTTGGGACAATTTCGTTAGCAAAATGCTTGAGAAAAATAGGTCAAAATTGATGAATGATGAGGATCTGAAGGTTTTTATTTTTTGTGAGCTTAATCATAATTTTTATGATGTGTTGGTGAAAAGAAATCTGATAAAACATACCTACTTTGTGTTTTGTGCAAGTTTGTTCGAGAAATCAGTCTTTTGTGAAGAAAAGTGGACATTTCATGCTCTGTTGTTAAAATCTGTGAAATACCTTGCTTTTGAGGTCATGGATGAATCATTAATAATTGTTGGAGACTTTTGGAACCAAATTTTTGAGGGAATGAACTTGATCTTAGAATTTCACCATTTTTCGGGTCATTTATGGGAGAAAATTGGCCCCGGGAGCATGTCAAATTTGGATTTCATGAGATTTGTTGTGAGAGACTTGTATGAACCCTCACACGTGGAATTTTGTGATTTACTTGACTTGAAATTTCTTGAGTTTAAGTTCATAAGTCAAGGCTATGTTTATTTGAGAGAAACTAACTTGGGAATTTTCTTATATTGTAGGTTAGTGGAACAACCAAGCTCTAAAGGAGGGGGGAGATGGTGTGACCAGCATATTGAAGAAGCTTGAGGGTGAAGGTTATATGAGCTACATCATGGCCAAGCTCACCCGCGAAGCAATAACCAACACAGGGATTGAAACGAAGCCAAACCGAAGCAAGATAGATCACCTTGGGCGCCCCTTTATTGGTGCATTTAAGAAAGGAGGCAGACACATTTTTGGCCTTGGTCGTGGGCACGCACAAGAGGAGAAATTAGACTGGTTTGTTAGTGAATTGAAGAAAGGAGGCAGGAACATTTTTGGCCTTGGGTGTGGGCACGCACAAGAGGGATCCGACCCCCATTACCCTATTTTAGCTTATTTCATTTTCTTCCCCAATTGTTCCATGTAATTTCAATTGGTATTCACTAGATTTATCTTGGGGATCATTATGATAGGCTTAAATCTCATTTCTACCTTAGTATTTCTTGGTAATTGCATTTCTTGTTCCTAGGGTTATATGTTAGGATTGGGGAAGGATCAAACATAATTCAACTATCATTCATCTATCAAAGTTTATCTTTCTTTTGTTCATCTTTTGAGGGTATCAAAGGTTGATCATCTTGGGGATCAAGGGTTACTTGATTTCCACATCAAAACCGGGTCTATTCATATTGAATTTGTGTTAGGTTCGTCTTACTCAATTGGATTGCAAGTTTTGATTGAGTTAAGTATGTTCATTGATGCATTTTAAGTTTAGTTCTTGGGAGCTTGATCCTCATATCAAGTTTACTTGATCAAAACCCATTGTTTCATTGAACCCACTTGCCCTATCCTTTGTTTTGCTTTTGTTGCTTGTTTTCCCAATTTCTTGCTTGCATACATCACACTTGCCCTATCCTTTGTTTTGCTTTTGTTGCTTCTTTTCCCAATTTCTTGCTTGCATACATCAGATTAGTTACATTTAAATTAAATATAGATCCTCGATAGCGAATTCGAAAGGTTATTTAACTACGAGAGAGACTTAATTAAACATATGCGAATACTGAACTGATGAACGAATAAGAAAATATCGGATTTTATTATTAAAGGGGGTAGCTTACTAAATATTTAAAATACCAACTTGAATTAACTTAGTTTGGACCCTAACAAGTTGCAGACTATTTAAGAAAAAAAGAGTTATTATAAGCTTTGAAATAAAAAGTATTGGGTATGAGTTAAGAGGAAGAATTAATCACCATAATTTAATTTAAAATACTTAGTCAATTTTATTATGGAATTCCTAAATCGTCAGATCCTCACTAAACTAGTTGCTCAATTACGAAACCCCAAGACTTGGACTATTTTTGCTAATGAATCAAATTAATATATAATTTAAGTCCATTAATGTGTTTATAAGCGATTGGACTAAATATTATTATATTTGGATTATTTTATTACGGGGTCTAAGTCCAAAAGATTAAATTATAAGTGTAAGATTACTAGAGATTATTAAATCCACCAAATAGACCAATTAAACCGAGTATATCCACAACCTAAATTGATTAGTTAATTAGGTTGATAATCTAAGCAATTAAATCCATTAAGCCCATAAATTTATTTAAGACATTGGGATAAATATTAAACGCAAATTAAAATTTAATCAAATCCTTACAATTTAACCGAATAATTAATTCACTTAGTTATCGGGAATTTCCCAACCGTCAAATTGCGATTATTCCGAATTGGAGAAAATAGTCTCGAATTACCCAATTAACGATATCGAGTTATTAAATTATTAGGTCCATAATCTAGATTAATCAATTTAATTAAGTCCATAGTTGAATTGGGCCAATTATCAAGGAAGTCCAATAAAATAAAAGTTAGCCCAACCAACCAAGCCCAGTCCAATCAGGCACAAGCCCAACCAAGAACAAACCCTAACCCTAACCCTAAATGTTTGCCCAGCCGCCTTTCCGGCACCGCCCTCGCCGCCGGCGAGTCGCCGGCGAGCCTCCGGCCAACACCTCCGTCGAGCCCCAAAATCTGGATCTCGAACCATCTCCCCGTCCCCCACTCCATTCCGGCATTTCCGGCCCTGTCGCCACCGCCGGAGTCCGGCCACAGCCGCCACCACTTTCCCCTCCATCCTCTTTTCCAACCCCCTATGTCCGAACCACCACCATTTCCATTCAAAAACCATAAAAACAAACAAGAAGGAAGAAATAGTAGGGAGAAGAGAAATGGAAGAGGAAGATGGGGAAGGTCCGGATCGACTCCATCGCCGCAGCCGCAGCCGCCGCCGCTGCTTCCTCCCCCTCCCAGATTCGGAAGCGCGGCCACCATCACCACTCAAAGGATTGAAATCGCCACCACCATCACGCGGCTGCCACACCACCCCAGGCATCGCCGCCACTGCCACCTTCGTCCCTTCCAATCGTCGGCAGTCCCGTCGCCGCCCCACTGCCATCCCCACATAACTCCTCCGCCCTCAGTCCACACCACCACCTCCGGCCTTCTCTCGCCGCCGCACAGCCACCGCCGAGGGCCTCGCCTCCCCGCGTGCCGCCGCCTCCGGGAAGGGCCACCACCGCGGCCGCCGCTATCCCTCCCTCGCTCGCCCCTGCCCACCACCATCCCCAAACACCACAAGAGAGAAATGGAAAAAAAAAAAGGAAAGGAGGGGAAATGAACCACCTATTGACCGAGACCCCTCTTTACCGATGAGCACTTTGGAGCTTCTTGGGTTCTTCCTTGAAGCTGCCCATGGGAAACCGAGATTTAGATGGGATTGATGGGGAAGGGGAGAAAGAGAGCGAGAGCAGAGAAGGGGAGGGGGATGCGTGAGAAATGGGTTTGGGGCAGTAACTTTGGTATCTGTAAGTCCAAAGGGAGCTATAGCCAAGAAGGAGTTTTAACTGGGTAATAGGGAAAACAATTTCCTCTATTAAAAAAAAAAAAAAACTCACCCATCCCAACCGAGCCACACCCCATTTTCTTCCATTTTTTTTCTTCTCACTTCGACTACTCATTTTTCTTTCTTGATTTCTTTAGCTTTGCCTAGTTTAACGCTTAGTAGTATTATTAGATATTTTTAGTAGATAGGTCTCCAAGTGGGATTTTTTCGCTGCAAGTCAAGGAATTTTCGAGTTCGGTAAGAATTAGTAATTTGAAAAATTTTAGTTATTATTGTTATTTAAGTACTAATATAGCATACGATGTTAATATTAGAATTTTTGTTAGACAAATAGTTGCAAAGGATTATCTGCTCGTAGCCTACGCGTGTGTTGCATCCATCCCGTCTACGGTGACTGTAAGTAGATTTTTACTCCTTGGAGTAAGCCCAAAAATTATTTAGCTTAAGCATCAATTTCAAGAAAATCGTTTTATTACTTTTTAAATTTATGTTTATAGCTCCCTACTGCTTTTGGATATTTTGGTATTCTGGATTTACTGTGCTTAACAATCTTTGTAACTATTCTCAAAATCCTACGGATATTTGAGCGCGCATTGTTACGGGGATGAGCGAGGTGCCATGGGTCGTAGCTGCCCAACTCCCACGTTGTTGTGCACTTAATCGCCACACGGGGACTATTGGGACTCACAGCTCGGCGCTATGGTCTTCTCTCGTAGTGGGCTTGAGGAAATTTCTTATCTCCCCACACCCTTGAGTGCATGTGGAACTTGAGTCCGACTAAATAGGGACCCCACCTTCGAGTGGGACTAGAGCCCTAGAGCGGAACCCCACACACGGTGGCTGAAATACTTAAATTTCGGTAACACATATTGCTGTATTATCTTTTCCCGGGATTTAGATTAATATTGTCTTTATGTATAATTATTCTCGTTTAAGCATGCCATATCCCATAACTGTCATTTTAAATTATTTCCGCAACCTTGCCTCCTCCGGGAGTAAACGTCTACTTACTCAGCGATTGTTTTCGCTGACTCTACACTTTTCACCATTTCCTTTCAGGTTTTGAGATCTGCAAGGCATCTTTTGCACGGGCATGGTTTGGGGTATTATTCACGTAAAAATGTATATTTTAAAACCCCCTTTTGATAATAATATATTACTTGGCATATAAAATTATTTATGAAGTATGAACAAATATTTGGGTTTTATCCCGTTTATGCAAATATGGTGTCCTACTGTTTTAAACAATGCATTACGCGTTTAACAATATTATTTTCGAAATATGAGATAAACAACCCCTTTTAAAAACTTCCATGGATTTATTCCATTATTATTGTTGCGCGCTTTGAGGAATGCAGTCCTCCGTTTGGTTACGCTCTACCAAACCTTTTTATCAAGCTTATTTTATAGTACTTTTCACAGTATATAAGCTTCTTTGCGAATTATATGCTAGCTTGTCCGGAACGTGGTTAGCATATATATTCAATATTGAGTTTTCTGCAATTAGTTATGTTAGCCTTAGCGTATTTTGAACAATCCGGAATACGTGGCAGTAGCACGCCGCCCATTGTTCCCGCTCTTTTCTTCCGCTGCATCCTTAGGGAAAATGGGGTGTTACATCTCATATCTCAAACTTGGAGAGGAAGAAATACAGATCTGCAGATTAGAAGAGGCAAAAACACGATAGAACGTGGGATTTGAAGAACCGGTCTTGGAGGGATGGGAAAGAACACGATGGGAGAAACTTCTGCTCAAATTGGGATCTATAAATTGGATTTTAGAGGCTGCAAAATACACTTCTTCCAGACTTTTTACCAGATTTCATACAACTTTTGACTCCAATTTCCTCTCATTTTTTCCTGCAGAAACTCTCACGAAATTCATCCAATTTCCATCAATTAATTCCACCAGACAGGAGCAACGTTTTGGTGGGACACCAGGAGCAACCCGGTTCCTGGACAGCAGCAGCGAATTTTGGACAGCAGAGCAGCGGCTGTGTGGGCGATCAGCCCTTATTTTGGTGAATTTCTTGTTGAAAACACTGGATTGTGAAAATGTTGAATCATTCATGTTTTGTTGGAGTTTTCATGGATTGTGAGGAGATTAATGCTCTAGCTTTGGTTTGAATTGAATTTAGGAATATGAATTTGTGAAACTTTTAAAATGTTGAATCATTCATGTTTGGTTGGAGTTTTCATGGATTGTGAGTAGACTAATGTTCTATCTTTGGTTTGAATTGAATTTAGAAATATGAATTTGTGAAACTTGTGTTTTGTTTTGAATTGAATGTTTATTGATATTGAGTATTTCTAATTTCTCTAAATTGCGGGTTTAGAATTCTTGAATTGGTATTGTGGCGGGATATTAATTTAGGGATTCATTGCTATATTAAAATTCTTCATCCATAATTGTGGTGAGTTTAATTGGAGTAGCAAGTTAGAGCAGACACTCTAGTGGGAGATTAGAATTACTTTTGAACATTGCCTCGTATGATTAATGTTAAATTGAATTGGGCTTTTCTGGTTTTTAATGATGTTGAATTTGTAAATCATATGGTCGTACCTAGGGTTCTCATTCAATTAGAGAACTAGCTAATGATCGTACTAGCTAATGATCGTACCTTGACTAGCGATAAAGGAAAAGTTGGTTCTGAACGCGTGTAGATCAACTATAACCAATTTATTCATTTAAAACTAGTGAATGTTAATTACAGTTGATGAACGAATTTCATATCCTAAATGAAAATTCATTCCAAAGCTAGATCTCTTGCATTTTTTAAGTTGGAAGTTTGTCTACAAGTTGTTATTTTGCTTTCTATATTTTTGTTTCTTTTGTTAGAATTAGGTTCAATTCAAAACTCCCCTCTTTATATTTATACATATAATTTATAGATAATCAAAATAGTGAATCCTTGTGTGCGTCCCTTGGGAGACGACCCTACTCACCATACATTATATTATTGTATTTGTTTTTTGTGGCGTAGAACTAATATTTATTTTTGCAGCTTTGCGACGAGCTAGCACTTTCAAAACTATTATATGAGTCAACCTCTTTTAAAACCCCATAACTTGATATGTGATGGGTTGACTTGCTCGGTATTTTTTATACTGACGTGTGTTGCTTTCTTTTTTTTCTTACAGACTGTAATGATCATATGAGCATTCGAGCACGTCACTGGATATTGGGAATAACCTTTGAAGCAGTATTCGCATTTACTTTACATATTTTATTACATTAGACTATTGTGTTGGTCTTGTATGCCATTTTACTACCTATACTTCCGCACTTGAATTTAAGTATTGAATGTTGAAAAGTTTGTTTATTAAATTTCCTTGATAAACTATTTCACAATGAATTTTAAAGTTTGGTACGACTTGAGCCTTAACATTTTCCAATTAAGTTAGCCAAGGGCGAGCTTAATTGGGAGATGTGACGGTAGCATCCCGGCCCTTTTTGAGTTGAAAACCGGGGTGCTACAGTGGTATCCGAGCGGTTCGATTCTTTAGTACAAACATTTTTAGGATTATATAAATACTTTTAACTTTATTTCTATAAATGCTATGTATTAAATTTTTAAGTTTATAAAAATATTATAATTTTTAAACTTAAAGAAATACTCCCTCCGTCGCAATACAAATGTCTTGTTTCTATAAATAGAAATAATTTTTCCTTTCATAATTATGTGGACCCCACTATATACTCACAAACCAACTCCACCTTAATTCTCGTGCCTAACAGTAACAAGGCGTTTCAAATGGGACGGAGGGAGTATTATTATGTTTAGTAAAGAAATTCATGAGAATTCTGTCTTGCAAAAAATATTTTGAAATCATGAATTAAATTATTTTTTCAACTTGGGATGGGTCATATACATACATAGGCATTCATTTACTTATATGGTAAAGTCCCGTAATTAGAAATTTAAGACTTGCCTTCAATATATTTCCTTCATTGATTGCTCATAACCTTTCTATTTGATTCAAGCTTCTGAAACTAGATTCTTCCTTTGCCAACCACAATCTTTGTGTATAACTTAAACAGTTTATTAATGACTTAGAGCATCTCCAATGATACCCTATAACTAAAAATGGATTGGCATCTTCTTTCCAACAATATCCTAAAACCAAACATATTTTAAGTTTTTTGAGTTTTATGAATAGTAAATACTTAAATTTGAGTTTTTACTATTCACAAACCTATCTCACTTTTTGCAATTAAATTAATTGCAATCTCATCCCTCCAATTGTTGGAAATTGAATATTGATCTAATTTTGTTTATGGTTAATAATTTTATACTTCATACATTTTTTTATTAAATTTATTTTATATTTAATTAGTTTAAAAATTTTAAGGTTTCTATAAAATAAATTTTAAACATAAAATAACTAAATTTTTAAAGTTTTGATACATTCTTAGCAATCATTACCGATAACATGATAGTTGAGGATGAACTTGATCTTAGGGCTCCCATTTAAGATGCAAGAGAAGCACCACAGCCCAGATGTCAAATTAGTAACGGGTGAAAATGCTCGGTTTCAAGAATTTATATCTCGTTATAAATCGATAAGAAGAGATGCATATTTTGAACTTCGCAATGCATTAGTTGAACATTTGTGGGGGAAAACACACAAATTCCAATTCTTGATATTGGATAAATTAAAAATCATTTGCTTTTAATTTAATATGTATGTCCCATCATTTAGTGTAGTTCGTATTCTAATTATGTAATTCTTTCTTAATTAATGAGTATTGACTTTATGTGGGGTTAATTTATAATTTATAAGAAATGATAGGTATGATTGAAAAGATAAACAAGTTTGTATGGGAAAGAATATATAAGAAATATTCTTTAGAGTTTGAGTTTAGTGTAAATGGTTGGAGATGAATTACTGTTGTAATACCCGTAAAATTTGGCACATAAAGAAATAAATAAATACACAAATAAATAAATAAATAATTAAAATAAAGGTGAAAAGAGAAATGAAATTTAATTCAAATATTAAAAAGGAATTAAATTTCGGGGAACCTGTGAAGTCGAAAATAATTTAATAGATTATTGCACGGGAACCAAATATCGATGAGATTAAGATAGGGATTTAGAGCCCAAGGATAGCCCGAAAATCGAAGCCCAAGAACATAGAAGGATAAAAGTCCGAAAAAGAGGAGAAAAGGCCCGACGGATCGCACGACCCGGCCCGGACCGAAGTCCAGGCCAAGGCCGCGCGGTGCGTGGCGTTTCCCGCGCCATGGGCTCGCCAGCCGGCAGAAACGGCTCTTGCGAGATTTTCTCGCCCGACTTCGGATTTTTCAAGTTTGTTGCATATCTTTCGGCCCAAGACTCTCGATATCTGATCTTGGACGACTCAAACCCTTTCAATTCTTATAAATACCCCCTTGATCAGCCCATACACCCTTTTCAACACCCTTACGACGTCCATACGCTTCAAACACCCGAAAACCCTAGATCTAAGCCGTTGGAAGCAAGCACAGCGAAGGACGAAGCTCTTGGACGAATTCAGAACCTCCCGAGCATAGGTGAACAGTGGGGTAAGACAATTGTCCACATTTTCCATCCAAAATTCGAATACGAATCTAACTTATCACGTTTCCTTTTTCTAAACCACGATTTGGATCAAGAAGGAGGAGTGCGAAGGATCTAGGAGACAAACGGCGAATTTGAAGGCCACGACATCGAATTAGAAGAGCCGTTGATCCAATCCAAGTAATTTAATTCTTACTTATGGTTTTGGTGGATAAAATCAACCCAACAACAAGGACCTAATAAGAAAACCCACTAAAATCTGTTTACACGCGTGCAACGTTTTTGTATGAATTTTTCGGCCCCTTTAAAGTTTCTCAAACGAGAAAACTAAAAATGAATAATTGTTCCTAAGACATAGATCTATATTCTTAAAATTTTCATAATTTTTCAGTAAGATTTGATACCCGAAATCGGACCTTGACTAACCTGCATGCTTATCGAATTCTGAAATGGTGACAGTTTTAATTTTCGAACTTGATGGCTATTTTGACACCAGATTTAGGCTGAATTAGGAGTTCTGATAAACATGAAAATTGTAGATAAATGAATCGTGAACATGCCTGTAAAAGTTCGTGAAATTTGGAGTTCGTTTGATAAGTCAAAAGTCGAGTCTTTGAAAATTGCTATATTCTGAATCCTGATAGCTTAGTGTCTTTGTACAAATTCAAATTTTTGACTTGTTTCCATACCTCGTTTGGATAAACTTAAAATACGGAACTTGTTTGTTAAGGTGTTTCGAGCTACTGTTAAATTTTCAGCTTAATTGACTGAAATGAATTTTTAAACGAGAATGGTGCGAACAACGACACGTGGAAGTCATATCTTGAGGAATTTGAGGAATTTGTGAAATGGGTCTTTTCTAAACAAACAAACGAAATTCCTTTTGAAAAATAATAAAAACAACGTTTTCGAAAATCCTCTTACGACTTGATTAAAAACAAATTAGGGGGTGAGTGCTCTGCAGGGTGCCCTCCTAACTGCGTCGTGCCTATATGGACGATGGTGTCAAATATGAGAAATTATGCCAAAACGGCAAGATGTATAGGGCCTACACTCTCGGGAGTACCCGTATGGATTTTCCGAGGCTCCGGAGTGGTATTGGGTATGGCGGATACGGCTGCGGCCGCCGGACTACCGGCTAAACTTGTTGAGATTGCGATGCAATCGAGAAATACTTGAGATATCTGATCTTGAAGAGACTTAAAATTTACTTTTATCTAAATTGTTGCTTTTTAAATTATGTCTTTTACTTATTTAATTTGCAAAGGTGTATTATGAGCATTTGGGATCCAGGTTTTTAAATTATGCCATTTAATCTTTTTAGTTAGCCGAATTAATTCATGTAGTGTATGAAATCTTGCTGGAGGTAACTCATACTCCCTCCGTTTTTTTTTAACTTCTCCACTTCTCCACTGCACGCAATCCAATGCAAGTTTTTAATCATTAATAACTAAAATTATATACAAGTAAAAATTGTAAAAAATTGATGTTATAAAACTACGCGATTAGACGAATCCAATAAGATCTCAATTGACTATGTTTTATTATACACAATTGTGCTAAAAAGTTGAATCAAAGTTACTAAATGAATAGTGTCAACTATTCAAATGGTGAAGATATAAAAAAACGGAGGGAGTATTTTTTTTTAAAAAAAAAATTAATTAAAGGCTTTGAAACCTCATTACTATATGCTAAGGGTTAACTTACTCAGTATGTATATACTGACAAAACCATATTTCTCTTTTCTTTTTCAGAGTATGGACAGTATGCATGAGCATAGCATGCATTGGGAGTTTTGGGGGAAACATTTTACATCTCGCTTTTATATGACTTGCATACGGGCCTGTTAACCCGTGTTTTGGCCATGGCCCTATTTACATTTCCGCTGCTATATATAATTAAATTATATTATGTATGGACTTGTTTTAAATTATTTTCTGAAAAAACCATAGCCTTGCATCTTTCTTGCAAGCTCGAAGAAATCATGTCTTGCTAGGGAGGTGTGGCGGTGACATCCCGGCCTGGGTTATCAAAACCGGGGTGTTACAACTATTTGATGTGACATTTACTGTAAAATGAGTTTGAGTTTGGTATTGGCTATTGGAGATGATCTTAGATGTTCACTTAGTGCCTTAACATTTGAATTATTCTATCTTGTGAACTTAGTGCATCGCTTTTAATTTAGATCTCCTTTAGCAATGAGCGTAACTCTACCTAGAGAACTTAGAGTTGCTAAGATACCCACACCTCTCACAAATAGCACATGAATCAGTTATGGGGTCATAACCACAATCCTAACAGGTTGAGAATGTAATGGCCCTTGCATCACACTTTAGGATATGTCGAGCTAACAAACTATCACTATAGCTCACATGATCATTTCCTTGAACCCTTACATGATTTACTCTACCCATAGACGATAGGCGACTTCGAGGGGGAAGTCGATTTTTGAGGAGGATAGTTTGCAATATCCGTGAGGCGACTCCGAGGATGAATTCGATTATTAAGGATGATATATTATAATATCCGAGAGGCGACTTCGAGGACGAACCAATACTTAAGGAGGGTAAAATGTAATATCCCAAAATAGTTTCAGGTAGTCAATAATAATTTATTGATTTTGGGAGCCCCAAAGCACTAGAACTCTCAAATTGGCTAGTAAATGAAATCTAAAATCTTCAGAAAATCATTTTAATATCTAGAAGATACCAAACTAGACATCTTCAAGAATCTTGTTGTACTATTAATAGTTAATTGGAGATTTTGGATGATATTGAAACCTCCTTAACCCCATGGAAGAAACCCTAGCCCCTAGCCTATAAATTCAGTCCACCTTTCATTATCTCCATCATTTCAAAGATTTTGGCAAAATAGAGAGTTTTGGTGAGGTTTTGAGTGTTCTTCGAGTGGTGGAGACCTTAAATTCAAGTTCTTGTCCTATAATGCCTTCCCATCTCCTCGCCATGTTCTTTGGTCGGTTTTTAGATGACGGAAACTTAATTGCCTAGAACGCAGCCACTTCGAAAGTATTGGGTGATTGCGGCGATCTTTCTTCCATTCCAAAGCATGAAGTTTGTAACTCCAACCTCATTTTGCTTTAAGGTAAGCCAACACACCTTATATCTTGCTTTGGTCGAAATCTTGTTGTTGGATTTGTGTCAAAACTTTCATTCGCCATTTCTGACAGTTTTGGTCCCTTGCACAAATATATACATTTCATTATAAATCCGTCATGATTTAGACTAAGTGTTCGTCAGGAAAATGTTCAAATATTTGTCTAGAATGCGCATACTAAATTTTATAATTTTAGAACTTACGGATTAATACCATAAAAATAAACAACGTGGTTGTGTTGTTGAGTCCACCACAGATTTTGTGCACTGTAATAATCTTTATTTTTCTCCTACTTTTAGGTCGAGTTTGTCTAAGTTTCTACACGAATTTTTCTCCTACTTATGGATTTATGTTTCCTCTGTCTTAGATATTCTTTGATTGATTATCATAATTTTTTACAGAGCCAATCATTCCAAGTTTTCTTATCTTTGTGGTTGCGCCGCTGCTGCATGGATTTTTAAATTATTAGTTGATTTTATTATCTTTTAACCATCATACTCTTGTGTCACACTTGATATTGCATCTTTGTGATAAAAGAACAATTTATTTTCTTTATCATGTTATTAAAGATTAACCTTTATGCGGTTATCGCAATAAAAATCGATTCTTGAAAATATAATAGTTGTGAAATGAATTTTTAAACCTATTGTGCATTGGATTCGGGTGGCATGCCCACGTTTCTTTCTTGAGGGTATGTCCAATTGGTTGAAGCCCGTTGCGCTGCCCCTCTCATATGCCAAAACGACCCGCTAGTTGTATGTATGAGTCTATATCCCAGTCCTATTGCCTACGCACTTTAGCTATGGGCCCCGGGTGCGTGCCGATATAGAATTTGTTGCATGCGTTTATCTTGTTGCGAATTGCAACCGCTAATCTTGTTACTCTGGTTTATTTGTGTTCTAGGCACAATGTGATAACTTGGTAAATATGGGACTTGGATTTGCAACTCGAAATTTTATCAAAACTGTTACTAAATTATGTTAAGTGTTACTTATGAGCATAATATTTCTTTTAAAACTATTATATGAGTCAACCCCGTTTAAAACCCCACAACTTGATATAAGATGGGTTGGCTTACTCAGTATTCGAGCACGTCATTCAGGATTGGGAATAATCTTTGAAGCAATATCCGCATTGACTTGTATGCAATTTTACTATCTATGCTTTCGCACTTGAATTTAAGTGTTGAATGTTGAAAAGTTAGTTTATTAAATTTCCTTTATAAATTATTTTCACAATGAATTGTGAAGTTTGGTACGACTTGAGTCTTAACATTTTACAATTAAGTTATCCAAGGGCGAGCTTAGTTGGAAGATGTGACGGTAGTATCTCGACCCTTTTTGTGTTTGAAAATAGGGGTGTTACAACGACATTCATTGGGACTTGGGATGTTTTTTATGATTCAATTTATTTAGCTTCCGCAATTTAAATTATGCACTTAGAAAACATTTTGGCCATGTTAGCCCTATTTTAACTTACTGCATTTACAATGACATTCATTGGGACTTGGCATTTATTTTAATATTTGATAGAACTTGAGTCTTAACATTTTTCCAATTAGCTCAGGGCGATGACGAACTTGATTCTTGAGGACAATAGAACGTAATATCCCAAATTACATTTGGGTAGTTAATAATACTTTATTGATTTTGGGAGCCCCAAATCACTAGAATCTCAAATTGGCTCGGAAATCAATCCCAAATCTCCACAAAATCTTCCTAAGATACCAAACTAGATATTTTCTAGAATC
Organism: Hygrophila difformis; assembly: GCA_030278955.1. Taxonomy (NCBI): domain Eukaryota; kingdom Viridiplantae; phylum Streptophyta; class Magnoliopsida; order Lamiales; family Acanthaceae; genus Hygrophila; species Hygrophila difformis. The sequence continues at coordinate 17,784,577 of JAOANR010000015.1, read as the reverse complement.
TTGTTGCACCATTATTAGTCACTTGTAGATTTTGGCTGATATTGAAGGCTCCTTAACACACTCATTGATGAAACTCTAGCCCCAAAACTCTATAAAATCAGCCCCCAACAGCCACATTCTAGCCTTTCGAAAATTTTAGCACATAGGAGAGTTTTTGACAAGTTTGAGCATTCTTTGTGGAGAGGCAGCGGTCGGATCACATAACTCTAGTTTCTAATTCAAGCCTAGAACGTAAACACACATTCTTACTCATTCCCCTTGCCTTTAGTTAGATCTAGGTAGGAGACATCTAATCTCTTCAACGTTTTGCCATGGATGCAGCCATTGCGGAGGCACTAGGACATCGGCTATTTTTCCCTCAATTCCAAGCCATCAAGTTCATAACTTTCTCTCCCAATATATGTTAAGGTAAGCCAACACACCCTACATCTTTCTTCGGGTCAAGATCCTTCTGTTGGTCGTAGACATTAAAACCTATTATTTGCAAATATCGACAGCTTTGATGCCTCTCAAAACCCCCTATTTTTCTCATAGATCTGTCTTAATTTAGACTAAGTATTCTCATGAGAAATGTTCTACTGTGTGTCTAGAATGTGCATGTCGAATTTTATAATATTTGGACTTACTGATTAATACAAGAAAATTTTAAGAACGTGGCTAAGTTATTAAATCCACGGCATATTTTGTGGTCTATAAAAATCCATCCTTTTCTCATACTCCGAGGCTAAATTTGACTTGAGTATCTCACTAAAAAGTTCCTCGGTGTCTTAAGAATTCTCTGTCCGAGTTTCATAATTTTTGGCCAGGCCATCATTCCAAGGTTTTCTATCCTTGTGGTTGCGTTTCTGTTGCATGAATTTTTAAAGTTTTGGTCGATTTTCTAAAGTTTTAACCATCAATCCATCATACTCTTACATTTCACTTGGTATTGCATCTTTGTGATAAAAGGATGTTTTATGTGTCCCTTTTTTAAAGATCAAATCTTTATGTGGTTATCTTGATAAAAATTGATTCTTGAATAGATGGTACTTGTCAAATTAGTTTTTGAAACCCATTGTGCGTTGGATTCGGGTGGTATGCCATGCTTGCTTCTCGAGGGTATGTGCACTTGGTGGAGCCTGCCGCCCCCTCTTGTATGCGAAAATGGCTCGCTGTTGTTTGCATGAGTATATATCCCTTAGTATTGCATGCACACTTTACTTATGGGCCCCGGATGCATGCCGATATAGAGTCCCATGCAAGTGTATATTATGTTGCGAATTACAACAGCTTGTCTTGTTACTTTTGGTGTCCCCAGTTCTAGGCACAATGGTGAAAACGTAATTTTAATTTGATGTTAATTAGCTTAGTTGGTTAAAGAGTTTTTAATGTTTTAACTTGCTTACGTAGTATTCTGTCTCAAGTAATATGGGACGATTTGGCTTATTCAATAATTTATTTATTAATGTGTGTTGTTTACCTTTTTCTTACAGACTCTGACGAGCAAAGTTGAGCATGACATGCATTGGGACTTGGGATGCTTTTGAAGAATTCAATTTATTTAGCTTCCACAATTTAAATTACGCACTTAGAAGACTTTTCTGCCATGTTGGCCTTATTTTAACTTACTGCTTTTATTTTTCCCTTATGAAGAGTTTATATTGGATTTTATTGTTTGATACAATTTGAGCCTTAACATTTTTGAATTAAGTTAGCCTAGAGCGAGCTTAACTGAAAGATGTGGCATTAGCATCCCAGCCTTGTATTTGGTTTTTAAAACTGGGATGTTACAATATGCTGCAATGTACACAATGGAATAGAGAGAATTTCAGCTTTTTATACCCTTTTAGACGGTTCTAAACCCTGCAAAGTTGCTTAGATGTAGTGGGCGCAAGTCATCTGTCCTTTCGTCCTTTCCAATTGGACAATTCTCGTTGTTGATAAGTTGTTTCAATATGAAGGGCAGAACGAGCATTTTCACATTACTCTAAAATAATATCCCAACTCTAGACTAGTATTATTGCTTTCTGAGCCCAAAGTATATTTTTGCGAGTTTAAGTAAAATATACTTCATATGTTTTTAAGAATTATAAACAAATAATTGTTTATAAATATAATATTAGAGTTATATATTTACAAATTTGTTTTTTTTATATAAACAATATTTATAAAATTGCTTTCGTTGATCAAATCTTATTTATATCAAATATAAACATTAAATAATAAGAAAAAAAAAGTAGAAAACAATAGATATCACTAAGGAAAATAAAATAATAATATCATTACAAAATAAAACATTAACATATATTTCACCACATTAAACGTAACAAGACAAACATTCAATTCTCTCTCTCTCTCTCTTTTTTTTTTTTTTAATTTTTTTGCGTTGCTAATCAGCAACTAAAAAGCATCACACTGTAATAAATCATTACTTATGGAAACATTTTGAAACATTACATATTCAAACATTTTGAGCCAGCAATCCAACCGCTTCAAATCATACAACTTTATATTATCTGCAAGCACACAATGAAAACAAATTAATTTAGAATGAAGACAAACACTTGTAATTAACTTGTTCCAACTTGTATATTACTGAAGAATTCATATATAGCCGATAAAAGGTGACGACGACCAACTTGTAATGAACTTGTTCCCATCACTTCAAGCTTCAGCAATATTAACACCGGTGTTGTTATAATCGTTGAAGAGATCCCGAAGCCTAAGACTAAGGGGCCACTGAGGATCCCCTGGCCCATCCCAAAGGGCTCTAGCGATTTGCTCGTGCAGCTTCTCTGTGGGATGGAATGAATCCCAAAACACATAATCATCTCCATTATCGCACACTTCATACACGGGTGTCACATTCTTCTTCCCTCCACATGAGTATACCCCATTAAAGGGCCCAGTTCCACAACACGCCTTCATTCCTTCTTTAAACCCTATTATTCAATCAAAAATTCACAATACATTATACTACTATAATTTGATTTATGATCACATACACATGCATATATGCACTACTATATAAGAGTATTATTTGTGATGTATATAAATTCGTAGTATTACCATATGCAGATGGATTGGCCATTCGATCAATGAGGAATTTGTAGAAATCTGTGTAGGAATACTTGAAATCGGCAAATATATCATCATCAATATTGCCGAGGCCAATCTTGAGAAAATTGTTATGAGACTGGGAAATTTCATTGGCTCCGGCTGAACACTTTCCTTGGTTCTGTGCTCTCATAAAAGGCAAACACCCCAACGGTGGTAGACTCAAGAACCCAAATTTTCTTGCACCTTTATTGTACAAAATCTACATGCACATTATTGTTCAAAATATATCAAATTTTGGTTAGTGTGTGACTTATTTCTTTTATTACATAGAGTAAATTTGGCGTCAGCTGACTTACATCCATTGCCTCATGCACCTTGTCATGAAGCATAAAAAGATACTCCAACCTCTCAGGATAGAGTTCTTGCATCTCAGGATTAGTAAGGTAAAATAAGCAGTCGTTGCTTCCAATGCTAAAAAAATACACCGCATTTGATATGATTTCGTTTGCTTTATCATCTCCCAATCTTTTCTTCAGCTTTGTTTCCACTTCTTCGAAGTAATTTAGTTGTGTGTTCAAATCAATAACACCCTATCATCCAAATCCGCATGAAGTATATAATTAATATGAAAACTCAAATACAAATGTTTAGTTCTAACAAATAGGTATCAAAAGTACTTATAATACTAACTTGATCTTGGTTTGTGCCACTGAGAAGTCCGGCATCGCCAGAACCAAAATTCACTCCATATCTATATTCTTTTATAGATGGTGGACCCAACATGTCAGGAATCACTGGCAATCCAGCATATTCAGCTACATAACATTATTCAGATTATCAACGTAACAAATCAAAGTTTGGTATTATGATCCTAATAATGTGTGGACAACAATAGCCAATAAAAATTGAACCATAGAAATACTATATACCTATGAAGTCCACAAAGATACGGCCATCTGAAAATCGTCCGGTGGGCTGGATGCCTTTCCGGCCATATGGCGGGTAGTTGGCTTTGTGCTCTGGGGTGGTATTGACGTAGTTATTGTTGCCTTGATCCACGGTCGAATCTCCAAATATAAAAAATGCAGAATGGTTTCTGGCTTGTAAAGCATTTGGTGCGAAACTTAATGTGATGAGAATCACAAAAAGTGAAACAAGAGGGCAAAACAAACTCATTGTGATTTTCCAGGAATGGTAAGGGAAGTATAGACTTTTTCAAACAATAGCTAGCATATCTTTAAGTATCTAAGTGGCATTTATATACATGTCGGAGTTTTGTTTTGTTTGTAGGCAATAATATTAATTAATTTTGGGTTGTTCCAAAAGGATAAAGCTTTGAAAATTCGCAACAATAGTTTTGGTTGGCTGCATGCCATTGTCCAAGTGACCAAGTAGCACATTCTGCCATTAGGTACCTTGTTCCTCATCCATTTAAGTTTTTCAAATTTACAACGGCTAATAATATATTTTTCCAAGAACCATGAATCAACATTCTCCCATTAAATACTACATCATTCATCCGTCATTTGCATCATTGATCATTTTTGTTTAGTTTAACTAGCCATGCTTAGAAATAATGAGATTAATTCCATCACAATACTATAATAATATTATAATAATGGAATTATGATTAATTATGGACTCTGATACAATAAAATATATCTCTCCCCTTTATATCTCCCTTTGTAATTTGTGTGGTTTGGGCTCCCATACACCTTCACCGACACATGAGTGTCAATGTTTACCCAAAAAACAAAAAATACATGTAAAGTACTCTTTTAGGTAAAATCGATACAATGATGCATGGAGCACAATAACCACATTGATGCCGAAACATATTGTAGCTTGACCCTATTAATTAGTTAAGATCACCTCATGAGCCAATGTGAATTTAATATCTATTATTACCGCCTCGTGTCATCATGTGTAATTGGTATAATGTTTCTATATATGATAAAAGAAAATAAGTGGAAAATATAAAAGAGAGAGAGAAGAAGAAGAAAATGAAATGAAAATAATATTTTTGTTAAAACACTGGTAAAAAAATGATCAAGTATTACTATAAAATGAAGATAACACAAGTGCTACATTTTGTATACGAAATTTTAAAATTGGCATCCACCATCCTAATTAATTCATTCACCTAACACTGGGAATGTCCCCCTCCCATGAATTTTTTTTTTCTTCATGATTATTCCCAAATGGAAGGGGTTATGGTACTTACAACAATAGTTGTTAAGATCCCCATTCTGATCTTAGAATCTTACAATTTTACGATCGTACTTCTCCAAAACGATCCCGATCTTGGTAGGATCTTACAATTAGTAAAATCTGGATAAGATCCCGATCATGACCGTAGAATATTACGAGCGTATGGTCATACTCCCTTAAACGCTTCTACGATCTTACGATCATACCCTCTTAAACGCAAAAGATTTTTGTAGGATCTTAAAATTTGGGATCAAAGTAACTTCTTTTCTTTAATTTTAAACTTAAGAACTTGTATTCCTTATGTATGATGTTTAAAAAAACATAATATGCATATATGTGAAAATATTTTATATTTAATTATGATATTTTTGTACTGTATTGTATTAATTAACTTGCAAGATTTATTAACACACAAATTAATGCTTTTACTTGTTAGTATGCATAATTGAATTCATCCATTATTTGCTATTTCATTAGATCTTAGTATCCCGATTCGATCATAAGATTCTGATCTTGCAAAGAGAAAACAATCTCATATAGCTTCTCGATCTTAACAACCTTGCTCATAATCATTTGTTATATAGTAAATCAAGATACTTAATCTTAGCCATTAAAAATAATTCAATCATTGTAATATAATAACGGTAAAACTATCGAAACAAAAAGATATCTCTATATTTACTAATATGGTAATTTAAATTTAATTCTTAATATTTTAGTAATTTGTATCTTTAAATAGATATTAACGTAAAATAAGATTCGTTTGGCAAAACCAGCTTGGGTATTGGCTCTAATACCATCTGTCATAGCATTTTTACATATTGTCCGCTTCAGGCTAACCCCCTCACGACTTTAAAATGCACCTACAAAGGAGAGATATATACACGCTTATAAAATATGTTTCGTTATTTTCTTCAACCTAAAATGAAAACCTAAAATCTTAATGGGAAATATAAATAAATTACAGGAATTTTATAATTTCAGTTTACAAAGAATTAATGGATATTAATATGTGACCTAGAAAAGAAAAATAAATATATATTGGAAAATAAATAAATATAATAAAAATATACTTAAAATTTGAATATTTGGAAACCTTCAACATCTTAATTAATTTCTCTCAACTAAATTTTTCTTAAGAGCATTATTGCTTCTTAACTCTGATCAGATTAAATTTAAAAAGAACCATATGTTTGAATACGGATTAATCCCTTCACCTCAAATGTCTAAAAATTTTAAGGTACAAGACTACAAATACCCACATGAATATTGGAAATTTATTCCACACTTATAAACTTAGGCCCTTTTTAAGAATCTTGAATTCTGTGTGCGTAGTCGATCCAAAGTCGTAACAACCAAGAAACAACAAAAATAAAGAACACACCGTTTGTTAACCTAATTCGATCTCCCAATGTAGTCTTAATAAATTGTACTTTCATTTGTACTTGAAAATTCGAAATTACCCCCTCCACCTTCAGTGTCATAATTAATTTCTTTCGAGATAATAACTAAAAGAGGAAATGAATTTTTTAGGTCATTACAAGGCACCATTTTCACATTTGGGCCATTATGAAATCAATTTCCAATTTTAGGCCATTAGAAACCATCTTTGACCAAATTAAGGCCATTTAGACTATTTTGACTTTTTCAAACTTCAATTAACCCTACCAACTTTTACTTTATTTCATTTTGACCCCAAATTTTAGTTTCTTCATTACCATTAGTCCAATATTAGCCCATCATGCTTCCGATAATTAAATTAAGCACTAAGCTTCATACCTTGGCTTTGACCGCCTTGCTGCCGGGTTTCCTAAGCTCCGGGATTTTACGGACTTCCTCCAACCACGCAGATGCGACCGATGGTTCACCGATTCTTGGCTCCTTCAGCAACAAACAGCACATTCCTATTTCGTTTCCTACCTTAGGACGTATCAAGATATGAATAAAGGGTTTTAATTATATTATCGGGATATTTGGGATATTTGGAAGCCTGGATTTTACTGAAGAAATATTAAAAATATTATTTAAACATAATTTCCCCTAACGGAGAAGACAGACACTTAGTTCCTCATAGAGGATACAAGACTCTTGGGGAAATACCTCATACTTTTACAGACTCGAAAGGAAATATGCAGAAAGAGAAATATTACAAATACTTTGAAGAGTTGGGAGGAATTTTCGATGCCTTCCATCTGCTTCAAACTCCTTTATTTATAGGCGCCCGCGGACTTCAGCCCCGGATTCCAATCTTCCTCTAAATCCTTGTGACGTCACTGCGTTCGTCACTTGGCCTTAATTTCCACCGGCTACATTATTGTCCTTTTTTGAATTATTGCGTTAGGTGGCTTTTTGTCAACTTTCCACCTTCTCTTGTCGGCCACTCTCTGCCAGCTACTCTGCACTTCTTTGTCGGCTTTTAGTTATGATGTTGCCGACACCTCTCTTTCTTTTACATCCAGCTAATCTTACTTTGGCTTGTGAAAGTTTTTTGGACGTTTCTTCCCTTTGTCCTGTTCGGGTCCGGATTTTTTCTGGGTTACCCGGATCTTTGTACCGAATAGGGGTTTCTCCTGTTCTGCACAATATGGGCATATGTGGTTTTCCCATTGGCCAACATGCATCATGTTGCATGCCTTTTTTCTGGTAGACTCGGTTGCTGGCAACTTGTTTTCCCAGATGAGTAACCTCTTCTTTTCGAATGAGGTTTCCGCAAACTCTGTGCTTTTCCCTGTTAAAGTATTAACCAGGAACGATCCATTTAAATTGTTTGAGAATATTTTAAATGGATATTTAACATTTTCCATCTCGGTGAGACAGACCCAGAATCCCCATGCTCGTCGGGTGGAGATTTCATCTTCGCTGATTGAAGATACCAATGGTGCCTTCTCATCCATAGACTTAACTCTGTTGAAGGCAATCATATCAGGTTTCTGTAATTTAATAAATTGAAAGACCGGATAAGAACCTTTTCCGACTATCTCTGGTGCCGCTGAAATGAACTTAAGCTCCAGAATATCTCCTCTTTGCAGGTGCGGGTTGTTCTGCCATGATTCGTGCACCGCACTACTTATCCATCCCGGAAGTTTTTCGATTTCCGGAAACCCTGGTGATGTAGTATGAACAGATGCTAACGCTCCAAAGTCATACCACTTTTGAACCTCTTCTGGTTTCGATCCTTCGAGCATCCATACCCTGTTGTATCTCCCAGATGTCTCGATTACTGTTTTGCTAGGGTTAATTCCCTTTTTGGAAACCAGTTGTTCCCATTTTCCTTGGTAGTCCAGCCAAACAGTAGATAGGACCTTCTCGTCTGAATTAACCTTAGAGGTGCCTGTCATTGGCCTAAGGTTAATTTCTTCCTCTTTTACCCCAGAGGCAGTGGGTTGACTTGAACTTTCGGAAATGTGAATTTCCTCTTGCTCAACATTTTTGTCAGTATCCGACAATGGTTCCTTTGAAGCAGTGCTTGAAATCTGCTTCTTCATATGTGACCACTTTAGCTTTTTGGGCACATTTCTCTTTTTTTACCAGGGAAGCTGACGCTTTCCTGATTGGCTCTAATACTGTTTCCCATAGTGCTGTCATTGCTATATGGGAGGTTCGTATATTGTTGCGGACCATGTCCACATCGCTCTGTTGTATTTGGCCAGCTGCTCGTGCATTGATCTCGAGCTGTCCAAAATGCTTCGATAGCTCCTCTAGGTTTTCTCTAAGGTGCCTGAATCTCGTAATGATGGAATCGGCTTCAAATGCTTCCATCTCTCGTTAAGAAATCTGCAAGAACATTTTCATGAGATTTTATAACATCAATATCATAAGTATAATATTGACATTCAGCTTGCCATCTGATAATACGAGCTTTTTCAATTTTTGATTCAAGTTTATTTTTTAAAAAAGCCCTAACATTAGTATTATCAACTTTTAATACAAATTTCTTTGCAAGTAAGAATAAAGGCCATTTTTTAAATGTTTTCCATACTGCAAAGAATTCCTTCTCGTTAATTTGCCAAAGTTTGGCTTGTTGTTCAGTGAACAACCCTCATGTGTATCTACAAGGTTCTTGACTCGTAGTTGTTTTTCTCATGAGCACTCCTGCCCATCGAAAATCATTGGCGTCTGTGTAGACTACCAGCTCATCCTCATCCTGAGGTATCGCGAGTTTTGGCAAGCTATTGCAGACTTGCTTTAGTTCACGAATTCTCTTGGTATGGATTTCTTCCCATTTCCATCTAGAGCTTTCAGTCTCTTTCAAGAGTGGTCTAAAATCCTTTCTATATTTTGCAAGGTCTTTAATAAATATACCCGCAAAATTTACAACTCCTGAGAAACTCTGAAGTTGTTTCTTGTCTTTTAATATATCAGGAAAATTGCGGATTTTCTCCACAATGTGTTCCTGTAACTCTATTCCTGCTTCATCAATTTGAACTCCTAAGAATTCAATTTTGTTAGCAGCGATAGTGGCCTTTTTCTCAGAGAGAACTAGACCTTTCATGTGACATGCATCAGAAAATATTTCAAGATGTTTAATATGCTCTTTAATATTTCGAGATGCAATCAGAATGTCATCTAAGTAGACGAACATAAACTCTAGATAATCCTTAAATAGATTATCCATCTTTCTTTGGAATATCTGAGGGGCATTAGAAAGCCCCATTGGCATAACATTCCAAATATATTGCCCTTGTGGGGTGGAGAATGCTGTGAATTTCTTCGACTCATTCTCCATCTTAATCTGATAGAAACCAGATTTGCAATCAAATTTAGAAAACACTTTAGCACCTTTGATGCAATCAATTAAGTGTTCTCTACTCGGAATGTAATAACCATCAAACTGTATTATTTTGTTAATACCTTGATAGTTTATTACCAACCTGGGTTTACCTCTCTTTATTTCACCGTGGTTTCTTACCAAGAATCCAGGGCTACTATAAGCTGAGACTCCAGGCTCGATGAGTTTAAGATCAATATGCTCCTTGATAATTTGCTGCATATCTTTCTTATCCTGCATATTCATCAAGATGGGTTTGTATCGAACATACTCATATTTATATTGTTCTTTTACCTGTAGAGTAGCTTCGATCTTGTTTTTATCCCACCATGCCAGAGGATCCTCGTTAAAGTTTCTCTGCATAAGTCTTTTGACATTTTCGAGGGACAATTTAGTTTCCCCATCAATGTCTAATGAAGTTATATTTAATGACTTCATTTCCTGCATTGCTTCTTTGAGGTTTATAATTTCCTCAATAGAAGCTTCATCAAATCCTTGCTGTCTAAAAGACAACAAAGCCTTACCAAACTTTCTTTTATCCTGCATTTTTGGATGGGTTAGTTTGGCATCATTATCACCACGTTTGCTGCGAAATAATATAGGCATTAACCTGTTGAATGCCTTTTCCCTGCGCAACACATGTATATCATTTCCACAACTTGTGGTAAATATTAACAAATTTCTTTTGTTATCTTGAACATATTTTGTAAAAGATTGTATAAAATTATTCCCTGACAAAATATCCGCTCCTGTGTCATGAAAGTAAATAGGAGGCGTTTTTACCTTATACCAAGGTGTACCAAATGCTCCTCCAGTCATGATATTGGCTTGTCGAATACCCTTATTTAGTACTAAGATTTTTTGGGAAAAATCTCTTCCTGCAATAATGGGTAATGATTCCATAGCTTCGCTAGGGAAAACTCCTGGTTTTGCCGTGCAAATACCTGATCCTGAATCAATATAAGCTGTGAAATATTCTGACTTATATTCTTCATATATTATCCCTACTGAGATATAAATGGAGAATGGACTTGTCATTTAATTCTGATGGTGTGACCCTTCAGATTAAATTCTATACCATTATCCTTTCTTACCCATGGTTCGATTCGAGATCGTCATCCTTGAAAATAATCCAGACAGGTTTTCAGTGGTCTGAATCCTGTCTTCTTCAGTCAGACTCGGTTGAAGATCCATCTGAATATGAGTCCGAGTCACTTCTTAATTCTTCCTCGTAGATGCTTTCATCTGAGGGGATGTCCTCAAACTGATAGACTGGTACCAGCTTTCCATGGTAGACTGCTTCCACGATACCCTCCGTGGCTTCGTACATTCGTACCTCACGATTCTGAGGGCAATCGGGTGAGATATGACCTCTGGCTCCACACTTCCAACAGTTGCAGTCCTTGAAACTTTCGTTGGCTCGGGTATGGGCTCGTCTGAATGTTCTCTTGGACGTCGTTCTCCCCGTGCTCCTTGCTGCTGAGCTAGTTGAACCTTGGGATGAACTCTTCGTCGTTCCCGTTCTTTGTCCAGTTTTGTATGATCTGGCCTTGCTCTTGGACCACCATGCTCTTCTTCTTCGGAATAGAGGTCTTCTGAAACTCCTACTGTATGAACCTCGACTCTTCTTCTTTTTTCTCTTTTCTTCTGATTCTCCTATAATTGTTGGAAAATCGTTATTTTCACAGCAAAGAGGACTTTTTATTTTACCTCTTAGTCTCTTGATGTTCTTTTGGGCTGCTGCCTGTTGACACCATTCTCTGAGCTTATCCTTTAAGAAGGACATTCTTCGAGCTATTGAGTCCACTGTACCAGGGGGTACTGTGTACGATTGGATCAACATTTCTCTCCATGGACTGCAGATCTTTGCAAAGAACATGGGACATGCTACTTCAGCTGTCATTTCACTCCGAAAATAGTATTTACGAAACCAGTAGATATATTCGTCTACTGCGCAAATACTTCTTAACTCCATACCCAACAGTGCTTGGGTATAGACTTTGATTTTTTCTGTTCTCTGTTCTTCAAAATAACCATCTCCTACAAAATGGGTTTTGAATAAGAGGCCAAACCTTTCGCATATTGTGCTTTTGGATTCTCCTTCGAGTATTTGCTCCTTTAAAGCAGCCGTGGAGTTTTTCCAGCCCAGCTTCGCCGATCCTTCGAGACTTAGCTCTATTAATCGGACAAAGTTTTCTTTATCGAGATCCAGGGTGGTTGCTGCAATCTTCATTGAAGCTACCCATTCGTCGATCAGGTCTTCGATGTTTCGGAAGTCGATAACATCGAGGTTCAGTGTTATGCCATATGGATCTAATGGTTGTAACATCGTCTTGGCCCACGGTGTGGATTCTGGTGCTCTACTTGGGTTCCGTCCTGGGTTTCGTCTTGCATTGAGATGCACCTCAGGATACCTGTTCATGTGGAAGTCTGTACTTTCTCTCATTGGGACATCAAGCGGTCCATCGTGGGTCACGTTGGATCCTGATTCCTCCGCATAACCCAACTGAAGAACTTCATTGGGTTTTACATTAACGCGATCCATAATCCCAAGTTGGGAAAATGATTCTGCTAATTCTTGTAGATCTGATAGATCTGCCTTGGAAACACTCATTCGACTGTTTTCAGGAGATCGATCATAAGCTCTTATTGTGATTTCTGCTTTGGAACCATAGTTGCTTTACCCTTTTGATGAAAAGCTAGTACTGGTCCGAATGCATCTCTAATATTGGCTTGGTTATTCTTGGAAGATCCAGGAATATCTTTATGCCTTTTCTTGATATCCGAAATGTCAAATTTCAGATTCAAAATCTCTTTCTTTAGATCTTGAAATAATTTCAAGATCTCCTCTGTTGACTGATTCAAGTTATCTATTTTTCCAGGTATAATTAATACCCGGTTACCATAATCTTGAATCGTTTTTTGGATTTCCCTTAAGTCCTGTGAGAACTTAGAGCTATCCGGATCAATTTCTTTCCAGTCCGTTCCTCTCATTTTTAGGAAAGAAGCTGATTTTGATAATATCTTGTCCCATGGACAAGTTCAAGAAATTCCTTTGGAATTTTCTATTTTTTATTTCCAAAATTTGGAAATAACTCGTGGGTTTCATATTAATTGAATCCATTAAATAATTAAATCTTCTCCATTAAGAAAAAAATATTATAAATAATATAATTAATATGTTCTTCAATAAACCTAGGCTCTGATACCAATTTTTAAGCGCATTGGGTGTCATTTATATAGTGAAAACTTAAGTATATTGACCAAGGACTAAAGTAAATAAAGTCAAACTTTCTTAGGGTTTTAATGAAAGAAAGGAAAAGTTGTTGGGAATTAATTAATTTTCAAATTGGTCCTTATGGCTTAATTTCATTCAACATGTGTTTTTAATGGCCTAATTGTGGAAATTCAACTTATAATGGCCTAAAAGTGGAATAGACTCCTTGTAATGGCCATTTTTATTACTTTCCCCTAACTAAAATTGTCCAAGAGAAGGATGTCCTTCCACTTTTGGGTCACGATATTTTGATTTAGGGAAATGAGCCATTAGAAGAATTTCGGGTCCGAATTTAGGCCATTTGGCCAGAATGCAGGCTGCGATGGCCTAAAAGTGGAAATGACTCCTTCTGGTGGCCTATTTTAGTTTTTTTCAATTATTTTTTATTTTATGTAATTAAAATAAATAATACTCATTCCGTGACATTATTTATATACTACTTTCTTGTTTTTTTTCCTGTTCCAACATTTTTATTTCATTTCCATTTTTAGAAAATAATTAAATATTAATCGCCAAACCTATCCATCACATCACATTAATAGATAAGTATATTAAAATAATGGGAAGGAGGGAGTAACAAATAAATAAAATAAATTTTAATTCAAATATATTATAAAATAAGTAAAACAAATACAAATTCAAAAAAATTATAAAGTTGAAAATAATCATGTTTTATTATTAGTATCCCAAAATTTTCGGACACGGTATTCTAGTGTCTTTATGTAGAGATAATTAATATTAAATGCATGGATATATTCGTGTTAAAAAATGTAACTTAAGAATTTATATAACGTGATTGTAATGAGTTTACAATTTTAATTTATTTATGAGGTAATAATTAAAATAGGCCACCAGAAGGAGTCATTTTCCGCTTTTTGGCCACGATATTTTGATTTAGGGAAAATAGCCATTAGAAGGATTCCAGGCCTGAATCTAGGCCACTTGGCTGGAATTCGGGCTGCAATGTATTTTTTTAATTATTGTTTATTTTATTTATTTAAAATAAATGATACTCATTCTGTGCCTTATTTATGTCTTTTCTTTTTTTCTTGTTCCAACATTTTTTTATTCCCATTTTAAAAATAATTAAATATTAATTGTCAAACATACCCATCATATCGCATTAATAAATAAATATATTAAAATTTCAAACCCATTATCATTAATAATTCCTATCCAACCTACAACCATATATCAGTAAATCACTCATAAATAAATAAATTAAAATTATAAATTCATTACAACCACATTATATAAATTCTTAAGCTACATTTTTAACCCTAATATATCATTGTATTTAATACTAATTATCCCTACATAAAGTACCATGTTTGAAAATTTTGGGATACTTATAGTAAAACATGTTTATTTTTTACTTTATAATTTATTTGAATATGTGTTTGTTTTACTTATTTTATACTAACTCCGTCTCAATAGAATTGTTACGTTTGACATTTGGATATTATTTACTGTTCAACTTTGACTCGGATTTTTATCTTAGTTATGCAAGAAATAACATAGTTAAGTGAGATCTTGTTAGATTCGTCTAATCTTATAGTTTTAGAATATCAACTTTTTATAATTTTTCATTGTATACAATTTAAGTTATTAACCATTAAAAATGTATCTCGACATACGTACTGGAGGGGAATGTAACAATTATGGTGAGACAGAGGAAGTAATATATTTGAATTAATATTTATTTTATTTCTTATATTACTCCATCCGTCTCATTATTAGTGTTAAAAAAAGTAACTTAAAAATTTATATAATGGGATTGTAATGAGTTTACAATTTTAATTTATTTTTTTATATGTGATTTACTGATATATGATTGTGGGGTGGACTGGAATTATTAATGGTAGAGGGTAATTTGAATGTTTAATATATTTATTTATTAATGTGAGGTGATGGTTAGATTTGACGATTAATATTAATAATTTTAAAATGGAAATTAAATAAAAATATCGGAACAAGAAAAAAGAAAGTAAAACATAAATAGTAGCACAGAATGAGTATTATTTATTTTCATTAAATAAAATAAAAAATAATTGAAAAAAACTAAAATAGGCCACCAGAAGGAGTCATTTCTATTTTTAGGCCATCGTAGCCCGAATTCCAGCCCAATGGCCTAAATTCAGGCCCGAAATCCTTCTAATGGCTATTTTCTTAAATCAAAATATCGTGGCCTAGAAATAGAAATGACTCATTCTGGTGGCCCACTATAGTTGTTACCTCTTTATTTATTGTGATTTACTGATTGTATGTTGGATTAAAATTATTAGTGGTAATGGATTTGAAAGTTCAATAGATATATTTATTAATGTGATGTGATGGGTTGGTTTGATGAATAATATTTAATTATTTTTTAAAATGGAAATGAAATTAAAATGTTGGAACAAGAAAAAATAAGAAAGTAGGACATAAATAATGGCACAGAATGAGTATTATTTATTTTAATACATAAAATAGAATAATAATTGGAAAAACTAAAATAGGCAACCATGAGGAGTCATTTCCATTTTTAGGCCATCGCGGCCCGAATTCCGGCCAAATGGCTTAAATTTGGGCCCGAAATCCTTCTAATGACCAATTTCCCTAAATCAAAATATCGTGGCCCAAACCTGGAATGACATCCTTCTCATGGCATATTTTAGTTATTATCTCATTTCTTTCACCTCATTTTGTCTTAAGAGCATCTCCAATGAAGAATGTCTGCAAAATAACATTGAGTTAATATCCATTTGGGTATGGTGGATACCAAATGATAAATGAGATTTTATTTGCACATGGCGAGTTAATATCCAATTGTGTGTAACGGTCCTTGTTCGTCTACAATGGAGATGTATCCACGTCCACTCTAATCGACGTAGGATATTACAATCTACACCCAAAATATGAAAAATGACAGTATGGTTTTGGGCTTGTAAAGCATTTGGTCTGACACTTTATGTGATGAGAATCATAAAAAGTCAAATAAGAGAGCAAAACAACCTCATTGTAATTTTCCAGGAACGGCGAGGGAAGTATAGACTTCTTAACACAATAACTAGCATATCTTTCCCAAAAAACACGGTATCTTATATACATGTCTCGCTACTAGAAAAATTATGAATTTGGTAACTATGGTACCTAACAATTTCGGTCGCTATATAAAATTCATTTAGTGTCTGGTTTTTTTTTTTTTTTTTTTTTGTGCGTAGGCAATAATATTAAATAATTTGGTTGTTCCAAAATGATAAAGCTTTGAAAATTCACAACAATAATTTTGGTTGGCTGCATATCATTGTCCAAGTGACCAAGTAGCACATTCTGCCATTAAGTACCCGTACGATATCTTGTTCTTCATCCATTTAAGTTGCACATGCCATTAAGTACCTTGTTCTTCATCCATTTAAGTTTTTCAAATTTACAATGGCTAATAATTTATTTGTCCAAGAACCAAGAATCAACATTCTCCCATTAAATACTACATCGTCATTCATCCGTCATTTGCATCTTTGATCATTTTTTTTTTAGTTTAAATAGTCATGCTTAGAAATAATGAGATTAATTCCATCACACACTACTATAATAATATTATAATAACGGAATTATGATTAATTTTATGGACTCTGATACAATAAAATAAATATGGGATTAAGTTAAATATACAAATTTAAAATTTTCAGCATAACAAATTGTAACACCCCGGTTTTTGTAACCCAGGCCGGGATGCTACCGCCACACCTCCCAAGCAAGACACGACTCATTCGACTCACTTGAGAGATGCAAGGCTAAGGTATTTCAGAAAATAATTTAAAAACAAGCCCATTATATAATAATTTAAAACATTATAGTTTATCACATGCAATATTTAAGGTAAATAGCAGCGGAAAAGTAAAGTTGGGCCGACATGGCCAAAAAGGCAGTGTCTAATAAAGTTTGAATAAAAAGCGACATCATGATAATGGTTTATTTTTCCCAAGCCCGATGTATGCACATGGTCATGCATATTCGCCATACTCTGAAAAAAAAAAAGAAAATACAACGGTTTATCAGTATATAAATACTGAGTAAGCTAATTCCTAACATAACAATAATGGGTTTTAAAGGAATTTAATTAAATAAAAATAGACTTTTACTCATGCACATTTATAAAGAATGTAATTTGACCAAATAATAAATAAGAATTTAATATACACAATTTAAAAGCGTAGTCAATTTAAAAAAATGGAAGATAGCCTAAACATTAATTTCCTGTTACCCACAATCGAGTTTCTCAAGTTTCTCAAGTATTTCAAGATTGCAAAGCAACCTCAATAATTTTTCACGATTGCAAAGCAATCTCAACAAAGGCCGCAGCCAAATACGCCATACTCAGTACCACTACGGAGCATCAGGAAACCCATACGGATACTCCCGAGAGTGTAGGCCCAAATCTATAGCCGTTTTGGCACAATTTTCATAAAGGCCACTCTCGCCCGTTTAGGCACGAAGTGAAAAACTAGAGGGGCACCCTGTAGAGCACTCACCCCTATATTTATTTTTCTTTTCTAGGTCACATATTAATATCCATTAATTCTTTGTAAACTAAAATTATAAAATTCCTATAATTTATTTATATTTCTCATTAAGATTTTATGTTTTCGTTTTAGGTTGAAGAAAAGAACGAAACATGTTTTATAAGCGTGTATATATCTCTCCTTTGTAGGTGCGTTTTAAAGCCGTGAAGGTTAGCCTGAAGCGGACAATATCTAAAAATGCTATGACTGATGGTATCAGAGCCAATACCCAAGCTGGTGGTGTGCGAACGTGTACGATGGGTCTTTAGGGTGTGTATTGTAATATCCCACATCGAATATAGAGGACGTGAATACCTTTATCTTGGAGATGCGTTTTAAAACTATGAGGAAGTTAATTCAACATGGATAAAATCTACAAAGATGTGTCGCTCAGACGTTACGTCTTTGGACAAGGACCGCTATACAAAGATGTGTCCCCTGACTTCCAACCTTATAATTTGTGTGACTTGGGCTCCCACACACCTTAACCGACACATGAGTGTCAATGTTTAAAAAAAAACATATAAATTACTCTTTTAGGCAAAATCGATACAATGATGCGTGGAGCACAATAACCACATTGATGCCCAAACATATTGTAGCTTGACCCTATTAATTAGTTAAGATCACCTCATGAGCCAATTTGAATTTAATATCTATTATTACTGCCTCATGTCATCATGTGTAATTGGTATAATGTTTCTATATATGATAAAAGAAAATAAGTGAAAAATATAAAAGATAGAGAGAGAAGAAGAAGAAAATGAAATGAAAATAATATTTTTGTTAAATCACGGGTAAAAAAATGATCAAGTATTACTATAAAATGAAGATAACACGTGTTACATTTTGTATATGAAATTTTAAAATTGGCATCCACCATCCTAATTAGTTCTTTCACCTAACATTCGGAATCGGTCCCCCTCCCATGATTTTTTTTTTCTTTTTCTTCATGATGCTGCCCAAATGGAAGGGATTATGGTACTTACAACAATAGTTGTTAAGATCCCGATCCTGATCTTAGAATCTTACAATTTTACGATCATACTTCTCTAAAACGATCCCCATCTTGGTAGGATCATACAATTAGTAAAATCTGGATAAGATCCCGATCTTGATCGTAGAATATTACAATCCTATGGTCATACTCTCTTAAACGCTTCTACGATCTTACGATCATAACCTCTTAAACGCATAAGATTTTTGTAGGATTTTATAATTTGGGATCAAAGTAACTTCTTTTTTTTTTTAATTTTAAACTTTAGAACTTGTACTCCTTATGTACGATGTTTAAAAAAAACTTAATATGCATGTATGTGGAAATATTTTATATTTAGTTATGATATTTTTGTACTGTATTGTATTAATTAACTTGCAAGATTTATCAACAAACAAATTAATGCTTTTACTTGTTAGTATGCATAATTGAGTTCATCCATTATTTGCTATTTCATTAGATCTTAGTATCCCGATTCGATCCTAAGATTCCGATCTTGCGAAGAGAAAATGATCTCATATAAGTTCTCGATCTTAACGACCTTTCTCACAACCATTTGTTAGTACATCAAGACACTTAATCTTAGCCATGAAAAATGATTCAATCGTTGTAATATAATAACGGTAAAACTATCAAAACAAAAAGATATCTCTATATTTAGTAATAGGATAATTAAAAATTAATTCTTAATTTAGTAATTTGTATCTTTAAATAGAGATTACCGTAAAATCAGATTCGTTAAAAAATTTGTGGCAAAATTTTTTGGCTTTGACTAATGCATTTAACGAATACTACTTTGCCAAATCATGTATAGATGAACAATAATTTTCAGTCGTTGAATTGCTCTTGATAAGTCGTTTAATTATTCTAAATATGTTGTTGAATTACTCTTGACAAGTCGCTGAATTGTTCTAATAAATAGCCCTTGTTGTGTAGCTGAATCATTTATATGCAAAATGTGCATATAGGGATCGCTTAAAAGTACTATACACGTCGTTGAAATGCACATCACAAGACACTCAAATACACTATAGTGTGTCGCCGAATTACATATAAGTAGGCACCATATAGAATTGGAATTAAATAGAATGTTAAAGATAATGACATCACTAAAATGAATATAACTATGTCGCTGCAACAAATATTATTCTGTCGCTGAAATATATTGGATTATGTCACTAAAATGTATATGATTCCGTCGCTGAAATGAATGAATTCTATCGGTGAAATATATATGATTTTATAGGATTCTATCGCTGAATTGCTCATGGTGAGTCGCTGAATTGTTCCTCATACATAGTTGAATTGCTCTTATGTCATTCCACATCTCTCAGTATGTAGCTGAAAAATTAATAACAATTGAGTGGCGTGGAATAGAAATGCATTAGACGTATAATTACTAACTAATCCTTATAATTAATCTCAATCTTAAAAGTTAAGAACACATCAATGCCTCATATTAGTTGTCTTGATGTACTACCATTTGATTTGTAGTACCATAACTCCCCCGCCCAAATACACTGAATGATGATTCCTCTCCAAATTCCATATCAATTAAGGTTTTCTTTCATGGAGATTATTCTAATACGGGGTAATATATAAATGTCAATCAATCCTAAATACTCCCCTCCCATAAAATTCCCTTCCTCCATAGAGCTACCCAGATGGGGTGAACGGTTTTCGTCTTCAAATTTGGTATCAACATTTTCTTGTTATGTGTTCCTGTGGGAATTATTCCTGTATTCTATGATTAAAAAAATTAATAAATGTCGAAATTTGAAAATTGCCCCCTCCACATTACTGTCCAATTAATTTCTTTCACCTCATTTTCTCTTAAGAGTATCTCCAATGAAGAATGTCCGCAAAATAAAGTAGAGTTAATATCCAATTGTGTATGGTGGACCAAATGATAAATGAGATTTTAGTCGCACATGGCAAAATAAAGAGGAGTTAATATCCAATTGTGTATAGCGGTCCTTGTCCAAAGACGTAACGTCTGAGCGACACATCTTTGTAGATTTTATCCATGTTGAATTAACTTCCTCATAGTTTTAAAACGCGTCTCCAAGATAAAGGTATTCACGTCCTCTGTATTCGATGTGGGATATTACAATACACACCCTAAAGACCCATCGTACACGTTCGCACACCAGCTTGGGTATTGGCTCTGATACCATCAGTCATAGCATTTTTAGATATTGTCCGCTTCAGGCTAACCTTCACGGCTTTAAAACGCACATACAAAGGAGAGATATATACACGCTTATAAAACATGTTTCGTTCTTTTCTTCAACCTAAAACGAAAACATAAAATCTTAATGAGAAATATAAATAAATTATAGGAATTTTATAATTTTAGTTTACAAAGAATTAATGGATATTAATATGTGACCTAGAAAAGAAAAATAAATATAGGGGGTGAGTGCTCTACAGGGTGCCCCTCTAGTTTTTCACTTCGTGCCTAAACGGGCGAGAGTGGCCTTTATGAAAATTGTGCCAAAACGGCTATAGATTTGGGCCTACACTCTCGGGAGTATCCGTATGGGTTTCCTGAGGCTCCGTAGTGGTACTGAGTATGGCGTATTTGGCTGCGGCCTTTGTTGAGATTGCTTTGCAATCGTGAAAAATTATTGAGGTTGCTTTGCAATCGTGAAATACTTGAGAAACTTGAGAAACTCGATTGTGGGTAACAGGAAATTTAAAAAGACTTAAATGCGTTATTTATTAAATTATATTATGCTTTTAGATTCATGTCCACTCTTTATGTAAGTTGTTAAATTAATGTTTAGGCTATCTTCCGTTTTTTTAAATTGACTACGCTTTTAAATTGTGTATATTAAATTCTTATTTATTATTTGGTCAAATTACATTCTTTATAAATGTGCATGAGTAAAAGTATATTTTGATTTAATTAAATTCGTTTAAAACCCATTATTGTTATGTTAAGAATTAGCTTACTCAGTATTTATATACTGATAAACCGTTATATTTTTTTTCGAGAGTATGGCGAATATGCATGACCATGTGCATACATCGGGCTTGGGAAAAATAAACCATTATCATGATGTCGCTTTTTATTCAAACTTTATTAGACACTGCCTTTTTGGCCATGTCGGCCCAACTTTACTTTTCCGCTGCTATTTACCTTAAATATTGCATGTGATAAACTATAATATTTTAAATTATTATATAATGGGCTTGTTTTTAAATTATTTTCTGAAATACCTTAGCCTTGCATCTCTCAAGTGAGTCGAATGAGTCGTGTCTTGCTTGGGAGGTGTGGCGGTGGCATCCCGGCCTGGGTTACAAAAACCGGGGTGTTACAATTTGTTATGCTGAAAATTTTAAATTTGTATATTTAACTTAATCCCATATTTATTTTATTGTATCAGAGTCCATAAAATTAATCATAATTCCGTTATTATAATATTATTATAGTAGTGTGTGATGGAATTAATCTCATTATTTCTAAGCATGACTATTTAAACTAAAAAAAATGATCAAAGATGCAAATGACGGATGAATGACGATGTAGTATTTAATGGGAGAATGTTGATTCTTGGTTCTTGGACAAATAAATTATTAGCCATTGTAAATTTGAAAAACTTAAATGGATGAAGAACAAGGTACTTAATGGCATGTGCAACTTAAATGGATGAAGAACAAGATATCGTACGGGTACTTAATGGCAGAATGTGCTACTTGGTCACTTGAACAATGATATGCAGCCAACCAAAATTATTGTTGTGAATTTTCAAAGCTTTATCATTTTGGAACAACCAAATTATTTAATATTATTGCCTACGCACAAAACAAAACCCAGACACTAAATGAATTTTATATATTAGCGATCGAATTTGAGATCGAAATTCGTTAGTTACCGATGAATTTTATATATTATCGATCGAATTTGAGATCGGAATCCATTAGTTACCACAGTTTTAGCGACCGAAATCGTTAGGCTCCATAATTTTAGCTACCAAATTCACAATTTATTTTAAATTTGTATTTGTTTTACTTATTTTATAATATATTTGAATTAATATTTATTTTATTTCTGTTACTCCCTCCTTCCTATTATTTTAATATATTTATTTATTAAATGTGATGTGATGGATAGGTTTTGCGATTAATATTTAATTATTTTTTGGCACAGGAAAAAAAAGTAGGACATAAATAATGGCGCGGAATGAGTATTATTTATTTTAATTACATAAAATAAAAATATAATTAAAAAAATTGTTGGCACTAAACATTTCATGCAGGATCTTTTAGGTGTCAGTGCAACTCACTAACAACAATACAATGATGTTTTTGATGATCAAGCCTCACCAGCTCCAGGGCCTTAAAGACCAAGGCGATTCTCAGTTTATAAATATTCTATTCACTTGTGTCTTTGAGTTAGACTTTGTACTTACTTTCAATCTTCTACACTTTACCGAGAGCAATTAGTCTTGATTAGAAGATATACTCTAGAGTCAAAACGTGTTCTTCATGATTAGATGATTAAGGGTTTGGTTCTTGAGTGAATTAGTGTGTAATTAATTTTTGTATATCTTAGATTGAGTTGTAAATCCAAGAAAGGAATCTTCTTGGAATAGTATAGGGTTCTTGTTCAGGGATGTCAACAAGTTGCAGGAACTACATGATTGTTACAGAGTTTCTAATTTGGGAGATTAGAGGTTGAGGGGGAGTCTTGTCAACTTCTAGATCGAGTTGATAGAAACTAGTTTCGAGTCCTGTAGTCGTTCTTGATCTTTGTTGAAGTATTCTCGCCTGGATTGGAATCCCCCGGATGTAGGACAGGAGGTCCGAACCGGGTCAACAAGCGATTGTTCTTTTACTTTTCTCCAATCGTGTGTGTGTGATCAGAACCACTCGTTAACACCCTACTCGTTGGGACTGTCAATTGGTATCAGAGCCAATCTTCAAACGCTTTTTGTTAAGATTCAAGATTCATCATGAGTAGGGAAATTTCGCATCTACGTCCACCGGTCTTCGATGGAAACAATTACAACTACTGGAAATCAAGAATGGAGTGCTATCTTAGGGCTCTTGGAGAGGATGTCTGGGATGCAGTCGAAGAAGCATGGGAACCACCAACGAGGACTGAGACTCCTGCCGTTGTCACTGCAACTACGACCACATCCACATCAACGGACACCACTTCTACAACTGCCACCACAACCACTGCTGCACCAGCTGCTGTACCAATAATTCGATTAGCTAGAAAGGCTGAATACACAACGGCATAAAGGGCTGCAAAACAAGGGAATTATGCAGCTATGAATGCAATCAGTGGAGCCATGGAAGAGGCACAACATAGGATGATCAAGAATTGCAAAAACGCCCATGATATGTGGAGATTTCTTGAAGTCAGGTTTGAAGGTTCTGCTGATGTTAAACTAACTCGATTACATCGCGTTGAATCTTTGTATGACAGGTTGGAGATGTAATTATGATGAAAACATCTCAACATATTTTGAAAGATTTCAAAATGTGGTAAATCAATGCATAGAGCTTGGAATGCATTTTGATGAACAAAAACTGGTCCGGAAGATGCTACGTACTGTGTCACCTAAATACTCTGGAAAGATTTCAGTTCTTGAGGAGAGTGAAAAGACCAATACGATGACTTTGGAAGAATTGGTTGGAAATTTGCAAAACTATGAGATGAATCATCTGGAGTCAAGAAACAAAGAAAAATCGAAGAGTATTGCTCTAAAGGCTGAGAAGATTGAAGATTCAGATGAAGATTTAGATGAGGAATTATCCTTGATCACTAGAAGGATGGCTAAATTTCTTCAAGAAAAGAGAGCAAGACAGTTACAGAAAGGCAAGCCTCAGAAATCCAGTTCACATGGTGTTTCAACGTCTGACAAACAACAGAATAAAGGATCTAAGAAATATGAAGGCAAAGGCAACAATGTCAGGAAATTTAAGGAGCCAGAGAAATTTGACAAATTCTTTTCTATTGTATGCTATGAATGTGGAGGAAAAGGACATGTCAAGAAGGAATGTCCTACTGCCAAGAGGAAAGAAGGAAAAGCATATCAAGCTACTCTCAGTGATGGTGAATCCGATGTTGAAGCAACTGATGAACAACAAAGTGATTCAGAAGATGTTGTAGCATTGACTATTCGTGATTGTAGCCCCCAACCAGGTATAACAAATTCAATAGATTATTCTACTGATGAAGATAATTCTATGAGTGCAGGTAATATCAGTGAAATATACTCAAAGCTAGCTGATGCATATGAAGAGTTAAAGTTCGAGTATGATACTGCCTTCAGTGAGAACAAGAAGTTGTTATCTCAACTGGCTGACCTCGGAATTTCCTATGATAATCTATCTGCTGAGAAGATTAAAATTCAAAAGGAATTGAAACTTGCTAAGCTCAAAGTAGAGGAACTTCAAGTTGAATGCTCCAAACTTTCTGATGCAAAGACCTTTTTGGCCACAGAAAATCAACAACTTCAAGCTAAATGCAATGAACTCTCTCAAACAGTAAAAGGTAAAAATAAATTGGATTCAGTTCTTTCTTTATGCAAAAGACCTGGTGATCTTTCAGGTATTGGTTACAAGAAGAAAGGGAAGCCAAACAAGTTCAAATCAACCAAGAGAACCTCTGTCAGTGGAGGATATCTTGGTGAAGAATCAAGCAATGCTGCTACTTATAAATATGTGCCTATTCAAGTCAATATTGCACCTCAAGACTCAAGGGATTGCATCTATTGTGGCCTACCTGGTCATCAAGCAGACACTTGTCTAAGGATTGTTCGAGATCTCTTAAATGGAAGACCTGGTTTCTGGCCGTCGTTAGAACTACAGAAGAAGATCCAGATTCGTAAGGCCTGGATACTTAAACATTCTAATCAACAATCACTTGGTCTTGTTGTTGTATCATTGCAGGCACACCATAAAAATACCTTGTGGTATTTTGACTCTGGATGCTCTAGGCATATGACTGGAACCAAGAACATTCTTTAAAACTTCACAGAACAAGATTGTGGAGAGGTGATGTATGGTGATGGTGCTAAAAGCAAAATCACTGGTTATGGTAAAATTGACAAGGGAGTCCTTTCTAATCTTTCTAAAGTTTATTTTGTTGAAGGATTGACTACCAACTTGATTTCTATAAGCCAATTATGTGATGAAAAATCCTTAGTGCTATTTGACATGAATACTTGTTATGTGTTTAAAGACTATAAGTGTATTATGTCAGGCAAAAGGTCTACTAACAATTGTTATATCTTAAAGGAAATAGTAGACATGGCTTTGATTTTGAAAGAAGATATTACAAGCCTATGGCACAAGAGAATGGCACACTTGAATTATCAAACTCTCTACAAATTAAGCATTTCTGGAGCTGTCAAAGGATTGCCCAAACTACAGAACAATTCCAAAATTGTCTGTGAAGGATGTTCCAAAGGAAAACAAACTAAGGCTCAACACAAACGAGTTGATGAAATTACCACAAATCACTGCCTTGAACTTATTCATATGGACTTGATGGGTCCATTAGAAATTGAAAGCCTTAATGGCAAGAGGTATGTACTTGTGATAGTTGATGATTTTTCTAGATTCACTTTTGTTTGTTTTCTCAAATCTAAAGATGAAGCCTTTGAGTATTTTGAGTCTATAAGCCTGAAGATCATGAATCAAAGACAAGGAAAGATCAAAAGGATTAAAACTGATCATGGAAGAGAGTTTGACAATCAACAATTTACTGATTTCTTTAAGCTACATGGAATTGCTCAACAGTTCTCTGCCCCAAAGACTCCTCAACAAAATGGTATTGTTGAAAGGAAGAACAGGACCTTACAGGAGATGGCAAGGTCCATGCTTCATGATAGTACACTTCCAAAGACATTTTGGGCAGAGGCAATCAACACAGCTTGTCATGTTGCAAACAGAGTTTTTTTGAGGCCAAAAACAAACTTCACTCCTTATCAGATATGGTATGATAAACTTCCTAATGTCAAATATTTTCATACATTTGGTTGTCCTTGTCATGTTTACAGTGATCGAGAACAACTTAAGAAGTTCGATGCTAGATCAGAAAAAGGGGTGTTTCTAGGTTATGCTAACAACTCGAGAGCTTATAGAGTATACTTAACTGATAGCAAGAAGGTTATAGAATCTGTGAATGTTTTATTTGAAGATTCTTTATCTAAAGGATTATCTGAAGATGAAGATGGTCTACATTACTTCCCTATTATTGATCCACCATCTGAGGAATCACATGAACCATCAATGGATGCTGATGTAGAAACTGGTGCAGAATCTGAGTCTTTGATTGATACTGAAGAAGAGCAACAACCACTTGACACTACTGATGTTGATAAAAGGAAAGGTCCTAGAACCTTGAAGCATCATTCTAATAGTGATATTATTGGAGGAGTGGATGCACCAAGGCATACCAGAAGCAAGAGAATTGATTACAAGCAACTAGCTGGAATGAATTGCTTCATATCCAAGGTGGAACCAAAAAATGCTACAGAAGCTTTCAAAGATGAGTATTGGATCGCTGCCATGAAAGATGAATTACTTCAATTTGAAAGAAGCTCAGTATGGGAGTTAGTACCACCACCTGACAACTTCAACATCATTGGTACTAAATGGATTTTCAGAAACAAGAAAGATAAGCATGGAAACATAGTCAGAAATAAAGCTAGATTAGTAGCACAAGGCTACACACAAATTGAAGGACTAGACTATGGAGAGACTTATGCACCAGTGGCCAGAATGGATACAGTGAGGATCTTGTTGTCTGTTGCATGCTATTTGGATTTAAAGTTATACCAAATGGATATCAAGACTTCTTTTCTGAACGGGAAAATAAAGGAGGAAATATATGTAGGTCAACCAGCTGGATTTGAAGATCATAAACATCCAGATTATGTTTACAGAGTCAAGGGTGCTCTATATGGTCTTAAGCAAGCACCTCGTGCCTGGTATGAACGGTTGTCACAGTTCCTTGTCAACAACGGTTATACCAGAGGAAATGTGGATAAGACCCTTTTCATTAAGCATTCAGATAAACACATCATAGTTGTTCAAGTGTATGTTGATGACATCATTTTTGGTTCTACTTCAGAAGAACTTAGAAAAGGTTTTATACATGCTATGAAGACAGAATTTGAGATGAGTATGCTTGGAGAATTGCATTATTTTCTTGGACTACAGATTAAACAAGGAAAGGATGGGATATTCTTGTCACAAGAGAAGTATGCAACTAATATGCTCAAGAAGTTTAACTTGGAAGATAGCAAAGTGGCTAGAACTCCTCAGGGTTTGCATGAGAAACTCTCTAAAAGTGATACTAGCAGTGATGTTAATCAAAAGCTCTATAGGAGTATGATAGGTAGTCTTCTCTACCTAACAGCAACCAGACCAGATATCTCATATAGTACTGGAGTATGTGCTATATTTCAATCTCAACCTAAAGAGACACACCTCAAGGCAGCTAAGAGAATCATGAGGTATATTAAGGGAACCATTGGACTTGGAATTTGGTACTCTAAAAGATCATCACTTGATCTTATAGGATACACAAATTCAAACTGAGCAGGCAGCTGTGATGACAGACGTTCAACAACAGGTGGCTGTTTCTACTAGGTGACAATTTAGTTAGCTGGTATTCAAGAAAACAGAACATAGTTGCTCTATCTACAGCTAAAGCAGAATACATAGCTGCTACATGTTGCTGCTCTCAACTTATGTGGATGAAGCAAACTTTGGCAGACTATGGAGTGCATCAAGAGAAATTTGTAGTGCTATGTGATAATACAAGTGCTATAAACATCTCTAAGAATCCTGTGCTTGACAATAGGAGCAAACATATTGATATCAGGTATCATTTCATTAGAGATTTGGTTGAAGATAACATTTGTGATATTCAACATGTAGGGTCGTCAGAGCAACGTGCTGACATCCTAACCAAAGCCATGGAGGGAGATAAGTTTGATAAGCTTAGAACTATTCTGGGCCTAAGTTTCTACACTAATTAAATATCTTTATGCTTTGGCCTTCTTTGTTTTTCTTTGTACACTAACTTTACAGGCCCAAGCACATTAGAGAAGGAATTCGAATAAAGACAAAGTAAAAAAATTGATATAGGAGGATCTTTGATTTGATGTCTGCAGTGTGTCATCATAACCCTGTGACGACTGTAACCGTCCCTTCACCCCTGCAGCTCACGTCGCTCGAAACTGCCATCATTACTTCGCCGTTTCTCCGATTGAATGATCGTGGTTAAACGTTTCGACTCTCTTCCTCTCTTTAAATACTTTGTCTCATTTTTATCTCTACACTACTTCCTTCTTTGTTTTGTCATTTTTTTAGTATTGCAGCTTCCTTCCTTCTCCTTCAAATGGCGTCTTCTTCCCCCAAATCCCCCTTTGAACCTACTACTGATACATCCATTCCACCAAACACTGAAATGTCTGTTGATCCAGTGCAAGTAGTATCCTCTGTTCTTCAAGCCCTTGGTGAATCCTTTGCAAATCCATCCACTACTCAGTTTGGTGAGTCGTCCGAAGGTAATGCTGATGACATCGTCACTGATGTCCTTCCCCTTGAGAGTCTACCACCTGCCGGAGCTCTTCCTGCACCACCTTTACCTGCTCTTCCAGCACCGCAGAAAGAGACCTTCTCTGTTGACTGGGATGATGGAACAACCACTGACTATCCTCAAGGTGATGAGGATAATCTTTTTGATTCGAATGCTCCTGATGATGTTGTCACTGGAGACGAAGAACAACCTAGGAACAACGAGCCTGATCGAGAGGTTACTCCGGAACATCGCCCTGTTGCCCGTACCCCTGTGACTCGTTCCCGCAAAAGGAAAGATAAGAAACCTGCTGTTGAGACAACACAGAAACGACCGAAAAAGATTGGCCCAATGACCGTCAGTGATGCCCTAAATTACAAGTTCTATGACAAGGAAGCTCAGAGATTTTCTAAGGAGCTCAACAATCGTGATTTCATACTAGAGGAGCAGTTTACCCATCCTATGTACAAGGAGTTAGGTTTTTCAAAGTACTTGGAGGATAGCCATCTTCTCTACTGGGCTACTAAATTGGAGGACTATTCTCCTGCCTTGGTTCGCGAGTTCTACGCAAACCTTCATCCTGATGTCATGGATGCTGAGTCGCCTTTTGGAGGGAAGATCTACATCCGAGGCAGAATTCTGGAGATTTTTCCCCAAGTTATTAATTCGTTGGTGAAGGTACAGCTTAACAGCAACCTTGATGATGTGACGAACTACATGCCGAACTCAAACGCTGAAGTGGCTTATGAGATATCCAATACTAAAAGCGTTGGATTTGGACGTGGACAACTTCGCGCTAATCAGCTCACCCTGAAATTCAATTGTCTCTTTCGCCTGTGTAGTGCCAACATCCTACCAACAACCAACGCCAGCCAAGTGTCTTCTCATATGGGTAAACTCATGTTTTGTATTGAAAAGTATCTTAACATGACAAATTTTGGTCTCTCTGTGCTTTCCAAGATGTTAGGTTATACACGCGGATCCATTGGCAAGAATGATCTTCTTCCCTATCCTGCTTTGATCACTCGGTTCTTGAAAAAGAATGGGATCAAAGTTCCTAAAGAAGAGCGAATTCCAATCAAGCAGAACACTCCCTCAACTGACCTGAGAAATGTGCACAATGACATCCTCCTTGGTCCTGCTTTGTCTGGCACGGCATTGGTGAACCATCTAAAGACCATTATTTGACAGAATGAGGAGGTTTCGAATGTCATTTCTGCTGGCCTTCGTATCCGGAAGCAGAACAATAACATGCTGAAGTTGCTTCCCGGTTCATTCCTCCACCCACTGGAGAGGAGGATGATGAGGAGGCTTGATTCATCAAGGGGGAGTATGGTCTCTGCTCACTGCTGACTGTGGTTAATGGGTAATGTTGACAACATTTTAAGGGGGTACTTTCTAAACTGATAACGTTTGATGATATTTTGGGTCTGTAACTAATACTTACTTAACTGCTGGATACTTTTTGAATACTCTTTGCTTGCTGATGATTGCTGATGACTGCTGATGCTTAGACTGTTTTGTGGTTTGACATTATTGGATTTCTATGTCTGATTTTTATGATCTGATTGGTATTTTTAGCTGGTGTTACTCTTATGTTTTGACTACCATTTTTATTGGACTTGATCTATTAACCTTGTTGTTAGTGTGGCATTCTGAATTTTTATTCATCATACTGGTTTGAGACCTATTTGTGATGAATCAACCTCTTCATGAAATGAGGGGGAGATTGTTGGCACTAAACATTTCATGCAGGATCTTTTAGGTGTCGGTGCAACTCACTAACAACAATACAGTGATGTTTTTGATGATCAAGCCTCACCAGCTCCAGGGACTTAAAGACCAAGGCGATTCTCAGTTTATAAATATTCTATTCACTTGTGTCTTTGAGTTAGACTTTGTACTTACTTTCAATCTTCTACACTTTACCGAGAGCAATTAGTCTTGATTAGAAGATATACTCTAGAGTCAAAATGTGTTCTTCATGATTAGATGATTAAGGGTTTGGTTCTTGAGTGAATTAGTGTGTAATTCATTTTTGTATATCTTAGATCGAGTTGTAAATCCAAGAAAGGAATCTTCTTGGAATAGTATAAGGTTCTTGTTCAGGGATGTCAACAAGTTGCAGGAACTACATGATTGTTACAGAGTTTCTAATTAGGGAGATTAGAGGTTGAGGGGGAGTCTTGTCAACTTCTAGATTGAGTTGATAGAAACTAGTTTCGAGTCCTGTAGTCGTTCTTGATCTTTGTTGAAGTATTCTCGCCTGGATTGGAATCCCCCGGATGTAGGACAGGAGGTCCGAACCGGGTCAACAAACGATTGTTCTTATACTTTTCTGCAATCGTGTGTGTGTGATCAGAACCACTCGTTAACACCCTACTCGTTGGGACTGTCAAAAATAGACCACCAGAATGAGACATTTCCACTTTTAGGCCATCGCGGCCTGCATTCCGGCCAAATGGCCTAAATTCGGGCCCGAAATCTTTCTTATCGCCCATTTCCCTAAATCAAAATATCGTGACCCAAAAGTGGAAGGACCTTCTTGTGGATAATTTTAGTTATTATCTCGAAAGAAATTAATTATGACACTGTAACGCCCCGAAAATTTAAAACCATTTTCGTGACGTCACCGCCGTATTAACAATTCTAAACTGTCGATCACTCAGCTTAGATAGTCAATATGAAGCGAGGTATAAATATAAACCTGTATCACAATCAAATAAATGCCAACAAAACAGTAAACTCCAGGAACAGTACACGGCATATCCGGGCGACAAGCCCTGAAATAATGTAATGACATGGCCACACATCCAATACCATAAATAACCAATAAATAAATTATAGGTGACCCACCTATCACATTTAGGAAATAACAAATATTCTCATCAAAGATCAGGCAAAAGCATATAATATTTATTCTAACAACAAATATAGGGAATGCAGCCTAGCTAGTCCGCTCAACCCGAACCCCATCATCGTGCTCTGCGCTATCCATAGGAGGATCTATAAAACAGACAACAACAACAAGGTGTCAGTATAACGTACTGGCAAGGAATAGATATAGCAGGGGAAATGGGGGTACTTTAATAGTAATATTATGCTAATAATAATAACAACAATAATAATAATAACAATATCTAAAGACATAAATAAATACAGGAATTAAACATCACACCGTCCCATACCGGTGCTTCAACGACTGCAATAAAAGATGCATGATGAATGATGAGATGATATGTTATGACCTATAGTGTCTATCTACCCTAAATGCAACACAGAAGAATGTCTAGCGCGCATCCTAATAACAGGGCTGGCATTCTTCCCCATTAAGGCTCCACCTCACCTTAATGGTCGGAAGAGATACCTACAGTGCCCCCGCCGCGAGCACTTCATGCATAATGGGTCAAGTGGACTTACGGAGTGGCATCCCCAAGGATCGAACCACATCTAGCGGGTACTGGCCCAGAGCATCTCGCTCTCGAAAGCCTACATGCCCAGAACATAGTTCTCGAAAGCATAAACACATAATCATCACAATAGGTATGCCCAAGATAATCAATAATCAAGTATGCCCAGTTTAACAACTCGAAAGCATAAACATGATATCTATATACTCGAAAGCATAATATATCACCAATCATAATAATACTAAACGCATGCCCAATCTCATGACTCGAAAACATAAATTCATAATCAATTCTTACGGAATCCGTCCACCCTGCATTCTTTAATTTCCAAGGCAAGATCGCAGGGAATCCGATCACAAGGAAGATCCCAATCTAAGGCAACATGATTATACGCAGGGAATCCGTACACACGAGAGTTCCCAATCTAAGGCAACAATAGACTAATATAATGATAGTCTATTCCTAAGTTCATGACCTAACCCCTATCAAAATGCTATTCTAACCCTTGCCAGTACGTTGTACTGACACCTTGTTGCTGTTGTCTGTTTTATAGATCCTCCTATGCATAGCGCAGAGCACGATGATGGGGTTCGGGTTGAGCGGACTAGCTAGGCTGCATTCCTTATATTTGTTGTTAGAATAAATATTATATGCTTTTGCCTGATCTTTGATGAGAATATTTGTTATTCCCTAAATGTGATCGGTGGGTCACCTATAATTTATTTATTGGTTATTTATGGTATTGGATGTGTGGCCATGTCATTACATTATTTCAGGGCTTGTCGCCCGGATATGCCGTGTACTGTTCCTGGAGTTATGTACTATTTTGTTGGCATTTATTTGATTGTGATACAGGTTTTATACCTCGCTTCGTATTGACTATCTAAGCTGAGTGATCGACAGTTTAGAATAGTTAATACGGCGGTGACGTCACGAAAATGGTTTTAAATTTTCGGGGCGTTACAGTTGGTATCAGAGCGGGTTTGCTCTATTATGTGCTTAAAACTTGATAAAAGCATGCGGTGAGGTGTGTGGGGATTGCATATAGGATAGGCATGCATTGTCACATGCTAGTTAGATTTATTCTTAGGTTGTGGTATTCTGTTATTTACATTGTGCACCTTGTGGATTCGAGCCATGGTTTGCAAGATAACTATGGACGAATAACAAGGATATCCAAAGAGATCTATTCTTCAGTTCTGTTAGCAACTTGTTTAGAAGTTGCTGAATAATTATTTCTATTACGCTACTGTTTGCTTGGTAATTCTGTTAGCTTATTGTATTGTGATAATGTATGGGATCTGCTTTTAAGGTAATTGCAGGTATTGAGTAACAGGACACGCACATCCATGCCATGCAGATATGTGATGATGATCCTTTGTCGGCAGATGATTAAAACATCAGGAGAATAATATCTCAGACATCTATAAATCTTGAAGATGTATATGGTAACTCATCCGGTTGTAGCAATTGACGGATTTAAGATGATATTTAATTCGAGACATCGAATTGAGTATATCGCAGAGATTAGCTGGAGGCGTTGATGCGAGTTAATGGAGCGCAATGCTCTAATGCTGATATATATATATATTTATTTATTGGATATGTTTTATTTCTCAATTCTTTCATTTCATTTTCTTAATTATGAGAAAATGAATATCTCTACTATTTTCGTTGCTTCTTTTGAAGATCCTACTGTGTATGTTTTCGTACCAGTCTTCTCTCAGAGTTAAGTCTCTTATTGGGACATGTACTGCCAATCACTAATGAGGCCATCTGAAATGGTCCTCATTGATACTCTATCAACATTGATATTTTCGGCCGCTTCAAAATTTAATGGTCCGAATTATCCGCTATCTACATTGGTATGTTATCATTGCCTAATTAAACTTTCAAACTTTTCTATCGTTCTCAGAAATTACATGAGAACATTGCCACTGACTTCCTTACATCTTTGGGAAGTTTCTTGAGTATCGGTACGAGTCAGCTTTTTCCTCTTATCTAGAATTCATTGTTTTTAAGTTTGTACTACTACTTACTTTTTATTCGGAGTAGGGTCGTTGCGTAACGGGCATTATGTTAGTGCCTTCTATTCTCTACCGATCTATTATCCCTATAATAGATTGGAGCCTCTACCAATCATCATGATTTCTTCTGCTAATCCGAGTCATCTCGTAACTGGTTCACTTATTTAATTATATTTGCTCCGTTATAAAATGACTTCCGTCTCAGTATCCTTACTTCCGCAAACAACGATTTTAGTTGTTCGCATCCTTTCTACTTATATCGGAAGATTTTGACTCCCGACATAATTCAGAATTTACCATACTCTTGGTAATTCGATCTCACCTTCTTCTTGGTGTTGGAGTTTGTTCATTCTTTTTGTGATGCGGATTTATCCCAAGACGAGGAATCCTATGGAACTGTTGAGAGAAGCCATTTGGAGGAGGAGAGAAGCCATTGTTGGAAGCTTGAAGCTTGATGGTGTAAAAGAACCAAAGGTAAGGGTTACACTTTCAATTTTCCCCAATTTTCCCTTGTTCTCTTTCCTTCTTCCCATTCTTGATTTGGAGTTTGAAATCGGGACTGTGGGGGTGGTGGTGCCGCCGCGTCGGTGGCGAGGTGAAGGGAGGACGGAGGAGACGCCGGTGGTGGTGGTGGTGGCGTCGCGCCACCGCGACGTCTGGAGCAGCAGCGCGCTGCTGCCCGCTGCGTGGAGGAGCAGCGCACAGCGCTGCTGTGCTGCTGCCGGCGTGGCGGCGACGGTGGTGATGTGGCAGTGGTTGCATGGTGGTGTTGGTAGTCGGTAGTGGTGTCGGGTGATTTAGTATTTTGATTGTGTTATTTGGATTTCATGTCTTGTGTGGTTAATTGTTTGCATAATCCTAATTGCTCATAGTGTGTGTTTAATAGCTTGTTAATGATTCAAGGAGTCAAATATTGAGAATGATTTTTTATGGGCATTCTTGAATTCTAGTACAATTGGACCTTTGAGAATTTTGGTCCCTTAATAGTCAAGATCCAGTTACGGTTGTTTACGGTGTGTTCTAACTACGCAGATATGAAAGCAGTAAATGAACACAAACAATTTGATGATCCAGTTCGGTCTTGCGACCTACGTCTGGGGGATACCAATCCAGGTGACTCCACTAGACTGAAAATCACGAACACAGACTCACTATCCAAAACCTAACTCAAGATCAACCTCAACACTAGATGAACAAACCTAGTTGAGCAGACGTCGTTGGAACTCCCCCTCAACACGTCTGTAGGGACTCCCCTAATTGCAATCTTCAAGGCAGGATCTCAGTCCGTCATTCGCCTATGACTTCCATCTCTTCACCGGATTGCTCCAGATTCTTTGAATTGTAGAACGCTCAAATATCTCCAGATATCATCGATGTAAACTCTTTCTTGATACACGGTTCTTCACAAAATATACAATCAAATCTTGAAGAACATTCAAAAGTCTCTCTCTCTAACTTTCTGTAATCTAAAGAATGAAAATACTTCTAAGTGTAAACTATATCTCGATTACAGACTCTGCAACTTAAATAACAAAATACAAATGAACTTCAACAGAGGTAACTGTCTGTCGTTGTTATCGGAATGTGCTAACACCTGTAGATCATCTCAATGAAAAGTACATAGTTAGGTTGTCAACACAATGTATTAACAATCTCTCCCACATTTCATGGAGATGATGATCCATCAAACAAGGTGTCTATAAAAAATGCAAGCAGTAAGCAATTCAGATCATGATAATTAAGCACATCAAACAATATAGCAAAATATCAACAAAGTAAAGTTTCAATCAAGACGACAGTTTTAGAGATTCAATAGTCCATCACAGTTCATCCACAAGCAAACAAACACAATCAGCAAAATATAGTGTCATCAGCACAAAGTTTAAACATCCATCAGTCAAATATCCATCAGACAATCACCAAAAACCATTAAAAAGTTTAGTCAGAAAAGTGTTACCAAAATGTACCAACAACCATACCACACCGAGACGACCTCCACCAAAATAGACGCCACCAGCTTTTGTTTCTCCCCCTTGATGGATCAAACAACTCCATCAGAAGAATCCTCTTCCTCATCAGCAAATGGATTTTGCTCCTCAGAACGAGCTCCACTTGAAGAGGCCTTGCAAGTTAGGGAGAGAGATCCGGGAAGCATACTCATAATCTGTGCAATCATGCGGTTGGTAGCAATGGCTTTCGGCTGATTTTGGTCTGCTTGTCACTCAAAGCAAGCAACTCAGACTTGATCTGCAGTATTAGATCAGTGCCAGACGATGATGGTCCTTCCTTGAAGTCATTATGCTTATCACAAAGCTCATTGGAAGGAGAATGCACATTAATCTTGATCAGGTCATCCTTCTTTGTCTTAATGCCATTTTGATGCAGCAACAGTGTGATAAGGCCGGGGTATGGTAAACTAGAAGACTTGGTGATTAAATCACGAGTATAACCTAGCATACGTTTCAAAACCAGAAGACCAAAATTCATAAGTTCTATTCCAGAATCAATGCAAAACAAAATTTTACCCATCTCCAGTGAAGGTTGTGAAGCATTGGATGTTGGTAGGATGTTCGCACGACACAGATAGAACAAGCAGTGGAATTTCATAGTCATGTCTGAAACGCTGCATTTATGTCGACCAAAATCAAAAGCTCTCTGATTTGAAATTGTATAGGCAATGTCAGCAGGGGAATGAGGAAGATACTCCAGCGGGTCTCCGAGATCGTCGTTTGTTGCAAGTTCTAACAACGCATTGATCACACCAGGGGTTAAATCAATAAACTTGCCTCTAATATACATCTTACCGAACCATTGAGATTTCTTGTTCAGAACATCGGGGTGTAAGTTGGCGTAGAACTCTCTGACCAGTGTTGGAGAGTAAGCTTTAAAAACCCTTGCCCACTTCAGCAAATGTCTTTCCTCAAGAAACTCATCAAACCCTAGGTCGGTGTAAGTAGCATGGACGAAGGTCTCATCTGGAATGAATTTCCTGTTGACAAGATTTTTGGTCCCGAACAACATCATTTCCTTAGTGAAATAGGTCATGTTGAACGCTCGTTGAGATTGTAGATCCCTCCGTGACTTCTCTGGTGTCCTTCGAGTCCTTGGTCGTTTCGCATGTGTACCAACATCACTGGTCGAGGTGCTCTGCTTCTTTTTCTGGGTAGATCTGGTAGTAGATCGTCGGACCTCTGTTCCAACACCAGCTTGATCAGGAACCTCTGGTTCGTCGTGCGGTAGAATGTGATCTTCTTCTTCCTGGACGTGTTCGGCTCCAGCATCAGTACGATTTGGAGGATTTTCAGTGGGGTTTTCAGTGAATTCTCCAGTAGGGTTTGAAGTAGGATCCTGAGGAGGATTTTGAACTGGACTACGAGGAGGAGTAGGAAACATAGTAATAATAGGCTCAGCATTCTCAGCAAATTCGGTAATTTGATTTTCGGCAGTGGTTTGGGTTGTGTTTTCAGGCGTGGCATTTTTTTCCTCAACAACATTCTCACTAGGGTTTAGATTTTCGGAAGTAATCGGTGGCTCTGAGGTAATAGGGGCTGATTCAGAAGCCTTTTCAGGAAGATTAGTCGAGGAAGATGAAGCCATTTCTGTGTGTAATCTGAAAAACTCAAACTCAAAGCTCAAGTGTTATAAAGTGAAAACTCAAACTACTGATTTAAAGAGAGAAAAACCGAAGGCGAAGAGGCGAGAGAGACGACGGTTTCCCTTTGACGTGCGACGTGACTGAAAGGCGTCAGTTTGCAGTCATTATTACTTCAAGGACGATGGTTGCGCAAATTCTATCCAAAAATGAATTGGGCCTACAAAACTCATGGGCTAGATCAAGTGTAAAATTTAAAATAAACATAGACTTTGATTAGATTTAACTAGAATAGCAAAGGTCCATAATAGATCTAAGTGTTTCAAACCTTTCACCGTCGAGTGCTTTAGTAAGGATGTCAGCACGTTGTTCCAACGTCCCAATATGTTCAATGTTGCACACACCCTCTTAAACCAAGTCTCTTATGAAATGATACCTTATATCAATATGTTTGCTGCGACTATGTATGTAACACCCCGGTTTTTGGTCACCCAGGTCGGGATGTCACCGCCACATCTCCCTAGTAAGACACGGTTTCTCCGAGCTTACTAAAGAGATGCAAGGCTAGGTATTGCAGTATTTAAAAACATTTAAATCATTCAAAATAGCCCATACAATATAATTCGAACATAATAATAGCATAGCGCAGCGGAAATATTTGGTTTAGTACAGTATCGCAGCGGAAAATATAAAAAGGGCCGACATGGCCAAAACACGGGTTAAACAGGCCCGTTCATAATATAATCTAAAATACGAATTTAAAAGCAAAATAACATTTCCCAAAATCCCATGCATGATTCGTGCTCACACATGCTCATTCCACATATTCTGTAAGAAAAGGAATAAAAACGGTTTGGTCAGCAAATTTGCTGAGTAAGTTAACACATTCATGATCGTAGGGTTTAAAAGCCATTAATTGAATAACTTACTAAAAGCATGATAGTAACATAATATTTAATTTCATCTAATCAACTATCCAATAGCATAATTTATCTCAGGGCTCTACTTAATAACACATATCGCATGGTTTAAGATAATAGCCATAATTTAAATAAAGCATTTAAATAATTTAATTGGACAACAACATAATTTAATCTAATTTAATTTAATTTAGAATCCCCATTACAATCCCGATTTGGTATTTCAAAGTTTCACGATAGCATCGCGATGTCAACAAGTTTAGCCGGTAGCCCGGCGGCC
Source organism: Hygrophila difformis (assembly GCA_030278955.1). Classification (NCBI taxonomy): domain Eukaryota; kingdom Viridiplantae; phylum Streptophyta; class Magnoliopsida; order Lamiales; family Acanthaceae; genus Hygrophila; species Hygrophila difformis. Next base: position 17,744,957 of record JAOANR010000015.1, on the reverse strand, counting down.
GCAACCGTATCAGTCATACCCAGTACCACTCCGGAGCCTCGGGAAACCCATGCGGATATTCACGAGAGTGTAGGCTCTATATTTCGCCGTTTTGGCAATATCACATTTCAAGTTTAGCGCGCGGGGTCACCATCGTCCATTACGGCACGAAGTGAATCGTTAGGGGGCACCCTGCAGAGCACTCACCCCTAATTTTAATTTATCAAGTTTGTAAGGGGATTTAATTTTTAGAATCTGACTTCAATTGTATTTATTTAAAAATAGTATCTCAACTCGTTTCAACCCTAAAGGTTAATTCCATGTTTCAACAAGATTTCAAGATTTTGTTTCCGGTAAACCACAGTTTACTCCAAAATTCGTCAAAAATCTGATTTAGTTCCAAAAATTCCAAAATTTCATATCTGACTCAGAAACGTGATAATCTACAACTTTTGTGTTTTAACGTTTTCAATCCGAGATACCTAAATAGGTCAAAATCACCAATTTTCGCAGAAGACCAAATCTGTCCGAATTTAATGTATCACAGTTTAAAGATTTCGAATTCTACTATAGCAATTCAACTCCAAATTTGATGAAATTTGATAGAGATCATCTTAAGACAATTATCTACGACTTTCACGTTCGGCCAAAGATCTAAAACAGTCTAGATCCTATGTCAAAAACGTGATCAAGATCATTCCTAAATTCTGTTCAAGATTTCAAGATCTAGATTCAAACAGCTTGGTTTCGGTGGGTTTTCACATATCAAATCAACTCCAAAAATTCTCAAAATTTTACAGTAGCTAGATCTAAGTCTTAGGAACGTTTTTCGTGTTTTAAGTTTTTCCGTTTGAGTTTGTTTTAAGGTTCGGAAAAATTCACCAAATCTGTTGCGTCGGTAGAAAGTATAAATTGACAGATTTTCGATTTCTTGATAATCTTTTAGTTTGAATGTTTTAATTCATCCCAAAACCATGTAAGAGTTAACTTACGGAGTTTATGAACGTCCGGGACCGTCTATTCGAAGGCGTGGCTTCCCGTCCACCTTTTCTCCTCTCCGTTCGTCGGGTTCTACGATCTAGATCCAATACGGGGTGTAGAAAGAAAAAGGAGATGATTAGGATTCGTTTTCAAATCGTTTATTGAATAAAGATTGGATCGAGACTTACCACAACTATGGAGATCTGTAGAAAAATTTGTCCAACAGCGTTCGTCTTGGTTTCGTGCCTCCGACGACTCCGGATTTAGGGTTTCGAATGTATAGAAGGTTGTAGAGTTTTGTAAACTTGTTCGGGGCTCCCAAGGGGTTTATTTATAGATTTCCCAAGCCCTAGGGCGTCCAACATCTGACCTAAAGGTCTTGGGTCGAGAGATGTTCAACCGAAAGTCGAAAAATCCGCGTTCGGGTGAGAGATTCACGCAACGGGCGAATCTGTCGTGTGGCGCGGTCGTGGCGCGCTCTCCCTTGTTTGACCGCGCGGCCACCGCGCGACACTCGCCTGGACTTCGGTCCGGGCGGGTCGTGCGATCCGTCGTGCTTTTCTGCCTCTCTTTCGGGTTTCTATCCCTCTATGCTCCCGAATTCCGATTTCCGGGGTATATTCGGGTTTCTACTTTCTCTCTAAATTTATTCTCGGGTCTAATTGGATGTTTTGGACTCGAATCCTCGAGTTCATTAGTGTCGGGTTTCGGTGTACAATTTATTTACCTTTTTTCTATTTAATTAAATTCCTTTAATTCCTTTTTAAGTTAAAATCTCATTTCTCATTTCCTTATATTTATTTATTTATTTATTTGCTGGATTCATTTATTTATTGTATTTATTGTTTATTTATTTAATTATTGTTTTATTTTATGATGGAAAATTCACGGGTATTACAGTCTACCCTCCTTAAGAATCAACTTCGTCCTCGAAGTTGTCTTTCGGCTTTTCTCGTGCTAAAGGTCTTGTGTTTGTTTTATATGTTGTGACTGAACTTAGAATTAAAACTTCTAAGCTGCCTACGTACCCGGTAAAGGGATCAAGCCATAACGTAGTTCAACAATTTACAAAAGTGCATGAAAAAAAAATAGGTGGTATGACATCCTCTCCCCCTTAAGATTGCAGTTATGTCCCCATAACTGTGTCGGTATCGGTTTGGAACAATGTCGGGTATCGTTCTCTCATGTCGGATTCTACTTCCCAAGTTGCCGTCTCACTTTCGTGGTTTGACCAAAGAACCTTGATCATTTTGACGGTTTTGTTCCTCGTTACTCGTTCCTTAGTATCGAGAATACGCACTGGGACTTCTTCGTAAGTCAAATCTTCATCGAGCTCAATTATCTCCGGTTGAAGTACATGTGTCGGGTCCGGCACATACTTCTTTAGTTGCGAGACATGGAAGACATTATGAACTCGATCTAAGTGTGGCGATAAAGCCAATCGGTAGGCTAGAGTTCCGACTCGTTCTAGAATTTCGTAAGGTCCTATGTATCGAGGACTTAACTTCCCTCGTTTGCCAAAGCGCATCACCCCCTTCATGGGTGATATCTTTAGCATGACTCTATCTCCCACTTGAAATTCTAGGTCTCGTCGTCTCACGTCGGCATAACTCTTTTGACGGTCTTGTGCGGCTTTCATCTTCCCTTGAATCACTTTGATTTGTTGAGCCATGTCTTCGATAAGTTGTGGTCCCACTACCACGGACTTATCGTTTTCTTCCCAGCTCAACGGGCTTCGGCACTTTCGTCCATACAACGCCTCGAAAGGTGCCATGCCGATGCTAGCATGGTAGCTATTATTATAGGAAAACCCAATCAAGGGTAAATGAGATTCCCAATTTCCTTTGAATTCCAACACACATGCTCTCAGCATGTCTTCTAGTGTTTGGATTGTTCTATCGGTTTGACCATCCGTCATCGGGTGGAATGCGGTGCTCATTTTGATTTGAGTACCGAGAGCTTTTTGTAACTCCGTCCAGAAATGAGAGACAAATCTACTGTCTCTATCGGAAATGATATCATGTGGTACTCCATGTCGTCGTACCACATTATCAATGTAGGCTCGGGCCAATTGGTCCATAGTCCATGTGTCTTTCATTGGGATAAATATGGCTGTCTTCGTTAGCCTATCCACAATCACCCAAATCTTGTTCATGCCTTTAGGTGATCGGGGTAATCCCGAGACAAAGTCCATTGAGATGCTATCCCACTTCCAACTTGGAACCTCTAGTGGTTGCATCAATCCTAAGGGTTTATGTCGCACTGCCTTAACCTTTTGGCAGGTGAGACATCTCGCCACGAAATTTGCCACTTCCTTCTTCATTCCCGGCCACCAATAGATCTTCTTCAGATCTTTGTATAGCTTGTCACCTCCGGGATGTACGGAATATGGCGTGTTGTGCCCTTGCTCCATCAACCTTAGTTTCAACTCGGCACATTTAAGAGGCACACACCATCTCCCTTTAAAACGGATGCTTCCATCCTCGTGGACAGCAAATCCTATTGCCTTTCCTTCGGCAATATACCCTTTTATCTTCTTGAGTTTCGGGTCGCCCGGTTGAGCGAGTCGAATCTCGTCCAATATTGGAGTTTCTACGACCATGGCATTGACCGTTTCTCTCACTGTGCCAGGATGCACAAGTTCTAACTCCAATCTTGCCAATTCCAAGTACAATGCCGGCGGAATTACCAACGAGTTTGTCACGTGTTGGGTTTTCCGACTTAGGGCATCGGCTACCACATTCGCCTTCCCCTCGTGGTATGCTATCTCTAAATCGTAGTCTTTAATAAGTTCCAACCACCTTCGCTGTCTCAAATTCAACTCCTTCTGAGTGAATATATATTTCAAGCTCTTGTGGTCGGTGAACATTCGACACTTCCGCCCATAAAGATAATGTCTCCATATCTTTAGAGCGAAAACGACCGCTGCCAACTCCAGGTCGTGGGTCGGATAATTTTCCTCGTGAGGTTTTAGTTGGCGTGATGCATAGGCTACGACTCTCGAGTCTTGCATCAAGACACAACCTAAACCTTCCTTCGAAGCATCACTATATACTTCGACGTCACCATTCTCTGATGGTAATGTTAATACGGGTGTGGTTGTGAGTCGTTTCTTCAGCTCTTGAAACGCAGTCTCACACGCTTCGGTCCACTCGTATTTTGCTCCTTTCTTCAGTAGCTAGGTCAAAGGACGTGCAATCCTTGAAAAGTCCTTCACAAATCGTCTATAATACCCGGCTAATCCAAGGAAACTCCTTATTTCCGTTGGACTCTTCAGAGTTGCCCACTCCGTCACGGCAGAAACTTTTGCCGGATCCACTGATACTCCATCAGCGGATACTATGTGTCCGAGGAATGCCACTTCTTTCAGCCAGAAGTCACATTTCGACAGCTTGCCGTATAGCTGATTTCTTCGCAAGATTTCTAACACTTGGTGTAGGTGTTTTGCATGCTCTTCCTCGCTCTTTGAGTAGATCAAGATGTCGTCGATGAACACTACGACGCACTGATCTAAAAATTCTCGGAACACGTTGTTCATGAGATTCATGAACATGGCCGGAGCATTTGTTAACCCGAAGGATAACACTGTGAACTCGTAATGGCCATATCGCGTTCGAAATGCCGTCTTCGGAATGTCCTTCTCGGCGATCCTCAATTGATGATACCCAGATCGCAAATCGATCTTCGAGAATACTGAAGCTCCCTTCAGTTGATCAAACAGATCCTCTATCCTCGGTAGGGGGTATTTATTCTTAATGGTCACTTGGTTTAGTCCTCGGTAATCTATGCAAAGACGTAGTCCTCCGTCTTTCTTCTTGACAAATAAAACCGGTGCTCCCCAAGGGGATGTACTCGGTCTTATGTAACCTTTTCCTAATAGTTCCTCGAGTTGTTCCTTTAGCTCCTTCATTTCCAGGGGTGCCATCCGGTACGGAGCTTTCGAGACAGGCTCTGTCCCCGGAATGAGATCTATCGTGAATTCAAGATCTCTCTCAGGTGGCATGCCCGGAACGTCTTCAGGGAATACGTTCGGGTATTCTCTTACCACTGGTATGCTATCAACCTTGTTTCCTTCCGCCTCAAGGTTGTGCACATAGCACGCATATAGTTCATACCCCTTACGCATCAAGTTACTTAATTTGAGTGCACTAACGATTTTGTTACTTTTCTTAGGGGGTTGAGAGTAAAAGATAACTCTCTTTCCCCTACTTTTTGACAAGGTGATCTTTTGCTTTTGGCATTCGATCACCGCCTTATACTGGGACAACCAATCCATCCCCAGTATGATGTCAAAGTCTCGTAAGTTAAATTCTACTAAGTTCGCGAAGAATTCTACGTTCTTTATCACTGTAGGAATTCCGTTATATCGTTTAGAGCAAGACACTACTTCTCCAGAAGGCAATTGAATTCCTAAGCTAATTACCTCGCACTCAGGTAGATCTAACTCAGGCACTATCCTTGATGCTATAATAGAGCAACTAGCTCCAGAATCAAATAGAATTCTAAGGGGCGTATTCAACACATAAAATGTACCTGCCATCACTTCTCCTTGCGCAGGCACGTCCGCTTGGTTCATCACGTTCAGCCTCCCCATAGGGCGTCCCTGATTGCCCTGTTGATTCGCATTCGGCTGCTGATTTTGTTGCTGGTTTTGATTCTGAGGGGGCGGAGGTCGTTGGTTCTGGTTCTGGTTTTGCGGCCTATTTTGAGGGGGTCTGTACCCTTGGTTATTCCCGTTTCGCCCGTTTTGATTTTGAGGCTGTTCTTGCCCCGCGACCAAATCGTCCCTTCTCGTTATGTTCTCGAGCCTAGTTCGGCAATCCCGTCGAATGTGACCCATTCGACCGCATCGGTAACAGGCGCCTTGTTGCGGGCATCCCCTTGCCAGATGGGGTCGTCCACATCGCGGGCAAGGCGGTACCGGTTCTTCTTGGTTGAACCTCCTCCCAGTGTTGTTTTGTTGGGGCCTATTCGACCCTCTGCGCTGCTCGTTCCTTCCAGTGTTGTTCTCGTTTCTTGAGTCTCGGCTTCTCTTATCTTGAGGACCCCTGCTGGACTCCCCACTCACCCTTCTTTTCAGCTGCTGCACGCGTGCTACCGCCACGGCGCGGTCATACACAGCTTGCAAATCAGGGTAGTGTACCCCCGCGATCACCTCGCGCACGGACAGGTTCAGTCCCATCTCGAACTTATGTGCCTTTTCTGCATCAGTAGGCACTAGCGTTGGTGCGAACCTCACCAGCTCCTTGAAGCGTGTGTAGTATTCCTGCACCGTTTGGCTTCCTTGCTTCAGCGACAGGAACTCTTCGTACATGGCAGCTTTAGTACTCAAGGGATAGAATCGATCCCTGAGTAGTTCCATCATCTCCATCCACGAGTAGGGCTCGTCATCTTCAGTCAGTTTAGCTTGAGTGGCCTGCCACCAGTCGTCGGCCTCGCCTCCCAAGTAGTACGAAGCGACGTGCACTCTTTCTCCTTCCGGACATTTAACTGCTCCCAGCAGCTTGTCGAAGGTCCGGATCCACTCTTCCAGTTTAGCTGGATCCTCCTCACCAGCATAGTGGGGCGGCTGGTAAGGATTCACCATCGCCAGGTAGTTAGGGCGAGCTTGGGGCGGAGGTACCGCCGCAGCTTGACCCTGGTTGACTTGCGCGTTTCTGAGCGCAATCAACACTTCCTCTATCGTCCTAAGACGATCGCCCACATTGTTCGGTGCGGGGGCGTCCTGCGCACCTTGGGGTTGTTCCATCTCAGGTTGAATTGGTTCAGTGACGTTCGGTGGTGTCTCAGTAGGTGTTTCAGTGGTGGTTTGGGGAGCGGGTTGGGTTCTGCCTCTTCCTCTTCCTCTGGGTGCCATTCTGGTATAAATAGGATAGATTAGGACTGGTGAATTTAGCATATAGTCTAAGCGATTTCTATAAATGTATATGTGTGTTGCAATTTAGCACGTGGTGCTTTGTTCAAACTAAGAAGCGTACGACGCCTCGGGGGTTTTATTTTATTTCGAATTTTTTTTTCATGCGGACAGATCTGTCCGAAAGTATTTTTTTTTTCGATTTATAAAATAAATCGGGCATTTTATTTCCTCAAAAGAAATTTTAGTACAAAAGTAGAAATACTTTCTTAGCAAAATAATATCTAACAACAGAATCTCTAGTGTCTCATGACGTCCTCCGGTGGGATAGCAGGATCTTCCTCCGGATCTTCCTCCTCCGAACTCGGCGGCAGTAGCTCGTCAAAGATAGTGTTTAAGTCCTGCCCGTGGGCATCGATGTATTCTTTTAGTATTAAGTTTTGCGTAGTGAGGGTTTGGACTTGGCGTTCGAGTTGGTTTATGCGGTGATGATCCGCCTCTCTCAAGTTGCCCATGTGATGTAAATTGGCCTCCAATTGAGCCATACGGTACTTCATTTGCTCTAGGGTTTGGTGGGAATCGAGATGAACACTCATCATCCTGACCATCAACTGCATCATGTCTTAACTAGCCATCTAGCGCAAGCAAGAGATCTAAGTTAATATTCGCCAAGATTCTAAGTTCAATTCGCCAAGATTCTAGGTTCAATTCGCCAAGATTCTAAGTTCAAGTTTCGCCAAGATTCTAAGTTCATCGAAGAGATGCAATATGCAAATGCAAATGATGATTCCCCCCAATAATAATTTAATGCACCACATATATATATATTTTTCCATGGGTTTTAAAATAAAAATTTTCCATGGAAATAATACTTTAAATTTAAAATAATAGTCAAAATACTAATAGTAGTTTAAAAATAATAATGGTTTAAAAATAATAGTTTTTTAAAAAAAAATTGCCGGGCTCTGATACTAACTTGTAACACCCCGGTTTTTGGTCACCCAGGTCGGGATGTCACCGCCACATCTCCCTAGTAAGACACGGTTTCTCCGAGCTTACTAAAGAGATGCAAGGCTAGGTATTGCAGTATTTAAAAATATTTAAATCATTCAAAATAGCCCATACAATATAATTCGAACATAATAATAGCATAGCGCAGCGGAAATATTTTGTTTAGTACAGTATCGCAGCGGAAAATATAAAAAGGGCCAACATGGCCAAAACACGGGTTAAACAGGCCCGTTCATAATATAATCTAAAATACGAATTTAAAAGCAAAATAACATTTCCCAAAATCCCATGCATGATTCGTGCTCACACATGCTCATTCCACATATTCTGTAAGAAAAGGAATAAAAACGGTTTGGTCAGCAAATTTGCTGAGTAAGTTAACACATGCATGATCGTAGGGTTTAAAAGCCATTAATTGAATAACTTACTAAAAGCATGATAGTAACATAATATTTAATTTCATCTAATCAACTATCCAATAGCATAATTTATCTCAGGGCTCTACTTAATAACACATATCGCATGGTTTAAGATAATAGCCATAATTTAAATAAAGCATTTAAATAATTTAATTGGACAACAACATAATTTAATCTAATTTAATTTAATTTAGAATCCCCATTACATTCCCGATTTGGTATTTCAAAGTTTCACGATAGCATCGCGATGTCAACAAGTTTAGCCGGTAGCCCGGCGGCCGCAACCGTATCAGCCATACCCAGTACCACTCCGGAGCCTCGGGAAACCCATACGGATATTCACGAGAGTGTAGGCTCTATATTTTGCCATTTTGGCAATATCACATTTCAAGTTTAGCGCGCGGGGTCGCCATCGTCCATTACGGCACGAAGTGAATCGTTAGGGGGCACCCTGCAGAGCACTCACCCCTAATTTTAATTTATCAAGTTTGTAAGGGGATTTAATTTTTAAAATCTGACTTCAATTTTATTTATTTAAAAATAGTATCTCAACTCGTTTCAACCCTAAAGGTTAATTCCATGTTTCAACAAGATTTCAAGATTTTGTTTCCGGTAAACCACAGTTTACTCCAAAATTCGTCAAAAATCAGATTTAGTTCCAAAAATTCCAAATTTCATATCTGACTCAGAAACGTCAAGATCTACAACTTTCGTGTTTTAACTTTTTCAATCCGAGATACCTAAATAGGTCAAAATCACCAATTTTCGCAGAAGACCAAATCTGTCCGAATTTAATGTATCACAGTTTAAAGATTTCGAATTCTACCATAGCAATTCAACTCCAAATTTGATGAAATTTGACAGAGATCATCTTAAGACAATTATCTACGACTTTCATGTTCGGCCAAAGATCTAAAACAGTCTAGATCCTATGTCAAAAACGTGATCAAGATCATTCCTAAATTCTGTTCAAGATTTCAAGATCTAGATTCAAACAGCTCGGTTTCGGTGGGTTTTCACATATCAAATCAACTCCAAAAATTCTCAACATTTTACAGTAGCTAGATCTAAGTCTTAGGAACGTTTTTCGTGTTTTAAGTTTTTCCGTTTGAGTTCGTTTTAAGGTTCAGAAAAATTCACCAAATCTGTTGCGTCGGTAGAAAGTATAAATTGACAGATTTTCGATTTCTTGATAATCTTTTAGTTTGAATGTTTTAATTCATCCCAAAACCATGTAAGAGTTAACTTACGGAGTTTATGAACGTCCGGGACCGTCTATTCAAAGGCGTGGCTTCCCGTCCACCTTTTCTCGTCTCCGTTCGTCGGGTTCTACGATCTAGATCCAATACGGGGTATAGAAAGAAAAAGGAGATGATTAAGATTCGTTTTCGAATCGTTTATTGAATAAAGATTGGATCGAGACTTACCACGACTATGGAGATCTGTAGAAAAATTCGTCCAACAGCGTTCGTCTTGGTTTCGTGCCTCCGATGACTCCGGATTTAGGGTTTCGAATGTATAGAAGGTTGTAGGGTTTTGTAAACTTGTTCGGGGCTCCCAAGGGGTTTATTTATAGATTTCCCAAGCCCTAGGGCGTCCAACATCTGACCTAAAGGTCTTGGGTCGAGAGATGTTCAACCGAAAGTCGAAAAATCCGCGTTCGGGCGAGAGATTCACGCAACGGGCGAATCTGTCGTGTGGCGCGGTCGTGGCGCGCTCTCCCTTGTTTGACCGCGCGGCCACCGCGCGACACTCGCCTGGACTTCGGTCCGGGCGGGTCGTGTGATCCGTCGTGCTTTTCCGCCTCTCTTTCGGGTTTCTATCCCTCTATGCTCCCGAATTCCGATTTCCGGGGTATATTCGGGTTTCTACTTTCTCTCTAAATTTATTCTCAGGTCTAATTGGATGTTTTGGACTCGAATCCTTGAGTTCATTAGTGTCGGGTTTCGGTGTACAATTTATTTACCTTTTTTCTATTTAATTAAATTCCTTTAATTCCTTTTTAAGTTAAAATCTCATTTCTCATTTCCTTATCTTTATTTATTTATTTATTTGCTGGATTCATTTATTTATTATATTGTTTTATTTTATGATGGAAAATTCACGGGTATTACAATGTAGAACGGGGTTCTTTGAGATTTTAATAGCACTTGTATTGTCGCAATAAACCTTGAAGTCATCCTTCTTGATCCCATAATCACTCAAAACTTGTTTCATCCACATCAATTGTGAGCAGCAGCAAGTTGCAGCTATATACTCGGCTTCCGCTGTAGAAAGTGCAACTATGTTCTGCTTTCTAGAAAACCAACATACAAGGTTATTCCCTAGATAAAAACAGCCTCCCGTTGTTGACTGTCTGTCATCACAACATCCAGCCCAATCCGAATCTGTGAACCCTATCAAATCCAAACTTGATCTTTTAGAAAACCAAATCCCTAATCCAATAGTTCCTTTCACATATCTCATGATATGTTTAACAGCTTTCAAATGCACTTCCTTAGGATTTGCTTGAAATCTAGCACAAAATCCCGTGCTAAAAGATATGTCTGGTCTAGTAGCTGTTAAGTAAAGTAAACTGCCAATCATACTTCTATATAATTTCTGATCTACACTTGCTCCTTGATCATCCTTTGAGAGTTTCTGTTGTTGACCTTGAGGAGTCCTAGCAACCTTACTATCTTCCAACTTAAATCTCTTTAGCATATTTCGTGCATACTTCTCCTGACTAAGAAACATCCCATCTTTCAGTTGCTTCACTTGTAGTCCTAAGAAGTGAGTCAACTCTCCTAATATGCTCATTTCAAACTCAGACTGCATGGCTTTAACAAAGTTGTTTCTGAGATGTTCTTACGTCACTCCAAAAATAATATCATCAACATATACCTGAGCAATTATGAAGTGGTTGTCTTCATGCTTTACAAACATCGTCTTATCAGCTTCTCCCCTCTTATAACCATTATAAATGAGAAATGAAGACAATCGATCATACCAAGCTCTAGGAGCTTGCTTTAGTCCATAAAGTGCACCCTTCACTCGATATACATGATATGGTCTAGATGGATCTTCGAAACCAGCAGGCTGTGCCACAAAGATCTCTTCTTTGATCTTCCCATTTAAGAAAGCTGTTTTGATATCCAATTGATACAACTTAAAATCCATAGAGCATGCAAATGCTAATAAAATTCGAACAGCTTCCATCCTTGCAACAGGTGCGAACGTTTCACCATAATCCAAACCTTCTATTTGTGTGAAACCTTGAGCTACTAGGCGAGCATTATTCCTTATAATGTTCCCTTGCTCATCAGTCTTATTCCTAAAGACCCATTTTGTACCAATAACATTGATGTTCTGTGGTTGTTCTACCAACTCCCAAACATCATTCCTTTGAAACTGGATCAACTCATCTTGCATGGCTGCTATCCAATATTCGTCTTTAAGAGCTTCTGAAACATTCTTAGGTTCCACTCTAGATATAAAGCAGTTTAATCCAGCTAATTCTTTGTAATTACCTTCTTGCTTCTAGTCAGTCTTTGAGCACTAGGATCACCTATAATATCTTGCTGTGAGTGATGCTTTAGAGTCCTTGGACCTCTTCTCTTATCAGATATAAATCTTTAGAACTTAAATCAGCATCCTCTAAGTTTTCTTCATGATCAGCATCTCCTTCATCATCAATGACTATTCCTTCAGACTGTTGTTGACTGGATGTACCAACATCAGTGTTGTCTGAGGCAGTATCAGTACTAGGAACAATATCATCATCATCCTTTCTAGGTAAGGCATACTTATCCTCAAATAGAACATTTACTGATTCAGTAACCTTTCTGGATTGAATCAAATAAACTCGATAAGCTCTAGAATTGTTAGAATATCCCAAAAACCAACCTTCCTCAGCTCTAGCATCAAACTTCTTAATTTGCTCTCTATCCCTGTAGACAAAACATTTACATCCAAAAATATGAAAATATTTAACAGTAGGAGTTTTACCATTCCAGATTTGATATGGAGTGTTGTTAGTGTGAGGTCTCAACAACACACGATTGATGATGTGACATGCTGTGTGAATTGCTTCAGCCCAAAATGACTTGCCAATAGCACTAGCATGTAGCATTGAACGAGCCATCTCTTGAAGTGTTCTATTCTTCCTTTCAGGAATCCCGTTCTGTTGAGGTGTCTTTGGGGCAGAGTACTCATGAAAAATTCCATGGTTGTTGCAGAAAAGTTCAAACTCCTGATTCTCAAACTCGCGTCCATGATCAGAACGGATCCTTTGGATTTTGGTTTGTTTTTCATTCATCAACTTCAGGCTTAGCTTTTCAAAGTGTTGGAAGGCTGCATCTTTGCTCCTGAGAAAACATACCCAAGTGAATCTCGAAAAATCATCAACACAAACTAAAACATACCTTTTGCCATTTAGGCTTTCAGTTTCTGTTGGACCCATAAGATCCATATGAATTAGTTCTAAGCAATGATCTGTAGAGACTCCATTAGTCTTCTTATGTTGAGCTCGGGTTTGCTTTCCTTTTGAACAATCCTTACAAGCAAGGTCTTTGTTATTCTGTAGTTTTGGCAGACCTCTAACAGCGGCTGAACAACTTAGTTTGTACATAGTTTGATAGTTGAGATGTCCAAGCCTTTTGTGCCATAAGTTTGTGAGATCATCCTTGCTTACAAGTGCTTGTGCCAGATTAGCTTCCAAAGTATAGCAATTGTTCTTTGATCGTTTGCTTGTCATGATGTTATCTCTCCTGCAATCAAATACTTGACAAAAATGCTTATTAAAAATAACAAGGGAATCTTCATCACATAATTGACTAATTGAAATGAGATTAGTAGTAAGCCCTTCAACATGATAAATTTTAGAAAGTTTAGAAAGTTCACCATCCTTTACATTACCATAACCAGTGATTTTGCTTCTAGCACCATCACCAAAAACCACATCTCCACAATCTTTATCTGTAAAGTTATTTAGAATCTCCTTACTACCTGTCATATGCCTTGAACAACCTGAATCAAAATACCATTTTTTGGGCCGTGGTTGTTGCTGTGATGATAGAACAACGAGGCATTGACTCTCCTTTCTCTTAGGCACCCACTCCATTTGAATTCTGATCTTTTTCTTTAAATCTTCATGGGGCCAGACCACTGGGCGACCATTCATGAGATCACGAACAATTCTCATGCAAGTTTCAGCTGTGTGACCAGGTAAGCTGCAATAGAGACAGTCTCTTCGTCGTTTGGGTGATGTAGGAACATCCTGATGTGTCAGTGAATTTGCTTCAGCATTCAGATTTCCACCACTAACAAATAGTCTTTTTCCAGTAGATGCTTGATTCTTGTACCCAATTCCAGTCATGTCTCTGTAGTTCTTTCCAATGGACAGAACTTCATCTAGTTTTCCTTTCCCTTTGGTCATCTTCTCCAAGTCAGCAACTCGTATTTTCAATTTAATAGATTCCTCTCTGAATGATTCCTTCTCTTTGGTCACAGTAGTAATCTGAAGCTTCACTTCATCATACTTTCCCTTAAGAACTTTCAAATCATCAATAGCCTTAAGCTTTTCAGTTTCTGCTTTATCCAAAGTCAGACGGATGTCAGTGAGTTGTTTTGACAACTGCTCATTCCCCTGTACAGCTTCATCATACTCCTCTTTGAGTTCTTCATAGATATCAACTAGTTCTTTATAGAGACTACCTGGTTCAGCTGTAACAATAGAAGAAATGTCAGTAATTAACTGTATTGACTCAGAGTTACCTGTGGAAGGGGTAGGACTGGCTTCTCTTGTCACAAACGCAACAACATCCTCATCATCACTTGATTGTTCATCCTCAGCTTCAACTTCAGACTCATCACTCAAAGTGGCTTGAAGTGCTTTCCATCTCTTCTTCTTAGCAGTAGGACATTCAGCTCTCACATGGCCTTTTCCTTCACATTCAAAACATATCATCTCAGAAGATTTATCAGACTTATCAACATCTTTGTCCTTCTTGAATTTTCTGAACTTCTTATCAGATTTCTTTTCAAATCTGTTGTTCTGCTTCTCCGTTGTCACTGGGTTGTCAGAACTACGATTTTTCTTCTGAAACTTCTTGAAATGCTTATTCTGAAGGATCTTTCCAATCCTTTTGGATAGTAAAGAAACTTCTTCCTTAAAATCATCAGCAGGTTCATCTTCGGCTTTGAATGCAATGTTCTTGTGCGATTTTTCTGAGGCTAAATGATTGATTTCATAAGTTTGAAGAATACCAACCAATTCCCTCAAGGACATTGTCTTGATCTTCTCAACTTCTTCAAGAGCTGCCACTTTTGCAGAGTATTTCTTAGAAACAGTCCTAAGAAAATTCCTCACAAGCTTTAATCCTTCAAAAGTCATACCAAGAGCTGTGGCCTGATTAACGATATCTTGAAATCTTCCAAAATATGATGTGATATCCTCATCATTCGTCATTCTCAAACTGTCAAAGATCGATTCAATGCGCTGTAGACGGGTTGTCTTGACATCCTCAGAACCTTCATGTTGAGTCTCCAAGAAATTCCAAGCTTCATAGGCAGATGTACAATTAGCGATCATTCTGAATTGCGCTTCATCCATAGCACCACTGATAGCGTTGAGAGCTGTGTAGTTCGCTGATCTTGCAGTCCTCTCGGCCTGTGTGAGTTCGGCATTGGTTGCCGGTCGAATCGTTGTTTTGGTTGTTTCTCCTTCTCCAGTTCGAACAGTTCTTGTTGGCTGAGTCCATGGCTCCAAGACTGAATCCCAAACACCATCTCCCTGTGCCAAAAGATAATTCCGCATCCTAGCTTTCCAATAGGCATAATCATTTCCATCGAACAATGGCGGACGAGTGTTAGACGCTCCTTCTCGACTCATGATTCTTGAATCTTGAATGAATGGATTTTCTCAGTTACGTTAGAGAACTCGCTCTGATACCAATTTATTGGTCCTTTAATAGTCAAGATTCAGTTACGGTTGTTTACGGTGTGTTCTAACTACGCAGATATGAAAGCAGTAAATGAACACAAACAATTTGATGACCCAGTTCGGTCTTGCGACCTACGTCTGGGGGATACCAATCCAGGTGACTCCACTAGACTGAAAATCACGAACACAGACTCACTATCCAAAACCTAACTCAAGATCAACCTCAACACTAGATGAACAAACCTAGTTGAGCAGACGTCGTTGGAACTCCCCCTCAACACGTCTGCAGGGACTCCCCTAATTGCAATCTTCAAGGCAGGATCTCAGTCCGTCATTCGCCTATGACTTCCATCTCTTCACCGGATTGCTCCAGATTCTTTGAATTGTAGAACGCTCAAATACCTCCAGATATCATCGATGTAAACTCTTTCTTGATACACGGTTCTTCACAAAATATACAATCAAATCTTGAAGAACATTCAAAAGACTCTCTCTCTCTCTAACTTTCTGTAATCTAAAGAATGAAAATACTTCTAAGTGTAAACTATATCTCGATTACAGACTCTGCAACTTAAATAACAAAATACAAATGAACTTCAGCAGAGGTAACTGTCTGTCGTTGTTATTGGAATGTGCTAAAATCTGTAGATCATCTCTATGAAAAGTACATAGTTAGGTTGTCAACACAATGTATTAACAGAGAAGAAGTTTATCTTTTAAGTATTAAAAGGGGATTCAAGTCTTGGTTTTGTTAGCTTTAAGTTTGGATTTTATGGGTAAGCGATTATTGAGCAATCTTGATTTAAATGTTTTAATGGAATTTAAAGTGTTATAGTGAAGTCCTTGTTTAAATGTTATTATGCTATTCTTGTGCTACTTGGTTACTATACAAGTGTTGATATGCTAGTTAAAGGATAAATGAATTTAATTGATCATGTTAACATGTGGTTAAATTAATTTGTATTCTTGGAGTGCTTTATTAAAGTGTTTGGAAAGGATTTTTAATTGGTATCTTTCGAGTAGCTAAATTGTTATTGTTGAATATTGGGATTCTTGAATAGTTAAAATGGTTAGTGTAGAAATATGATTTGGAGGATTTATGGATTGATGTATTGATTACTTGAATTGCTAAAGTATGTGAGTTCGGTTTAGATGGATTAAATTTGTTATGGACTCAAGTGTGCAACATCATGAATATGTTCTTGTTATGGTATTCTAAAAGTTAGTTGATCCTTTACTCAATTATTTAAGTTGCTGAGTTCTTATATATGTGGGCTCTTTATATATATTTGATTAAATAGAATGAGAAGTTCTTATTAGTGTGATTCTTGAACATGTTAGTTATTATTCTTGAATATTTAGAATTGTATTTGGGTATTTGATCTTGTTCTTTGTTATTGGGAGTTGGTGGATTAAATGGTGTAATGGTGGATGGTTTGCTTTGTGGGTTTGATGAAGAGGATTGGAGGTGGATGTTGAATTGGAGATAGGAGGAGATGAATGTGTTGGTGTTGTTAGAATTATTTAAATTCTTATGATAATATTTTTGTATAGGAATCGCTCGTGAAGCATTGGGAGTTTGAAGACAAATAAAGGAAGCTTTGAAAATTTATAACAAAGGCAAGGGTTAGAATAGCATTTTGATAGGGGTTAGGTCATGAACTTAGGAATAGACTATCATTATATTAGTCTATTGTTGCCTTAGATTGGCAACTCTCGTGTGTATGGATTCCCTGCGTATAATCATGTTGCCTTAGATTGGGATCTTCCGTGTGATCGGATTCCTTGCGATCTTGCCTTGGAAATTAGGGAAGGCCGGGTGGACGGATTCTGTAAGAATTGATTATGAATTTATGCTTTCGAGTCATGAGATTGGGCATGCGTTTAGTATTATTATGATTGGTGATATATTATGCTTTCGAGGATATAGATATCATGTTTATGCTTTCGAGTTGTTAAACTGCGCATACTTGATTATTGATTATCTTGGGCATACCTATTGTGATGATTATGTGTTTATGCTTTCGAGAACTATGTTCTGGGCATGTAGGCTTTCGAGAGCGAGATGCTCTGGGCCAGTACCCGCTAGATGTGGTTCGATCCTTGGGGATGCCACTCCGTAAGTCCACTTGACCCATTATGCATGAAGTGCTCGCGGCGGGGGCACTGTAGGTATCTCTTCCGACCATTAAGGTGAGGTGGAGCCTTAATGGGGAAGAATGCCAGCCCTGGTATTAGGATGCGCGCTAGACATTCTTCTGTGTTGCATTTAGGGTAGATAGACACTATAGGTCATAACATATCATCTCATCATTTATCATGCATCTTTTATTGCAGTGGTTGAAGCACCGGTATGGGACAGTGTGATGTTTAATTCCTGTATTTATTTATGTCTTTAGATATTGTTATTATTATTATTGTTGTTATTATTATTAGCATAATATTACTATTAAAGTACCCCCATTTCCCCTGCTATATCTATTCCTTTCCAGTACAACACTGACACCTTGTTGCTGTTGTCTGTTTTATAGATCCTCCTATGGATAGCGCAGAGCACGATGATGGGATTCGGGTTGAGCGGACTAGCTAGGTTGCATTCCTTATATTTGTTGTTAGAATAAATGTTATATGCTTTTGCCTGATCTTTGATGAGAATATTTGTTATTCCCTAAATGTGATAGGTGGGTCACCTATAATTTATTTATTGGTTATTTATGGTATTGGATGTGTGGCCATGTCATTACATTATTTCAGGGCTTGTCGCCCGGATATGCCGTGTACTGTTCCTGGAGTTATGTACTGTTTTGTTGGCATTTATTTGATTGTGATACAGGTTTATATTTATACCTCGCTTCGTATTGACTATCTAAGCTGAGTGATCGACAGTTTAGAATAGTTAATACGGCGGTGACGTCACGAAAATGGTTTTAAATTTTCGGGGCGTTACAGTGTCATAATTAATTTCTTTCGAGATAATAACTAAAATTATCCACAAGAAGGTCCTTCCACTTTTGGGTCACGATATTTTGATTTAGGAAAATGGGCGATAAGAAAGATTTCGGGCCCGAATTTAAGCCATTTGGCTGGAATGCAGGCCGCGATGGCCTAAAAGTGGAAATGTCTCATTCTGGTGGTCTATTTTTTTAATTATATTTTTATTTTATGTAATTAAAATAAATAATACTCATTCCGCGCCATTATTTATGTCCTACTTTTTTATCCTGTTCCAATATTTTTATTTCATTTCCATTTTAAAAAATAATTAAATATTAATCGCGAAACCTATCCATCACATCACATTTAATAAATAAATATATTAAAATAATAGGAAGGAGGGAGTAACAGAAATAAAATAAATATTAATTCAAATATAGTATAAAATAAGTAAAACAAATACAAATTTAAAATAAATTGTGAATTTGGTAGCTAAAATTATGGTACCTAACGATTTCGGCCGCTAACTGTGGTAACTAACGGATTCCGATCTCAAATTCGATCGATAATATATAAAATTCATCGGTAACTAACGAATTTCGATCTCAAATTCGATCGCTAATATATAAAATTCATTTAGTGTCTGGGTTTTGTTTTGTGCGTAGGCAATAATATTAAATAATTTGGTTGTTCCAAAATGATAAAGCTT
Source organism: Hygrophila difformis (assembly GCA_030278955.1). NCBI lineage: Eukaryota > Viridiplantae > Streptophyta > Magnoliopsida > Lamiales > Acanthaceae > Hygrophila > Hygrophila difformis. The sequence continues at coordinate 17,726,148 of JAOANR010000015.1, read as the reverse complement.
TGAAAATTCACAACAATAATTTTGGTTGGCTGCATATCATTGTCCAAGTGACCAAGTAGCACATTCTGCCATTAAGTACCCGTACGATATCTTGTTCTTCATCCATTTAAGTTGCACATGCCATTAAGTACCTTGTTCTTCATCCATTTAAGTTTTTCAAATTTACAATGGCTAATAATTTATTTGTCCAAGAACCAAGAATCAACATTCTCCCATTAAATACTACATCGTCATTCATCCGTCATTTGCATCTTTGATCATTTTTTTTTTTAGTTTAAATAGTCATGCTTAGAAATAATGAGATTAATTCCATCACACACTACTATAATAATATTATAATAACGGAATTATGATTAATTTTATGGACTCTGATACAATAAAATAAATATGGGATTAAGTTAAATATACAAATTTAAAATTTCAGCATAACAAGTTGTAACACCCCGGTTTTTGTAACCCAGGCCGGGATGCCACCGCCACACCTCCCAAGCAAGACACGACTCATTCGACTCACTTGAGAGATGCAAGGCTAAGGTATTTCAGAAAATAATTTAAAAACAAGCCCATTACATAATAATTTAAAATATTATAGTTTATCACATGCAATATTTAAGGTAAATAGCAGCGGAAAAGTAAAGTTGGGCCGACATGGCCAAAAAGGCAGTGTCTAATAAAGTTTGAATAAAAAGCGACATCATGATAATGGTTTATTTTTCCCAAGCCCGATGTATGCACATGGTCATGCATATTCGCCATACTCTGAAAAAAAAAAGAAAATACAACGGTTTATCAGTATATAAATACTGAGTAAGCTAATTCCTAACATAACAGTAATGGGTTTTAAAGGAATTTAATTAAATAAAAATATGCTTTTACTCATGCACATTTATAAAGAATGTAATTTGACCAAATAATAAATAAGAATTTAATATACACAATTTAAAAGCGTAGTCAATTTAAAATAACGGAAGATAGCCTAAACATTAATTTAACAACTTACATAAAGAGTGGACATGAATCTAAAAGCATAATATAATTTATTAAATAACGCATTTAAGTCTTTTTTAAATTTCCTGTTACCCACAATCGAGTTTCTCAAGTTTCTCAAGTATTTCACGATTGCAAAGCAACCTCAATAATTTTTCACGATTGCAAAGCAATCTCAACAAAGGCCGCAGCCAAATACGCCATACTCAGTACCACTACGGAGCCTCAGGAAACTCATACGGATACTCCCGAGAGTGTAGGCCCAAATCTATAGCCGTTTTGGCACAATTTTCATAAAGGCCACTCTCGCCCGTTTAGGCACGAAGTGAAAAGCTAGAGGGGCACCCTGTAGAGCACTCACCCCCACATCGCAAGCTCAACCTAGTGTAACAGGATTTTGAAATTAATTTTTATCTGTAACACTCCGGTTTTGGTAACCCAGGCCGGGATGCCACCGCCACACCTCCCAAACGAGACACGACTGATTCGTGCTCATTTGAGAGATGCAAGGCTAAGGTATTTCAGAAAATGATTTAAAATATGCCCAAAAATATTTATTTTAAAAATAGAAAAATATCATCCATGCATAATAAATTAAATCGCAGCGGAAATTAAAACATAGGCCAACATGGCCAAACCACAATGTCTAATTAAAGTTTAAGAACAAATGCAACATAGCGATATCGCTTAAAAACCCGAGCCCAGTATGCGTGCATATGAATCATGTCAAATCTCCATAGTATGTAAAAGAAAAGGCAACGGTTTTATCAGTATGCGGAATACTTAGTAAGCTAACTCCTAACATAGCAATAATGAGTTCTAAAAGAATTTAATTACATAAAATTTACCTTTACATTATGCACAACTATAACAATGTAAATTGACTGAATAAATAATAAGAATTTAATTTGCATAATAAAAAGGCGTGGACTTGGTTTTAAAAATATAGATCTAATTTTAGCAGTGAAAATAAAGAGTAGACAATAATTTAAAGGCATAAAACAATTTAATAATTAAAGGATTTAAATCTTTTAATTTCCCGCTACTCCATGATCGAGTGTCTCAAGTTTTCTCACGATTGCAAAGCAATCTCAATAATTTTCTTTCACGATTGCCAAGCAATCTCAACAACAAGGCCGTAGCCCAATACGCCATACCCAGTACCACTCCGGAGCCTCAGAAAACCCATACGATACTCCCGAGAGTGTAGGCCCTAAATTCATAGCCGTTTTGGCATAATTTTCATAAGGGGTCACAATCGTCCGTTATAGGCACGAAGTGAATAGTTAGAGGGGCACCGTGCAGAGCATTCACCCCCTAATCAGTGCTCAATCTAGTGTAACTGGATTTTTGAACTTTATTTTTATCATTTCAAAAGAAATTTCAATCGTTTGTTCAAAAATCTCAATTTCACCAAGTTTAATATATGTTTTCGTCACAGTTCGCGCCTTTTTAGATTAAAAATTTGTTTCTCAGGCGAACGACATGAAATTTGCACAGTATATCAAAAACACCCTAATGAACAACTTTCATTCTTTATGTTTTTCGAAATAAGATGAGGAAACAAGTCAAAAATCAAGTTTTCTACAGAAAAGCCATGCTGTCAGAACACAGATTCGACACCCTGTTTATAATTGGATTTTTCGACTCGCAAACGGACTCCAAAAATTCTGAAATTTTACGGACACATTCTAGACTCGATTATCTACAACTTTCATTTTTACTGAAAGAGCTAGTTCGGTCTAGATCTAATAGAAAAATATGGATCAAGTTCGAAGTCCTACAAAGTCAGGTTTTCGAAATTTAGAAAAAAATGCAGAGACAACCAGATTTGATTTGAGGCATCAAATGTTGATGAAAAATTCTGAAATTTTTACACAGCATAGAATAGAGTCTTAGGAACAAAATATTAGTTTTGAATGTTTCGTTTTAAGCACTCAAAAATGTCCGAATTGTCAGGTTACCAGAATTACGCATACGTGGAGATTTTATGACAGATTCTATGTTCGTGGGTTTAACTGACGTTTCATTCGATTTTAGGCCACCAAAACCGATATGGTAAGAGTTAACTTACTAGAAAGATGGTCTATGGTTTTAAAATTCCTTGATATGGCCTCCGGGATCCTCGAACGCGTCCAAGTATCCTTGTTCTCTTCCTTTCGTTTAGACGTTATACTAACTTATAGACATGAATTAACAAATACTACCTTCCCTTACCACCAACCTACGCCTAGGAAGTCTCCAAACTCATCCACGGGTCTGCCTCCTCGCCGGAATTCGCTGCAAGGATTCAAAATCTAGGGTTTTCGGTGGTTTGAATGTGAGAGAGAGTTGTGGGAGTGATTAAAGGCGTCTCGGAGCTAGATATGGGGTATTTATAACTCCAAACAACCCCCCCCCCCCCCCCACACCTCTAGGGCCGGCTAGGCATGGCTTGGGGCGCAAGAGGTGGATCAAACGTCGCAAAATCCGAAGTCGGGCGAGAGAATAACGATTTGGCCGCCCATGGGGCAGTTTTGGCCCTATTCCGCGCAGCCTGGCCGGGGCTGCAGCTGGGCTGGGTCGTGCGATCCTTCGGGCCTTTTCTGCTTTCTTTTGGGCTTCTATCCTCCTGCGTTCTTGAGCTCAAATATTCGGGTTATTCTTGGACTTTAACTCCTATTTTTAAATTCATTTCAGAGGCGAATTAATTTCATTTTTGAAATCTTGAGTTCGTCGACTAAAGGCTCCCGAGCACTAATTTATTTAATTAAATTATTTTTGTCTTCACGGGATTTATGAAATTTAAATTCTTTTTATTCTTTGAGTTAAATTCTATTTCTTTTTAAGCGTGACTAAATTCGTGGGTATTACAGTCTACCCTCTTTAGAAATCAACTTCATCCTCGAAGTTGGGTATTAGTTGTGCTAACAAGATGTCTACATGAGCATGACCGTAAAGAAACACGTAGGACATAATTAATCGCAAGCTAGGATCTAAGATGGAAATTTCGAGCGTACCTCGACTAGGGTATTGGTTGTTGGGCCGTTACATCCTCCTCCCCTTAAGCTTACAGTTATGTCCCCATAACTGTGGTTGAATCGGTTTGGAACAGGGTCGGGTAACGTTCCTTCATGTCTGAATCTAACTCCCATGTTGCTGTCTCCGCTTCATTGTTAGACCAAAGAACCTTGACCATTTTCACGGTCTTATTCCTTGTCACCCTCTCCTTGACATTGAGTATTTACACTGGGACCTCTTCATAAGTCAAATCCTCGTCTAGCTCAATTACTTCGGCCCGAATTACATGTGTCGGGTCCGGCACATACTTCTTTAACTGCGAAACATGGAACACATTATGAACTCGAGCCATTGAAACTTTTGACAATTTCCCACACGAGTATTTTTTAAGAAAATAGAATCCCGGTTTAATTTTATTTAATGAAACCTCTTTATGAAGATGAAGTTGGGATTAGGGATATATTTATAGGTTGTCACGTTTTTATTACTCGTGTTAAGAAACTGTGCCCCGAAAGCGCACGGAGTCAAAAATTGCAGTATTTATAGTAAGACCGGATCGTTCACTGGAGGATGTGCTATAGAAGCAGGGCCCACGTCGTTTTTATAAGATTTTCCACTCGGTTACTCGATTCAAGTTTGTGTTTTAAATTACCAACTACTTGACATAATTTAAAGTAGATTATGAAAGCAATTAAATTTATACTACAATGCGGATTAAATGATATCTAAGAAAGCAATTAAATTTATTCTAAGAAAGCAATAAAAATTATGCTAAGAAAGCGGATAAAATTATTCTACGAAAGCAAATTTAAAATGTGACAGAAAGGACAGGAAAAAAATAATGAAGATTGGACAAGATTTCAGACGAAACAATAATTAAACTTCCATTTTTATTACACAGATCTTTGGTTGGGATAATTCATCAGTTAGCTAACTCTCATGCTTTCTGAACCGTGTTCCCTTTAACAGACAGGTACTTACAGTCAGAATTTACATGCTTTAAGACCTCAACATCTAAGATACCACAGATTAATAACTCCCCCTGCCGAGGTATGTTATTTCTCCATGGTGGATAAGCAACACCCAACACATCATTAGTTGACATGCTAAGTACTCCCATCATCCCCCTTGTCACACCCAAAGTCTAAATTAAATCTCGAACTAATCCATAACTCTTAAACCTTGCAACCGGCGGCCAACATCTAATTCTTCCGAGTGACATCTATAAAATCATTTAAAAGAAAGCGGTAAAGAAAGCATTTAAAATCCTATCACTCGGAAGTCTCAAAAGCTATCTCATTCCGTTAGTGTAAAAGAGCCCCTGACCAGATGCAGATTTAGAACTTCCCAGATATCAGTAAGCCACAGGGCTTATAACATCCGGTTAGTTATGAGATACAAACTGAGTAGAATAGACCTGTGAGGATCTATTCCGAATGTATTCATTCAAGACTCAATTCTAGGCTTTGGCGGAAGAAGATAGTAGTTGAAAGAATACTCAACCCTACCTTAGAAATTGACCAAGGCCTATATGTTGTTCCTCTAGTATTATTTATCACATCTTATCTGAATCCAAGTGGACAATGATTCGATGCAACACTTAATAGAAGATTTCCAACACACGGTAATTTTGAGAAAACAATTGATATTTGAAAATCATTCCCTACACAGGTACTAGACTCTCAATTAAAACACAGATCCTTTCAGTCTAGGTGAGACCTAATTGCTGACTCTGCTTCTAAGTTCTCAAAATCAACCCCCTGTAGAAGATGAGTTAATCATAACTGTGAAATTATCCCTCACTTAGATCCGGATTTTATAAAGTGATTTTTGTGGAAATTTATTATGCAACATCTGATTTAAATCAAGACTTCTATGTCCAAGGGAAGGATCCCAAAATATTGTAGACCACAATATCTACATAATAATAGCATGCATACATGTATATGAGAAGCAAAATAAAATACCCCAAAATATATGGTGGGATTAGACAGAATTTGGTACACAAAGATGGATTAGCCATGGGAAAAGAAGAATTTGGCTAAAAAGAATGCTAGAAATAATTGGGGTGATCTGGACTGCAAACATCTGCTATCCAGTTCCCAATTATTCCAGATGAAATGATTTTTAGACAGTGAGGAACCCTTAATGACAGTGATCGCAATCATCAAGAGTCCTACTATCCATGAGAGAGTAAAAACCCACATGTTTTCTTACCACAGTATTATTATAACCGTGTTGATCGACACTGTCTAACATTACCATGGCTCGAAATTCAGGTTGAAATTAAGATAAAGAAAAGAAAACTGTATCTAATTAGGAATTGGCTAATCGTTATCCCCGTAAAGGGACCTTTTTGCCGGAGCTTCCACCAATCACTAATCAGACCATGCAAAATAACGAGTAATAATTAATGCACAGAAGACGAGCTAATCGTTATCCCGGCGAAGGGACCTTTTTGCCAACATTGATCTGTGATATTCCTTATTACTCGTTCATACACACAATTAAAAAGAAAAGATGAAACTATTTTTGTTTTTGTGTGAGTGTTAATCACACAATAATTTAGACACTAATGGGTTGAGATGTGTAATGGATAAAATTAAATGCAATGGGCCTAAGCCCAGTACACCCATGCAACTTACACAGCTCAGGAAGTAAATTTTTTTTGGAGTTTTAAAAATAAAAGGAAGGGATCAATGCGGTCTATTAAGTCGGATGTGGCATAAACCGCATTGGGAATGCATGAGGAATGAAGTATTACCTTACCCAGTTCATCATTGGAAGGATGCGAAATAACATCATCTAATACGATTTGTCATGTCAATGCGGTATAAACCGCATTGGACAAACCGAATTGATGGTATTATTTCCTCACTCAAATTTGGCTAAGGCATTTACTTCAAAAAGAGGGTAATGTTGTTTCCAGGGCAATTCGTGTAACACCCCGATTTAATTAACTCATAATTAATTTAATTTAGTTATGGTTAATTAACAAAAGACTTAGTATGTGGATTATTTTGTAGGGAATGAAGATTTAAGTGGGGGAAATAAGTGAGTTCAACTCACTAGATAATAAGAGTCAAGTGCTCAAATGGGTGCAATGTGGTTAAGACAAGTGGTGTAACTCTTTTAACCCACATTCCGACCCGAACCGAGACCCGTGGCCGACCCGGATCCATTTTGACTCTTCAAAATCAGGTTTGTTGGGTTAAGAAACCCATTTCTTCATCCTCATCTTCTCTTTCCCGTCACTCTTCTTTGGGGAGCTAGGATTGGTGCCAAATCCTCCCAAATCCTTGATTTTATGCTCAAATCGATTGGGGGTTTCATCATGCTACCTTAGGTAAGTAATTTACAGCAAGTATTTCATGGTTTGGAAGAGTATTGAGGTGGGTTTTGAAGGGAGCAAGTTGGTGGCGGGATTAAATGATTTTGGGATGAATTCTTGTAGATCGACTTGGAAATTGTGTTAAATCCTTGCTTGGGAGTTACAAATCAGTCTTGGGAGCTAAGGTTAGTACTTGAGACCATTTTGGTGTTGTTGATTTCAGTTTTTAAGCTTCAAATGGTTTCAAGATCAAGAAATCATGTTCTTGGATGAATTATGATGTTTGGAGCTTGATTCTTGCAATATAGGCTTGGAATTGTTGATTGGAAGCTTGCAGGTTGAGAAGAGGAGCTTGGGGACTCATCTACATACCAGGCAAGGGTAGAGATAGGCCTAAATGGGGGCATAATCGGTGGAATGGCCGGAAATCGCCATTTCCATCAATTCTGATGTGTCGGCGCGCAGTTGGGGCGCCCTTTTGCCAAACAGCGCGCGAGCAGCGCGCGATCGAATCGAACGTCGCGACGAAGGAGCCCGCGCGGGGTTGGCGCGGTTTTCTTGAGAAAACCGCGCGGGGAGCGCGCCAGCTCCCCTGCCCGCGCGATTCGTCCGCTCGTTTTCCGGTTCTTCGTCCTTCGTGTTTCCTTAGTTCTTCTTATGCTTCTAGCATGCCATAACCATCATTATGCTCACAATCTTTGAACTTAGTTGCGATTAGCGGTGATCTACTATGCCTTAGTTGAGATCGAGTCTTGTTCCGCTTCTATGTTGATGTGAGTGTTGGTGCCGATATGTGGGGTTTGGCACACCCTTGACACTTAACTCGTGGTGAGTTGTTTATTTTGTCATGACGCGTGATTTACGCATTGACATGTGTGGAATTGAATCTGAACATGTGTTGGTGCCGATATGTGGGGCTTGGCACACCTTTGACACTTAACTCGCGATGAGTTGTTGATGCCGATACGTGGGACTTGGCACACCCCGGAATATTTTAAAACTACTATTTTAAAGAGCCCGGATTATTCTTTTTAAAAACTATTATTTTCAAGTATTATTATTTTTAAAGTTATCATTTATAAACTAGTAGTATATTTCAAAGAGCCCAGACTATTTTAAAGCTATCTATTTTAAAGAAAATACTTCACTCGAGAGGAGTGATTGAATTGAATCTGAATATCTGGGATGATATGTGAATATCTGTGATGATATGAGAATATCTGTGATGATATGTGAAAATCTGTGATGATATGTGAATATCTGTGATGATATGTGAATATCTGTGATGATATGTGAATATGCCACGACGGTAGGATACACTATGCTTGCGAATCGGTATCCGATGAGGGGCATAGTGGGATTGCTACCCAGAAGCATTGAGACTGGAAAGGATTTATATCCTAGTCTGTATTGGGCTAGAAAGGGCTCATGACCCTTAGCCAGACCCGCTTGCCGTAAGCCACGATTTCAGCTGTTGGTGTCCGCGGCGGGGGCACTGTGGGTATGTCTCTCGACCATTAAGGGGTGTGGACCCTTATATGGGAGGGAATACCGACCATGGTACCTAGGTGCGCGCTAGACATGCTTATGTGTTGCATTTAGGGTAGATAGACATTTTAGGTCATAACATTTCATCTCATCATCCATCATTCATCTTATTTGCTGTGGTTGAAGCACCGGTATGGGACGGTGTGATGTTTACTTATTTGCTCTGCTCAATTTTTATGTTATGCCTAATAAATGTTTAAAAACGGAATATACCTTCACCTATATGTATAAATATATTTCTAGGGAATCAAGTTAATTCTTGTTTCCCCTTATGCCGATTCTTCTATTCTTGCTCAGTACCTTGTACTGACCCTTGCTATGTTTTTATGTATAGATATTCCCGGGGAGGACGCAGAGCCTGAGCACGATGTGGGGTTTGGGGATGAGTGATCTACCTAGGGATGCATTAGCATGTTGTGGACTTATGTGCTTGACTTGAATAATATGCTATGACTTATTACCTAGTCTCGTACTGTTGTGGTACGGATCGGTACACTATACTCTGTCTTGTGTTTAATTTGATATCTCTGACAGGTGAGATGAGACTGATATGTCGACTGTTATGTCGCATAAATAAGGCTTGTAAGCCGGACGTCTGTTATGACGTGAGGTTTCCTTTCTGGATTTGTACTCTGATATTATGATTCATTGGCTTCCTGGTTACTTGGCTACGTGTTATTGATCTTAAATTGATTGGCCAACAGTTTAAGAGAGGTAACACGGCCGTGACGTCACAGAAATTTGGTTTTAAATTTTTGGGGCGTTACACTTGGTATCAGAGCCATGTCTGCTCGTATGTGCTTAGAATTCTAACACAAGCATGTGGTGAGATGTGTGGGGGAAAGCATATAGTGTAGGAATTGCATCTGATTCTGCTTATATTCTTGTAGATTGCATTGTTTTTGGTTATCTGCGTGCCCTATAGTGGTGGATTGTGGTTTGTGAATCAAACCAGGATCAATCCTTGGGGATATTCCGGGAGATCTATACTTAATAATCGATGTTCGGTAAAGAATTATTCTTATTTACCGAGTGTTACTGAATGTCTCGTTACGTTACGAATATAGGATGCCGCCGCGCAGGGATGGAGAGCCCAGGAGGAGGGGAAGGCCTCGTAGGAATCCGGGGCCAGCTTTTGGGGGTCATGGACAGTACCATGAGAATGGTGGACTTGGCAATGATCACGTGGAAGATGTTCCAATTGAGGAACCTGTAGAGGTGGAGGATGACTGGAACTATGAGGACGAACCAGTGCCTCTACCACCACCACCGCCGCCACCTGTACAGATGCCCATTGACCCTCAGTTTATGCAATATATGTTTAGTGCTATGTATGGGATGTATCAGGGGCAGGCGAATCAACCTGCACAACCACCACCCAGACCCGTGGATTACGTGCATCTAGCAAGGCATTATCAACCGCCGGTCTTTAGTGGAGGAGTAGACCCGGTCACTCTGACTGTTTGGATTTATCATATGGAGGAGATCTTCGAGAATATAGACTGCCCAGAGAATTGGAAGGTCAGGGTGGGACAGCAGTATCTTACTGGACCAGCTCTCCATTGGTGGAGGTCGCGTAAGAGTGAGCTTATGGCGAGACCCAACTTCTCATGGGAAGTTTTCTGTCATGCTTTGAGATCCCACTTTTTCACTACACAGATGATGAATGTTAAAAAGAGGGAATTTCTCAACCTGGAGCAAGCAGGAAATATGACAGTGTCTGAATACTATGATCGTTTTGTGGAACTCATGTCATACGTACCAATGCTAGTTGCTAATGAGGAAGATAAGGTTTCGAAGTTTGTGGATGGATTGAAGGCTGAGATCCGGACTGGGTTTAGCAACCAACACGCCTGCTTAGCTTCAGCATATGATCAGGCTTTATGCATTGAAAGAGCTCGTGCTGATATGCAGCGCGTGAGGGCCGCTCGTCGCAGGGAGTCAGGGGGGCCGATTAGACCCCATCGTAGACAGACGAGGCCGAGAAACGGTGGAGAGACCTCTAGACCTCAGACTCATGCACAGCTACCGTATAGAAGCGGACCCCACTGCTGGAAGTGCGGGCAGCAAGGACATTTGAGGCCACAGTGCCCACAGTTGGTGGGTCGAGTAGGAGGATCTACTTCAGATGCGTCTGGTGGGAATGCGTCGCGTGGACGAGGTGCAGACAGAGGTCGTGGACCACAGAGGGGCCGTGGGGGCCGCCTCAATGTGATTAAGCGGGCTGAGCTAGATGGACGAGATGATGTCATGACTGGTAAGTTGCCATTGTTCAATTTCAATCTTGATCGACTTAACCATCTGTAACAAGTACCCCAGGTAGTGCCTTATGTTATTAAATGCGTAGGTACTATACTAGTTAATAATGTGCCTGCTTATGCCTTATATGATTCTGGTGCATCATGCTCGTTTATATCATCGGAATTCGTAACTAATAATGATATGGGACCACTGGAGGCTTATCAACTCCCTGTTAGCTACCTTCGGGAGACCTCATACGGAGCCAGTGGATTAAACCCGATGCACAGATAATCATCAAAGAGTGAGAGTTCAGAGCGAATCTAGTGGTGCTAGATTTGGCCGATTTTGACGTGATTTTGGGAATGGATTGGCTGTCTAAGTACCAAGCCAGATTAGACTGCGGGATACCAAGGATTTCCTTTACCGAAGAAGAAGGTGACAGAGGCTCCGGCCTTAGTGTTACCTGATGAATCGGGGGAATAAGAGGTAGACACAGATGCATATTATCGAGGACTTGGGTGTGTGCTTATTCAGTATGGCAAGGTGATTGCGTATGCATCTAGACAATTAAAGCCTCACGAGCTGAATTACCCGACTCACGACCTGGAGATGGCAGCGGTCGTGCATGCATTAAAAATTTGGAGGCATTATCTTTACGGAGCCAAGTGTCAAATCTATTCGGATCATAAGAACCTTAAATGTCTCTACACTGCAGATAAGATGAGCGGTAGGCAAAGAAGGTGGTTAGAGCTTTTGCAGGACTACGACACGAGTATTCAGTACATAGAAGGGAAAGCCAACCGGGTGGCTGATGCACTAAGTAGGAAAGGACATGTACTGAATTCAATTACTCTCCCTTGGAAGTTAAGGCAAGAGTTGGACAAGGAAGGTGTTGTGGTTGTTCCTTACGACACGATAGCAAGATTGAATGCTATGACGGTGGTGCCATCATTACTTGAGGAACTCAGACTAAGTCAAGCTGTAAGTCAAGAGATGATGCATTTGAAAGCTCAGATTCGTAAGGGTAAAGCGGAAGGCCTTGTGATTGATAGCAAGGATATGATCAAGTTTGGGGACCGTTGGTGTGTGCCTCCGAAAGATCAGGCGCTGAAAGGAAAAAAAATTATGGAGGAAGCACATTGCACACCTTACTCCGTACATCCGGGAGCAGTAAAGATGTACAAGGATTTGAGGCAAAACTATTGGTGGAAAGGCATGAAGAAGGAAGTGGCAGAATTTGTGTCTAGGTGTTCCACTTGCCAGAAGGTGAAAGCCGAGCACATGAGACCTTCAGGCTTATTACAACCTTTGGATGTTCCTACTTGGAAATGGGAATCCATTGCTATGGACTTTGTCACCGGGCTACCCAGGACACGGAGCAGTTTTGATACTATTTGGGTAGTTGTGGACCGACTAACCAAGAGTGCTGTGTTTATACCAATGAGATTGAATTGGAGCATGCAACAGCTCACTGGCGCTTACATCCAACATGTGCTTAGACGTTTTGGTATTCCTCGAGAAATCAATTCCGACAGAGATTCCAGATTCCTGTCAAGGTTCTGGAAGGAATTGCAGACAGTCTTTGGGACGCAGATCAGTATGAGTACTGTGTGGCACCCTCAGACTGATGGACAGACCGAAAGGACCATTAGAATCTTGGAAGATATGTTGAGGGCGTGTGTGATGGATTTTCAAGGATCGTGGGAGGAACATCTACCTTTGGTGGAGTTCTCCTACAACAATAGCTATCACGCGAGTATTCGTATGGCGCCTTTCGAGGCCTTATACGGAAGAAAGTGCAGGACACCCTTGTGTTGGAGTGATCCTTCAGAGCGAGTGGTGATGGGTCCTGAACTCATTGAACAGACCACTGAAGTGGTGAGAGTGGTCAGAGACAGAATGAAGGAAGCTCAGAATCGTCAAAAGAGTTATGCTGATTTGTCCAGGAGAGACATTGAATTCGAGGTTGGAGATTGGGTACTTTTGAGAGTGTCACCCATGAGGGGCGTGAGACGATTTGGGAAGAAAGGGAAACTGAGTCCCAGATTTATAGGCCCCTATGAGATCACTAAGAAGATTGGGAAGGTCGCTTACCGGTTAGAATTGCCAACTGAGGTGGGAAAGGTGCACAACGTTTTCCACGTCTCTCAGTTGAGGATGTTTATATCGGATCCTAACAAGGTTATACAACCGGAGGAGGTGGAGTTGGATGACAACCTAGAATACGAAGAATACCCCGTGGCGATTCTCGACCCTAAAGAAAAGGTACTTCGCAAGAAGGTGATCAAAATGGTGAAAGTACTTTGGTCGAGACATGGCGTAGAGGATGCCACTTGGGAGACAGAGGAAAGCATGGCTGGGCGTTATCCTGAATTGGATTTGACTCCAATTCAGTGAAGTAATGACCTTAATCCATACTGTTTCATTCGAGGACGAATGATCCTAAGGGGGAGAGATTGTAACACCCCGATTTAATTAACTCATAATTAATTTAATTTAGTTATGGTTAATTAACAAAAGACTTAGTATGTGGATTATTTTGTAGGGAATGAAGATTTAAGTGGGGGAAATAAGTGAGTTCAACTCACTAGATAATAAGAGTCAAGTGCTCAAATGGGTGCAATGTGGTTAAGACAAGTGGTGTAACTCTTTTAACCCACATTCCGACCCGAACCGAGACCCGTGGCCGACCCGGATCCATTTTGACTCTTCAAAATCAGGTTTGTTGGGTTAAGAAACCCATTTCTTCATCCTCATCTTCTCTTTCCCGTCACTCTTCTTTGGGGAGCTAGGATTGGTGCCAAATCCTCCCAAATCCTTGATTTTATGCTCAAATCGATTGGGGGTTTCATCATGCTACCTTAGGTAAGTAATTTACAGCAAGTATTTCATGGTTTGGAAGAGTATTGAGGTGGGTTTTGAAGGGAGCAAGTTGGTGGCGGGATTAAATGATTTTGGGATGAATTCTTGTAGATCGACTTGGAAATTGTGTTAAATCCTTGCTTGGGAGTTACAAATCAGTCTTGGGAGCTAAGGTTAGTACTTGAGACCATTTTGGTGTTGTTGATTTCAGTTTTTAAGCTTCAAATGGTTTCAAGATCAAGAAATCATGTTCTTGGATGAATTATGATGTTTGGAGCTTGATTCTTGCAATATAGGCTTGGAATTGTTGATTGGAAGCTTGCAGGTTGAGAAGAGGAGCTTGGGGACTCATCTACATACCAGGCAAGGGTAGAGATAGGCCTAAATGGGGGCATAATCGGTGGAATGGCCGGAAATCGCCATTTCCATCAATTCTGATGTGTCGGCGCGCAGTTGGGGCGCCCTTTTGCCAAACAGCGCGCGAGCAGCGCGCGATCGAATCGAACGTCGCGACGAAGGAGCCCGCGCGGGGTTGGCGCGGTTTTCTTGAGAAAACCGCGCGGGGAGCGCGCCAGCTCCCCTGCCCGCGCGATTCGTCCGCTCGTTTTCCGGTTCTTCGTCCTTCGTGTTTCCTTAGTTCTTCTTATGCTTCTAGCATGCCATAACCATCATTATGCTCACAATCTTTGAACTTAGTTGCGATTAGCGGTGATCTACTATGCCTTAGTTGAGATCGAGTCTTGTTCCGCTTCTATGTTGATGTGAGTGTTGGTGCCGATATGTGGGGTTTGGCACACCCTTGACACTTAACTCGTGGTGAGTTGTTTATTTTGTCATGACGCGTGATTTACGCATTGACATGTGTGGAATTGAATCTGAACATGTGTTGGTGCCGATATGTGGGGCTTGGCACACCTTTGACACTTAACTCGCGATGAGTTGTTGATGCCGATACGTGGGACTTGGCACACCCCGGAATATTTTAAAACTACTATTTTAAAGAGCCCGGATTATTCTAAAAACTATTATTTTCAAGTATTATTATTTTTAAAGTTATCATTTATAAACTAGTAGTATATTTCAAAGAGCCCAGACTATTTTAAAGCTATCTATTTTAAAGAAAATACTTCACTCGAGAGGAGTGATTGAATTGAATCTGAATATCTGGGATGATATGTGAATATCTGTGATGATATGAGAATATCTGTGATGATATGTGAAAATCTGTGATGATATGTGAATATCTGTGATGATATGTGAATATCTGTGATGATATGTGAATATGCCACGACGGTAGGATACACTATGCTTGCGAATCGGTATCCGATGAGGGGCATAGTGGGATTGCTACCCAGAAGCATTGAGACTGGAAAGGATTTATATCCTAGTCTGTATTGGGCTAGAAAGGGCTCATGACCCTTAGCCAGACCCGCTTGCCGTAAGCCACGATTTCAGCTGTTGGTGTCCGCGGCGGGGGCACTGTGGGTATGTCTCTCGACCATTAAGGGGTGTGGACCCTTATATGGGAGGGAATACCGACCATGGTACCTAGGTGCGCGCTAGACATGCTTATGTGTTGCATTTAGGGTAGATAGACATTTTAGGTCATAACATTTCATCTCATCATCCATCATTCATCTTATTTGCTGTGGTTGAAGCACCGGTATGGGACGGTGTGATGTTTACTTATTTGCTCTGCTCAATTTTTATGTTATGCCTAATAAATGTTTAAAAACGGAATATACCTTCACCTATATGTATAAATATATTTCTAGGGAATCAAGTTAATTCTTGTTTCCCCTTATGCCGATTCTTCTATTCTTGCTCAGTACCTTGTACTGACCCTTGCTATGTTTTTATGTATAGATATTCCCGGGGAGGACGCAGAGCCTGAGCACGATGTGGGGTTTGGGGATGAGTGATCTACCTAGGGATGCATTAGCATGTTGTGGACTTATGTGCTTGACTTGAATAATATGCTATGACTTATTACCTAGTCTCGTACTGTTGTGGTACGGATCGGTACACTATACTCTGTCTTGTGTTTAATTTGATATCTCTGACAGGTGAGATGAGACTGATATGTCGACTGTTATGTCGCATAAATAAGGCTTGTAAGCCGGACGTCTGTTATGACGTGAGGTTTCCTTTCTGGATTTGTACTCTGATATTATGATTCATTGGCTTCCTGGTTACTTGGCTACGTGTTATTGATCTTAAATTGATTGGCCAACAGTTTAAGAGAGGTAACACGGCCGTGACGTCACAGAAATTTGGTTTTAAATTTTTGGGGCGTTACAATTCGGTATAAACCGAATTGACGTAATCCGCATTGGTGAGGCAAATAAAATAAACTTAAGGCATGAAGGGTCTGGAATGCAAGCAATGCTGTTTCTAATGCAATTCGGTTTACATAGGCAATGTGGTATATACCGCATTGCGTAAACCGAATTGATGGAAACCGCATTGAAAGAGAAAACAAACATCATTTTGGTCATGCAATGCGGTCTTTTTAGGCAATGCGGTCTTTTTAGGCAATGCGGTATAAACCGCATTGCATGGAATTTTTATATAAGTGTATTTTTTGTTCACAAACATGAATGTGGTTTCTAAGCTGAATGCGGTTTATGATAGATGGGATTGACCCCATCACTCATTTCACATCAGTGTCATCTCGCAGCCATATTTGTGAATATTTTGTGGTTTTCAAGAATGATGCATGTACAGTGGGTAATAGCATGAGAATAACCCTAAGACTACAAACAAGGAATTTAAAGGTTAATCTACCTAAAATAATGAAAAGTCTAAGAACTACTTGCATAAAATAAGAACACTTAGATTATCTAAGGTAGCATGAATAAAAGATCTAAAGAAAATAAAGACGCATAGAAAGCATTAAAACCTATTTCTAAGAAGCCTTAAATTATCTAAAACCTAAGAACACTTATTTGAAGCTCTAAGGCATAAAATCATACCAAAAACCCACTAAACATGCATTTATTAAGAATGCAAGTTAACTAGAACATAATAAATGCAACCTAGTTGAAACAAACATTCTGATAATGGCCAAAAACTGACCATTATTTTTAATCTATTTCCGTGTCTAATACGGATATTTGATCGCATTCCGATCTTATTTAAATAAGAAAGCAGTCGAATTTAACAGATATGTACAAGTTTGTATAAATAATAAGCTGGTATTGAAAAACACAAAAATATTGTTATTTTTATTAAATTCATATTAAAAAAATACAAAAACATGATAAAAATATTAAAATCCCACATTTGATAATTATGGTTTGTAGTGTTTGTTCGATGAAACATGGGTCCATTAAACGGAATACAAGCTAAATAATCAAATGGAAACAAATATACATATATTATTTTATATTTGATGTATATATATTTTTTACTTTTTATGTTTATTTTTATTTTATTTTTTGCTACAATCAAGAATTAATTGGTCCACTAATCACTTTTGATTTAAATTAATTGCAGGTGATTTAATTTGATTTAGTCCAGTCCAATTTGAACTCCAGTCCAGCAGGCCCAAATCACTGATGGCCCATTACACCATTTCCACCTTTGGCCCATTACACCACTTAAGCCCAAACTTAAGCCCAAACCTAAGCCCAACCATCCTAACCCTAACCCTAACCCCAACCCTGCCGCCGGCGGCGCCGCCGCCGCCGGCCACCTTCATCACCATTGCTCTGGCGCCGCCGCTGCCCCGTTCAACAGCAGCAGCCGCTGCTTTCCTTCGCTGTTCCAATCTGAAAATCCGGCGAGATCCACAGCAAGCTCCAGCCACCCACCACCACCATCTCAGCCCCCCAAATTCGCCACCACCATTCCAAGCTCCGTCCAGATCCGACGCCGCTCGTCCGCCGCCGGCCACCACCTCCGTCCATTTCCAGATTCCGGCAAGCGCCATCCACCTCCGTCGCCATCCCCTTCATTCGCCGGACTCCAATCGCCAACACCAATCCCTTCTCCTCAAACCATCACAAATCAGTGAAACAAGACAAAAAGAAGAAAAAGAGAAGCAAGGAAGAGACGTGAGAGAGAGAGGAGAACGGCCCCGGTCGCCGCCACCGCTGCCCGAGCACTCACAGCCGCCGCCGCCAACTCCGATCGGCGCCACCATCGCCCCTTGCACCACTGCCGCCTTCCCGTCTTATCCACCATCAATTTTTTCCAAACACCATTAGAAAAGAGAAGAGAATGGAATGAAGAAATGGAAGAAGAAAAGAAGAGGAAAGAAAGAAAATGAAGAAAACTGGAAAGGATTTTGAAAACTGGAAACAAGAGAATGAAGAAGAAAGAATGAAGGAAAGAGAACGAAGAGAAAAAAGAGAGAGGAAAGGGAAAAGAAAAAGAGAGAGAAAAATTATCCGGACCTCGGGACCCCGGTGCCGCTAAACAAATCCTGTTGCGAGGCCATGTTTAGCGACACGGAGTCTAGGGACAGGAAAATTGTTTAGGGACTGTGAGAGAGGCTCAAGACAGAAATCCGTGTCGCGAGGCCATGGCTAGCGACAGCTCCTCTAGCGACAGGGAAAATGCTTAAGGACTGGGGATGTTCAAGAACAGAAAAAAATCGAGTATCAGGACACGTCTAATGTCGCGAGGCACAGTTCCGCGCCACACAGTATCGCGACACGGAGAGAGAATTGAAGTAACAGGCACGAGCAGGTCACGTGACACACTCATTTCCAAATTTCCCACATGTCAAATCAACAAGGAGCTCCCATGACTTGAGGTCCCGTTGGGTAGGAGATTTTCGTCTTATCCTCCTGGGACTCGAGCTCCCGTCCCCTCATGCTCACAGCCCTGAAGAGAAATGCAATTATATTTTGTGTCCCTAGCCACAAATTGTTCCACGACACAGCAATTTTGTCTAGCGACATGGGCCTTAATTGGGCCTAGGGCTTTTTCCATACTCTCTATAAATATATCCTCCCACCCCTTTGAACAGTAACCTAGCTACATTTAATTTTTTTTATTATTCTTGGAGGCACCACTGTGCTCTCCAAAAATTAGTGTAGGTAGCTAGTTTAATTTTATGCAATGTAGAAATAGATTTTAGCTTAGTTTTGATTTATGCTTTGTAATAAATTAGGGTAGCTAGTGTTCACTTTTTTATTTTTCAGTTTGTTATTTTTGTTTTTTGGTTTGAAACATTCAATCCATGGGTGTTTTTGGACATGCTTTAGTTTGTGGTATTAATGCAAGAAAATGACTCATAAAAATATGTTATGGAATTTATTCCATGGTTTGGTTTACTGTTTTCTTGCATTTTTGATTACTTGATTTTTTTATGTTTTAGTTAGATTTATTGCTTTATTAGATTTAATAAATGTATAATCACTTGATGCTTATCCCTTGATAGGTTTAGAGTTTGTTTTTATTCTAGTTTTAGTTTGTTAGGTAGACTTTTATTTTTTTTAGTTTTGCTGCTTCTCTAGTTTTTTTTTTTATTTTTTATTTTTTTTATCTTTTTTATTCTGCTCTTGTTATCTTTAGTTTTAGATAGTGTATTTATTTATTTTTTATTTTTATTTTAGTTCTTTAGATCTAGAAAGGGAAAGCATTAAAGTGTTTGTGCATATTTATTTAAAAATCTCATCTCCTTTATTGTATTGCATCACGTTGTAACCCCACGGGTTGCAACGTAATTTTCCCGTTGTGATCCCACAACGCACTTCCCTGCAATGCAATATAAGGCGTTATGCTACCAAAATTTTATAAAATTTTTAAAATTCCTCTGTCGCGAAACCCCTGTCGCGGACCCACGGTCCGCGACACACTCCTTGATTAGCGACAGAGGACCCAAATACTTGCAATTTATTCTGGAAGGGCTCTGTCGCGAAACCCCTGTCGCGGACCCACGGTCCGCGACACACTCCTTCTTCCGCGACACGAATTATGCCCTCGTTGAATTTTCAAACCTTGTGTCGCTAGACCCCTGTCGCGAGGCCACGCCTAGCGACACGGATTTTTGTCTAGCGACACAACAAACCTAATTTTCAAAATATCCAATTTCTCTTATTTCCCACCTCTCTGTCGTGATCCCCCTGTCGTGGACCCACGGTTCACGACACAATTTCTGTTTCACGACATGCTTGGCACCCTCTTGCCAAATTTTTATTCTCCATCTCATCCCATTAACTAATTGAACCTTTATATTAATATTTTGTGGTTGAAATCCAATGATCTCAACCCATGATAAATTTGATGTAAAGAATTTTGTTCAATCTCCATTAAAAGATTTTTCTATATAAATTAAACTCTAATGATCTAAGTATATAATCCGGACTGTGATTAATTAATTAATTATGGAATGAGTGATTATTTAGACCATAAAGAGTAATTATGGATTAATTTTCATACCCTTGCATGAGAAACCAATGTCTCTCATACAAGATGGACCAAAAATATTTTCTTTTATTTATTTTGTCTTTACCCGTGTTGTGTGAAACAGCTAGTAAGAGATATAACAGACTAATGTTGGCGGGTATTCCCACACGAATAAACCAGCTCGTGGTCTGTATATTAATTACTAGATGTTATTTTGCATGGTCCGGATAGTGGCCGGTGGAAGCCTTGGCGATTCGTCCATCCGGGATTATAATAGCTGCTAAGCTGACTCCTATCCGGATACAGTTTCTCTTTCTTTATCTTAATTTCAAACCTGAATTCCGAGTTGTAGTAATGTTAGATGATATTTGCCAATATCGTCTAATAATTTCTGCAGTAAGGCCATCCCGAGCATGTGGGTTTTCACTTCCAACTTCATAGAGAGTGGAGGTCTGAATGACAGTGGCAACTGACATATAAGGCCATCCCGCTATCTAAAAACCGTTCCACCTGGAATAGTTGGGACCTGGATAGCAGATGTTTGCAGTCCGGATAACCCCAGTTATTTCAGTCATCTTTTTAGCCAAATAAATTCTTCTCATATCCGGCTATTTCATCTCTGTGTATCAACTTCTGTCTAAACCCACCTTATATTTTGGGTTATTTATTTTACACTTCTCTATAAACTTATGCATGATATTATTATGTAGATCTTGTGGTCAATATTATTTTGGGATCCTTCCCTTGGACATAGGAGTCTTGATTTTAATCAGATGTCTCATAATAAATTTCCAACAAAAATTCATTTATAAAATCCGGATCTGAGTAAGGGATAAATTCCACAGTTATGACTAACTCATATCTGACTGGGGGTTGATTTTGGGAAATTAGAAGCAGAGTCAGCGAGTATGTCTCATCTAGACTGAAAGGATCTGTGTTTTAATTTAGAGTCTAGTACCTGTTTAGGGAATGATTTTCAAATATCAATTATTTTCCAAAATTGTTGTTTGTTGGAAATCTTATATTAAATATTGCACTGGGTCAGATTCCACTTGGATTCCGATAAGGTGTGACAGATAATACCAGAGGAACAACATTCGGGCCTTGGTTATTTTCTAAGGTAGGGTTGAGTATTCTTTCAACTACTATCCTCTTCTGCCAAAGCCTATTTTTGAGTCCCGAGTGAGTGCATCCGGAACGAACTAATTTATTAGTTCGTTTCATTAGTTTGTATCTCATAACCACCCGACGGGAAGTGAACACTGCGAGCGGTTCACCGACAATAGGGAATTCTTGATCCACATCCGGTCATTCTGACTGGGGGCTTTCTTTTACTACCAGGGTCAAACTTTCAAACCTCCAAGTGATATGATTTTAAATGCTTTCTTTATCGCTTTCTTTTAAATGCTTTCATTAGAGGTCACTCGGTTGTATTGAGAGTTGTGTAACTGCTACTAGGACTGATAGTTAAGGGATAGTTCAGGCTTGATTAAAATCTTTGGGTGTGACATGGGGGAATGATAGGAGTACTTGGCATATCAACTAATGATATGTTAGGTGTTGCTTATCCACCACAGATAAATAACATACCTCGGCAGGGGCAGTTATTAATTTGTGTTATCTTAGATTTTGAGGTCTTAAGAGCATGTAAATTCTCGCTGTAAGTACCTGTCTGTTAAAGGGAACATAGTGGAGAAAGCATGAGAGTTAGCTAACTGACGAATTATCCCAAGCAAAGATCTGTGTAATTAAAATGGAAGTTTAATTGTATTTCATCTGAATCTTATCCAATTTTTATTCTTTTCTTCCTGTCCCTTCTGTCTCAATTTAAATATGCTTTCCTAGATTAATGATACATAGCTTAGTATAATTTTAACCGCTTTCGTAGAAAATTTTAATTGCTTTCTTAGAATAAATTTAATTGCTTTATTAGACTAAATTTAATTCGCTTTCTAGAATAATTTTATCTGCTTTATTTTATTTGCTTTCATAACTTAGTTTAAATTCTGTCAAGTAGTTGATAGGCAAAACACAAACTTGAATCGAGTAACCGAGTGGAAAATCTTATAAAACGACGTGGGCCCTGCTTCTATCGCACATCCTCCAGTGAACGATCCGGTACTTACTATAAATACTGCAATTTTTGACTCCGTGCGCTTTCGGGGGCACAGTTTCTTAACACGAGTAAATAAAAACGTGACAACCTATAAATATATCCCTAATCCCAACTCCGCCTTCATAAATTGGTTTCATTAAATAAAATTGAAAACCAGGATTATTATGTTCCAGAAAATACTCATGTAATGGGAACTTGTCAAAAATTTCATGGCAAGGATCTTCAAGGCAGGAAATTGTCAAAAGTTTCATGCCGGGGAGGTCCACAGCGCCGTTTGAAATTGAAGTTTCCCACATGAGTAATAAAAAGTGAAATATATCCTTTAACCCCTTTCCCACGAACCATAACTCTTTTCTTTTAATAAATTCAATCCTGATATATTTTATAAAAAAAGAATACTCGTGTTAGTGAAACTTGTCAAAAGTTTCACATTCTCACATATTTATTACTAAGGAAAGCATTTAAAGAGTGCAAACACATGAAACAAAACCCATTTCTGGAATTTTTCCTTGTATTCAACATTTGAAAGCATGATAAATAACCCAAAACCATCATTAGATTGAAGGTAGGGTTTATTTTAACTAAAAAGCATGTAAGGAATATGGAAATGACTACACTAATTGGTAGAAACAGCTTAAACAAACTAAACTAAGATTAAATAACTACACTAAACTATTATGCAAAGAAAATAAACTAACTAAACTACCTACCTAACACTTAAGGGGTGGAGAACCTTCTGATTATGCTTCTTGTTCCCTGCTCAGTATCAAGTGTGTAAGAAGTGTCTTCAAGTGTTGGTGAAGGTCAGCTTTTATACTCTCTTTTCAGACCCCTAGGCCCATCAGGGTCCATTAGCAGTGGCATGCATTCTTCACGTGTTCCACAGCTTCATCCGAATGCAATTTCAAACTCAATTCGGTCTCCTCAACCAATTCGGTATAAACCGCATTGGTGCATATCGAATTGCACGAGGTCTTCCTCTTGGTCTTAGGCGGGGATGCGGTATACTTCCTCAATGCGGTTTTAATTCACATCGAGGAAACCGCATTGAGCTATTCCGCATTGCATGTATTGCTTTTCGGCTCCTTTTTGGCTTGATGCAATGCGGTATACATGTCAATGCGGTATAAACCGCATTGCTTAATACTGCATTGAATACTTCATTTTGTTGCTGGGTCTCTTCCTTCAATGCGGTTTCAAGGTCAATGCGGTATAAACCGCATTGATGATACCGCATTGGTATTTCGCATTGCCTCTCAACACTTGGGCCATTTTTCTTCATCTTCAGACGCGATGCGGTTAATGAGGGCAATGCGGTATAAACTGCATTGCCTAAACTGCATTGGTTTTCAATACTTAACCAAAATTTCAGTTTGTGGATTTTTATTCTTTTCCCATCTTTTTGATTTTTTGTGGGCTATTTTATTCTTTTGCCCATCTTTTCATTACTTTTTCTTTTCTTTTTCCTTTTTTTTCATGTTTTGGGTTTTTCTAACACAAATACAATTAAAATTGCATATTTTTGTGTTTTCCATTACCAGCTTATTATTCTTACAAACTCGCATTAATCTGTCACATTCAACTGCTTTCTTGTTAAAATAAGATGGGAATACGATCAAAATGTCCGTCTCAGACACGGAAATGGAATGGAAATAATGGACAATTTTGGCCATTATCAACATCCTCACATTTAATACTGATCGTCCCCGATCAGTTAGAGTCAATGCTCCTAAGAGCAAGGACTCTGCATATTCAATCCATTTGCGTGGCCTCAAAAATTTCATTCTTTTTATATTGGGATAAGACAATCGAAATTACAAGTATTAAACTCTCTTGGTTGCAGTGTTTAATGAAATGATACTTCTCACTTGAATAGGCATACAAATCAATCATTATTGTTAATTCTTCTTGAATGTATGTTTAGAAAATATCATTGGCTTAATTCTTGAATTCAAGCATGACATGAACATTGATTAATCAAAACAGAGCCTCACATATAATAGAAGCGGAAATTTCACTCACTCTCAAATTGGATTTTGGACATTTACGCTCATAATCAAATTTAATCAAATTCTCCCATAAGCTTGCAACTAGACCAACTCGCCACCTGCTCATTTCTTCAAATCGAGATCATGAGGTCTTATTAAGGGTTAAAACGGGGCATACGGTTATAACATTGGTATGGCAGGGAATTATTGGGTTGAGAAGTGACATGAATTCATTCCACCATAACTTGGCATGTTTTTATTTAAAATCTATGATCATCCATACTTTTCTTTCTTTCTTTTGTTTTTATTTTCGTATTGCATGACATTAGACTATGTCTAATTTGCTTTGTCAATTGCAATTTATTCTTGTTGAATGGATCTCAACATTTTTTTTTCTTTTTTTTCTTTTTCTTTTCTTTTCTTCTTTTTCTCTTTCTTTTTTTTGAATTGGTTTTTGAATACCGATTGATATTTTTTATGATCATAAACTATAATGCCTTGGTGGAATTGGTTCATGTACACTTGGGTTTGATTTTCTTGGTCTTCTTGTAAGGTTAGGAAAAATATAGTGGTTTCAAAGAAAAATTAGGCTTAAAGGCTCAGAATGGTTAATCCTAAAGGAAGAATATTTTTGGGTTTGGATTTCAAACGAAGGCCAAAATTTTGGGTTTTTCTAAGTGCCTCGATCATATGCTCGATTTTGTGAATATGGCATGGTCTTGAATCGGTCTCAATTGCAAGTTCTAGTGTCCTTTAATCGAAATGATTTTCATACAACAAAGAAATAACGAGTAAAAGTGACTCATGGCTCAGATCTCACATGGTATGGTTTGATCATGTCAACATTTATTCTTAAATTTAGCCTTTGAAAAATTCTTGCAATTTATTCAATCAAATTCTCAACATGAAAATTTTGTTTTTCTTCCAAGTGATCATATCATTTGATTTTTATAGCTCAAAACCTCAAAAATTTGTATCATGCATATTTTTAATTGTTTTATCCCAATTTAATTGGATTTCTTCCAAGTGATCATATCATTGGATTTTTTAATTGTTTTATCCCAATTTAATAGTTTGAAAATTTCATCATTAGCCTAAATTCAATATGTGAATTTAGGTGACAGATTTATGTTTGTTTTATGCTGGTTATTGAAAGCAGTAAAGAGACACTGTAAACATGCAGGCATGTTACAACTTTGTTTTTGGCATGGCAGTCACTTATTCATCTTGGACTACCACACATCTTTTTCAAAATATTTTTGAGAACTCAAAACGCAATTCTCTTTGTGGAAAGCAATAAATACATCAGTTATAATAGATTTCCAACAGTCTGATCGAAAGTGCACTGAATGAATGGAAAATCTAATGTATGATGTTTACATTAACGCTCACATGGATTTGATCTTTTAAGACTCAATCTCTTTTTTTCCAGCTATTGAGGGGGAGGTCTGGTATCATCTCTTGAAGGTGAGGGTAGCTTCCTGAGTATGGTGTTCATCATTTGAGCTTGAGTGTTGAATATCGACTCCATCAGCTTCATGTTCTTTTCTTCGCTCTCTATCAGTTCCCTATGTTGCCTCTCTTCTCGTTCAGCAGCTCTCTCTTCTCGCTCAGCCGCTCTCAATTTGAATTCTTCTTCTCTCTCGAGCATTCTCAGTCTGAATTCGTTTTCCTTCTGAAATTGTCTTTCTTGATTCGAAACAATGACATCAACAAGATTTTTGACACTCTGCACCATTGATTCTCCCATTCAGCTCACAATTTCAATCGTCTGAGAGTCAGCTGGGAATTGAGAAATGTTCTAGCTTCTGCGAGGAGGTCGAACAGGATGTCTTTGTGATTGGCTTGGAGTGGAAGTGTCTGTAGGAGGATATTCTTCTTCGTCTGTTTGTGCAGGATGAGACTCGGCAGGCTCTGTGGAGGGGATTCCAGCTTCTTCTGTTGAAGGCACCGCTTCAGTACGGGTCTTCTTCTTTCGCGATTGGCGCTTAGCTGGTTGCCTCAGAGTGTATCCGGACTGGGCATCTGATCCTTCGCCTCTTGCTGGCATAACATACATGACTGGATTAGTTACCCGAGTCCTTGGAACTGGGATAGGAGGGTTCATGTGAATAAGATCACTCCCTCTGAAAACTGATAAATCCACTCCTTGGTTTTGGCAAATCCTCCTGATGAGGTTAGGATAGCAGAGGGCAGCTGATTTTCCGGAGCTCTTTGTAGTCATGACATGAAAAATGTGCTCTCCTACATTGATCTTCAATCCATGCCAAATCTTAGCAAAACCCTTTAGCATTCGACCAGACATCTCATGTGCGTGCGAGTTGGGCCTAATCTTCGACATGTAGAAGTCATATGTAGGTTGGAACTCTAGCTTGAGATGCTTTGCCTTGAAACAGAATTCTCCAGTGTAGCTCGGGGCAGTGAGGGATCTGGTGATATTATCGTAATATGGCCTCTCTGCTGCCTTGCATGTCCCTTTCTCCAAGATCTCCGCTGCCGGAATTTCTGATTTCCAGTTTGGTGTGCCTAGGAAGTTGTTTAAATATTCTCCAAATATGTTGATATCAACTCCTCGCACCCAACTCTTCTTTTGGGCAACGTTCAGGTTACAATAGAACTCCCGTACTAACTCTGCTATCCCAGGTTCGACATGGTGTGTAAGGAATTCAGTCCACTCGTGCTTTTCCTTTAGAGCAATTAATACTGGATGATTTAGCATTTCTGGACTGAACCCTTTATCCTGTATGAACACTTCAGACAGTGCCGTATATCTTCACGCATTCTGTTCATTACCATTGAACCTCCTCATCACATCATCTTCGTTCTTGATGGGAAACTTCTTGTATTTCTTTGTGAGCACACCCATCCGGCCTTTAGAAGTAGAGGTTATCCAAAATCCAACAGGTCGAATCGATCCTGTTGATTCTTAGGTTCCCTCAGAATCTGATTGCCCTTGGCGTGCCTGCTCCCATTCAGAGTCCGAGTTGTCCTCCGGTTGTTCATGTTGTTCTTGTTGTTCACCCTCAAGTTGATGTTCAGTTTCAGCTTGTTCGCCTCCTTGAAATGTACCCTGTTCATACATATTACAAGGGATTTCATGAATTACAGAATTGACTAAAACATCGGGAAAGAAGGGATCAACAACAAGTTGATATTCTTTTTGTGGTACCTCCACTTCCCTCCCTTTGTTTTGTTCTTCAGTTTCTTGTTCTGTCATTTCATCTCCTTGTTGTTCCAGTGCAAAATCAGCCTTGAAGAACTTGCTGGATGGTCTTATCTTTGAAAACAACATCAATGGCCTCCATTGCTGTTTGAAGATTGCCACTGCTGCCTTCACTCATCTCCACCCTTGCCTTGCTTGGATCCATTCGTGGGCCTGAACGGTCCCTTGAATCTTCCAGATTTGCCATAGTTTCCTCTTGCGTAGTGGGTTGAGGTTGGGCAGCAGTTGCAGCCAATGTGTTTGCAGCAACTTGATCAAAACCGCTCATAAGCTCAGCAGTCTTTCTATTTGATTCTTCAAATCGCTCATTGCCTTGCTGCACCATTTCCTCCAATTCTTCCGTGGGTTTTAGTCCTTCAACAATTCTGCCCATTCTCTTCTCAACTTCACTCTTCTTAGCAACCGACTGCTTTTGCTGCTTCTCTTTATCCTTAGCCTATTCAGCCGGTTCTGCTTTCACTTTAATAGGCACGATGTTGGTTTCGCTGATTATTTGACAATCATCGTCCCCAACATCGGCCTCTTTTGTGCCCTCATTCATCTTTCCATGTTCTAGTTCAGCCTGCAATTTTTCAGCAGCTTTCCTATTCTCCTCTTCTTCACGGGCTTTTCTCACATTCTCTTGCATTTCGGCCTCTTTCTTTTTCTCCTCCTCATTCTTCCTCATCCTTTCATCCCATTCTCGTTTCTATTCGGCCCTTTCTGCTTCTCTTTTTTGCCTCCATTCTTCATTTTCTTTGGCCATTTCCGCCTCTGCTTCCTCTTTCTCCCGCCTTTCTCTTTCTATTTGCCTTGCCTCATACTCAGCAACCCGTTGTTCTTCAGCCCGTTCAACATCTACAAGTATTTGCTCTTTCTCAGCAATTTCAGCATCATCTTTCTCCTGGGCTTTCTTCGCTATTTCGGCATCGAATTTTTCCTGAGCTAGCCGCCATTTTCTTGCCCTTGTCTTTTGGCTTGGAAGGCTCATCATAAAATTTCAGCACAGGTGGGATCACTCTAGGCTGGCTAGGATGCTTTGGTTCTTGAATTTTTATTTGTGGCTTGGCTGGCCTCCCAGCTTTTTCTTTCTCTGCCAGCTTCATCAATTTTCTCTTCTTCTTCGGCGGCTCTGGCTCGGTTTCAGTTGGAAGAGTCTCCGATTCGATTGACTGGTGGGGTTCAGGAGTTTGGTCCACATAATCATCAATAATTTTATCATCAGCTTCGGTCCACAGCTCCAATTCCGGACCTTTAATCTTCATATATTTCTTGATAAAATTTGGTTCGGTCATTGCCGTCAGCTGGGCGGTCCATTTTTTCGTGAAATATCTACCCAAAACTCCTTGGAAACCCATGTCATATTGCAATCGCACTCCTCTGTTTTCTTCGCAATATCTTAAACCTTCCCTATCCATCTCCTGCAGCAGATCGAAGAATCTCTTCTTCATGTCAGCATAGAGGGTGTCCATGATATCTGCTTCTTTTTCCTTTAAGCGTGAGAGATCCCGGACCGGTGGAATGTTGAAGTAGCTCAGGCACTTATTTTCATTCATCAATTTTATCTGATTTTTCTTTCTGCCCATCCTGTCCCAGTGCCTTTCCCGGATCATCGTGGTGCACTCGGCTCTAATTAGTGCAAAATTGGGCATCCCCTCCATTATGGCCTCTCTTGGTTCAACTGAAGGGAATCTCTTTGGTAAAAAGGTTGGGATAATCTCCTCATTCCCAGGGGTATCTCCACCCCTTTGTTTAGTACAGGGACTCGGATGTCCTTCTCCCAACTCCCCCATGCTTTCATGTATTCTCCCCACAGTTTCCTTATTGCCTTTGTACGTTCAATGATTGAGTCCAACATCGGGGTGTGGTGGTACACGGGTTTAAGAGACTCCCAAAAATTGTATGTCATTTCAGTATGGCGTGCCTTGGCATGCTTTGTGATCCACAATTGCTCCTCCGGTCCGCAGACGGTCCCATTGTCAAATAGTTCCTTTTTGTACATGAATGGGAAGGCGTCTGTCATGGAGAACATCCCGGTTGAGGCCACTAGTTGTGCTGGAGGGACTCTTCTGGCATAATATCTCTTTGTCTCTTCTGTGATTGCTGGTTGAATGGGGATTGGCTCAAAGGCTGCCACTTTCTTGTCTCCAAAATTTTGTTCTCGAGCAATCTATTCCACCGGCCTTTCTGCTCGTTCATCCTCCAGACCATCCTTTCGTAATGGACTTCGGAAGAGAATCTCTGATCAAATGTGGCGTGGGTGAACTCATTATTCCAGAAGTTCAAAACATGCTTGCAGAAGTCTCTTTCGAGCCCCATGGCCTTGTAGTTTCTCTCCTCTTCGGGGATATCCCTCCACCAGTGTTCTTTCATCTCGAATCTCCATTCGATCTGGTGGTCCATCTTCAATGTGAATTCGTTCCCCAAGGCTCGTCTACTGTCGTCTATTTCTTTCTTCATTCGTTTGATTTCCAGAAAGGCAAGATCTGGGGTTGTCCTTGGAAGGTTCATTACAGAGTCTTCAATGATATATTGGTCCCTGAAGAAGAGATGATGAGAATATTTTTGGCAAATTTTTAACAAAACATTATTCAAGTTGGAAAATCAACATTCTCACATTTTGAGCCTTGCTCTAAATGTGAGTTAATTGATTTTACTTGAATTTATTGAGACGAAAGATAAATACTAAGATGCAAAGTTAGATTATAAAATCTAACATTATTGTAAACAACTAATTACAAAGGAAAAACTAAAAATAAGAGTCTAGGACCCTTACAATTTTTTCTTAGACTAAGAATAGTCTAAGGGTTTTTCTCAAATGGTCAAGGGACCAAATGATAAACTTTTTATAGGCTATTGAGCTTACAAAAGAAATTTTGATTTTTAATCACTATAGAAGTGATTGAGAACATGTGAATAAGGAAATGGGGAATATTCAAAGATGGTGAATGAATGCACATGATGATAGTCACAATAAAAGAAATGAAATAGCATGATACAATGGACTAAAGAAAACTAAAAACAAACTAACACACACAAAGACTATTTTTAATTTTTTTTTGAAAAGTGTTGACTTGTTTATTTAATAAATTTGGGGGTGTGAGTGGTCCCCCATTTGAATTTTCGTTTTTGGGAAATGGGTATGGAAAGTGAGCAAAATTGCTACACTTTGTTGATTCCCCACATATCCCAACATGTGTAGGTCAAATACTTAATAAAACAAACATGCCACCAATTTTAATCTCTTTTTTTCGCAATCAATGCCATGCCAATTAGTACTTGGGAAGCACTTATCAGGAAAAATTTTGGCATGGTTTTGTTTGTAATCCTAAGTTCCCAATTCTGTACAACATCAACTTTTCAGTTGAGTTTGTAGAGTCTAGTAACTCAGGTACTCACAAAACATTTATTGAACATGTTTCTCAACACAGTAGCATGCAAACATGACTAAACACACAAATAGTCCATCCATGCCAATATTTTCAAAATCTTTCAAGGATACATGCCAAATCAACATTGATCACAGAATCAAACACATCATCATGCTTATTCAAAACATCAAACTATCAAATAATCACAAAGGCACAAGAGAAAATAACCACTGTATCCTCCATTTCATAGAATTTTTTAGTAATACACACAGACAATAGGATATGCACACAGACATCAAAACTGGAAACAACATGAGATTTTTGAGGGTTTTGAAACCCAAAATTTTCATAAAGCTTCAGACATCGACAATGGCAGACTCGAACTAAATGCAGTAAGCCCTAGGTTCTACTAACACTGTTCTAGCCTATTCCGACAATGCCCATCACAATCCGACCTAATTCCGATCATCCCTAACACAAAAACAAGCTACAATCCCTTCCCTACCCCCGATTTCGCGACAACCCTTGAAAACCCAAAATGAAATCGCGAAACAGAGTGCGAAATCGAAACAAGAAAACGTGCCCCTTACTCCCACTAGGATTAGATGATGAAGACGCCATTTTAGAAAGCTCTGGAAAGATTTGGACGGAGTAGAATTTCTGGTTCGAGCACAGGTTTCACGAGGAAGAAGGGTTCGCGAGAGGAGGGAATCGGAAATATTTCTAAGTGTTGAGAGTGAAATGAGAGGAAATAGGGGGAAAGAGTATAAAAATGGATGTGGGACAGGGGCAATGCGGTTTAAGGGAAACCGCATTGCCGATGCGGTATATACCGCATCGAATTCGGTTTCCAGAGTTATGTGAGAGGTGCGGTCTATGAGATCGATGCGGTATATACCGCATCGCATAGACCGCATCGAGAGAGATGGGGAATGGAGACACTAAATCAATGCGGTTTATTCAAAATCGATGCGGTATAGACCGCATCGCGTAAACCGCATTGGAAGTGGAAACCGCGTTGGACACTTCGAACAAAAATGGGAATGCTTTGTGAGGCAATGTGGTTTATTCACGCAATGCGGTATATACCGCATTGCATAAACCGCATTGCTCTCTTGCAATATTAAAATGCCTTCGTAGGTCGATGCGGTTTATTTAAAATCAATGCGGTATAAACCGCATTGAATAAATCGCATCGACTACTTAGAATAAAACTGGGAATGCACCTTTAGAGGGTCAATGCGGTCTTTTGTATTGATGCGGTATATACCGCATTGAATTAAACCGCATTTGATAAAATCACTAAGGGCAACACATCCGATGCGGTTTATCTCAAATAATGCGGTATGAACTGCATTGACTTGAGACAAAAATTAACAGCATCAACACTTAACAAAATTTAAAAAATTTTCCAGTTTTTAACATTTTCTAAAATTATGCATTTTCTACAAGTTAAAATAAAATACTGAACGTGCATACTTACACAAAAATATTAATCTACAATGAAATGCTTGCATAAATTAGGTTGAATCAACACTGCTATTTTATGGATTTATTCCGGATTTCAAATTTCTTTAAATTTCGAAACTAATTTCCATTGAATTCAGTATCAATCCAACTGGGAACCTGGTTTTTGAAGCTTTATTTTTCTTTTTGTTGGTTCCATGAATTCCTGCAAAGCAAACATAAGAAAAATTATTAGATTTTCTCCAAATATCAACATCCTCACATTTAGAGTTTTAGTACTCTAAATGTTTAGTTGATGTTTGGATAATTATTGCCCGAGAAAATGAATATGGTATGTAATTTTTTTCTTTTGAGGGAAAGTAGTATTATTCCATGTAATAACCGGAAGTTTAGAATACAACAAAATACAACCACATACTTAATAGGAAATGAGTATACCTCCTTGATGCAAATAAAGCTGGCAACATAGAATAGCCAATAGAACCACAAAGAAGACGAAGAAAAGACTTATGTTTGTAACTTCATCACCCCACTTCACCTTTCAGCCCCAACTCAGCCAAATAAGGATGTATTGATGGTGTATGTTTGGAAAAAGATCAGCAGTATCCTCCACCCACAGCAGCAGCAACAACGACACATGACATAAATCTTCTACCTCAACAGTTACCGGCCGAAACTCAACTCAGCATCCTTTGTGGCAAGGGAAGGTAGGATTACCAGTTCAATCCCGATAGACTTACTTACACTAACACATTTCCCCTGCAGAGAACTCATAACCAGTGCATTGAAAACAAAGGGACTATGATGAGATGTAAAAACTGTGCCAGGCAAGTATGAAGGGGAAAAGTTGGAAGTGTTGAGAAAATGGGGAGACGACAATGCATGAGGGGGATGAGGAACCGACAATGAATGATCGCATAAGAATTTCAAAATGTGTTGTCAGCACTCCTGACTGTCTAACTTCTTAGCAAACAGAAAATCATATCCATCAAAAGAACTGATCAAAGGTGCTATGCCTCTCATCTCAACTTTCTCTTCTAAAAACCCCAGCTAACACTTCCCCATCTGAACCAATCCAAAACTCCTTTTAAGTAACACATCCCCATCACTCCCTCTCTTTTTTTTTTTCCAACTTTCCTTTCTTTCTTTTTCTTTCTTTTTTTTTTTTTTTTCTTCTCTATTTCAAGGGGCAGCCCACAAACGAATTCCAAAAGCAGGATATTCTAAGCAAAAATTCTCATAAAGGCTCACTACCACATACTTACAAAGCAGGATATTCAATTACTGAATAGTTCAAACAGAATAACCGCCAAACTCTCATAAATAAAGGCTCACTACCACATACTTACAAAGAGTACCAGACCCGAAGGCATACCAGACACATAATTGCACCAACACAATGAATTTTCAAATGCATATTCATGAGCAGTTCCTAAGACATCCCAAAGGGCCAAGAGAGATGTATGGCTGAATCATGGGAAGGCCGAGATTAAGGAACAAAATGTGAAATGAAAAAGGAGGATGGAAAATATCATGAAGGCTCAAGCACATGAATCACAATGGGTATATCAGATTATGTGGGGAAAATGAAGGTCAAACGGCATAGTCCAAGTACCCTTATGCTTTTCAATACACTGCATAGGAGTAACCGCAGGTTTAATATGTATAATTAAGCAAGCTCATGGATATCAAACTATGTACCACCCATCATGCTTTAAGATCATGACTCTCAAAATCTCACCAGGAATTTCTGTACTCCAATTTGCAAATACAAGGGTACACCATCCTAAGCAGTCCCTTATCATCCTTTGTGAAACACCCAATCGTCGCAACAGTAGTGTTAGCCGTAGTCCCAATGTTTCATAGTGTCGTCATGCTCCTCCCATCAGCTGGAGTTCCTGCAATAAAATTATATATATATATATATATATATAAAATTTGTTTTTTTTTTCTTCTTCTTCTTTTTTTTTTTTTCTTTTTTTCCATATCCCGCACCCATAACCAGTGCATCTCATTCTGTTCTCTCTAAATGAGTTTCTTCTCTACTATCCCAGCACACTTCATTGCTTCCAGATTTGATCCCAACAGTGACTACAGAAATTTCTTTTTCACACATTCATCAGAATCATCAATTCATTAGAACCACTCTTCAATCAATCCGCCCCCTGATGCTCCACTCTTTGCCCATTGATCAGCTATCGAATTTCTTTCTCGAAGGATATGTTGAAACCGTACCTCACCCGCACAAGTTAATACAGTGGCTATCGATCCAATAAACTTATGCAACCTCCAGGGAACCTTTTCAAGTTCAGACATCCATCTAACAACATTACTCGAATCACATTCGAAGATAATCCTTTGAAGTGGAAAACCTTGATCCCTTATTAGTGCATCACATACTCGATTTATAGCCGACACTTCTGCCTCAGTAGAGTCCGCCACACCAATAGAATCTGACAAAATAAGAATAACCTTACCATTCTCATCTCGGATCACTCCCCCAATCCCCGCCGGTCCCGGGTTACCGAAGGACGCACCATCCGTATTAATTTTCCACCACCCCTTTTCTGGGCGAATCCACACTAAACCATTTCGTGGCCTTCTTTGTTGCCCTCTTACTGCTTACACCAAAGTCACTGGAAACTGCCTCCCTAAATCCCCCAAGCAGTATCCATTTCCCAAGTCCGCCGCTTGCCACCACTGACACACCTTCCATTTGATGTCCTCTATAGCCGCCCCTATATCAATTGTTTTGCCTTTAAAAACAGCCTCATTTCGCCATTTCCAAATGATCCATATTGTAGCCAAACATGTTAAAGCCCACCCTTCCCACCTGCTCTGTACTGAATCCCTAAATAGCCACCAATCCATCAGCCCTACAATCTTTCCTGGCATTGCCCATTCCACCCCAAAAAGCGCTACTCCTTGATACCATACCTGCATCGCAAACTCACACCTACAAAATAAATGATCCTCCGATTCCACCTCCTTATGACAACATGGGCAAAAAGAACCCTCAGTCTGGACACACCCTCTCCTGAGAAGGGTTTCCCTAACCGGCAAACCATGTTGAATCAATTTCCAAACCAACACCTTAACCTTCATTGGCGCCTTTAGTTTCCAGAAAACTTTCCATTTTTTCTTTGTGACAGAATTGTCAGGCCCCGTCCCTCTCTCCCAACATGACCGCGTTGTAAACACACCATTCCCCTCCTTCAACCATACCACTCTATCCCTTACATATCGGCTTATTTTTGAACTCCTTAATGTTGACAGCAACTCATCCCAAACCTCCTTTTCCCAGTCGAACAATCTTCTTCTTAACAGAATATTCCACTTCCACTCAACCCCTGACCAGTTACCATTCTCTGCAATTTTACTCTCTTTATAGGTAGCTAATGCAAAGATTCTTGGATATATCTCTTTTAATGGCCTGCCCTCATCGACCCAAACATCCTCCCACAATCTAGTAGCCTCTCCATTCCCCACCAGTATCCGGAAACCGTCCCCCTGCTCGCCCCAACTCAAATCCCGCCAAGTCTTACTGATGTTACCCCATAGTGATCTACATTCCTTTGCCTCCGGAATCAGTGGTCCTCTCCTTCAATAGTACTTCGAATCGATCACCACCTTCCATAGAGACTGTTCATTTCCGAACCGCCACTTCCATTTAAGCATCAACGCCAAGTTCAGCTTCTGGACATTCCAAACTCCCAGCCCGCCAATGTCCTTATGTTGGCAAACTCTATCCCAGCATACGGTGTGCATTTTCCTACCGCCTTCCACCTCATTCCAAAAAAAAACTTCTCTTTAGTTTTTCCAACCTGTTTGCCACCTCACCTGGGACCTTAAAAATAGACAAAAAATACACTGGCAAGGAGTTCAAAACCGATTTAATTAAGCAAATTCTCCCAGCTTGTTAGAGCAGTCGACCCTTCCACCCCGCCATCCTCTTTTCCACTTTTTCCAACACCGGTTTCCATATAGAGATTCCATTTATTCTTCCTCCAATTGGGATCCCAAGATATGTCATTGGCCAACTTCCAGATTCGCAACCAAACAAACTGGCTGCTTCGGCTACAAGATTCTGAGGGCAATTAATACTGTAGAGTCTACACTTACCATAGTTGATATGAAGCCCTGTGGCAAGTGTAAGACATCTTAGAATTCTCTTTATCACCAACACTTGGGAAATCTCACCTTCACAGAAAATTATCGTGTCATCCGCATATTGAAGATGAGAAATTTCCGGACCATCGATGCCCGCCTTGAGTCCCTTCAACAGCCCCAAATTTCGAGCATTAGCCAGCAATTTATTTACTATTTCAGCCACCAACACAAAC
Organism: Hygrophila difformis; assembly: GCA_030278955.1. NCBI lineage: Eukaryota > Viridiplantae > Streptophyta > Magnoliopsida > Lamiales > Acanthaceae > Hygrophila > Hygrophila difformis. The sequence continues at coordinate 17,689,332 of JAOANR010000015.1, read as the reverse complement.
AAGTACGGGGAAAGCGGATCCCCTTGTCTCAATCCCTTTTCCAACTTAAAAAAACTGGTCGGCGAGCCATTAACCAACACAGCCGCTGAAGCAGAGGTTACACATTCCATTATCCACTTAGTCCACTTTTCCCCAAAGCCCATATTCTTCATCACCCGAGCCAAGACTTCCCACGACACATTATCATATGCTTTCGCCAAATCCAATTTTATAGCAAAACCGCACCGACCGGCTACGTGGGAGGAATGGATCACTTCAGCCGCGATGAGAGCACCATCAAGAATCTGTCGGCCTGCGACGAACGCCATCTGAGATGATCCCACAACGTCACCAAAAACAGCTTGCATCCTCTTTGCCAAAGTTTTTGCAATTATTTTGTAGACACATCCAATAAGGGATATCGGCCTAAACTGGCTAAATTCCATAGGGTTTTCAACCTTTGGGATAAGCGTGATAAACGAGCCACCAATATCTTTAGACAATTTTCCATTTATTTCGAACTGCTGGAAAGCCTCCATAACATCCCCTCTCACAAGATCCCAGAATTTTTAAAAAAAACCAATGTTGAAACCATCCGGTCCCAGGGCCTTATCACTATCACAACTCCAAATGGCCGACTTTATTTCTTCCTCCGAGAAACTTCTCTCCAACCACGCCCTCTCACTATCCCCAATTTTATTCCAACCAAGGGCCTCAATTTCAAAAATTTCACTCTCTTGTTTGGCAAAGGCTGACTTGAAGTATTCAAAGGCTAACTCCTTGATAACTCTGGAATCATCCACAACCTGCCCTTCACTTCTAATAGCTCCAATAAAACCCCTTCTCCTATGCAAAGCAGTCACCGCATGGAAGAAACGCGTATTTAGATCCCCTTCTTTCAACCACCGAACTCGCGATTTTTGAACCCACCGTCTCTCCTCATTCAATAACAGCCTCCTCAATTCCCCTTTTGTTTTACCCCATTCGATCCTAGTGTCATCGTCTGCATTCCCCGCCTGAAAAATGTCTTCAAACTCCCTCATTTGGACAACATTTCCTGTATCCTACTCTCCAGATTCCTCGCCCCGTATCCCTCCCACTCCCTTATTTTCAACTTCAAACTTCTAAGCCGCCCACAAAGCTTAAACCCCCTGCACGACTCCGTGCCATCCCTCGCCGCCCCCCATACTCCACAAACTAGCTCATTAAATCATTCCTCGTTCATCCAGTAATTATAAAACCTAAATGGTTTGGGACCCCACGACCTATCCCCAATTTCCAAACATACTGGATAATGGTCAGAAATCACGGACTCTCCTCTCCGTTGAGCAATGTCGCTATTCAAACATAGCCAACCAGGCGAGACTAAAAATCTGTCCAGGCGACTACACGCCCGCCCCCCCTACCATACCATGTAAACAGCCCACCCTCCATATGAAGGTCTACAAGACCCAACTGATTAATCATTTCTCTGAACTCTCGAGACGACCCTTCATCCAGACACTCCCCTACCCTTTCATTCTCCGAGGTCACCGCATTAAAATCCCCATTTAAACACCAAAGCTCCCCATTTGAAGTATTGCACTTCTGCCTGAGTACTTCCCAAAGAACAGCTCTCTCGCCTCTATTGTTGGGCGCATGTACAGAAATTATATTTACTATTCCCTCAATTCCTCGGATATTCCCTTTTACCCAAACATAATTATGGCATCTCTCAACTTCACTGAAAGAACAGCAATTGGAATCCCACACAACCATAATTCCTCCAGCATTACCCTCTGCCGGTTGATAGCAAAATTGGCATCCACTCGATCCCCAAAGCCGACGTATCAATCTCTCCCGAATCTCCACCATCTTTGTCTCCTGACAACAGAGCACTGCAGGCTTCGACTTCCTACATAACCTCATCACCGCCCTTCTTCTCATCCCCCCATTCAACCCTCGTAAATTACAAGTAATTAAATGCATCTTAACTTGGTAACATCAACAACAAACCACCTGCCATTACCTTTTCTTGCCAATCTCCTTAACCACCCTAGCGACTGTCTTCTCCCTCCCCACCTTACATTTTAGTCCCAAAGCTTCTGCAGTGTCAATGGTAGCTTCCGCTTCCATGAAGTCAACCAACTGTGTCCCTATACTGGTTCTAATAGTGGAGAATTGCAGCCTAGCGAACTCCATCTCCCCCTCCCAAGTCACCCTTTTGCACTTATCTTTGCCACTAGCGCCCTTCAACACCTCCTTCCGACCCCTACTCCGCCCTCTATGTTTCAACCCTTTCCTCCCCTCAATAACGGCCACCATGGCTCGCTCAACCTTATCAATTTCTGGGAAAGAGACTGCTATTCGACCATGACTTTCCCCTTGTGTCCCAGGATGTTTACTGCCCCCTTCCTCATCTGCACCGGAACCCTCACCAGAAGCCCCTCCCTCTCCACATCCGCCTTCCAGCAGTTGCAATTGCGATTCAACATTCTCCTCCCCCTCCCCAACTCTCGCACCAGAAGCCCCTCCCTCTCTACATCCGCCTTCCAGCAATTGCAATTGCGGTTCAACATTCTCCTCCCCCTCCCCAACTCTCCCCTTCTCCCCCCCCCCCCCAACTCGGCGCTACCCTCAATCCCATCTGGTTCCACACCCCTCGCCCCATACCGATCGAGTCCTCTAGCACTCAACTCAGTATCCCCAAAACTTTGTTGCGTCTCCACACCACACCCAATTTCTCTATTGGGCAGCCCCACCTGGGCCTCTACCCCATATTCTCTTGTACTGGCCTCTACATTGAGTTCAACCCATATCTCACCAATCTCCTCAAGCCCAGTTACATGGCTATCATCCGGCCCAATCCCACAACCCAGGCCCAATTCACCAACCAACTTAATTCCCTCAGGCCCCTTGCTCGTATCATCTATCTCCTGCATCCCTATTTCACAAACATCTGCCTCCTCCCTCCTTATTACCCCATTATCTATCTCTCTCTGACCAGCTTCTTGGGAACACATGTAACACCCCGGTTTTTGGTCACCCAGGTCGGGGTGTCACCGCCACACCTCTCTAGCAAGACACGGTTTCTCCGAGCTCACTAAAGAGATGCAAGGCTATGGTTTTTCAGAATTTAAAACATTCAAACAGCCCATTCATATATAATTTAAAAATAATACATCAAAGTTGCAGCGGAAAATAGTATTTACATATATAATGCAGCGGAATTTAAATATAGGGCCAACATGGCCTAATCACGGGTTAAACAGGCCCGTTCATGCAAGATCTAGTCTAATACAAAGACTCAAAATAATATATCATCCCAAGCTTCCCGTGTATGCATATGACGATGCATAATTCACAACTCTGGAAGAAAAAGAAATAAAAATGGTTTGGTCAGCACTACTGCTGAGTAATTTAACACATACATACTATGGGGTTTCAAAGCCATTATTTAATATTTAAAGAAAACATGTGCACAACACCACATAATTTAATTTATTTCGCTAACAACAATTCAAACGACAGAGACTTCATAAGATCATAAATATAATTTGCAAGGCAATATAATTATAGGACATAATTTAAAAGCATAATCCAAAAGGAACAATTTTCTAGTCTCCTAGTTTCATATCTCATGTCTCATGTTCCAAGTTTATGTTTCAATTGCCATTCGGCAAGCTTTATATTTCAATTGCCTCCCGGCAAGCAGTATATTTCAATTGTATTTTATTTCAAAGGAATTCACAATCATTTAAACCTTAAAGGCTAATTTCATGTTTCTACAAGATTTCAAGATTTTGTTTCCGGTAAACCACAGTTTACTCTAAAATTCGTCTAAAATCAGATTTAATTTCAAAAATTCCAAAATTTCACTACTGACTCAGAAACGTCGAGATGAACAACTTTCGTGTTTTAACTTTTTCGATCCGAGATACCGAAATAGGTCAAAAACATTAATTTTCACAGAAGTACTGTTCTGTCCGAATTTCATATAACTCAGTTTAAAGATTTCGAATTCTACCATAGCAATTCAACTCCAAATTTGATGAAATTTTACAGAGATCATCTTAAGACAATTATCTACGACTTTCATGTTCGGCCAAAGATCTAAAACAGTCTAGATCCTATGTCAAAAACGTGATCAAGATCATTCCTAAGTTCTGTCCAAGATTTCAAGATCTAGATTCAAACAGTTCGGTTTCAACGGGTTTTCACATAACAAATCAACTCCAAAAATTCTCAAAATTTTACAGTATCTAGGTCTAAGTCTTAGGAACGTTTTTTGTGTTTTAAGTTTTTCCGTTTGAGTTCGTTTTAAGGTTCGGAAAAATTCATCAAATCTGTTGCGTCGGTAGAAAGTAATAATTGACAGATTTTCGATTTCTTGTTAATCTTTTAGTTTGAATGTTTTAATTCATCCCAAAACCATGTAAGAGTTAACTTACCGAGTTTATGAACGTCCGGGATCGTCTATTCGAAGGCGTGGCTTCCAGTCCACCGTTTCTCCTCTCCGTTCGTCGGGTTCTACGATCTAGATCCAATACGAGGTGTAGAAGAGAAAAGAAGAAGATTAGGATTCGTTTTCGAATCGTTTACGGAACAAAGATTGGATCGAGACTTACCACGACTCTGAAGATGGTAGAATTTTCGTCCAACAGGTCTCGCCTTTGGTTTCGTGCCTCCGACGACTCCGGATTTAGGGTTTCGAATGTGTAGAAAGTTGTAGGGTTTTGTAAGAGTATTCGGAGCTCCCAGGAGGTCTTATTTATAGATAACTAAGACCTAGGGCGTCCAAAATCTGACCCCAAGGGTCTTGGGTCGAGAGACGTTCAACCGAAAGTCGAAAAATCCGCGTTCGGGCGAGAAAATCTCGCTTGGTTTGTTGCTGCCAGAGTGGCGCGGTCGTGGCGCGGTCTAAGGCCAACAACCGCGCGGCCAGCACGCCACTCACGCCTGGACTCCGGTCCGGGCGGGTCGTGCGATCCGTCGCGCTTTTCCGCCTCTCTTTCGGGTTTCTATCCCTCTATGCTCCCGAATTCCGATTTCCGGGGTATCTTCGGGCTCCGATTTCCTATCCTAATTTTATTCGGATCTAAATTTACATTTGGACTCGGGTTATTGAGTCCACCGGTGTTGGGTTTCCGTGTAACCATTTATTCAATTAAATTGTCTTCGGCTTCCCGGGTTCTCGGAATTTTGTTTCCTTTTTAATTTAAATTCCATTGCTCATCTTTTATGATTCTTTATTTATTTATTATGTTCTCTTTATTATTTATTTATTTTATGTTGTAAAATTCTCGGGTATTACAGTCTACCCTTCTTAAGAATCAACTTCGTCCTCGAAGTTGTGTTTCGACTTTTCTCGTGCTAAGGTCTTTTGTTTGTTTTTGTTTTTTTTTTTGTTTTTTTTTTTTGTGACTGAACTTAGAATTAAAACTTCTAAGCTACCTACGTACCCGGTGAAGGGATCAAGCCATAACGTAGTTCAAAATTTTATTTGGGATACATATTGTCGAGCCAACTAACAAAATAATGCAACTACTTTATTACGGGATATCACATCCTCTCCCCCTTAGGACTCCAGTTATGTCCCCATAACTGCCTATTCAGTATTCTCGAGAGGTTTCGGGTTTTGGTCTTTATTCTGATGGTACTGGTGCCGTTGGTTGTTGCCACCTTGACCGTCTGGGTTTCGTGGTTGCTTAAGTCGAGTAGTCACATCCTCTCTCTTGTCAATGTTCTCTTTCCGTGTCCGGCAATCACGCAGCGGATGACCATGTCGACCACATCGAAGGCATGCTCCAGGCTGAGGGCATCCTCTCGCATAATGCGGTTTACCACACTTCGGACATGGTGGCGCATAGTCACAATGGTTGAAGACTATCCCCTTTTTCTCCCCATTGTCATTTTGATGTTGTCCTTTCGAGTTTCCATCGAAACGGTCCTTATCCACCTTGCACTCTCCTTGTGGTCCTTGGTTAGCCTCATCTACCGGTTTCCGTTTCAGTCCTTGGACTCGTGCAACCGCTACCGCACGATCATAAACCGTCTGCAGGTTCGTGAATTGTCCTACTGCAAGTATCTCCCGGATACTAAGGTTCAGACCCATCTCAAATTTCTGAGCCTTGTCAGAGTCGGTTGGTACTATCCTCGTAGCAAATCGTACCAATTCCTTAAACCGGGTGTAATACTCCTGCACCGTCCGTCCCTCTTGCTTCAGTGATAAAAACTCTTCGTACATTGCCGCCTTGGTGCTCATGGGGTAGAATCGGTCCCTTAGATCCTCCTTAAGTTTAGTCCACGAATAAGCTTCATCAGCTTCCTCTAAATTCCTCTGGAGGTCTTGCCACCACTCATCGGCTTCGCCTCCTAAGTAGTAGGTTGCTACTCGTGTCTTTGCCTCATCAGGACATTTGATAGCATCCAAGAGCTTATCAAATGTACGGATCCACCCCTCTAGTTTGGCGGGATCCTCCTGGCCATCATAACATGGTGGTTGATAGGGATTCACCAACGCTAGATAGTTGGTTTGAGCTATGGGTGGAGGTACTGCTGCAGGTGTCCTATGCACCTCCGCATTTCCTAATGCTACTAGGAATCCCTCTATCGTTTTTAAACATGCTTCCATATTATTGGGCGCTTGAGGCATTTGCTCTCCTAGGTTCTGAGGACTTTCCTGTTGTTGGGCGTGTTGGACAGGTTAGCGTCAGTGCCGTTTGGACTCACCTTCCTTGGTTTCCTCCTAGGCGCCATTTTCTGTTATAACGTGTAGAGTTTAGATAGATCGCTCGAACGAGACGTTTCGTAAATTTCAAATTTCAAATTCTCGGATTTGTTGTTTGGAAATCCAAACAAGATTTTTGGAATAGAGAGTGTTTTAATAAAGACTTGATTTTTATTGTTCCACATGAAGAAGTTTTCTAATTTGTACAAGATAGCAATGGCCAGGGCCGAGATTTGCTATGCTTGGGCGCGTGCTTAGATCAATGAGATCTAGAACTAAGGCAAGATCAGTCTCTAGTGAGCATTTCTAATTCGATGTCAAGCCTCTAAGTTATCTAGGGGTAGCAATAGATCTAAGTTAGAACAACTTCGCTTCTAGGTTATCTAAGGTATAGAAAATGCAATATGCACATGCACATGATGATCCCCCCAAAAATAAATGCACTATATATATATATAATATATATATTTTTCAAGTTTTTATGGGTTTTAAAAAAATAAGAATTTATTCCATGGAACAAATGCTTTAAAATAATAATTAAAATCCTTGGACCTCTATATTGGGTCATAAATAATTAACATTTGGGCTCAAAAACAATTTTGGGCTAGGAAATTTTAAAATAATAAATTTGGGCTTGTACAATAATAATATAAATACTAACGGTTTAAAAATAGTAGTTTAAAAATAACAATAATTTAAAAATAATAGTTTAAAAATAATAATGGTTTAAAAATAATAGTTTAAAAATATCCGGGCTCTGATACCACTTTGTAACACCCCGGTTTTTGGTCACCCAGGTCGGGGTGTCACCGCCACACCTCTCTAGCAAGACACAGTTTCTCCGAGCTCACTAAAGAGATGCAAGGCTATGGTTTTTCAGAATTTAAAACATTCAAACAGCCCATTCATATATAATTTAAAAACAATACATCAAAGTTGCAGCGGAAAATAGTATTTACATATATAATGCAGCGGAATTTGAATATAGGGCCAACATGGCCTAATCACGGGTTAAACAGACCCGTTCATGCAAGATCTAGTCTAATACAAAGACTCAAAATAATATATCATCCCAAGCTTCCCGTGTATGCATATGACGATGCATAATTCACAACTCTGGAAGAAAAAGAAATAAAAATGGTTTGGTCAGCACTACTGCTGAGTAAGTTAACACATACATACTATGGGGTTTCAAAGCCATTTTTTAATATTTAAAGAAAACATGTGCACAACACCACATAATTTAATTTATTTCGCTACAACAATTCAAACGACAGAGACTTCATAAGATCATAAATATAATTTGCAAGGCAATATAATTATAGGACATAATTTAAAAGCATAATCCAAAAGGAACAATTTTCTAGTCTCCTAGTTTCATATCTCATGTCTCATGTTTCAAGTTTATGTTTCAATTGCCATTCGGCAAGCTTTATATTTCAATTGCCTCCCGGCAAGCAGTATATTTCAATTGTATTTTATTTCAAAGGAATTCCCAATCATTTAAACCTTAAAGGCTAATTTCATGTTTCCACAAGATTTCAAGATTTTGTTTCCGGTAAACCACAGTTTACTCTAAAATTCGTCTAAAATCAGATTTAATTTCAAAAATTCCAAAATTTCACTACTGACTCAGAAACGTCGAGATGAACAACTTTCGTGTTTTAACGTTTTCGATCCGAGATACCTAAATAGGTCAAAAACATTAATTTTCACAGAAGTACTGTTCTGTCCGAATTTCATATAACTCAGTTTAAAGATTTCGAATTCTACCATAGCAATTCAACTCCAAATTTGATGAAATTTTACAGAGATCATCTTAAGACAATTATCTACGACTTTCATGTTCGGCCAAAGATCTAAAACAGTCTAGATCCTATGTCAAAAACATGATCAAGATCATTCCTAAGTTCTGTCCAAGATTTCAAGATCTAGATTCAAACAGTTTGGTTTCAATGGGTTTTCACATATCAAATCAACTCCAAAAATTCTCAACATTTTACAGTAGCTAGGTCTAAGTCTTAGGAACGTTTTTCGTGTTTTAAGTTTTTCCGTTTGAGTTCGTTTTAAGGTTCGGAAAAATTCATCAAATCTGTTGCGTCGGTAGAAAGTAATAATTGACAGATTTTCGATTTCTTGTTAATCTTTTAGTTTGAATGTTTTAATTCATCCCAAAACCATGTAAGAGTTAACTTACCGAGTTTATGAACGTCCGGGATCGTCTATTCGAAGGCGTGGCTTCCAGTCCACCGTTTCTCCTCTCCGTTCGTCGGGTTCTACGATCTAGATCCAATACGAGGTGTAGAAGAGAAAAGAAGAAGATTAGGATTCGTTTTCGAATCGTTTACGGAACAAAGATTGGATCGAGACTTACCACGACTCTGAAGATGGTAGAATTTTCATCCAACAGGTCTCGCCTTCGGTTTCGTGCCTCCGACGACTCCGGATTTAGGGTTTCGAATGTGTAGAAAGTTGTAGGGTTTCGTAAGAGTATTCGGAGCTCCCAGGAGGTCTTATTTATAGATAACTAAGACCTAGGGCGTCCAAAATCTGACCCCAAGGGTCTTGGGTCGAGAGACGTTCAACCGAAAGTCGAAAAATCCGCGTTCGGGCGAGAAAATCTCGCTTAGTTCGTTGCTGCCAGAGTGGCGCGGTCGTGGCGCGGTCTAAGGCCAACAACCGCGCGGCCAGCGCGCCACTCACGCCTGGACTCCGGTCCGGGCGGGTCGTGCGATCCGTCGCGCTTTTCCGCCTCTCTTTCGGGTTTCTATCCCTCTATGCTCCCGAATTCCGATTTCCGGGGTATCTTCGGGCTCCGATTTCCTATCCTAATTTTATTCGGATCTAAATTTGCATTTGTACTAGGGTTATTGAGTCCACCGGTGTTGGGTTTCCGTGTAACCATTTATTCGATTAAATTGTCTTCGGCTTCCCGGGTTCTCGGAATTTTGTTTCCTTTTTAATTTAAATTCCATTTCTCATCTTTTATGATTCTTTATTTATTTATTATGTTCTCTTTATTATTTATTTATTTTATGTTGTAAAATTCTCGGGTATTACAACACATCTCAGCCGCCATCATAATTGTATCACTTGATTGCAATTCTACTTTTTCGCATGATTGCATTATCCCATGCACCAACCCTTTTGGCCTTTCCAGAACCCCATGTTGAGAAGACCCGGACCTCCCGCCAGCCACCTTCTCCGGGGAGTTTGCCACCGCCTCCTCCGCCATAGTCCTTTCAGGCGTCCCCGCCCTACTTACATCCTTCGACTCCTCCTCCACCAACACCGGATCGCTATACATCTCGACTATCCGAATTTTCGACTCATTTCTTCCCACCTTCACCACCATCTCCAATGGAACAGTATTATTGATGTTAACCGCAACAAGAATTCTTGCCCGATCCAGCCTCCCTCGATTTACTATTTCTAAGGCAATACTTATTACCGAACCCCAGCCTCCAACCACCCTCCGGAAATTGCCCTCATTCCAGGCGTTAAGAGGCATACCGTATATGTGAATCCAGACAACCCGGTTACTTTCCAACATTCCCGGAGCCCATCTTCTTTTCCATTCGGTCATTTTGAAGTCACTCTTGTCCGATAAAAACCTTTCCTTGTCCACCTGTTTATCAAACACCACCAGAAACAAAAGCCCCCCTCCATAACTAATATTCCCACTTTCCTCGTACAAACTGTAGAACCAATCCTGAAAGCTCGCAACTTCTCCAAGATTCCTGATCTTGATTACCACCGACCGAGATAGCCACTGTATATTCTCATTTGCCACATCAAGGTGCACCAAGCTACCGTTCCTGCTCTCCATCTCCGGGACGCATCTGCCTTGTTTTCCCATGGTTACTTCCGCATATGTCCGCTCATCAACCTGAAAGCGCTCGCGACTTCCGCATATCTCCTTCCCTCTTCCGCCTTCATGTGCACTTAATCTTACATTGTGCATGTCACTGTTCCCCCCTCGTCCGACTCCATTCTTCCGGGCATCACTATAGCTTGGGGTAGCCCACTTCACAATCAGGTTTTTTCCCATCCATTCCTTTCCATTCATGCTCCTAATTACCAGCCCCGCTTCTTCCTTATGTGCAAAACGAAAAAAGCCAAACTTGAAACCATTCTCGTTCCATCTTCTCGTGGGAAGGAACCAATCTCGCACCTTTGCCACTTTGTCCATCTCACAAAATAGTTGACAAAATCCAGCTCCCACCGGAATATTCCCAACGTAAACTCCGGTCAGTTTTCGTCTATCCTCCCTCCTGCCGCCTCCGTTGCTGTCCCTCTCTTGGTGTCTCCGCCGCCACCCGCTACTGTTCGCCGCCATCAGATCAAACCCTCGTGTCATACTTTCATGCCCTAACGAACTTTTCATCTATCATTCAGCTTTAATTTGGGAATTTAGGTATGACACTGAATATGGTATGTAATAAATGATTATATAAGTAAATATATTTTTATTGAACATAGGCCGGCTCTGATATCATTTGAACTTTTTTTTCGGGATCGAACTGTCCAAGATACTCCTTCAATCTCTGCCTATTCACCACCAGCTCTCCCTTGTCAGTTCGAATCCTGACGGCTCCACTTTCAAACACGTGCACCACTTCGTATGGCCCTTCCCATCTGGATCTAAGCTTTCCGGGGAACAGCTTCAACCTAGAATTGAATAACAAGACATTTTGGCCAACATAGAAGTGTTTAGATTTAATACGACGATCATGTAACTTCTGGGTCCGCTCTTTGTAAATCCTTGAGCTTTCATAAGGTTGCGCACGTATTTCCTCAATTTCATTGCGGTCCAACTTGCGTTTGCTCTGAGCAACTCTTGGATCAAAATTAAGCGTTTTTACGGCCCAGTAAGCCTTATGCTCTAGCTCTACGGGCAAATGGCAGGCTTTTCCGAAGACAAGCCTGTATGGGGACATCCCAATGGGAGTCTTGAATGCAGTGCGGTATGCCCATAGTGCATCATTGAGCTTACATGACCAATCCTTGCGGGTTGTCCCCATCGTGGCCTCGAGTATATATTTGATTTCGCGGTTTGATACCTCGACTTGGCCACTAGTTTGGGGATGATAAGGCGTGCCTATCTTGTGGAGAATCCCACTTATGCTCATAGGATTTGCAAAAGCTTTGTTGACAAAATGGGTTCCTCCATCATATATGATTACCCTAGGTACACCAAATCTATTGAAAATGTTATTTTTCAAAAATTTGATGACTTGGTTACCATCATTGGTTGGCAGCGCAACCGCCTCAACCCACTTGGACACGTAATCGACAGCTACCAAGATGTAATGATTCCCATCAGATGTCGGGAATGGTCCCATGAAGTCAATACCCCATACATAAAAAATCTCAAGAGTGAGAATTCCTTTTTGAGGCATTTCATCCCTCTTGGAGATATTCCCTAGTCTTTGGCATCTGTCGCAAGCCTTAACAAACGCCCTGCAATCCTCGTAAATGGTAGGCCAATAGAAACCACACTCGAGCACTTTATGAGCTGTTCGAGTGGGGCCATGGTGGCCTCCATATTCCGATTCATGACATTTTTTAGCGATTTGATAGGCCTCGTGCTCAGTTACACATCGTTTTATAATCGAATCTGCACAATGCTTGAAGAGATAAGGATCTTCCCAGAAGTAGTTGACTACATCTCGGTTAAACCTCGCTTTATGGCCCTTGTGCTGGAATGGTGGGGTTATTCCACATGCTAAAAAGTTAGCAATGTCGGAAAACCATGGACAAGCTTGATCATGAAGGTGCAAGGCAAACAGTTGCTCGTCCGGTAAATTTTCATTGACGGCTATATCATTTTTTTCATTTCTATTTGAGACAAATGGTCAGCAGCGCCATTGTCTCTGCCTTTTCTATCTTTTATTATGATATCAAATTCCTGCAACAGAAGTACCCACCTGATTAATCGAGGTTTGACATCTTGTTTGCTAAACAAGTATCTCAGTGCAGAGTGATCTGTGTACACTATGGTTTTCGTACCAATGGGGTACTGTCTGAATTTATCAAACGCGAAAACCACAGCATACATCTATTTTTCCGTGGTGGTGTAGTTGATTTGGGCTTCATTCAGGCGTGACTTGCGTAATGAATTACACAATGTCTCCCTTCCTTATGTTGTCCAAGAACTGCACCCACAGCGAGATCACTTGCATCGCACATTATCTCGAAAGGTATTGACCAATCAGGTGGTTGCACTATTGGAGCAGAAATCAACATCTTCTTGAGCGTGTCAAAGGCTTGAACACACGCTTCATTTATTACAAAAGAATTTTCTTTACAAAGTAGCTTAGTGAGCGGCTTGGCAATTTTAGAAAAGTCTTTAATAAACCTCCGGTAAAAACCGGCATGCCCTAAGAAGCTCCTAACCACTTTTATTGAGTTGGGTAATGGAAGATTGGAAATGACTGAGACCTTGGCTCTGTCGACTTCGATGCCTGCGCGCGAGATGCGGTGAGCCAACACAATACCTTCAGTGACCATAAAATGGCAATTTTCCCAATTCAAAACTAGGTTAGTGTCCTCGCATCTTTTTAAAATCTTGGCAAGATTGATCAAGCACTCATCAAAAGTATCTCCATATACAGAGAAGTCATCCATGAAAACTTCTATGCATTTTTCGATAAATTCTGAAAAGATAGACATCATGCAGCGTTGAAAAGTTGCAGGCGCATTGCAAAGGACAAAAGGCATACGCCTGTACGCAAAAGTTCCATACGGGCAAGTGAAAGTAGTTTTATCATGATCTTCACTAGCTATTACAATTTTATTATAGCCCGAATAACCATCCAAAAAACAGTAGTACTCCCTCCCGGCCAACCTCTCCAGCATCTGATCAATGAACGACAAGGGAAAATGATCTTTCCACGTAGCGGTATTGAGCTTCCGGTAGTCAATGCAAAATCTCCAACCGGTTACTGGACGTGTCTCCACTTCTTCTCCTTGCTCGTTTGTCGTTATGCACATCCCCCCACGCTTAGGTACTACCTGCACTTGGCTAACCCATTTGCTGTCAGATATAGGATAGATGATACCAGCATCTAAGAGCTTGATAACTTCTTTCCTTACCACCTCTTGCATATGGGGGTTCAGACGCCTTTGTGGTTGCCTAGAGTGCTTGTACTCCTCTTCTATTAAAATTCTGTGCATGCAAACAGAGGGGCTTATTCCTTTTATATCAGAAATGGTCCATCCAATTGCATGTACATATTTCTTGAGAATGTCTACCAGAGCTTTTTCTTGTTCTTGTGTTAGCTTAGCTGACACAATTACCGGTAATCTTTTATGTTCAGTGAGAAAAACGTACTTAAGATGATCCGGAAGTATTTTAAGTTCAAGCTCTGGTGGACATTCAAGGAAGGCAGTAATTTGCGAGAAATGGATGGGGGTGAAAGATCAGATTTACCTTCAGGACCTTGTGTCAGTACAGGGTCCACTTCCTCGTCCATGGTGCTCACCTCCTCCTCCGGAGTGAATTCAACACCGTCAAACTCTTCAAGGTCCCCAGTCATAGGGTCCTCAAAGTGCACGGCATTGCAGCTTTGTCCTTGCTCGACACCAGCAGGCATCAGTACCTGCTTTGAAACTTTGTCCGACATCAAAATAACAGAGTCAATGCTCTCGTCCTCACACTTATCATCTATTACATCAAATTTGGAACAAGTTCCCTCAGACGAAAACTTCTGCATCTGCTCCATGTCAAATGTGATTTCCTCGTCATCGACCCTCAATGCGACTTTTCCAGATTTAGCCTCTATCAATGCACCGCCAGTGGCCAGAAACGGGCGTCCCAAGATAAGTGGCATTTCAGAGTCCTCTTCAATGTCGAGGATGATGAAGTCAACCGGGAAAAGAATTTGACCGGTTTTGACTACCACATCCTTGAGGATTCCTACGGGCTGGGTGATCGATCTATCTGCGAGTTGCAGCTTCATCTTAATTGGTTCAATTTCTCCAAGCCTTAGGCGAATTGCCATGGCTAGGGGCATCACGTTGATGCTGGATCCTAGATCACATAACCCCATACTCACTTTGGCCCTTCCAATTTGTACTGGCAACGTGCAACATCCAGGGTCCTCTTTCTTTTCGGGCAATTTCCTTTGAGCTATGGCACTGCATGTGCTGTTGAAAATAATCACCTCCTCCTGCTCTACCTGCCTTTTTCCTGAAATCAATTTTTTCAAGAACTTAGCATAGATGTGCATTTCAGAAATCATTTCCACGAGAGGAATGGTTATCTCTACAGACTTTAATCGTTCCAGAAATTTCTTAAATTTAAGGTCATGTTCCTTATTTTTAAGACGAGCAGGGTATGGCACCCTTGGCATGTACTTATTATTATCAATTTTTGGTGGTAAAGGGAAGGAAGTTGTACCTTCACCCGTACCCTTATCAGCTTCAACTGCAGCTTCAGTCTGCGAATTAGCTGCATCTGATTTGTCCTTTACCAGTTCAACACTTTCATCCCCTTCAATCTTTTCCTTTTCCTTATCAACCTCCACTGATTCTTTCCCTTTCACAGCCTTTTTCTTTCCGGATCCAACAATTCCCTTCAGAGTCTTACCTCCCCGCAATGTGATTGCTTTACATTGCGGGTTGGTTTCAGTACTGCTCGGTAGTGTTCCCTTCCCCCTGTTTTGCAATTCCTTGGCCAACTGAGTGACCTGTGTCTCCACATTCTTGATTGATGACTGCAGTTGCTGGTTTATCTCCTTTTAGTTGGAAATGAACTCGGTCATCAAGTTCTCTAGGCGAGATGGTGGCTTTTGGTTGTATTTCTGGTTCTGATCAGGGTGGGCTTGGAAGTTTTGGAAATTTTGACCTTGGTTTTGGTTGGGCCTTTGTTGGATATAGGGCTGGAAGTTCTGATTCTGATTCTGAAAATTCTGTACTCTCTGCTGAACGAATCCTTGATTATGTGGTTTGAAATTCTGCTGAGGGTTTTGGTTTGCAAACTGGTTGGGCTGGTTCGGCTGAGATAACAAATGCGCATTAAGTGCATTGTTATTGGAGTATGAGAGGTTTGGGTGGCGGTTCTGGAAATTCCCGGCATAGCTACAGCTTTCAGTAGCTATCTGTTCGCATTTGTCAGTTGGATGTGGTCCCTGACACAACCCACAAATAACTCCTGATTGCTGTGTTTGTACTTGGCTCGAAGATGCTCCTGCCTGCGACGTACTTGCTCCCTTTCCCTGATTCAGCTGAATCGCAGCTACCTATTCCTTCAGTTTTTCAAAATCCGTTTTTCCTTCACTCATAGCAAAAACTTTCCTAGGAGGGTCCACTTTCCTCTCAACAGTGTTCAATACAGATCTGTTAACATACATGGTCTCAATCTTTGCCCAGGCTTGGTCCATGGGCAAGTGAAGTAAGTGCCTTCCTCCAGCTGCATCTAGCATCATTCTCCATGAATGGATGAGTCCTCCATAGAATTTTCTTAGTTGCTCCCACAGTTGGTATCCGTGTTGGGAGCATCTCCTCAAGAGGTTGAAGAACCTTTCTTTTGCATCATAGAGTGATTCGTCCGGCTTCATTTTGAATTCTCCAATTTTTGCCCGTCCTTCTTCCACCTTTGATTTAGGGAAGTATTTCAACAGAAACCTCACAAGATCTGCCCATGTGCTCCTTTGATTGATCGGCAATGATTTGTACCAATCCCTGGATACACTAAACAGAGAGAAAGGAAATAACATCAGTCTTATAGCGTCAGGTGATACCCCCTGATTTTTTATTGTATCGCAGAGCTCCAAGAAGGTTTGAAGATGATCATGAGGGTCCTCATGATTTGCACCGCAAAATTGATTGTTCTGCACCAAGTTAATTAGTGCAGGTTTTAATTCGAAGTTGCGTGCGGCGAATTGTGCTCCTCCTGGCCTGTTCAGATAAGGCTCTACAATAGGCTGCATCAAATCAGTTGCCGCCTGTTGTTGTTGATTTCCTTGTTCTGATTGGTTTTGGTACTGCTGATGGTAATTGGGATTCTGCTGGAAGTTGTCTGGATCATGAGGGTTGTTCTGAAACTGGTCTTGATTGAAGGGTTGATTCTGGTATTGCTGGTTTGGCATATTTTGGTTTGGTGGTTATATTGGTTAAGAGGTGGTGGCGGTTGTTGGTGGAATTGCAGATAATGTTGCTGATTGAGATTTGGTAGATTCTCCTCCTCGTCAACACGATTCGGAATTGTTGTGGTTGGTCATGGATGGGTGGTTGGTTTATGGGTAAGATCGGGGGAATGTTTTGGTTCTCTGCCATGTCAGATAAGTCACTGCTTGTGGTTTCGGGTGAGGTACGAGTCCGTGCTTCCCGTTCTTTTCGCAGTCTTGCTTGTGCCCTTAGTTGTCGAGCAGTCATTTCTATTTCTAGATTGAAAGGTAGCGCAGGCAATGTATCCTTCCTCCTTTGCATATGCAGTTTATATCACAACTTGACAACACCTGCACAACCCCCAGGTTAGTAATGGTTCAAGAGTATACACAAAAACTATCTATGAAGAGTATACACAAAAACTATCTATGAGTAAATCAGGAGTGTAATTCTTTTAATCAACGGCGTTGCATCCTCCCCGGCAACGGCGCCATGAAACTTTTGACAATTTCCCACACGAGTATTTTTAAGAAAATAGAATCCCGGTTTAATTTTATTTAATGAAACCTCTTTATGAAGATGAAGTTGGGATTAGGGATATATTTATAGGTTGTCACGTTTTTATTACTCGTGTTAAGAAACTGTGCCCCCGAAAGCGCACGGAGTCAAAAATTGCAGTATTTATAGTAAGACCTGATCGTTCACTGGAGGATGTGCGATAGAAGCAGGGCCCACGTCGTTTTTATAAGATTTTCCACTCGGTTACTCGATTCAAGTTTGTGTTTTAAATTACCAACTACTTGACATAATTTAAAGTAGATTATGAAAGCAATTAAATTTATACTACAAAGCGGATTAAATGATATCTAAGAAAGCAATTAAATTTATTCTAAGAAAGCAATAAAAATTATGCTAAGAAAGCGGATAAAATTATTCTGCGAAAGCAAATTTAAAATGTGACAGAAAGGACGGGAAGAAAATAATAAAGATTGGACAAGATTTCAGACGAAACAATAATTAAACTTCCATTTTTATTACACAGATCTTTGGTTGGGATAATTCATCAGTTAGCTAACTCTCATGCTTTCTGAACCATGTTCCCTTTAACAGACATGTACTTACAGTCAGAATTTACATGCTTTTAAGACCTCAACATCTAAGATACCACAGATTAATAACTCCCCCTGCCGAGGTATGTTATTTCTCCATGGTGGATAAGCAACACCCAACACATCATTAGTTGACATGCTAAGTACTCCTATCATCCCCCTTGTCACACCCAAAGTCTAAATTAAATCCCGAACTAATCCATAACTCTTAAACCTTGCAACCGACGACCAACCTCTAATTCTTCCGAGTGACCTCTATAAAAGCGTTTAAATGAAAGCGGTAAAGAAAGCAATAACGAAAGCATTTAAAATCCTATCACTCGGAAGTCTCAAAAGCTATCTCATTCAGTTAGTGTAAAAGAGCTCCTGGTCTTGGTGACTAGATGCAGATTTAGAACTTCCCAAATATCAGTAAGCCACAGGGCTTATAACATCCGGTTAGTTATGAGATACAAACTGAGTAGAATAGACCCGTGAGGATCTATTCCGAATGTATTCATTCAAGACTCAATTTTAGGCTTTGGCGGAAGAAGATAGTAGTTGAAAGAATACTCAACCCTACCTTAGAAATTGACCATGGCCTATATGTTGTTCCTCTAGTATTATTTATCACATCTTATCTGAATCCAAGTGGACACTGATTCGATGCAACACTTAATAGAAGATTTCCAACACACAGTAATTTTGAGAAAACAATTGATATTTGAAAATCATTCCCTACACAGGTACTAGACTCTCAATTAAAACACAGATCCTTTCAGTCTAGGTGAGACCTAATTGCTGACTCTGCTTCTAAGTTCTCAAAATCAACCCCCAGTAGAAGATGAGCATCATAACTGTGAAATTATCCCTCACTTAGATCCGGATTTTATAAAGTGATTTTTGTGGAAATTTATTATGCAACATCTGATTTAAATCAAGACTTCTATGTCCAAGGGAAGGATCCCAAAATATTATAGACCACAATATCTACATAATAATAGCATGCATACATGTATATGAGAAGCAAAATAAAATACCCCAAAATATATGGTGGGATTAGACAGAATTTGGTACACAAAGATGGATTAGCCATGGGAAAAGAAGAATTTGGCTAAAAAGAATGCTAGAAATAATTGGGGTGATCTGGACTGCAAACATCTGCTATCATGTTCCCAATTATTCAAGATGGAATGATTTTTAGACAGTGAGGAACCCTTAATGACAGTGATCACTGTAATACCCGTGAATTTTCCATCATAAAATAAAACAATAATTAAATAAATAAACAATAAATACAATAAAGAAATGAATCCAGCAAATAAATAAATAAATAAAGATAAGGAAATGAGAAATGAGATTTAACTTAAAAAGGAATTAAAGGAATTTAATTAAATAGAAAAAAGGTAAATAAATTGCACACCGAAACCCGACACTAATGAACTCGAGGATTCGAGTCCAAAACATCCAATTAGACCCGAGAATAAATTTAGAGAGAAAGTAGAAGCCCGAATATACCCCGGAAATCGGAATTCGGGAGCATAGAGGGATGGAAACCCGAAAGAGAGGCGGAAAAGCACGACGGATCGCACGACCTGCCCGGACCGAAGTCCAGGCGAGTGTGGCGCGGTGGCCGCGCGGTGAAACAAGGAAGAGCGCGCCACGACCGCGCCACATGACAGATTCGCCCGTTGCGTGAATCTCTCGCCCGAACGCGGATTTTTCGACCTTCGGTTGAACATCTCTCGACCCAAGACCTTTAGGTCAGATGTTGGACGCCCTAGGGCTTGGGAAATCTATAAATAAAGCCCTTGGGAGCCCCGAACAAGTTTACAAAACCCTACAACCTTCTATACGTTCGAAACCCTAAATCCGGAGTCGTCGGAGGCACGAAACCAAGACGAACGCTGTTGGACGAATTTTTCCAAGGATCTCCATAGTCGTGGTAAGTCTCGATCCAATCCTTGTTCAATAAACGATTCGAAAACGAATCCTAATCATCTCCTTTTTCTTTCTACACCCCGTATTAGATCTAGATCGTAGAACCCGACGAACGGAGAGGAGAAACGGTAGACGGGAAGCCACGTCTTCGAATAGACGATCCCCGATGTTCATAAACTCAGTAAGTTAACTCTTACATGGTTTTGGGATGAATTAAAACATTCAAACTAAAAGATTATCAAGAAATCGAAAATCTGTCAATCTAATCTTTCTACCGACGCAACAGATTTGATGAATTTTTCCGAACCTTAAAACGAACTCAAACGGAAAAACTTAAAACACAAAAAACGTTCCTAAGACTTAGATCTAGCTACTGTAACCTTTTGAGAATTTTTAAAGACGATTTGATATGTCAAAACCCACCGAAACCTAACTGCTTGAATCTAGATCTTGAAATCTTGGACAGAACTTAGGAATGATCTTGATCACGTTTTTGACATAGGATCTAGACTGTTTTAGATCTTTGGCCGAACATGAAAGTTGTAGATAAATGTCTTAAGATGATCTCTGTCAAATTTCATTAAATTTGGAGTTGAATTGCTATGGTAGAATTCGAAATCTTTAAACTGTGACACATTAAACTCGGACAGATTTGTTCTTCTGCGAAAATTTGTGATTTTGACCTATTTAGGTATCTCGGATTGAAAACGTTAAAACACAAAAGTTGTAGATCTTGACGTTTCTGATTCAGATATGAAATTTTGGAATTTTTGGAATTAAACCTGATTTTTGAAGAATTTTGGAGTAAACTGTGGTTTACCGGAAACAAAATCTTGAAATCTTGTTGAAACATGGAATTAACCTTTAGGGTTGAAACGAGTTGAGATATTATTTTTAAATAAATACAATTGAAGCCAGATTTTAAAAATTAAATCCCCTTACAAACTTGACAAATTAAAATTAGGGGTGAGTGCTCTGCAGGGTGCCCCCTAACGATTCACTTCGTGCCGTAATGGACGATGGTGACCCCGCGCGCTAAACTTGAAATGTGATATTGCCAAAACGGCGAAATATAGAGCCTACACTCTTGTGAATATCCGTATGGGTTTCCCGAGGGTCCGGAGTGGTACTGGGTATGGCTGATACGGTTGCGGCCGCCGGGCTACCGGCTAAACTTGTTGACATCGCGATGCTATCATGAAACTTTGAAATACCAAATCGGGGATGTAATGGGGATTCTAAATTAAATTAAATTAGATTAAATTATGTTGTTGTCCAATTAAACTATTTAAATGCTTTATTTAAATTATGGCTTTTATCTTAAACCATGCGATATGTGTTATTAAATGGAGCCCTGAGATAAATTATGCTATTGGATAGTTGATTAGATTAAATCAAATATTATGTTATTATCATGCTTTTATTAAATTATTAAATTAATGGCTTTTAAACCCTACGATCATGCATGTGTTAACTTACTCAGCAAATTTGCTGACCAAAACCGTTTTATTCCTTTTCTTACAGAATATGTGGAATGAGCATGTGTGAGCACGATTCATGCATGGGATTTTGGGAAATGTTATTTTGCTTTTAAATTCGTATTTTAGACTATATTATGAACGGGCCTGTTTAACCCGTGTTTTGGCCATGTCGGCCCTTTTTATACTTTCCGCTGCGATACTGTACTAAACCAAATATTTCTGCTGCGCTATGCTATTGTTATTTTCGAATTATATTGTATGGGCTATTTTGAATGATTTAAATGTTTTTAAATACTGCAATACCTAGCCTTGCATCTCTTTAGTAAGCTCGGAGAAACCGTGTCTTACTAGGGAGATGTGGCGGTGACATCCCGACCTGGGTGACCAAAAACCGGGGTGTTACAAGTTGGTATCAGAGCCCGGCTATTTTTTTTAAACTATTATTTTTAAACCATTATTATTTTTAAACTACTATTAGTACTTTGACTATTATTTTAAATTTTAAAGTATTATTTCCATGGAAAATTTTTATTTTAAAACCCATGGAAAAATATATATATATATATGTGGTGCATTAAATTATTATTGGGGGGAATCATCATTTGCATCTGCATATTGCATCTCTCCCTGAACTTAGAATCTTGGCAAAACTTGAACTTAGAATCTTGGCAAAACTTGAACTTAGAATCTTGGCGAATTGAACTTAGAATCTTGGCAAATTGAACCTAAAATCTTGGCGAATTGAACTTAGAATCTTGGCGAATATTAACTTAGATCTCTTGCTTGCGCTAGATGGCTAGTCAAGACATGATGCAGTTGGTGGTCAGGATGATGAGTGTTCATCTCGATTCCCACCAAACCCTAGAGCAAATGAAGTACCGTATTGCTCAATTGGAGGCCAATTTACATCACATGGGCAACTTGAGAGAGGCGGATCATCACCGCATAAACCAACTCGAGCGCCAAGTCCAAACCCTCACTACACAAAACTTAATACTAAAGGAATACATTGATGCCCACGGGCAAGACTTAAACACTATCTTTGACGAGCTGATGCCGCCGAGTTCGGAGGAGGAAGATCCGGAGGAAGATCCGGAGGAAGATCCTGCTACCCCACCGGAGGACGTCATGAGACACTAGAGCTTCTATTGTTAGATACTATTTTGCTAGGAAAATATCGCTACTTTTGTACTAAAATTTCTTTTGAGGAAATAAAATGCCCGATTTATTTTTTTAAATCGAAAAAAAATAATACTTTCGGACAGATCTGTCCGCACGAAAAAAAAAAATTAAAATAAAACCCCCGAGGCGTCGTATGCTTCTTAGTTCGAACAAAGCACCACGTGCTAAATTGCAACACACATATACATTTATAGAGATTGCTTAGACTATATGCTAAATTCACCAGTCCTAATCTATCCCATTTGTACCAGAATGGCACCCAGAGGAAGAGGAAGAGGAAGAACTCAACCCGCTCCCCAAACCACTACTGAAACACCACCAAACGTCACTGAACCGATTCAACCTGATGAGGAACAACCCCAAGGTGCGCAGGACGCCCCCGCACCGAACAATGTGGGCGATCGTCTTAGGACGATAGAGGAAGTGTTGATTTCGCTCGGAAACGCGCAAGTCAACCAGGGTCAAGCTGCGGCGGTACCTCCGCCCCAAGCTCGCCCTAACTACCTGGCGATGGTGAATCCTTACCAGCCGCCCCACTATGCTGGTGAGGAGGATCCAGCTAAACTAGAGGAATGGAACCGGACCTTCGACAAACTGCTGGGAGCAGTTAAATGTCCGGAAGGAGAAAGAGTGCATGTCGCCTCGTACTACTTGGGAGGTGAAGCCGACGACTGGTGGCAGGCCACTCAAGCTAAACTGACTGAAGATGACGAGCCCTACTCGTGGATGGAGATGATGGAACTACTCAGGGATCGATTCTATCCCTTGAGTACTAAAGCTGCCATGTACGAAGAATTCCTGTCGTTGAAGCAAGGAAGCCAAACGGTGCAAGAATACTACACACGCTTCAAGGAGCTGGTGAGGTTCGCACCAAGGCTAGTGCCTACTGATGCAGAAAAGGCACAGAAGTTCGAGATGGGACTGAACCTCTCTGTGCGCGAGGTGATCGCGGGGGTGCACTACCCCGACTTGCAAGCCGTATATGATCGCGCTGTGGCGGTAGCACGCGTGCAGCAGCTGAAAAGAAGGGTGAGTGGGGAGTCCAGCAGGGGTCCTCAAGACAAGAGAAGCCGAGACTCAAGAAACGAGAACAACACTGGAAGGAACGAGCAGCGCAGAGGGTCGAATAGGCCCCAAGAAAACAACACTAGGAGGAGGTTCAACCAAGAAGAACCGGTACCGCCTTGCCCGCGATGTGGACGACCCCATCTGGCAAGGGGATGCCCGCAACAAGGCGCCTGTTACCGATGCGGTCGAATGGGTCACGTTCGACGGGATTGCCGAACTAGGCTCGAGAACATAACGAAGAGGGACGATTTGGTCGCGGGGCAAGAACAGCCTCAAAATCAAAACGGGCGAAACGGGAACAACCAAGGGTATAGACCCCCTCAAAATAGACCGCAAAACCAGAACCAGAACCAACGAGCTCCGCCCCCGCAGAATCAAAACCAACAGCAAAACCAGCAGCAGAACGCGAATCAGCAGGGCAACCAAGGACGCCCTGTGGGGAGGCTCAATGTGGTAAACCAAGCGGACGTGCCTGCGCAAGGAGAAGTGATGGAAGGTACATTTTATGTGTTGAATACGCCCCTTAGAATTCTATTTGATTCTGGAGCTAGTTGCTCAATTATAGCATCAAGGATAGTGCCTGAGTTAGATCTACCTAAGTGCGAGAGAATTAGCTTAGGAATTCAATTGCCTTATGGAGAAGTAGTGTCTTGCTCTAAACGATATAACGGAATTCCTATAGTGATAAAGAACGTAGAATTCTTCGCGAACTTAGTAGAATTTAACTTAAAAGACTTTGACATCATACTGGGGATGGATTGGCTATCCCAGTATAAAGCGGTGATCGAATGCCAAAAGCAAAAGATCACCTTGTCAAAAAGTAGGGGAAAGAGGGTCATCTTTTACTCTCAGCCCCCTAAGAAAAGTAACAAAATCGTTAGTGCACTCAAATTGAGTAACTTGATGCGTAAGGGTTATGAACTATATGCGTGCTATGTGCACAACCTTGAGGCGGAAGAAAACAAGGTTGATAGCATACCAGTGGTAAGAGAATACCCGGACGTATTCCCTGAAGACGTTCCGGGCATGCCACCCGAGAGAGATCTTGAATTCACTATAGATCTCATTCCGGGGACAGAGCCTGTCTCGAAAGCTCCGTACCGGATGGCACCACTGGAAATGGAGGAGTTAAAGGAACAACTCGAGGAACTATTAGGAAAAGGTTACATAAGACCGAGTACGTCCCCTTGGGGAGCACCGGTTTTATTTGTCAAGAAGAAAGACGGAGGACTACGTCTTTGCATAGATTACCGAGGACTAAACCAAGTGACCATTAAGAATAAATACCCCCTACCGAGAATAGAGGATCTGTTTGATCAACTGAAGGGAGCTTCAGTATTCTCGAAGATCGATTTGCGATCTGGGTATCATCAATTGAGGATCGCCGAGAAGGACATTCCGAAGACGGCATTTCGAACGCGATATGGCCATTACGAGTTCACAGTGTTATCCTTCGGGTTAACCAATGCTCCGGCCATGTTCATGAATCTCATGAACAACGTGTTCCGAGAATTATTAGACCAGTGTGTCGTAGTGTTCATCGACGACATCCTGATCTACTCAAAGAGCGAGGAAGAGCATGCAAAACACTTACATCAAGTGTTAGAAATCTTGCGAAGAAATCAGCTATACGGAAAGTTGTCGAAATGTGACTTCTGGCTGAAAGAAGTGGCATTCCTCGGACACATAGTATCCGCTGATGGAGTATCAGTGGATCCGGCAAAAGTTTCTGCCGTGACGGAGTGGGCAACTCCGAAGAGTCCAACGGAAATAAGGAGTTTCCTTGGATTAGCCGGGTATTATAGACGATTTGTGAATGACTTTTCAAGGATTGCACGTCCTTTGACCCAGCTACTGAAGAAAGGAGCAAAATACGAGTGGACCGAAGCGTGTGAGAATGCGTTTCAAGAGCTGAAGAAACGACTCACAACCACACCCGTATTAACACTACCATCAGAGAATGGTGACTTCGAAGTATATAGCGATGCTTCGAAGGAGGGTTTAGGTTGTGTCTTGATGCAAGACTCGAGAGTCGTGGCCTATGCATCACGCCAACTAAAACCTCATGAGGAAAATTATCCGACCCACGACCTGGAGTTGGCAGCGGTCGTTTTCGCTCTAAAGATATGGAGACATTATCTTTATGGGCGGAAGTGTCGAATGTTCACCGACCACAAGAGCTTGAAATATATATTCACTCAGAAGGAGTTGAATTTGAGACAGCGAAGGGGGTTGGAACTTATTAAAGACTACGATTTAGAGATAGCATACCACGAGGGGAAGGCGAATGTGGTAGCCGATGCCCTAAGTCGGAAAACCCAACACGTGACAAACTCGTTGGTAATTCCGCCGGCATTGTACTTGGAATTGGCAAGATTGGAGTTAGAACTTGTGCATCCTGGCACAGTGAGAGAAACGGTCAATGCCATGGTCGTAGAAACTCCAATATTGGACGAGATTCGACTCGCTCAACCGGGCGACCCGAAACTCGAGAAGATAAAAGGGTATATTGCCGAAGGAAAGGCAATAGGATTTGCTGTCCACGAGGATGGAAGCATCCATTTTAAAGGGAGATGGTGTGTTCCCCTTAAATGTGCCGAGTTGAAACAAAGGTTGATGGAGGAAGGGCACAACACGCCATATTCCGTACATCCCGGAGGTGACAAGCTATACAAAGATCTAAAGAAGATCTATTGGTGGCCGGGAATGAAGAAGGAAGTGGCGAACTTCGTGGCGAGATGTCTCACCTGCCAAAAGGTTAAGGCAGTGCGACATAAACCCTTAGGATTGATGCAACCACTAGAGATTCCAAGTTGGAAGTGGGATAGCATCTCCATGGACTTTGTCTCGGGATTACCCCGATCACCTAAAGGCATGAACAAGATTTGGGTGATTGTGGATAGGCTAACGAAGACAGCCATATTTATCCCAATGAAAGACACGTGGACTATGGACCAATTGGCCCGAGCCTACATTGATAATGTGGTGCGACGACATGGAGTACCACATGATATCATTTCCGATAGAGACAGTAGATTTGTCTCTCATTTCTGGACGGAGTTACAAAAAGCTCCCGGTACTCAAATCAAAATGAGCACCGCATTCCACCCGATGACGGATGGACAAACCGAGAGGACAATCCAAACACTAGAAGACATGCTGAGAGCATGTGTGTTGGAATTCAAAGGAAATTGGGAATCTCATTTACCCTTGATTGAGTTTTCCTATAATAATAGCTACCATGCTAGCATCGGCATGGCACCTTTCGAGGCGTTGTATGGACGAAAGTGCCGAAGCCCATTGAGCTGGGAAGAAAACGATAAGTCCGTGGTAGTGGGACCGCAACTTATCGAAGACATGGCTCAACAAATCAAAGTGATTCAAGGGAAGATGAAAGCCGCACAAGACCGTCAAAAGAGTTATGCCGACGTGAGACGACGAGACCTAGAATTTCAAGTGGGAGATAGAGTCATGCTAAAGATATCACCCATGAAGGGGGTGATGCACTTTGGCAAACGAGGGAAGTTAAGTTCTCAATACATAGGACCTTACGAAATTCTAGAACGAGTCGGAACTCTAGCCTACCGATTAGCTTTACCGCCACACTTAGATCGAGTTCATAATGTCTTCCATGTCTTGCAACTAAAGAAGTATGTGCCGGACCCGACACATGTACTTCAACCATAGATAATTGAGCTCGATGAAGATTTGACTTACGAAGAAGTCCCAGTGCGTATTCTCGATACTAAGGAACGAGTAACGAGGAACAAAACCGTCAAAATGATCAAGGTCCTTTGGTCAAACCACGAAAGTGAGACGGAAACTTGGGAAGTAGAATCCGACATGAGAGAACGCTACCCGACATTGTTCCAAACTGATACCGACACAGTTATGGGGACATAACTGCAATCTTAAGGGGGAGAGGATGTCATACCACCTATTTTTCGTGCACTTTTGTAAATTGTTGAACTACGTTATGGCTTGATCCCTTTACCGGGTACGTAGGCAGCTTAGAAGTTTTAATTCTAAGTTCAGTCACAACATAATAAAACAAACACAAGACCTTAGCACGAGAAAAGCCGAAACACAACTTTGAGGACGAAGTTGATTCTTAAGGAGGGTAGACTGTAATACCCGTGAATTTTCCATCATAAAATAAAACAATAATTAAATAAATAAACAATAAATACAATAAAGAAATGAATCCAGCAAATAAATAAATAAATAAAGATAAGGAAATGAGAAATGAGATTTAACTTAAAAAGGAATTAAAGGAATTTAATTAAATAGAAAAAAGGTAAATAAATTGCACACCGAAACCCGACACTAATGAACTCGAGGATTCGAGTCCAAAATATCCAATTAGACCCGAGAATAAATTTAGAGAGAAAGTAGAAGCCCGAATATACCCCCGAAATCGGAATTCGGGAGCATAGAGGGATAGAAACCCGAAAGAGAGGCGGAAAAGCACGACGGATCGCACGACCCGCCCGGACCGAAGTCCAGGTGAGTGTCGCGCGGTGGCCGCGCGGTGAAACAAGGAAGAGCGCGCCACGACCGCGCCACACGACAGATTCGCCCGTTGCGTGAATCTCTCGCCCGAACGCGGATTTTTCGACCTTCGGTTGAACATCTCTCGACCCAAGACCTTTAGGTCAGATGTTGGACGCCCTAGGGCTTGGGAAATCTATAAATAAAGCCCTTGGGAGCCCCGAACAAGTTTACAAAACCCTACAACCTTCTATACGTTCGAAACCCCAAATCCGGAGTCGTCGGAGGCACGAAACCAAGACGAACGCTGTTGGACGAATTTTTCCAAGGATCTCCATAGTCGTGGTAAGTCTCGATCCAATCCTTGTTCAATAAACGATTCGAAAACGAATCCTAATCATCTGCTTTTTCTTTCTACACCCCGTATTGGATCTAGATCGTAGAACCCGACGAACGGAGAGGAGAAACGGTAGACGGGAAGCCACGCCTTCGAATAGACGATCCCCGACGTTCATAAACTCAGTAAGTTAACTCTTACATAGTTTTGGGATGAATTAAAACATTCAAACTAAAAGATTATCAAGAAATCGAAAATCTATCAATCTAATCTTTCTACCGACGCAACAGATTTGATGAATTTTTCCGAACCTTAAAACAAACTCAAACGGAAAAACTTAAAACACGAAAAACGTTCCTAAGACTAAGATCTAGCTACTGTAAATGTTTGAGAATTTTTAGAGATGATTTGATATGTGAAAACCCACCGAAACCGAACTGATTGAATCTAGATCTTGAAATCTTGGACAGAACTTAGGAATGATCTTGATCACGTTTTTGACATAGGATCTATACTGTTTTAGATCTTTGGCCGAACATGAAAGTTGTAGATAAATGTCTTAAGATGATCTCTGTCAAATTTCATTAAATTTGGAGTTGAATTGCTATGGTAGAATTCGAAATCGTTAAACTGTGACACATTAAACTCGGACAGATTTGTTCTTCTGCGAAAATTTGTGATTTTGACCTATTTAGGTATCTCGGATTGAAAAAGTTAAAACACGAAAGTTGTAGATCTTGACGATTCTGAGTCAGATATGAAATTTTGGAATTTTTGGAATTAAACCTGATTTTTGACGAATTTTGGAGTAAACTGTGGTTTACCGGAAACAAAATCTTGAAATCTTGTTGAAACATGGAATTAACCTTTAGGGTTGAAACGAGTTGAGATATTATTTTTAAATAAATAGAATTGAAGCCAGATTTTAAAAATTAAATCCCCTTACAAACTTGATAAATTAAAATTAGGGGTGAGTGCTCTGCAGGGTGCCCCCTAACGATTCACTTCGTGCCGTAATGGACGATGGTGACCCCGCGCGCTAAACTTGAAATGTGATATTGCCAAAACGGCGAAATATAGAGCCTACACTCTCGTGAATATCCGTATGGGTTTCCCGAGGCTCCGGAGTGGTACTGGGTATGGCTGATACGGTTGCGGCCGCCGGGCTACCGGCTAAACTTGTTGACATCGCGATGCTATCGTGAAACTTTGAAATACCAAATCGGGGATGTAATGGGGATTCTAAATTAAATTAAATTTGATTAAATTATGTTGTTGTCCAATTAAATTATTTAAATGCTTTATTTAAATTATGGCTTTTATCTTAAACCATGCGATATGTGTTATTAAATGGAGCCCTGAGATAAATTATGCTATTGGATAGTTGATTAGATTAAATCAAATATTATGTTATTATCATGCTTTTATTAAATTATTAAATTAATGGCTTTTAAACCCTACGACCATGCATGTGTTAACTTACTCAGCAAATTTGCTGACCAAAACCGTTTTATTCCTTTTCTTACAGAATATGTGGAATGAGCATGTGTGAGCACGATTCATGCATGGGATTTTGGGAAATGTTATTTTGCTTTTAAATTCGTATTTTAGAGTATATTATGAACGGGCCTGTTTAACCCGTGTTTTGGCCATGTCGGCCCTTTTTATACTTTCCGCTGCGATACTGTACTAAACCAAATATTTCCGCTGCGCTATGCTATTGTTATTTTCGAATTATATTGTATGGGCTATTTTGAA
The DNA here is from genome assembly GCA_030278955.1 of Hygrophila difformis. NCBI lineage: Eukaryota > Viridiplantae > Streptophyta > Magnoliopsida > Lamiales > Acanthaceae > Hygrophila > Hygrophila difformis. The sequence goes on along the minus strand of JAOANR010000015.1, from coordinate 17,659,185 downwards.
TGATTTAAATGTTTTTAAATACTGCAATACCTAGCCTTGCATCTCTTTAGTAAGCTCGGAGAAACCGTGTCTTACTAGGGAGATGTGGCGGTGACATCCCGACCTGGGTGACCAAAAACCGGGGTGTTACAATCGCTATCATCAAGAGTCCTACTATCCATGAGAGAGTAAAAACCCACATGTTTTCTTACCACAATATTATTACAACCGTGTTGATCGACACTGTCAAACATTACCATGGCTCGAAATTCAGGTTGAAATTAAGATAAAGAAAAGAAAAGTGTATCTAATTAGGAATTGGCTGAGTGGCTAATCGTTATCCCCGTAAAGGGACCTTTTTGCCAGAGCTTCCACCAATCACAAATCAGACCATGCCAAATAACGAGTAATAATTAATTCACAGAAGACGAGCTAATCATTATCCCGGTGAAGGGACCTTTTTGCCAACATTGATCTGTGATATTCCTTATTACTCGTTCATACACACAATTAAAAAGAAAAGATGAAATTAAAAGAATATTTTTGGTTTTGTGTGAGTGTTAATCACACAATAATTTAGACACTAATGGGTTGAGATGTGTAATGGATAAAATTAGATGCAATGGGCCTAAGCCCAGTACACCCATGCAACTTACACAGCTCAGGAAGTAAAATATTTTTGGAGTTTTAAAAATAAAAGGAAGGGATCAATGCGGTCTATTAAGTCGGATGTGGCATAAACCGCAGGGGCGGACGTACTTTAGGTTTACCGGGGGCACGGGACACCGCTTAAATTTGTGTTGTAAGGTAAAAAAATATTTATGCTTAGTTTAGTGAACCCGCTTAAATTTTTGTGGGGACCCCAAAAGCTTGTGAAATCTGATTTGCGAAGTCGAATAGGTGATGATTTTTTGATCAACGATTCCCTTATTTTTGTGCTATAGAGAAAGAAGCTCTCCTCAATGTTATGAATGAAGCTGTTATTAGTCGATTCCAAAGTATGAAAGATCGTATAGAGTATTTGTAAGAGGTAGTATGTTTTAATTGTTATATTTAATATATTTAAATTTAATATTATATTTAATATATTTAAATTTAAATTTAAATTATTATTTTTGTGACCCCGCTTAAATTTTTTTCTAGATCCGCCACTGATAAACCGCATTGGGAATGCATGAAGAATGGAGTATTACCTTACCCAGTTCATCATTGCAAGGATGCGAAATAACATCATCTAATTCGATTTGTCATGTCAATGCGGTATAAACCGCATTGGACAAACCGAATTGATGATATTATTTCCTCACTCAAATTTGGCTAAGGCATTCACTTCAAAAAGAGGGTAATGCGGTTTCCAGGGCAATTCGGTATAAACCGAATTGACGTAATCCGCATTGGTGAGGCAAAGAAAATAAACTTAAGGCATGAAGGGTATGGAATGAAAGCAATGCGGTTTCTAATGCAATTCGGTTTACATAGGCAATGCGGTATAGACCGCATTGCGTAAACCGAATTGATGGAAACCGCATTGAAAGAGAAAACAAACATCATTTTGGTCATGCAATGCAGGCTTTTTAGGCAATGCGGTATAAACCGCATTGTATAAACCGCATTGCATGGAATTTTTACATAAGTGTATTTTTTGTTCACAAACATGAATGCGGTTTCTAAGCTGAATGCGGTTTATGATAGATGGGATTGACCCCATCACTCATTTCACATCAGTGTCATCTCGCAGCCATATTTGTGAATATTTTGTGGTTTTCAAGAATGATTCATGTACAGTGGGTAATAGCATGAGAATAACCCTAAGACTACAAACAAGGAATATAAAGGTTAATCTACCTAAAATAATGAAAAGTCTAAGAACTACTTGCATAAAATAAGAACACTTAAATTATCTAAGGTAGCATGAATAAAAGATCTAAAGAAAATAAAGATGCATAAAAAGCATTAAAACCTATTTCTAAGAAGCCTTAAATTATCTAAAACCTAAGAACACTTATTTGAAGCTCTAAGGCATAAAATCATACCAAAAACCCACTAAGCATCCATTTATTAAGAATACAAGTCAACTATAACATAATAAATGCAACATAGTTGAAACATACAAACATTCTCACATATTTATTACTAAGGAAAGAATTTAAAGAGTGGAAACACATGAAACAAAACTCATTTCTAGAATTTTTCCTTGTATTCAACATTTGAAAGCATGATAAATAACCCAAAACCATCATTAGATTGAAGGTAGGGTTTAGAAACAGCTTAAACAAACTAAACTAAGATTAAATAACTACACTAAACTATTATGCAAAGAAAATAAACTAACTAAACTACCTACATATCCCTTAAGGGGTGGAGAACCTTCTGATTATGCTTCTTGTTCCCTGCTCAGTATCAAGTGTGTAAGAAGTGTCTTCAAGTGTTGGTGAAGGTCAGCTTTTATACTCTCTTTTCAGACCCCTAGGCCCATCAGGGCCCATTAGCAGTGGCATGCATTCTTCATGTGTTCCACAGCTTCATCCGAATGCAATTTCAAACTCAATTCGGTCTCCTCAACCAATTCGGTATAAACTGCATTGGTGCATATCGAATTGCACGAGGTCTTCCTCTTGGTCTTGGGCTGGGATGCGGTATACTTCCTCAATGCGGTTTTAATTCGCATCGAGGAAACCGCATTGAGCTATTCCGCATTGCATGTCTTGCTTTTCGGCTCCTTTTTGGCTTGATGCAAGCGGTATACATGTCAATGCGGTATAAACCGCATTGCTTAATACTGCATTGAATACTTCATTTTGTTGTTGGGTCTCTCCCTTCAATGCGGTTTCAAGGTCAGTGCGGTATAAACCGCATTGATGATACCGCATTGGTATTTCGCATTGCCTCTCAACACTTGGGCCATTTTTCTTCCTCTTCAGACGCAATGCGGTTTTATGAGGTATAAACCGCATTGCCTAAACCGCAATGGTTTTCAATACTTAGCCAAAATTTCAGTTTGTGGGATTTTTATTCTTTTCCCATCTTTTTGATTTTTTGTGGGCTATTTTATTCTTTTGCTCATCTTTTCATTCCTTTTTCTTTTCTTTTTCCCTTTTTCATGTTTTTGGGTTTTTCTAACACAAATACAATTAAAATTGCATATTTTTGTGTTTTCCATTACCATCTTATTATTATTACAAACTCGCATTAATCTGTCACATTCAACTGCTTTCTTGTTAAAATAAGATGGGAATACGATCAAAATGTCCATCTCAGACACGGAAATGGATTGGAAATAATGGACAATTTTGGCCATTATCAGCCATTGTGGCGGTAAAGCAAGTCGATATGCTAGATTTCCGACTCGTTCAAGAATCTCATAAGGTCCTATGTAGCGAGGACTTAACTTTCCTCATTTGCCAAAGCGCATCACCCCCTTCATTGGTGATATCTTTAGCATAACCTTATATCCCACTTGAAATTCTAGATCTTGCCGTCTCACATCGGCATAACCTTTCTAACGGTCCTGAGCAGCTTTCATATTCCCTTGGACCACTTTAATATGTTGGGCCATATCCTCGACAAGTTGTGGTCCCACTACCACAGCCTTATCACTTTCTTCCCAACTCAGCGGGCTTCGGCACTTTCGTCCATACAGTGTTCGAATGGTGCCATGCCGATGCTAGCATAGTAGCTATTATTGTAGGAAAACTTAATTAGTGGTAAATGATTTTCCCAACTTTCTTTAAATTCCAGTGCACATGCCCTTAGCATGTCTTCCAATGTTTGAATCGTCCTCTCGGTTTGTCCATCCGTCATCGGATGGAATGCAGTGCTCATCTTAATCTGTGTACCGAGGGCTTCTTGCAACTTAGTCCAGAAGTGAGAGACAAATCTACGGTCTCTATGACAAATGATATCATGTGGTATTCCATTTCGTCTAACCATATTTTCAATATAAGTCCTTGTCAATTGGTCCATAGTCCAAGTCATCGGGACGAATATGGCCATCTTTGTTAGCCTATCCACAATCACCCTGATCTTATTCATCCCTTTAGGTGATCGCGGTAACCCCGAAACAAAATCCATCGAAATGCTATCCCATTTCCAACTCGGGATTTCCAGTGGTTGCATCAATCCTAGGGGTTTTTGTCGCACTGCTTTGACCTTTTGGCAAGTGAGGAATCTCGCCACAAACTATGCCACTTCCTTCTTCATTCCCGGCCAACAATAATTTTTCTTTAAGTCCTTATACAGTTTGTCACCTCCGGGGTGAACCGAGTAGGGTGTGTTATGCTCTTCCTCCATCAATCTTTGTTTCAATTCCACACACTTTTGTGGTACGCACCACCTTCCCTTGAAGCGAATGCTTCCATCTTCATGGATAGCAAACCCTATTGCTTTTCCATTGGCAATGCTCTTCTTAATCCTTCCCAACTTCTCGTCGCCTGGCTGGGCAAGTTTGATTTCGTCAAATATGGTTGACTCCACAACCATGGGGTTGACCACTTCATCCACTGTGCCGGAATGCACAAGCTCTAGGTTCAACCTTGCCAAGTCCATGTACAATGCCGACGGAATTACCAGTGAATTTGCCACGTGTTGGGTCTTCCGACTTAAGGCATCGGCTACCACATTGGCCTCCCTTTCGTGATAGGAGATTTCCAGATCATAGTCTTTGATCAGCTCCAACCATCTTCTTTGTCTCAAATTCAACTCCTTCTGAGTAAATATGTATTTGAGACTCTTGCGATCACTAAACATTCGACACTTTCGCCCATAAAGGTAATGTCTCCATATCTTCAGAGCGAATACGACTGCTGCCAACTCCAAGTTGTGTGTTGGGTAATTCTCCCCGTGAGGTTTCAATTGCCGTGATGCATATGCAATGATCCTCTGATCTTGCATCAAAATGCATCCAAATCCTTCCTTTGAAGCATCACTTTAAACCTTTAAAGTCACCATTCTCTGATGGCAGCGCTAATACGGGTGTAGTCGTGAGTCGTTTCTTCATTTCTTGTAAATTATACATTAACCCACATAAATTCAATATAAATTAATTAAGAAAGATTTACATATTTAGAATAAGAATTTCACTAAGTGGCGAAACATACATATTAAATTAAAAGCAAATGATTTTTATCCAACATCAAGAATTTGGAATTTGTGTGTTTTTGCCACAAGTGTTCAACTAATGCATTATGAAGTTCAAAAATGTGCATCTCTACTTCTTATCGATCTATAACGAGATATAAACTCTTGAAACCGAGCATTTGAGTTGTGTTATGTTTAATTATATTTTCGTAGTTATTTGGTTGTTTAATATTGTACCTTTTTTTAAGTATTTGAGATGTGTTATGTTCAATTTTATTTTCGTATGCTAATGTAATTTTTTTTAATGATTGCTAAGAGTGTACCAAAACTTTAAAATTTTAGTTATCTTTATGTTTAAAATTTATTTTATAAAGAAACCGTAAAATTTTTAATCTAATTAAATAGAAAATAAATTTAATAAAAAAAATTGTATGAAGTATAAAACTGTTAAGCATAATACAAAATTAGATCAATATTCAATTTGCAATCATTGGAGGGATGAAATTGTAATTAATCTAATTGTAAAAAATGATATAGGTTTATGAATAGTAAATACTCAAATGTGAGTATCTACTATTCATAAAACTCAAAAAACTTAAAATAGGTTTGGTTTTAAGGTATTGTTGCAGAGAATATGTCACTCCATTTTGAGTTTCAAGAGACCATCCCCTTACGACATGAAGAAGAGAAAGGGAAGGAAAGTGTGTTAGGGACGTGGGGAAAGAAAAAGAAGCTGCTTGACGTGCAAAACCAATTTGCCCAAAATTGAATTGCTCACATGTTAAATAACTTGGGAAGGCCTGGGACTTCAAGTCCCCCAGTACAAAATTTTTTATCTCTTCTCCATGGACTTCGAAGACCTGCCCCCTCCCACGCAGTAATGGGCGTAGGATTTTCCTACCCATTTATAAATAGATGTCTCCATTTTCTTGAACAGTAGCCTCCACAGAATTTGGAAAATACTTGCTACTGTTGAAGACAGTGTGTCTAAAATTAGTCTAGAGTAGTTAGTTTAATTTTTATGCAATGTAGATGTAGATTGTAGTATAGTTTTAGTCTTAGTTTGTTAGTGTTTTTTAATAACATAGTGTGGTCATGTTTTTATATTATTTTCAGTTTTTTTTAGTGTAACGTTGGGTTAAAAACACTTAATCAATGGGTGTATTTGAATCATGTTTTGGTTTTTGTTGTTATGCAAGAAAATGTTCCACAAAAATTATTATGGACCACTTCCATAATATTTATTGCTTATTTTTGCATTTTGGTCACTTGACCATATTTTTTTTATATTTTTGTTAGGTTTCATTGCTTTCTTTATTCAATAAATGCACAAATGCTTGATGCTCATCTCTTGGAAAATTTATTAGTTTAGTTTAAATTTATTTTTTTTGCTTAGCAGTTGTTTTCATTACATTTTAGTTGTTTTTATTTTATTTTTTTTTTAGTTTGAGTATAATAGATTAAAAAGGGATGATATTAAAGTGTTTATGCATATATATATATATGTATATATATATATATATAAAATCCATTTCTTACATCGCAATGCATCACGGCGTAATCCCACACTACAAGAAAATGTGCGATTACTGACCCCAAAATGGGGTCGGCAATGGGGTTTTACGGGTCGTCTTCGCCTTTACTGACCCCATTACCGACCCCAAACGCGGGTCGGTAATATGCTGGTAGGTAAACTGACGCCGACCAATGAAGCTTGGGGTCGGCGATTTACCGACCCCGTGTGGGTCGGTAACTTTCCCGACCCCTTTACCGACCTCGAATTCGGTAATCGGGGGTCGTGGACCTTGTGGTCCAGAAATTACCGAAATCTCTTATATGAAATAAAATGTACTCAGGAGAGCTCGAACCCATCACCTCAGCATACGTAGCCACAACTTTAACCAGCTGGGCTAACTCTTCAGACCACCAATTATATCCCGCCATGTGTCATATATATATATATATATATATATATATTAAAGCCTTCCCAAATATGTTTTGAGATATGTTGAAGGGAGAGCTCGAACCCTGGTGGGGAAGTCTCACGCTTGCGCGTGTGTTATCCGGGTATCTTGGATTTCATGTCATCATATGTAAAACTTTATATATAACATATATAATTACATATATAAATAAAAATATGTAAATTAGTAACTAAATTGAAATTTAAAATAAAAACTCAAATTATATTAATTAAATAATAAATAATTTATTAATTAAATAAAACATAAAATAAAATTAATTAAATCAAAAGATTGAAATTCATGAATTAAATAAAATAATAAAATCATTAAAAATTGAATATATATATATATAAGTAATAACATAAATTATTTTTAATAAAAATACTAGGAAGTTAAAATTAAAAATAAAAGTAATTAAATAAGTTATGAAATTCAGTAATTAAGATAAATAATTAAAAAAATAAATAAATTATAAATAAATAAATAAATGACTCAAACAAATAAATAATTAAATTATAAAAATAATAAATAATATTTAATAAAAATATTAAATAAATAATAAAAATGGAAAAAATAATTAAAATTTTAAAAAAATTGGAAAAAAACTACCGACCCCAATTGGGGATCGGTAGTGGGGTCGGTAATATCATAAAAATAAAAATAAAATGGAAAACAACTACTGACCCCAATTGGGGGTCAGTAATGGGGTCGGTAATATCATAAATATAAAAATAAAATGGAAAAAACCTACCCACCGATCCCAATTGGGGTCGGTAATACCATAAAAATAAAAAAAATGGAAAAAAATTACAGACCCCAATTGGGCTCGGTAATGGGGTGGGTAATTGTTACCGACCCCGGGGTCGGTAATGGGGTCGGTAACGCCGACCACATTTATTGTGGTCGGCGTTTTGCTTGTCGAATGCCCTGGGTCCCAATAACAGCTAAATATTACCGTCCCCATTTTGGGGTCGGTAATGTGATCCGTAAATCCGATCCGGACTTGGCGGTCGGGAATTGGGGTCGGTAATTGGGTTTTTTCTTGTAGGGCCAAGGGTTGCAATGTAATACTCACGTTGTGATCCCACGGATCACGATGAAATTTTTTGCATTACGATGTAAGACCCAAATCACTTCAAAATTTTATAAAATTCCCACGTCGCAAGCCTCACGTCGTGAACCTAGGTTCACGACGTAATTTATAGCCACGCGACGTGTGGACCAAAACTTTAGCAAAATTTTTATAAACCCTTACGTCGCAACCCGCACGTCGTGATCCTATGATCACGACGTAATTTTTTACCCATTGCAACATAAGACCCAATTCTCACCTCCCCGTCGCAAGACTCACGTCGTGAACCTAGGTTCACTACGTAATTTTTAGTCTTGCTACGTGACCCTTATTATTTCCAAAACTTCAAATATTTCTTATGCCCACCTATACGTCGCAAGCCTCACGTCGTGAACCTAGGTTCACGACGTAACATCTATCTTGCGACATGAATGTACACTTTTTGCCAAATTTTCCATTCTCCATTTCTCCCTCTTAATTAAGTGAACCTTTATATCAATATTTTGAGGTTGAAATTCAATTATCTCAATCAATGATTATTTTGATATAAAGATTTTTGTTCAATTTCATTAAAAGAATTTTCTACAAAAAAAAAAATTTAAATTAAATTAAACTCTTAGATTTTAAATGTACATTCTGGACTGTAATTAATATGGGATGAAAGATTGTTTAGAACATAAAGAGTAGTAATTATGGAATAAATTCTATACCTTGCATGAGAAACCAATTCTCTCATACAAGGTTATTTTTATTTTATTAAAATCCCAAAAACATTTTCTTAATAGAGTATTATTTTGGTCTTTACCTGTGACTGCATGAAATAAGCAATAAGGGATATAACAGACCAATGTTGGCGAAAGGTCTCTTTCACGGAGATACGATTAGCTCGTCTTTTGTGTATTAATTACTGCTTGTTATTTTGCATCGTCTAATTGGAGTCTGGTGGAAACTACGGCGAAAGGTCTCTCTACAGAGATATAGTCATTCAGCCAGCTTCTAGTTGGATACAGTTTTCTTTTCTTTACCTTAATTTCAAACCCACATCTGGAACTGTACCAACACTAAATGATATCGGTCAATATCGTCTAGTAATTAATACAGTAAAAGAATATGTAGGTTTTTACTCAACTTCTCAGATAGTAGAGATCTGAATGACAGCGACCACACTGTCAATCAAGATTATTCTACTGTATAAAAGTCATCCCACCCAAATGAAAGGGAAATTGGACAACAGATGTTTGCAGTCCACCTAATCATTTCGCCATCTTTTTAGCCAAAAACAAAATGTTCTTTTGAACTCCTCTTATCTCAGGCTATTTCACATTTGTGTAACAAATTCTGTCTAATCACACCATATATTTTGGGATATTTTATTTTATCTTTTTATATTAAATTATGCATGATATTATTATGTAAATATTATGGTCAATTTATTTTGGGATCCTTCCCTTGGACATAGAAGTCTTGATTTAAATAAGATATTGCATAATAAATTTCCAACAAAAATTCATTTATAAAATCCAGATCTAAGTAAGGGATAAATTCCACAGTTATGTCTAACTCATATCCGACCGGGTTTGATTTTGGGAATTTAGAAACAAAGTCAGCGATTAGGTATTTTCTAGACTGAAAGGATATGTGTGTTTTAAATGAGAGTATAGTACTTGTCTTATAGGGAATTCTTTTCATCATCAAAATATTTTCCAAAATTACTGTGTGTTGGAAATCTAATATTAAATATTACATTAAATCAGTGTCAACATGGATTCAGAGGAGATGTGATAAATAATACTAGAGGAACAACATATGGGCATTGGTAATTTCTAAGGTAGGGTTGAGTATTCTTTCAACTACTATTCTCTTCCGCCAAAGCCTAAATTGGAGTTGAGAGTAAGTACATCCGGAACAAACTAATTTATTAGTCTATTTCATTTAGTTTGTATCTCATAACCAACCGGATGTCCGTAAGCACTGCAAGAGGCTTGCGGGTGTTCGGGAATTCTGGATCTGCATTCGGTCACCAAGATTTGGGGCTCTCTTATACTAAGGGGGTGAAGCTTTTTGAAACTTCCGAGTGATAGGGATTTTAAATGCATTCTTTATAGCTTTCTTTACTGCTTTCTTTAAAATGCTTTTATAGAGCTCACTCGGATGTGTTGAGAGGGTTCTAACCTATTATAAGGTTTGAGCGTTATGGAAAGGTTTGAGGCTTTAGTTAAATCTATGGGTGTGACAGTGGGAATGATGAGAGTACTTGGTATCTCAGTCAATGAGGTGTCAGGTGTTGCTTGTCCATCACAGATGAATAATATACCTTGCAAAGTACATGTAAGGTAGTTATGAGTCTCAGGTATCTTGAATTTTGTTGTCTTAAGAGCATGTAAATTCCTACTGTAAGTACTTGTCTGTTAAAGGGAACAGAGTATAGAGAGCATGAGGGTTAGCTGACTGAACGGATTATCCCAAACAAAGATTTGTGTAACAAAATGGAAGTTTAACTGTGTTTCATCTGGATCTTGTCCAATTTTTATTCTTTTCTTCATGTCCCTTCTGCCGCCCTTTATCTGCTTTCTAGAATTAATGGTAGACAGTGTAGTATAATTTTATCTGCTTTCTTAGAATAATTTTAATAGCTTTCTTAGATCAAATTTAATTCTTTATTAGAATAAATTTATTTGCTTTTTAGAATAGCTTTAATATGCTTTGTAGATTAATTTTAGTTGCTTTAATAGCTTAGTCTAAATTATGTCAAGTAGTGTTAGCTTTCAAACCAAACTTGAATCGAGTAATACGAGTGGAAAATCTTATAAAACGACGTAGGCCATGCTTCTATCGCACATCCTCCAGTGAACGATCCGGTCTTACTATAAATTACTGCAATTTTTGACACCTTGCGCTTTTGGGCCACAGTTTCTTAACACGAGTAATAAAAACGTCGTAACTTATAAATATATCCCTAATCCGAACTCTATCATCATAAATTGGTTTTGTTAAATAAAATCAAACCGGGATAAATTATTATTTTCTTAAAAATACCCGTGTAGGAAATTGTCAAAAGTTTCATGGCGCCGTTGCCGGGGAGGATGCAGCGCCGTTTTATTAAGAAAATTATACTCTTGATTACTCGTAATTAGTTATGTGTACATATATCAGAACAGAGAAGTACCCTCAAATCAATTAAACATTTAGAGTACTAAGACTCTAAATGTGAGGATGTTGATTTGAAGGGAAAACCTAATAAATTTGGATATTTTGCTTGCAGGAATTATGGAGCCACCAAAAAAAAAAATAAAGGTCAAAATAGGTTCCCGGTTGGATTAGTTCCATAATTGACCGAAAACTATATCCGGAATTTAAAGAAATTTAAGATCCGGAATAATTTTCAGAAGCACAAAATTAATCCAACCTAAATTTTTGCAAGTCAAAATAATTTATTATATATATTATTTAAAAAAACAAAAAATACCTTGTGCATATTATATTAAATAATTCGGGTAGTTATCAATTAATTCACATTTAGTGTACCAAGAGCGTCTTCAACGCACACTCTAAAATTGCGGGAAACGGCATTAATTGTGTGGCGGTGGCTCCAACGCCAGCCCACAAAACGCAATCGATACCTCAATAAATGGCGTTTTGTACAGTGCCACACAAAAGATTGCGGGGTACTGTTCACCCCGCAATCCCAATTATTTTTTTTAATTTTTCTTTTTCTTTTTCTTTGAGATATGTTCCTCTTTTTTGGCTAAAAAATCTGTTCCTTTTTAATTTTATTTTATTTTCTTTTTTATATTTCTGTTAGGGATATTTTTTTAGTATTGTGAAGATGTTCGCTATATTCGTTGTTGTTGGAACATCATGCCAACAACGTCTTTTCTCTTCACTGGTAAAAGTACAGAAAAGTACAATGACGTGGCATTTCCCCTAGCAGGCCTTAGAGGGTTTTAGATGGGCCTTAAAACCCATATAAATACCTGTCTTCATCCAAGAGGGGTTTAAGCATCTTGTAGCCGCAATCACAGCTCCATTTACAGAGCATTTGCAGAATTCTCAGCTGTGATTATGGCATTCTGGAGCTGCTGAAGAAATCCCCTGCAATTCGTTGTTGCTAGAAGACACCAACAACCATTCTACTGCTGGTATAAATTTTAGTTGTTGTGTCTCCTACATTTCTATGGGATTTTGGGATTGTGTTTAAACATTTCTTGATATATCTTTTGTAAACACAATCTGTGTATAGTGTAGGTGTTTTAGCACCATTGAGCTCAATCTGTTTAAGTAGCTAGATTCCACAAACACCATCTTAACACCTGCTAGTGAATTGAGTGCATTTGGGTAGATAGTTGAAGCTCCCATGTGTTCTTCTAGTCTATTTGGGTAGATAGGAGAGTTCACTGGAATGTAAGGGTGTGTAGGGTGTGATTGACTCTTGTTCAATCTGTTTGGTGGAGATTTAGTGAATACCTGGCTTGAAGCCCCCAGATGTAGATCAGTGGATCGAACTGAGTGACCAAACTCTTGTGTTCTTGTTTATTTTTCCGCACTCTGTTTGTGTCTGCCTCTGGTTGTGATTTGTAGGTTGTTGAGACATCGCTCAAACAACGCTTACAGGGTTTTATCTATTACTTGGGCCTGTCAATTGGTATCAGAGCAGGGCTCTAACGTTTAGCTGAGTCCGGTCCAATATGAATAGAAAAGGTGGCTCTGTTTCGCGACCTCCTCTGTTTGATGGTTCGAACTATCCATTCTGGAAGAACCGAATGAGAATATTTCTTAAGCATACTGGTGTAGATGTCTGGAATGCTGTTCTAACACCCTGGGAACAACCTATGAAAGAGGTCCGCACGCCTGCTACTGAAACCTCTGCTGCTATTACTACTTTTGTTCCTGCTACTCAAGAAGAAATGTCTGCTGCTCAGAAGAACAAGGAACAAGGGAACAACACTGCTTTAAATTGTTTGTTCAATGCTGTGGATGAGTCACAATATCACATAATCTCAAATTGTGAGACAGCTCATGAAGCCTGGACTGCTTTGGAAGCAGCTTATGAAGGATCTTCTGATGTGCAAGCCCTGAAACTTCAAAGAATTGAATTTGCCTTTGATAGCATTCGGATGCAAGAGGATGAGAATATTGCTGCTTATCATGCTCGGTTCAAGAAATTGGTCAATGAGGCACAGTCTTTTGGGTTAAAGTATGATAATGCAAAGCTGGTTCGTAAGATGCTGAGAACGGTCACTCGGAAGTATCAATCGAAGGTTTCTACTCTAGAAGAGTTGGAGAAGACCAAGACATTTACGATTGAAGCCTTTGTTGGTTCACTTCAGACATTCGAGATGAACTATTTAGAAGAAGAGCCTACTCGCAATCTGGCCTTTAAAGTTGAAGATGAGATTCAGTGCATCGACAATGAAGAAAAGGCTTATTTAACCAAGAAGTTGGCAAGGATGTTACAGGATAAGAGAGCCAAGAAGCTGAATTAGAAGAGAGATGATAAAGGTCGTTATCAGCGCGGTGTTCCATCATCCCGTGAACAACCTTCCAAGAACAAGTCAGATGGTTCCTATGACAAGAGGAAGAGTTATAAGAAGCTGGATCTACCCGATACTTTCAAGAGCTTAAAGTGTTATGATTGTGTAGGTGTTGGCCATAAGGCATCTAAATGTCCCACTGCAAAGAGAAGGGTTGGAAAAGCTCTTCAAGCTACCTTAAGTGATGATGAGATCAGTACAACTTCCAAGGAGGAGGAAGGTGACAGCGAAGATGAGGAGATGATAGCTTTACTGTGAAAGATGTTGTTCTGACACCCGATGACACTCTGTACAAACATCTGTCTGACATAGAGTCTCATGAATCCGACAGTGAAGCTAGTCAATATGATCCTGATGAAGTTCTTGCTGCTTATGAAATGATTAAAGAGGATCATGCATGTGCTGTTGCAGAGAATAAAAAGTTGCTTAGTCAGAAGGGAGACTTATTGATTCTTATTGATGAAAAGGATGCTGAAATCCTTGGACTTAAGCAATCCTTGACTACTGTTTCTACTGAGAGGGATACCCTATTGGAGGAGAATGCTGCTCTACTTGCCAAGACCCAAAGGCTAGATAACATGGTTAAAGGCAAAAACAAGTTGGATGAGATTATCACTCAAGGGAATCACCATCAAATAGAGAAGGTATTGGCTACAATTGCAATACTCAGTCTAACAAGAAATCTGCACCTACTTTTGTGCGTGCAGGTACCCTTGAATCCAGTATTTCCAAAGAACCTGAGAAACTTGATCATACAGAGTCCCCTAAGAAGAGCAAAGACTGCCCTTATTGTAAATTCCAAGGTCATCCTGTCCAATTCTGTCAAAAACTTACCAAAGATCTTCTTGGTGGTCGACCGGTTGTCTGGCCATCCCTTGAACTACAGAAACAGGTCAAACTCACCATGATGTGGATTCCCAAGTCCAAGATTGTACCTAAGAAGTGCTTAGTTGTACTCTCCGCTCAGAAAGGACCTAATGACGGCAAGTGGTATTTTGACAGTGGTTGCTCTCGACATATGACTGGTAAGAAAGATTTTCTCATTGATTATGTGGAGTCTGACTGTGGGGAAGTACTATATGGAAATGGAGCTCGTAGTAAGATCTGTGGTTATGGGAAAGCAAAAGGTGCAAATATGGGTTTTCTGACTACTGTCTATTATGTTGCTGATTTATCTACAAACCTTATTTCCATAAGTCAACTTTGTGATGAAAAGTTCTTTGTTGGTTTCACTGATGAAGATTGTATGGTTACTGACCCTGCTTATAATTGTGTTATTAAAGGAGTTCGATCTTCTAACAACTGCTATGTCTTAAAGCCTGCCGTGGAATCAGCTTTTATGTCACAGGTTGAAACTGCAAAGCTATGGCATCAAAGATGTGGGCACATGAACCATAAATCTCTCATTCAACTTAGCAAGTCTGGCGTTGTTCGAGGGTTGCCCAAACTACGGAGCATAGACAAGACAGATTGTGGTGCTTGTGCTAAGGGTAAACAAGTTCACTCCTCTCACAAAGTAGTGGATACTATTCAGACTACAAGGTGTCTTGAGTTGTTGCACATGGACTTGATGGGACCAACAGAAGTTCCAAGCCTTGGTGGTAAGAGGTACATATTTGTATGCGTTGATGATTTTTCCCGTTACACTTGGGTTGATTTCTTAAAGTCCAAAGATGAGGCTGTTTCAGTGTTTTCTAAGCTATCTTTAAGGATCATGGCTGAAAAGGATCTCAAAATAGGTCGTATCCGATCTGATCATGGGAAAGAGTTTGAGAATCAGTTGTTTGCACAACTCTGCAACAACCTTGGTATTGCTTATGAATATTCAGCTCCTCATACCCCACAACAGAATGGTGTGGTTGAGAGAAAGAATCGTACTTTACAAGAGATGGCTCGTTCTCTGCTCCATGATAGCAATCTAGGGAAGCGTTTTTGGGCTGAAGCCGTCAATATCTCATGCTACATCATTAACCGTGTGTACATGCGTCCTGAGACTACCACTACTCCATATGAAATCTGGAGAGGAAAGACTCCAAACATTTCTCACCTTCATGTCTTTGGGAGTGTATGTTATGCTTTGAAGGATCGAACTAATATCAGAAAGTTTGATTCTAAATCTGATGAAGCTATTTTCTTGGGGTATTCAGTAGATTCGAGAGCTTACCGTGTCTATTTGAAGAGGACTTCAAAGGTTATTGAAACTATCAATGTTGTTTTTGATGATGCTAATCCCTCTGCAGGTTCTGTTTCTCCTCATGATAATGATGATGATCCTATTCGGATTATTCCTCCTGTCTCTGCTAGTGTTCCTCCTGAAGTGTTCCTCCCTCGGATCCTATTGAAGTTTATGATTCTGACGAAGTTGATCCGGTTGTTGACACAACGAGTGAACAACCATCTGCTCCAGATTCTCCCAAAAGGAGAGGTCCAAAGAGTGGTCCACGAGCACCTAAGTATCATTCTAAAGATGATATTATTGGTGATCCCTCTGGACCTAGACAAACTCGAGGTCATCAGCTTAACATTTCTGAATTGGCAAATATGTGTTTTCATGTTATGAGTTGTTTTGTTTCATCCATTGAACCTTAGAATGCTCATGAAGCTTTACAAGATGAGTTTTGGATAGCTGCAATGCAGGATGAGTTGCTTCAATTCAAACGCAATGATGTTTGGGAGTTTATGGAACAACCAACCGGAGTCAATGTCATTGGTACTAAATGGGTTTTTCGGAACAAGATTCATGAGCATGGGAAGATCATCCGCAACAAAGCTCGTCTAGTTGCCCAAGGCTTTACACAGATTGAGGGTCTGGACTACGATGAGACATTCGCCCTTGTTGCTCGCATCGAGGCTGTCAGGTTACTCCTTGCTATCTCTTGCTCTCTTGGTTTTAAATTGTATCAAATGGACATCAAAACTGCGTTTTTGAATGGGTATATCAAGGAGGACATTTATGTGTCTCAGCCTATTGGATTTGAATGTCCTGATCATCCTGATCATGTGTATAAGGTAAAGCGTGCTCTTTATGGCCTTATATAGGCTCCTCGCGCCTGGTACGAACGGTTGTCCACATATCTCCTAAACAAAGGCTACGTGCGTGGTAATGTTGATAAGACATTGTTCGTACAATGTACTAACAACCATTTGTTAGTCGCAGAGATTTACGTGGATGATATTGTTTTTGGCTCGACCTCTTATGATCTTCGAGATGCTTTTGTACATTCTATGCAGACTGAATTCGAGATGAGCATGATGGGAGAGCTCACATTTTTCTTGGGGCTGCAGATTAAACAAACCTCTGATGAAATTTTCCTCAATCAAGAGAAGCATGTTGGCACCATGCTTCAGAAATTCAAAATGGAGGATTGCAAGATTGCTCGATCACCCCTCGGACAGCATGATAAGATTACTAAAGATGAATCTGGGGTTTCTGTTAATCAGAAAATGTATCGCATCATCATTGGTAGTCTCTTATATCTCACTGCTAGTCGTCCAGATATCTCTTTTAGTGTTGGTGTATGTGCCCGATATCAATCTGATCCTAAAGAATCTCACCTTCGTGCTGTAAAAAGGATTCTTCGATATATTAAGGGAACTTCTGGCCTTGGTCTTTGGTACTCTACACGATGTTCACTTGAGTTAATTGGCTCTACAGACTCTGACTGGGCCGGTTGTTCCGACGATCGAAAATCAACCACTGGTGGTTGCTTTTATCTCGGACAGAACTTGGTCAGCTGGTATTCACATAAACAAAATGTTGTTGCTTTGTCTACTGCGGAGGCCGAATATATAGCTGCTGCTCATTGCTGTACTCAGTTGATTTGGATGCGACAAATGCTTCTTGATTATGGTATCTCCTTGGATGATTTCCTTATTCACTGTGATAATACCAGTGCCATCAATATCTCCAGGAATCCAGTGCAGCACAATCGGAGTAAACACATTGACATCAGATTTCATTTCATCCGAAATTTAGTCGAGGATGGTCTGTGTAAGATTCAGCATCTCTCGTCGTTGGAACAACTCGCGGACATCCTTACTAAGAACTTGGATACTTCTCGATTTGAGCTTTTGAGGCGCAGTTTGGGCCTCTGTTTTTCTCACTAATGGGCTATTTCTCGGGTGGGCCACTGCTTTTCTTGGATAATATTTATTTTGGCCCAAGCCCAGGCCCGGGGGAGTTGTCTTAACCGATTGAGACGGTTTCCAGTGCACTCACATTCCTTGCGCACGTCTCCACTCTCTCTCTCCCCAGTCGGCTCTGCAAGTTCTCTCTCGTTTCCTCTTTCGAAGTTTTTTGAAATTTCTCTCACCATGGCGTCTCTCTCCAGCTCCAATGTTAACCCTGATGAAGTTGTGGATGCTCAACCCCTTGCAGTTGATGATTCACTCTATCGCGCTCGTCTCGCAGCCGATCAATCTCCTGGAGAGGATCAATTTGAGGATGCGCACGAAGACGTTGATGCCGCTGTGGATGCTTACTTCGTGGCTGACCCTGATGATGCCAACATGGAGTACAATGCTGATGTTGAGAAGGGTTCTGACCCTCAGCCCACTCCGGACAATGTCGAGACACCATCGGCCGGCGCAGATCCAACAGCGGGTGTTCCGACAACAGCAAACCCTAACTAAGGGTTCTAGAAGTCCGACACCTCCTCTGGTCCCTGCCCCCGATGCGTCTCCGTCCGTCCCTGTGCCCCCTGGCTCGAGTTTACCTCTTTCACCTTCGGCTGTTGCTACTGGCGATGGTTTATTGATGCTGGACCCTGAGACCAACACTCCACTTCACTCGGGGACTGCTCAACAAGTTTCTTTTAGTGGGTCTCCTAATGCTGATGTTCCGATGCCTCAGGAACAACCTTCCCAGGCTGATCCAGATGATACTCCTCTTGATGAGCTTAGGCGACAGGCTCGTGAGAAAGGGAAGCGCAAGGCTGTTCCTAGTGTGTCCAAACAACCTTCGAAGAAGAAGCCTAAGAAGGTTGCTCCTAAGAAGAAATCCGTCCCTGTTCTCAAGGAGTCTGATACTCATTGTCATTTGTATTTCTCTGCTGATGGAGAAAGGTATGCCATGGAAACCCTTCACTCTCGTGGTTTCATTTCTGAAGAATGCTATGTGCACCCTTATTATGATCAAATTGGTTTTTCTGAATATTTGGAGAAGAAACATCTTTCTGTCTGGGCTACCTCTCTTAAGCGCTATTCTCCTACTGTTGTTCGTGAATTCTATGCCAATTTGCATCCTGATGCTCTTGACCGTGTTTCCCCCTGGTACTGTAAGATTTACATTCGTGGAGAGTTGATTGATTTTACTCCCTCTGTCTTTAATGAGTTGTTGGAACTTCCTACCAACACTGATATGACCAATCCGTTTGATTTGCTCAATGTTGAGTTAGCCTCCATAGCCTCTACTATTTCTGTCTCTAAGAAATCTGCTTTTGGTAGACGTGCTATGAGTCCATCTGATTTGTCTATGAAGTTCAATTGTCTGTTTAGGATTGGTGCTTCGAACTTTCTGCCAACCTCTAATGCTAGTCAGCTTAGTTCTCTTATGGGCAAGTTCTTATACTCTATTGATGAATGTCCTGTGGTTACCTGATCATTAAGCATATGTTGATATTCTCTCGTGACAAAATTGAAAAGAACACTCAATTGCCTTATCCTGCCCTTATCACTTTATTTGCCCATTCCTGCCATTTGCTTGCTCCCGATGAAACCTTCATTAAGGTCAAAAAACATCTGCCTTCCGACAAGCTTAAGGGTGTCCACAATGATTTCAAGCTTGGCCCTCAAAAGCTTGGTTCTGCTTTGTTTGATCACATTCGGGATGAGCTGCAACAGGTTGAGAAGGAATTGGGCGCTCTGAATGATAGGCAAATGGGGCTCAAGAGGAAAGTTCGTAAGCTGATTGCACTCCTTCCACACTCCTTTGATGCTCCAGCTGAGGGGGAGGATGACTCTGAGGGTACTCCTTGATCTGCCAAGTAAGGGGGAGTTCCAGTGGAAAGGGCCAGCAAGGTTCGGTGATCTTTCTGGTGTTGGAACAACTTTTTGTTGTTTTTATTTTTTCAGACTTGTATTTGTTCGGATACTGCTTTAATTTGGTATTCTGGTTTTCTGGTCTGTATATGGTGGATTTCTGGATGCTATGACTTTTGGATATGGTATTATCTCCTATGGATGGATGACTTTGATTATGCCTATTCTTCTTCAGCTTCTATCTTTCATGGCATGTATGTGTGTTGGATTCCTTATGCTCATTTGATCTGATTATGTCTTTCTGTGCTTCTTCCACTGTTTTGACTACTTGGCCCGATCATCTCTACAAAGGGGGAGATTGTTAGGGATATTTTTAGTATTGTGAAGATGTTCGCTATATTCGTTGTTGTTGCAACATCATGCCAACAACGCTCTTTTCTCTTCACTGGTAAAAGCACAGAAAAGTACAATGACGTGGCATTTCTCCTAGCAGGCCTTAGAGGGTTTTAGATGGGCCTTAAAACCCATATAAATACATGTCTTCATCCAAGAGGGGTTTAAGCATCTTGTAGCCGCAATAACAGCTCCATTTACAGAGCATTTGCAGAATTCTCAGCTGTGATTATGGCATTCTGGAGCTGCTAAAGAAATCCCCTGCAATCGTTGTTGCTAGAAGACACCAACAACCATTCTACTGATGGTATAACTTTTAGTTGTTGTGTCTCCTACATTTTTATGGGATTTTGGGATTGTGTTTAAACATTTCTTGGTATATCTTTTGCAAACACAATCTGTGTATAGTGTAGTTGTTTTAGCACCATTGAGCTCAATCTGTTTAAGTAGCTAGATTCCACAAACACCATCTTAACACCTGCTAGTGAATTGAGTGCATTTGGGTAGATAGTTGAAGCTCCCATGTGTTCTTCTAGTCTATTTGGGTAGATAGGAGAGTTCACTGGAATGTAAGGGTGTGTAGGGTATGATTGACTCTTGTTCAATCTGTTTGGTGGAGATTTAGTGAATACCTGGCTTGGAGCCCCCAGATGTAGATCAGTGGATCGAACCGGGTGACCAAACTCTTGTGTTCTTGTTTATTTTTCCGCACTCTGTTTGTGTCTGCCTCTGGTTGTGATTTGCAGGTTGTTGAGACATCGCTCAAACATCGCTTACAGGGTTTTATCTATTACTTGGGCCTGTCAATTTCTTTAGATACACCATTATAAATATATATTTTTATTTTTTTAAAATTTTTTTGTATTTTAATATTTCTTTAATTTAAATTAATTAGATCCTAATAATTATCATTTTTAATTATAAAGTATTTAAATATAAAAATTAAATATGTATATATATTGAAAAAATGTATTAAAAGTAATTGATAAATAAAATATTATACGAGTGGTAGAGGAATCAAAATGGAATATTCTATTGTAGAGGAAAATTTAGAGTTTTAGGTTGGAGATAATTAGTGGAAAATTATAAATTTAACTGGAAAATAAAGTTAGTGTAACTGTAAAATATAGTTTGGGTTGGAGATGACCTAAGACTCTAAATGTGAGGATGTTGATATTTTGAAAAAGAAAATCCGATGATTTATTATGGAATTATGAGTGTTGTTGATCTGGCTCATGCCATGGGTTATGGTACTGATCTTAGAATCTTATAATTTTACGATCATATATCTCTAAAACGATCCCGATCTTGGTAGAATCTTAAAATTAGTAAAATTTGGATAAGATCTCAATCCTGATTATAGAATATTACGATCCTATGGTCAAACTCCCTTAAATACTTCTACGATTTTACGATCATACTCTCTTAAATGCATAAGATTTTGGTAGGATTTTATAATTTGGGATCAAAGTAACTTTTTTAATTTATTTTTAAACTTAAGAACTTGTACTCTGTATGTATGATGTTTAAAAAATATATAATATCCATGTATGTGGAAATATTTTATATTTAATTGTGATATTTTTGTACTGTATTGTATTAATTAACTTGCAAGATTTATCAACACACAAATTAATGCTTGTACTTGTTAGTTTGCATAACTAAGTTCATCCATTATTTGCAATTTCATAAGATCTTAGAATCCCGATTCGATCCTACAATTCCGATCTTTGCAAAGTGAAAATGATCTCATATAGGTTCCAATATTAACAACCTTGCTTACAACCATTTGTTAGTACATTGATAATGGCCAGAAATGACCATTATTTTCAATCCATTTCCGTGTCTGAAACGGGCATTTGATCGCATTCCGGTCTTATATTAAATAAGAAAGCAGTTGAATTAGACTGATTTATGCATAATTGTAAAAATATTGAGCTAGTATGAAAAATACATAAATATGTAATTTTATTACACATTTATGTTAGAAAAATCCAAAAATATGAGAAAAAGAAAAGAAAAGAAAAAGGAATGAAAAAGATGGGCAAAAGAATAAAACAAGCCCACAAAATACAAAAAGATAGGAAAAGAAAGAAAAACCCACAAAAATACATGTTCCGGCCCATCAGGCCCAATAAGAGATAATCAGTCTCGAGACTGGTACCCTAGCGCTAAGCATGGCCCCGCGACTAGGGGCAGGCTAGTGACACAACAACCCAACTGAAGAGAAGGCCAGTCCTGGAACATCCTGTCGCTAACCCCGTGGCGCGAACCATGGTCTAGCGACACAGGAGGGTTCCGCGCCACACCAGCATGACGAAGAAGAAACTGTCCCTAGACTCCTGTCGCTAGCCTCGTGGCGCGATCCATGGTCTCGCGACAGGAGTATGGCTAGCGACACAGAATCAAGACCTGGTCCTGAGAGCCTCAAGACAGGGCGTGAAGTCTTGCAACATGCAACCTAGTTCCGCGCCACACCGCGTGATGCCGCGACATGCTTGTGATGTGTGTGAGCCTTGCGACAGACTTGGGCCTCAGATCAAGGCCCATGGGCCTAGGGTTTCACCTCTATAAATATGTGGTAATCCCTATGTGCTCAAGAGGTTAGACATTTTCCATTCTTGAAGACAGAATCAAGAATCTTTCTAGGTAGTTCTTAGTTTAGTGTTAGTTTTCTTTTTTTTGTATTATTTAATTTTCGCACTAGCTTAGCTTAGATTAGTTCTCTTTTTTATGTTGTTTTTCCTTTAGATAGCTTAAGTAGCCACTGTTCACATGCTTTATTTTGATTATGGATTTTTGATT
Organism: Hygrophila difformis; assembly: GCA_030278955.1. NCBI lineage: Eukaryota > Viridiplantae > Streptophyta > Magnoliopsida > Lamiales > Acanthaceae > Hygrophila > Hygrophila difformis. The sequence continues at coordinate 17,636,386 of JAOANR010000015.1, read as the reverse complement.
TAGGGTTTGTGATGCCCAAGTTAATGGGGATTAACAAACCCACCTAATAAATGGGAAGTTAATCTGAAAATGTGTCCCAAAAACATGAAATGGGTGTTATTAACCCATGGATTTATTGCTTTCCTTTTCTTTTGGGTCATTTGACCCTTAGTTCTTGTTTAGCGCTTACTGTGTTCTTATTTTTGGTTAACAGTGCATGTTTGTGTGTGATCAAACCCTAGATTAGGATTTTGCTTTATTTTAAATACTGTTCCAGTAGTTTATTTATGTTCAAGCATGTTCTTATAGATTTTAAATTATGTTTGGTTATTTTAGCTTAGAACAGCTTTTTAATCTGAAATAGGGTGAGATCACGCTGTTTGCATGCCACTGTTCATTTCTGGTTTTACTGACTTGTGTCCTGAACCATCCCTGTCGCCAACCACCTCCTGTCGCGAGACCACGTCTAGCGACAGGAAGGTTGTTTAGCGACAAGGGTGTCTAGGGACACTTGTCTTGATATTTTGAAACCCTCGGTCGCGAGGCACTCTTGTCGCGGACCCACGGTCCGCGACACAACACCTGCTTAGCGACTGATGACCAAACTCTTGCAATTTTCTGCATGGCCTCTGTCGCGTAACACTCCTGTCGCGGACCCACGGTTCGCGACACACTTTTAATCCGAGACAGAAAATTATTGCCTTGTCAATATTTTGAAAACCCAGTCGCTAGACACCCTGTCGCGAGGCCACGCCTCGCGACACAATTTCCGAACTAGCGACTAGGAGCCAAATACTTTGAAAATTCTCAGAAAACCCTGTGTCGCTAGACCCCTTGTCGCGAGGCCACGCCTCGCGGCACACTTTTTCTTAGCGACACAAGGTGAAACTCTGCCAAATTTCTGAAAACCTGTCGAGGTACCCATGTCGCGGGTCTAGGCTCATGACACAATTTATGGTTTCTCGACAGAATCCTCTTTTCTATTTAATCCCAAAAATTCTGATTTCTTAACCTCTATTATATTGCAAAACACTCACATCTTAATCCCACGGATTAAGATGTAATATCCAGAATTGCAATATAAGGCGTTATGCTGCCAAAATTTTGATTCTCCATTTCCATCACTTAATTAATTAAACCCTCTAGTCATTAATGATTAATGATTGTAATTAGCAATGATTAAATCACTAATTGTTATGATTAAAGGATCTTTGTTCAATTGTCATTAAAACATTTTTCTATAAACAAAACCATGATGCCTTAAACAGATAATCCAGACTGTAATTAATTATGGTAGGAGGGATTATTTAGGTCATCAAGTATGGATTAGTTCCATAACCTTGCATGAGAAACCAATGTCTCTCATACAAGGCCTTGTTTTTATTTTATTTCCATCTTGTCTTTCCTGTATTGTGTGTAACAATTAGTGAAGAATACATCAGACTAATGTTGGCGGGTATTCCCTCACGGATAAACTAGCTCGTATTCTGGGTATTAGTTACTAAGTGTTATTTTGCATGGTCTGGATAGCAGTCAGTGGAAGCCTTGGCGGTTCGTCCATCTGGGATTATAATAGCTGCGCAGCTGACTCCTATCCGGATACAGTTTTATTTTCCTTATCTTAATTTCCAAACCCAAATTCTAATCTGAAGTGTGATCAGTCAACATCTGTCAATGCTGACCAATGATCATTACAGAAAAGAAGCATGTAGGTTTTTATCTGAATTCACAGATAGTGGAGGCCCAACTGGCATCGACACCGCCATTATAGGGCTTAAGCTATCTAAATTCGCTCCATCCGAGTAATTGGGAAATTGGACAGCAGATGTTTGCAGTCTACCCGATTATTCTGCCATTACTTTGGTCCTCTGACCACTTCTTGTTTGAGTTTCATCTTCTGTCTAGACCCGCCAGTATATTTTGGGTCAATTCATTTTGCACTTCATTATATCCGTATGCATGCTACTATTATGTAATCAATGTGGTCTATAATATTTTGGGATCCTTCCCTTGGACAATAGAAGTCTATATTTTAAACAGATATTGCATATTAAATTTCCAACAAAAACTCCTTTATAAAATCCGGATCTGAGTAAGGGATAAATTCCTCAGTTATGACTAGTTCATATTCTGTCAAGGGTTGATTTTGGGAAATTAGAAGCAGAGTCAGCGATTAGGTCTCATCTAGACTGAAAGGATCTGTGTTTTATTGAGAGTCTAGTACCTGTTTAGGGAATCGTTTTCAGATTCATTATTTTCCAAAATTGCTGTTTATTGAGAATCCGGGATTAATTATTACACCGAGATGGGGTCCACTTGGATTCAAATACAGTGTAGTAGATAATTTTAGAGGAACAACATCCAGGCCTTGGTTATTTTCTAAGATAGGGTTGAGTTCCTTCCAACCACTATCCTCTTCTGCCAAAGCCTACCTTTGAGTCCTGAGTGAGTACATCCGGAACAAACAAATTTATTAGTTCGTTTCATTAGTTTGTATCTCATAACCACTGGGAAGGAAGTGAACACTGCGAGCGGTTCACCAAGAGCCGAGAATTCTTGATCCACACCCGGTTACCATAACTGGGGGCTGTCTTTTACTACCAGGGTCAGACTTTCAAAACCTCCGAGTGATAGGATTTTAAATGCTTTCTTTATCGCTTTCCTTTAAACGCTTTCATTAGAGGTCACTCGGTTGTATTGAGAGTTGTGTAACTGCTACTAGGATTGATAGTTAAGGGATAGTTCAGGCTTGATTAGAATCTTTGGGTGTGACATGGGAGAATGATAGTAGTACTTGGCACTTCAATAAATGATTTGTCAGGTGTTGCTTATCCACCACAGATGAAGCAACATACCCCAGCCAGGGCAGTTACAAATCTGTGTTATCTTAGAATCTGTGGTCTTAAGAACATGTAAACTCATGTTGTAAGTACCTGTCTATCAAAGGGAACTCAACACTGAGAGCATGAGAATTAGCTGTCTGACGGGATTATCCCAACCAAAGATCTGTGTATTAAAATGGAAGTTTAATTATGCCTTATCCAAATCTTGTCCAATTTTTTTTCTTTTCTTCCTGTCCCTTCTGTCCAAACTGTGAATCTGCTTCATAGTTAGCATAGTGTAAATTTTCTTTGCTTCTACAGATAGTATTTACTGCATTCTTAGAATAACTTTATTTGCTTTCTAGTATAAATTCACCCGCTTTCTAGAATAGAATTCTTATGCTTTGTAGAATAGATTTAAGTGCTTTCTTAATTTAGTTTGAATTCAGTTAGTAGATGATTAATCACTTTTCAAACTGATTGGAGCAATACGAGTGGAAAATCTAGTAAAACGACGTGGGCCGTGCTTCTATCGCACATCCTCCAGTGAACGATCCGGTCTTACTATAAATTACTGCAATTTTTGACACCGTGCGCTTTCGGGGGCACAGTTTCTTAACACGAGTAATAAAAACGTGACAATCTATAAGTATATCCCTAATCCCAACTCCGCCATCATAAATTGGTTTCATTAAATAAAATTGAAAACCGGGATTATGATTTTTCAGAAAATACTCATGTAATGGGAACTTGTCAAAAGTTTCATGGCAAGGATCTTTATGGCAGGAAATTGTCAAAAGTTTCATGCCGGGGAGTTCCACAACGCCATTTGAGATCGAAGTCTCCCACATGAGTAATAAAGAGTGAAATATATCCTTAAACCCCTTTCCCACAAATCATAACTCTTTTCATTTAATAAATTCAACTTGGGATATTTTAGAAAAACTCGTGTTGACGAAATTGTCAAAAGTTTCATTGCGTCGTTGCCGGGGAGGATGCAGCGCCGTTTTATTAGAGAATTACATTCCTCATTGCTCCTAGTTAGCTTATACATATAAATATGAATATTTACCTCCAAAACCAATTCTAACCTGGGGATTGTACAGGTACCGTCATTATTGAGGCTGTTGTTCTATGCAAAGGAGGAAGCAGACGCCAGACGAAATCCCGTACAACGCAGAGATAGAAAAAACAGCTCGACGTCTTAGGGCGGAGACAAAACGAAGACGGGAACGGGAAAGACAGGCACTACTTTCACCGGGCACCAGTAGCGACATATCCGATATGGCAAACCCTGACATTCCTCCAATCATTCCACCCAAGATCATACAGGGAGGCGGGAACGCACCAAACATTGAACAGCAACACTTCGAGGCACCTCCTCCCAACCCGAACCCTCAAAACCCACCAAATGACCAAAATCACCAAAACAACCAAAACATCCAAAACCAGCAAAATCAGCAGTACCAGAATCTCCACCAGAATCCCCCAAATCCTAATGACTTCAATGATCCTAGGAACTATTATATGCATCAGAACTATTACCCACAGCAATATCAAGGAGGGGCTGAGAACAATCAACAAGCAGCAGCCGCTGATTACATGCAGCCAATCTTAGAGCCATATTTGAACATTCCTGGACAAGCTCCATTCTTGGCCAGGAATTTCGAATTGAAGCCGGCCCTCATCAATCTTGTTCAGAGTAATCAGTTCGCTGGGGCAAGTCATGAAGATCCTCATGATCACCTGCAGACTTTCTTAGAATTGTGTGATACTATCAAGAACCAGAATGTATCTGCTAACACCATTCGATTAAGACTGTTCCCTTTCTCTCTGAATAGCGGAGCACGAACATGGTACAAATCACTGCCCGTAAACCAGAAGTCGACATGGGAGGACGTGATCAGAAATTTTTTAGCGAAATACTTCCCGGAATCCAAGATGGATGAATGCCGCTCTAAAATTGCGGAATTCAAAATGAAGCCAGATGAGTCCTTGTATGACGCAAAGGAACGATTCTTCAACCTGCTCAGGAAATGCCCCCAACATGGTTTCCATGATTGGGAGAAATTGATAAAGTTCTACAGCGGTTTGACCCCATCGTGGAAGTACATGCTTGATGCTGCCGGCGGTCAACATTTGCTATACATACCAATGGATCAAGCATGGGGCAAGATTGAAGCAATGAGTGTAAACAGATCTGTTCTTACTGATGATGTTAATCCCCCTCCCCCTCGTGGTTTGTGTGTTGTAGGTACAGCAGAAAAATCAACTATTGAAAAGCTTCAAGAGCAGGTGGCAGCATTGTCTGTTAATCAGGGAGCTGGGAGCTCTACTCAAGGACAGCAAACAGATGTGATTTCTGGACTGTGTCAAGGTGCTCACGCAAGTGATACATGCGAACAGATTACAGCTGAAAGCTGCAACTTTGCAGGAGCTTTCCCAAATAGACACCCAAACCTGTCATACTCAAACAACAATGCCCTTAACTCCCACCTCTTGAACAAACCACAACAACAGCAATTCAACACTCAGCAGAATCAAGGATTCATTCAGAACAGGGGCCAGAATTTTCCGAACCCAAGCTTCCAACCCCAGATCCAGCAGAGACCCCCTCAAAATTTCCAACAGCCTGGCCAGAACTTTCTAAACTTTCAGCCCCAAAACTTCCAGCCTCAATTTATTCCAAACCAAGGCCAATGGAACCAAAACCAAAATCAGAATCAAAATCAAAAGCCTCCTTCAAGGCTGGAGAATTTGATGACTGATTTTATTACTAGCCAGAAGGAGATTAACACTCAGCTGCAGGCCTCTATCAGAAATGTGGAGACACAGGTTACACAGATGGCTAATGAAATGCAGAAAAGGGATAAAGGGACGTTGTCGAGCACTGCGGAAAAGAACCCGTAATGCAAAGCAATAACCTTGAAATCTGGGAAGGTACTGGCTGGACCAAGGGGAGCGGATACTGGAAACAACTATGGGGAAGATGATGATGCTGTTGACAATGCTGATGAGGAAGCAATGGATGGACAGAAGGAAGCCGAACAGCAGACTGACGCTGCAAAAGGAACGGCAGAAACAGAAAACGGTAATGGTGAAGGTACAACCTCTAACCATCTACCACCAAAACATGATAACAAAAACAAGTTCATGCCTAGGGTTCCTTACCCGGCTAGACTTAAAAATAAGCAACAAGATCTGAAGTTTGAAAAATTTCTGAAAAGACTACGGGAAGTTGAGATTACCATTCCTTTGATTGAAATGATCTCTGAAATGCCAGTCTATGCTAAGTTCTTGAAAGAAATGATTTCAGGAAAGAGACAGGTTGAGTAGGACGAATTGGTGATACTCAGCAGCACTTGCAGTGCTATTATTCAAAAGAAGCTGCCAGAGAAGAAAGTGGACCCCGGATGCTATACATTGCCGATTCGGATTGGCCAGAACAACGCCGGAAAAGGACTATGTGACCTCGGCTCCAGCATTAACGTTATGCCATTAACCATGGTTAAACGTCTTAAGCTCGGAGTGGTGGAGCCTGTCAAAATGAGGCTCCAGCTTGCAGATAGGTCAATTACAAAGCCAATCGGAATCTTGAAAGATGTGATAATCAAAGCTGGCAGTACTCCATTTCCAGTGGATTTCATCATTCTGGACATTGAGGAGGACTCCGACATGCCTCTCATCTTAGGCAGGCCATTCTTGGCCACAGGCGGGTGATAATGGCCAAAAATGACCATTATTTTCAATCCATTTCCGTGTCTTAAACGGGCATTTGATCGCATTCCGGTCTTACATTAAGTAAGAAAGCAGCCGAATTGGACTTATTTATGCATAATTGTAAAAATAATAAGCTGGTGTGAAAAAGACATAAATATGTAATTTTATTACATATTTATGTTAGAAAAATCCAAAAACATGAGAAAAAGAAAAGGAAACAAAAAGATGGGAAAAAGATAGAAAAGCCCACAAAAAGAATATTTTCAGCCCATCTGGCCCAATTCAGCAGGCCCAGGAAGACCTTTGTCGCGGAAGCCCCTCGGCGCGATGCAGTGTTCCGCGACAAAGGCATATTCCGCGACCAAGATGGCCCAAATGAAGAGGAGACCAGCCAAGCCCTTGGCGCGATGACCTTTGTCGCGATGGCATGCTCCGCGACAAAGGCATGTTCCGCGACCGAGATGCACAAATAGAGATACAAGACCCAGTCGAGAAGCCTTGCCACATGCAGTGTGTTCCGCGACCAACTTGATGCTCCGAGACAAGGCTGTGATGTGTGTGATGTCTTAAGACACAATGGGCTAGAATCAAGGCCCATGGGCTTAGGGTTACACTTCTATAAATATGAGGTGTCTCCCATGAGCCAAAGGTTGGTTGGAATTTTGTTGATTAGAGTTCTTGAAGACAAGGCAGTGGGTGCTCTCTCTTAGGTAGTTTAGATTAGTTTTAATATTTTTTCTGTATTATTTAATTCTTGTCCTTAGATTAGTTTAGTGTAGTATTTATTTTGTGTTTTATGGGTTACAGCAGCTAGGTAGCCACTTTAATATCATGTTTTGGTTTCTAAACTCTTGTTTTAGGGTTTGTAATACCCAAATCATGGGTATTAACAATACCTCTTCAATAATATGGGAAAACATTCATCATTTGTGTCCCAAATCATGAAATGGGTCTCACACCCAATGGATTTATGCTTTCTTTTTCATTTTGGGGTCATTTGACCCCATTTTGTTATTTTTATGTTTACTGTTGGCATATTATGGATAATGTTGTGTGGATGTGTGATCAAACCCTAGATTAGGTCCCCTGCTTTATTTTAATATTCTGCCCTTCCTTGTTATTTTTGTTTAAGCATGCTCTTCTTTATTTTGAATGTTTCTTGTTCATTTTTAGCTTAGAATAGCTTTTTGATCTGAAATAGGGTGAGATCACGCTGTTTGCATGCCACTGTTCAATTCTGCTTTTTCTGACTTTTGTCCTGAACCACCTTGTGCGCCAACCGCCTTCTGGCGCGGAGCCACGTTCCGCGACAGAATGGCTGTTCCGCGACCAAGGTGTTTCAAGACACTTGTCTCCATAATTTAAAACCCTTTGTCGCGGAGTACCTTGTCGCGGAGCCACGTTCCGCGACAAAACTGTCCATGCATAGCGACAAAGGAGCCAAACTCTTGCATTTTGTTTTCATGGCTTCTTGTCGCGGAATCATCTTGTCGCGGAGCCACGTTCCGCGACAAAAATCCCATTCCGAGACAGAAAAATTATGCCATGTTCCTTGATCTTTGAACACCTTGTCGCGGAACACCTTGTCGCGGAACCACGTTCCGCGACAAAATTTCCATGCATAGCGACAAAAGTTCAAATGCTTTAGGAAGTTCATGAAAACACTTTGTCGCGATGTCACACCTTGTCGCGGAACCACGTTCCGCGACAAAATCTCATATAGCGACAAAGAGGCGTTATGCTGCCAAAAATTCTAAAAACTTGTCGGGATGTCCATGTCGCGGATCTCGGTCCGCGATAAAATTTATGATATCGTGACAAGGTTCCTCTCTCTCTATTTAATCTCAAACAAATTTCATTCTCTCCCTATTTTATATTGCAACACTCACATCATAGCCCCACGGGTTAGGATGTAACATTCTGGAATTGCAATATAGGGTGTTATGCTGCCCAAATTTTGATTCTCCATTTGCATCACTTAACTGATTGAACCCTTAACTCATTAATGATTAAAGATGGAGATTAGCAATAATCAAACTTCAATAATCATCATGACTAAAGGACCTTTGTTCAATTGCCATTAAAACATTCTTGTATAAACAAAATCTCGATGGCTTAAACAGATAATCTGGACTGTAATTAATTATGGTAGGAAGGATTATTTAAGACCATCAATTGTGGACCCAATCCACAACCTTGCATGAGAAACCAATGTCTCTCATACAAGGGATCTTCTTTTGTTTCTTATTTATTTTGTCTTTGTGTGTTGTGTGGAACCATTAGTAAAGAATACATCAGACTAATGTTGGCGGGTACTCCCTCATGGATAACTAGCTCGTATTCTGGGTATTAGTTACTAATTGTTATTTTGCATGGTCTGGATGGCTGTCAGTAGAAGCCTTGGCGGTTCGCCCATCCGGGGTTATAATAGCTGCTCGGCTGACTTCCATCCAGATACAGTTTTATTTTCCCTATCTTAATTTCCAAACCTGAATCCCAATCCGTACTGGGAGTCAGTTGGCATCAGTCAATGCCAACTGATGATCATTATAGAAGGGAAGCATGTAGGTTCTTATCCGAATTCACAGACAGTGGAGGCCCAACTGGTGTTGACACCACCATTATAGGGTCTAAGCTGTCTAAATTCGCTCCATCCGAGTGATTGGGAAATTGGACAGTAGATGTTTACAGTCCACCTGATTATTCTGCCATTACTTTGGTCCCTTGACCACTTCATTCTGTGTTTCACCTTCTGTCTAGACCCGCATCTATATTTTGGGTCAATTAATTTTACACTTCCATATATCTTTATGCATGATAATATCATATACTATTGTGGTCTGTATTTATTTTGGGATCCTTCCCTTGGACAATAGAAGTCTAGATCTTAACAGATATTGCTTTATAAATTTCCAACAAAAACCTCTTTATAAAATCCGGATCTGAGTAAGGGATAAATTCTTCAGTTATGACTAATTCATATTCTGTCAAGGGTTATATTTTGGGAATCAAGAAGCAGATTCAGCGATTAGGTCTCGCCTAGACTGAAAGGGGTCTGTGTTTTAACTGAGAGTCTAGTACCTGACAGGGAATGATTTTCAAATCCATTATTTTCCAAAATTGCTGGTTGATGGAAATGTAAGATTAAGTGCTACACCGAGATGGTGTCCACTTGGATTCAAATACAGTGTAGTGAATAATCTTAGAGGAACATCATCCAGGCCTTGGTTATTTTCCAAGATAGGGTTGAGTTTTCTCTCAACTGCTATCCTCTTCTGCCAAAGCCTACTTTTGAGTCCTGAGTGAGTGCATCCGGAGCGAACTAATTTATTAGTTCGTTTCATTAGTTTGTATCTCATAATCACCCGGAAGGAAGTGAACGCACTAGTGGTTCACTGAGAGCCGGGAATTCTTGATCCATACTCCTTCATTCTGATGGGGAACTGTCTTTTACTACCAGGGTCAGATTTTCAAAACCTCCGAGTGATAGGTTTTAAATGTTTTCTTTACCGCTTCCTTTTAACTGCTTTCATTAGAGGTCACTCGGTTGTATTGAGAGTTGTGTAACTGCTACTAGGATCGACAGTTAAGGGATAGTTTAGGGCTTAATTCAAATCTTTGGGTGTGACATGGGAGAATGATAGTGGTACTTGGCATTTCAATAAATGATGTGTCGGGTGTTGCTTTTCCACTACAGATGAAGTAACACACCCAGGCCAGGGCAGTTACGAATCTGTGGTATCTTAGAATTTGCGGTCTTAAGAACATGTAAACTCATATTGCAAGTACCTGTCTGTTAAAGGGAAAGCCTTATTGAGAGAATGAGAATTAGCTATCTGATAGAATTATCCCAATCAAAGAGCTGCGTATGAAAATGGAAGTTTAATATTGCTGTATCTCGCTCTTGTCCAATTTTCATTCTTTTCTTCCTGTCCTTTCTGTCCACATTGTGACTCAACTTCACGGTTGGCACAATGCTCATTTTCCCTGCTTTCGTAGATAATGTTCATTGCATTCCTAGAATAATTTTTATCCGCTTTCTAGAATAGATTTATTTGCTTTGTAGATTAATTTAACTGCTTTCTAGATCTAGTTTAAATTCATGTTAGTAGACATTAATCATCTTTCAAACCTATTGAGCAATACGAATGGAAAATCTAGTAAAACGACGTGGGACCTGCTTCTATCGCACATCCTCCAGTGAACGATCCGGTCTTACTATAAATTACTGCAATTTTTGACACCGTGCGCTTTCGGGAGCACAGTTTCGTAACTACGAGCAATAAAAACATGACTACGTATAAATATATCCCTAATCACAACACCGCCATCATAAATTGGTTTCATTAAATAAAACCTAAACCAGGATCACGAATTTTCAGAAAATACTCATGTAGTGGGAATTAGTCAAAAGTTTCATGGCAGGAAATCATATGGCAAGAATTGATGAGAAGTATCATGGCATATTTGCCGGGGATCCTCAGTGTGACAGGCTGAAGGTCAACCTATCCCGGCTATGCCATGAGATTTGTCAACTTTTCATGACAGAGAGGACCACAGCGCCATTTGAAACCGAAGCACCATACTTGAGTAATAAAAAGATTAATACTCTTGACATATCCCTAAACCCTTTCCCGTGAATCATAACGCTTTTCATTTAATAAATCTGACCTGGTATAATTTTAGCAAAAGCTCGGGTTAACGAAACTTGTCAAAAGTTTCATGGCGCCGTTGCCGGGGAGGATGCAGCGCCGTTTTAATTAGAGAATTACATTCCTCATTGCTCCTAGATTAGCCTATACATACAATTATAAATATTCACCTTCAGAACCACTTCTAACCTGGGGATTGTACAGGTACTGTCATTATTGAAGCCGTTGTTCTATGCAAAGGAGGAAGCAAACGCCAGCCGAGATCCCGTTTAATTCAGAGATAGAAAAGACAGCTCGACGTCTTAGGGCGGAGACTAAACGAAGAAGGGAACGGGAACGACAGGCATTACTTTCGCCAAGCACCAGCAGCGATATTTCCGAAATGGCAAACCCTGACATCCCACCAATCATTCAACCCAATCCCCCACTTCACAACATTGAGGAAGACCCCGAAGATGCTGATCATGATGATTTGGATGATCCCCCTCCCCAGATCATACAAGGAGGTGGGAATCCACCAAACATGGACCAGCAGCACTTCGAGGCACCCCCTCCCAACCCGAACCAAAACCCACCAAACAACCAAAACCAACCAAATCAGCAATACCATAACCCCCATCAGAATCCCCCGAATCCGAATGATTTCAATGATCCGAGGAACTATTTCATGCCTCAGAACTACTACCCACAGCAGTACCAAGGCGGGCCTGAGAACAATCATCAAGCAGCAGCTGCTGCTGATTACATGCAGCCGATTTTAGAGCCATATCTGAACATTCCTGGACAAGCTCCATTCCTGGCCAGGAATTTCGAACTGAAACCGGCCCTAATCAATCTAGTCCAGAGCAACCAGTTTGCCGGAGCAAGTCATGAAGATCCCCATGATCACCTGCAAACCTTCCTAGAATTGTGTGACACGATCAAGAATCGTGATGTATCCGCAAACACTATTCGACTAAGGCTATTTCCCTTTTCTCTGACAAGCGGAGCACGAACATGGTACAAGTCACTGCCCGTAAATCAGAAGTCTACATGGGAAGATGTGATCAGAAACTTCCTAGCAAAATACTTCCCGGAGTCCAAGGTGGATGAATGCCGCTCCAAAATTGCGGAATTCAAGATGAAACCAGACGAGTCCTTGTATGATGCAAAGGAAAGATTCTTCAACCTGCTCAGGAAGTGTCCTCAACATGGCTTCCATGACTGGGAGAGACTGAGAAAGTTCTACAGTGGTCTGACCCCAGCATGGAAATCCATGCTTGATGTTGCTGGTGGTCAACATTTGCTCTACATACCGATGGACCAAGCCTGGGCAAAGATTGAAGCCATGAGTGTAAACCGTTCTGTTCTAACTGATGATGGTAATCTCACTCCCCCTCGTAGTTTATGTGCTGTAGGTACAGTAGAGAAGTCAGACATTGAAAAGCTTCAAGAGCAAGTGGCAGCGTTGTCTGTAAATCAAGGAGTTGGAAGTTCTGCGCAGGGACAGCAAACTGATGTGATCTGTGGACTGTGTCAAGGTGCTCATGCAACTGACACATGCGAGCAAATCACAGCTGAGAGCTGTAACTATGCAGGAGCTTTTCCAAATAGACACCCGAATTTGTCTTATTCAAACAACAACGCCTTGAACTCACATCTCTTGAACAAGCCACAGCAACAGCAGTTCAACCCTCGGCAGAATCAGGGATTCAATCAGAACAGGGGCCAACATTTTCAGAATCCAGGTTTTCAACCTCAGATCCAGCAGAGGCCACCTCAGAATTTCCAGAACTTTCAGCCCAATCAGAGTTTCCAGCCTCAGTTTGTCCCAAACTGTAATACCCGTAAATTTTAGAATATAAAAAAATAGGAATTAATCCAATAGGAGAGAAGGTTTTGTTTCCGAGAACCCGTGGACGCGGAAATGCATGGAAGTCAAGGACGACGAATTAGAACCCGACGGACCAAAACCGACGGTCTTAGGATTTCAAGCACGTAATCGAATTGAGACGGAATAAATTTATGATGAGAAGCATAATCCGGAAATGACCCGGAAAAATCGAGCGCGAGAACGGGGAAGGATAGAAGTCCGAAAGAGAGGAGAAAAGACCCGACGGATCGGATCGCACGGACCCGCCCGGACCGCAGTCCAGGCGAGTCTCGCGCGCTGGCCGGGCGGGGTTTGGCTAAAAGGCGCGCCAACCCCGCGTGGTCCTACAGGTTTTGGCAACTTGCGCGTTTTCGGCGATTTCTTACCATAATTCGACCTCCCGACTTTGGAAAGCAGATTTTGGCCGAAGGGGGAAGCCTTTAGGCGACCTAGGGCAGCCTCTCCCCCATTCTCATCAGTCACCATTCACTCTCAAACCCTCTCAACTCTCTCCAAAGCCAAAACACTTTCCGGCGACTTCCCGACGACTTTCCGATCACTTCCCGGCGACGAAAACCGACGAAGGAGGCGTTGAATACAAGATTCCTTGTATTCTAATCTGTGGTAAGTCGTTCTTAGAATTCTATTTAAGTTTTTGAACCCGAAAACTTGATCTAACGTTGGATTTCTTCGTCCGATTCGAAATCGTGGCCAAAGTCGGAAGCTTGACGTTGAGGAGATCCGTTCGTAGGATTTTGGACGAGCCAGCGACCTTAGGACGACCCAAACCTCTCTATCACTGTAAGTTGAGCCTTCCATATCAATACGGGTGATTTCGGGGCGTCCGGTATAGGCGTAATGTAACGAAACGTAAAAATCGAACTTAAAAACCCCATCTTGCGCAGTTTCTGTAATCGGCCTAAAACCCATATTTCGAGGATTCAATCCGAAAAACTCAAAACTAGACTTTTAATCCTAACACATAAATCTAGGTTGTGTAAAAATTTCAGCCATTTTCGTTAACGTTTGCTATTTTAAATCGCATCGAAAAGAGACTGCTTTGACAAAGCGTGTGGAAATCTGTCTATGAATATGTTCGAACTTAGTGAATTTATTTCTATAATTTCTACTCCGATTTGATCTTTACAATCTAAATAAAAGTTGTAGATAATCATGTCTAGTATGTGCATATTAAATTTCAGAATTTTTGGAGTCCATTTGATATGTTAAAAAGTCGAGATTTTGAACTGTGTCAAACCTGAGTTCGGACAGTTTTCTGATTGCATGATAAAATCGATTTTTGACATGTTTCCTCAACTTATTTCGAAAAAGTTAAAACACGAAAGTTGTTCGTTAGGGTGTTTTGCATAAAGTGTGAAGATTTCAGAATTTTCGGGCTTGAAATGGATTTTTAAATGAGAAAGGCGCAAACTGTGACGCCAAGATACTTTTAAATCGAAGAGTTTTGAAATTTCGAAACAAACGGTCAAAGATTTGAAACGCGATACATCTACACTTTTGAAAAAACCCCGATACATTAAATCTAAACGATACATGAGATACTTGGTGGAGGGTGAGTGCTCTGCAGGGTGCCCCTCTAGCCTTTTCTCTTCGGGCCTATAATGGACGAGAGAATTTGATGAAATATTACGCCAGTTGGCGGGAGATATATGGCCTACTCTCTCGGGTTGTCCGTATGGCTTTCTCGAGGCTCCGGAGTGTTACTGGGTATGGCAGATACGGCTGCGGCCGCCGGATCACCGGCTACACAAGATACTTACGACACGGCTGCGGCCGCCGGATCACCGGCTATACAAAACACTGAGAAATGGTTTCGTAGCGGGGGAAATAAAAGATTTAATGATTTTAAGTATTTATTTATTTTTGCATGTCTTTAAATTATGCATTTAAATTATGTCTTTAAATTTCATGGCATGACTAAATTATTATTGTAGATTAGACGCATGTTTAAATACACAATTAAAATTATTACTTCCTTTAAATTTTGTGAATGCATGTTAGGAGTGAAATTTTAAATTATCTAATTAAATCCCTTTATTGCTATGTTAGGATCGACTTACTCAGTATTTTATATACTGATAAAATTGTTGTATTCTCTTTTTATTTCAGAGTGCGGAGATGATGCATAGCATGTGCATTGGGGATGGATTATTAAACATTGTTTATTTGCTTTTTACGATACTTGCATAACGGGCATGTAAACCCCGAGTTTTGGCCATGTCGGCCCATTTACATTTTTCCGCTGCAATATATATTTACTACTATATGTGTGGATGACACTTATTATTTTTACATAGATTCCGGACTTGCGTTAAATCTTTTTGCAATACCTATAGCCTTGCATCTCTTTGGCAAGCTCGGAGAGTCCGTGTCTTGCTAGAGAGATGTGGCGGTGACATCCCGGCCTGGGTTATCAAATCCGGGGTGTTACACAAACCAAGGCCAGTGGAATCAGAATCAGCATCAAAATCAGAATCAGAATCAAAAGCCTCCTTCAAGGCTTGAGAATCTGATGACTGATTTCATCACTAGTCAGAAAGAGATCAACAATCAACTGCAGGCCTCCATCAGAAATGTGGAGACCCAAGTTACACAGATGGCTAATGAGATGCAGAAAAGGGACAAAGGAACATTGCCTAGTACTGCGGAAAAGAACCCGCAATGCAAGGCAATAACCTTGAAATCTGGAAGAGTACTGGCTGGACCAAAGGGAGCAGATACTGGAGCGGAATTTGAAGAAGATGATATTGTTGACAATGCTGGTAAGGAAGCTGATAATGGGAACGAAGCGGAAAAAGAGACAGCCGAATTGCAGACTGAAGCTGCGCCTGAAACGGCTGAAACAGATAAGGGTACAGGTGAAGGTACAACTTCCTTCCCTTCACCACCAAAAACTGCTAATAACAAGTACATGCCCAGGATTCCTTATCCTGCGCGGCTTAAAAATAAAGAACATGATCTTAAATTCAAGAAATTTCTGCAACGATTAAAGTCTGTAGAGATAACCATTCCTCTCACAGAAATGATTTCCGAAATGCCCATCTATGCTAAGTTCTTGAAAGAATTGATTTCAGGAAAAAGGCAGGTTGAGCAGGAAGAGGTAATTATTCTCAACAGCACATGCAGTGCCATCGTTCAGAGGAGAATGCCTGAAAAGAAAGAGGACCCCGGATGTTGCACACTTCCAGTACAATTCGGAAAGGCCAAAGTGAGTATGGGGCTTTGTGATCTAGGATCAAGCATCAATGTGATGCCGCTAGCTATGGCTGTTCGCCTTAAGCTTGGAGAAATTCAACCGGTCAAGATGAGATTGCAACTTGCAGACAGATCGATCACTCAGCCCGTAGGAATCCTTAAGGATGTTGTAGTCAAAACCGGGCAGGTTCTTTTCCCGGTCGACTTCATCGTCCTCGACATTGAAGAGGATTCTGAAATGCCGCTTATCCTCGGACGCCCATTTCTAGCCACTGGTGGTGCACTGATTGACGCTAAATCCGGAAAAGTCACCTTAAGGGTCGATGGCGAGGAGATCATCTTTGATATGGAGAAATTGAAGAAATTTCCGAATGACAGTTCTTGTTTCTCATTTGAAAATGTAATAGTTAGGGAAGAGCTAGACTCTGAACTTGATTGTGAAATGATGCTGGATGAACTATCAAAGCAGGTACTGAAGCCTGCTGGCGTGGAGCACAAAGGATGCAAAGCCGTTCACTTCGCCGATCCCGAAACAGGGGATTTGGAGGAATTTGACGGCATCGAATTCCATGATGACGCCAACCAAGAGGAGGAAGAGGATCCTGTACTGATGCAGGATCCCGAAGGTAAATCTGTTCTCCCACTACCCAATTCTCGCAAACTACTCCCTTCCGTTGAATGTCCACCACAGCTTGAACTTAAAACATTACCCGATCATCTCAAGTACGCATTTCTCGCAGAACATAAAAAGTTACCCGTGATTGTTTCGGCTAAGCTCTCCCAAGAGCAAGAAAATGCTCTGGTGGTCGTTCTTAAGAAACATGTACATGCAATAGGTTGGACCATTTCTGATATAAAAGGAATAAGCCCTTCTATTTGCATGCACAGGATTCTAATGGAAGAAGAGTTTAAACCCTCCCGTCAACCTCAGAGGCGATTGAACCCCCTTATGCAGGACGTGGTAAGGAAAGAAGTTATCAAGCTCTTAGATGCTGGTATAATCTATCCTATCTCTGATAGCAAATGGGTTAGCCCGGTGCAGGTCGTACCCAAACGAGGAGGGATGTGCATAACCAAGAATGAGCAAGGAGAAGAGGTTGCAACCAGGCCAGTGACCGGATGGAGAGTTTGTATCGATTACCGGAAGCTGAATGAGGCCACACGCAAGGACCATTTTCCATTGCCATTCATTGATCAAATGCTTGAGAGGTTGGCAGGGAGAGAGTTTTATTGCTTTTTGGATGGTTATTCTGGTTATAATCAGATTGTTATTTCCAGTGAAGACCATGATAAAACCACTTTTACTTGCCCGTACGGCACTTTTGCCTATCGACGGATGCCTTTTGGTTTGTGCAATGCACCTGCTACTTTTCAAAGATGCATGATGTCTATTTTCTCTGAATTTATCGAAAAATGCATTGAGGTCTTTATGGATGACTTCTCTGTGTATGGAGATACGTTCGAAGATTGTTTGACCAATCTTGCTAAGATTTTAAAGAGGTGTGAGGACACTAACTTGGTTTTAAATTGGGAAAAGTGCCATTTTATGGTCACTGAGGGCATAGTGTTAGGTCATCGCATTTCTCGTGCAGGCATTGAAGTTGATCCAGCCAAAGTTTCCATCATTTCCAATCTCCCTCTTCCTAACTCGATCAAATCAGTTAGGAGCTTCTTAGGGCATGCCGGTTTTTACCGGCGATTCATTAAGGATTTCTCTAAAATTGCCAAGCCGCTCACTAATCTGCTTTGTAAAGAAAATCCTTTCTTAATAAATGAAGCGTGTGTCCAAGCCTTTGACACGCTCAAGAAGATGTTGGTTTCTGCACCGATAGTGCAACCACCCGATTGGTCAATACCTTTCGAGGTAATGTGCGATGCTAGTGGTCTCGCCGTAGGCGCAGTTCTTGGACAACATAAGGATGGGAGACACTGCGTAATTCATTACGCAAGTCATGCCCTGAATGAAGCCCAAGTCAACTACACCACAACGGAGAAAGAGATGTATGCTGTAGTCTTCGCGTTTGACAAGTTCAGACAGTACCTGATAGGTACAAAGACCATAGTATACACCGATCATACAGCATTGAGATACTTGTTTAGCAAACAAGATGCAAAACCTCGATTAATCAGGTGGGTACTTCTGTTGCAAGAATTCGACATCATAATAAAAGATAGGCGAGGTCGAGATAATGGTGCTGCTGACCACTTATCTCGATTAGATAATGATAAAAAGGAAAAAGCCGTCAATGAAGATTTCCCAGACGAACAGTTGTTCGCGTTGCATCTGCATAATCAAGCTTGTCCATGGTTTTCCGACATCGCTAACTTCTTGGCATGCGGAGTAACCCCACAGTTTTCGAATTATCATCAGAGGAATAAGTTCAAACGAGATGTATTAAGTTACTTCTGGGAAGAACCTTATCTCTTCAAACACTGCCCTGATTTAATAATCAGGCGATGTGTGACCGAGCATGAAGCTTATCAAATTGTCAGAAAATGCCATGAATCAGAATATGGAGGTCACCATGGTCCCGCTCGAACGGCCCACAAGGTCCTCGAATGTGGATTTTATTGGCCTCACATCTATGAGGATTGCAGGACATTTGTTAAGGGCTGTGACAGATGCCAAAGATTAGGAAACATCTCCAAGAGGGATGAGATGCCTCAAAAGGGGATTCTCACACTTGAGATCTTTGATGTATGGGGCATTGACTTCATGGGACCGTTTCCACCATCTGGTGGAAACTACTATATCTTGGTAGCTGTCGATTACGTATCCAAATGGGTCGAGGCTGTCGCATTACCAACCAATGATGGTAGCCAAGTCATCAAGTTCCTCAAGAACAACATTTTCAGTCGATTTGGCGTACCTAGGGTGGTGATATCTGATGGAGGAACACACTTTATTAATAAAGGTTTTGAAACTTTAATGAGTAAAAATGGGATCCTCCATAAGATAGGCACGCCTTATCATCCCCAGACTAGTGGTCAAGTCGAAGTATCCAATCGCGAAATCAAACACATACTCGAAGCCACTGTCGGGATAACCCGTAAGGATTGGGCACGTAAGCTCAATGATGCTCTATGGGCATACCGCACAGCATATAAGACTCCCATCGGGATGTCTCCATATAGGCTGGTCTTCGGAAAAGCCTGTCATTTGCCCGTAGAGCTAGAGCATAAAGCTTACTGGGCCGTTAAAACGCTTAACTTCGATCCGAAAGTTGCTCAGAGCAAACGCAAGTTGGACCTCAATGAAATTGAGGAAATACGAGCGCAAGCTTATGAAAGCTCTCGAATTTACAAGGAGCGGACCCAGAAGTTGCACGATCGCCGGATCAAACCTAAGTATTTTTATGTTGGTCAACATATGTTATTGTTCAATACTAGGTTGAAGCTGTTCCCCGGAAAGCTCAAATCTAGATGGGAGGGACCACATGAAGTACTAGAGGTGTTTAAAAATGGAGCTGTCAGGATTCGAACTGGCAGGGGCGATATAGTGGTGAATGGACAACGATTAAAAGAGTACCTTGGACAGTTCGATCCGGAGAAAGAAAGCCAAGCAGTGGCAGACCCGGCTTACACTCAATAAGAAACAGCATTTAAAAACACAAAAATTTTAGTTTATATATATATAGTATATATTTACAGTACTTATTTCATGACGAGCAAGTACCCAAAGATCAATTAAACATTTAGAGTACTAAGACTCTAAATGTGAGGATGTTGATATTTGGAGAAAATCTAATGCATTTCATTCATCTATCTTGCAGAAGTCCGGAACCACCAAAAAGAGGAGCAGATAAGAGTAACATGGAAAAACCAGGTTCTTGGTTGGATTAGTTCCATAAGTCTAAGAAAACGTTTTCGGGAATTGAAGAAATTCAATACCCGAGACAAAATTCACAGATAAATGAAACTAACCCAACCTAATTTTTTATGCAAGTGGATTATTTAATTTTCATTTTTCAGCCCAGCATTTTGAATTTACTTGGACTGAATTTATTCAGCCCAAATCAAATAAAATGGACGCAGGCCCAACACCACACTCGGGCCCAGTCCAAGAAAATTTGAAAATTCAAAAATCCTTTATCGCGGAAGGTCCTTTGTCGCGATGTCATACATCGCGACCAGGCCCTGTTCCGCGACAAACTCCCTTTTCCTTCTTAACCATTCCCCACATCTTGTCGCGATGCACCTTGTCGCGGAGCATGACTCCGCGACCAAGCCCTGCTCCGCGACAGGATCTGCGTTGACCTTGTCTCCATACTGAACTTTGTCGCGGTAGCCTTGTCGCGGAGCATGACTCCGCGACCAACCCTCAACTCCGCGACCTCTCTCATGTCGCTATGCCTTGTCGCGGAACCTGGTTCCGCGACAAAGTCTCGGATTCCGCGACAAAAGTTCAAGTATTTATACCCCCCCACCCCCTCCAGTTTCTTTTCACCTTCTCTTGCCATTTCAACTTCCCCCCCCCCCCCCCCAACTTCTTCATCCTCTTTCCCCCATTTTTCTCTCATCCGAACGAACACCACGTGTTCTTCGCACCCTTAGCACTCTATTTTCAAGGGGAAACTATGGACCGATTTCATGGACTCCTTCCCAATCTTGGACCCGTGCCTAGACCCGAGCCAAGGAGGAGAGGGTAAACCCTGTTTTCGCCATGTTCATAGCACCCATTCGGACCCTTTATTTTGTTTTTTTTTATTTATTTTATTTTGTTGTGTTCTTGGCATAATGTGGTTTGTGTGAGTTTTTGTTTTCTCTGTTTTGCGATTTTGAAGGCTCTCGGTTTTAAGGAGCTCTTTGAAGTCCTTTTGAAACCCTTAAGAAAACCTACTTGAGAGCTTGTTTTAAAACTGTTAATGGATAAGATTTTTGAAGGTTTAAAACTGGAAAGAACAAACTGATGAACATTTGGGTATTGTTTTGAATATCTTGATGTTATTGGTTTGATTGATCCTGATGTGACTTGCACAGTGTTGTGTAGGTGTAATAAAAGAGGTAAGATCTTTTTGGGCACATTTGTTCCCATGTTAGAAATCTCATGGGAATAAATGTTTGTTTGTTTATGGAAACATAGTACAAACACCCAATAGGGAGCTTCCACTTTTAATAAAAGCAACCTTTTAGAAAAAGACAAAAAGAGTTATTTTTGTTTAATGTTTGACTTGAGTATTTTGTTCCCAATGGAACACTAGTGTGAGTAAGATAGCAGTATTTTTGTCACCCAACTGCTATCCTTTTCAAAAATCCAAAATGGGACCACTCACATCCCACTTTTATTAAATAAAACAAGTCAACCATTTTTAAAATTAAAAACAGTGTTTGCAAATTTTTGGATGCTTTAACTGTCCAAACAGTCCAAGCTATCCAGAAACAGCAGATCCGTTCCGCCACGTCTCCATTGCACATTCCAATATTCGAGCATTCCATTCCATCTATCCATCTCATTCCACTTCCAACAAGTGTCTCGGACTTGTTTATTAAGATTGAAAACTTTTGGGCCCTATGGCCCATTAAAAAGATTTTAGGCCCAATGGCCAATTTTATTTTATTTTGGGCTCTTTAACCCATTTAAAACCAAATATTATTTACATGTGCTTTAAATTAAAATTCAAGTCAGAAATTTAATAATCTCACATCTAGAGCTAGAGCAAAGCTCTAAATGTGAGGATGTTGGTTTCTGAACTTGAATAATTTCTGAAAATTACATAAAAATTGGATTCATCACTTCTTATCTTTTCAGGGGTAATCCTCCCATTCCAGACCCTGCTCCAGAAGGAACCAAGTTGCTGGACTTGCCGGTCGAACTCCTTGGTGAAATTCTCTCCCGGATAGGAGAGGATGAGATCAAGGGGGTGTTTACTGCACAACGAGTATGCAAGAAGTTCAGAGATGCCGGAAACCTTGCCATCGTGTACAAGCGATGCGAGGTTAACACCTCCACGGTGAAGAGATGGCAAGTAAGGATCCGTCGGCAGAAGGAGAGATTCCTGCGAATATGCACAGCTGCAGGAAACTTCAATCTTCAGCTCATTCCAGCACTCAGGGCATTTGCAGAGGGGAATGAGGAGCGCGCTTGTGAACTGCTACGCCCGGGACTTGAGGACAACCATAAGACGTCAATCTTCACCCGCGGATTGATGCTTATGAGTAAGACTGATGAAAGCCAAGTTGAGCAGGGAATCAGAATGATCGACAGGATGGTGACAGATCGATCAGTTTTTCGGTATACGTCCCTCAACGTTCTCGCTTGGATAACAGACCACCCAGACAACCCACAACTGTGGGCAGGCCAAGGAGTCAGAGTCTATTGCCCGAGATGGCATGCACCTCTGAGGAACCGCGATTGGTGCCTGCGTTGTGAGCTTTCCAGCTGTGTCCTCTGGCTCCGATACATGCCCTGAAGAAGAAGGACGAATCCTAGTCCCATTTTACCCTGCTTTATTTCAATTCCGTTCTTAGTAGTAGTAATCTGCAAGGGGATCCTCCTTTTGTGTGTGCAGGTTCGTATTAACTGCACGAGAATCCCCTGCATCGGTTGTATTTATCTGCTTTCCCTAAATTGGAACTCAACTTTTGAGACCACTGAACAATTCTTTACTGCTTTCCTTTGAAAAGATGTCTGTACAGTCCGAGATGAATAAGTGACTGTCAGACCAAAAATATGTTGTTGACATACTTAGTATGTCAGCAGTGCCTCTTTACTGCTTTCAATTAAATAACCAGCAAAAATATGCATAAACTTGCTCTAAATTCACCGGTTGAATTTAGGCTTATGACTAAATTTTCAGACTTTCAAATTGGGATAATATAATTGAAGACATGCATGAAATGAATTCCTGAGGTTTTGAGCTATAAAAATTTAATGATGCGATCAGCTTATTGGGTAATAAATCTGCATGTTAGAGATCTAGATTGAATAAATTGTTAGAATTAAGCTTTGATTAAATTTGAGAATACTGTATGACATGAATTAACCCAACATTGTGAGATTTGAGCCATGAGTCACTTTTACTCATTCATTTTCTTTGATGTGTGAATCATTTTGATTAAAGGAAACTAGAACTTGCGATTGGGACCGATCCAAGACCATGCCATATTCCCGAAATCGAGCATATGATCGAGGCACCTAGAAAACCCAAATTTTTGGCCTTCGTTTGAAATCCAAACCCAAAAATATTTTCCCTTTAGGATTAACCAATTTGAGCCTATAAGCCTAATTTTTCTTTGCAGCCCTCTATATTATTCCTAGCCTTATAAAAAGACCAAGAAAATCAAACCCAAGTGTGCAAGGATGAATTCTATCAAGGCATTACAATTTTTGATCATCAATAAAAACTATAAATCGGTATTCTATAAACCGAATCAAAAAAAAAAAAAAAAAAAGTTGAATGTCATTCAACATCAATAAATTGCGAATGACAAGCAATTAGACAATAGTCTAATGTCATGCAAAAGAAAAACAAAAGAAAGAAATATTGATGATCATAAATTTTAAATAAAAATTGCCAAGTTATGATAGAACAAATCTTTGCCACTTCTTAGCCCAATAATTTCCCTTTCCTACCTAATGTTACAACCGTATGCCCCGTTATAACCCTCAAATAAGACCTCGTGATCTCGATTTGAAGAAATGAGCCGGTGGCGAATTGGTCTGATTGCAAGCTTATGGGATAATTTAATTAAATGTGATTTTGAGCGTTCATGATTAAACCCCAATTGAGAGTGAGTGAAATTTTCCGATTCTCTTATATGTGAGGCTTTGTGTTATTACACATGTTCATGTTATCCTCCAATTCTCATCCCTAATCTTTGCATTTTTCAAACATGATATTCATGAAAGGTTGATAATAATGTTTGATTTGTAGGCCCGATATAGTGAGCAAGTATCATTTCATTAAACACTGCAATCAAGGGAGTTTAATACTTGTAGTTTTTGATTGTCTTATCCCAATCCAAAAAGGATGTGATTTATGAAGCCACAAAAATGAATTGAATATGTAGAGTCCGTGTTCTTACGAACATTGACTCTGACTGCTCGGGGACGATCAGTATTAAATGTGAGGATGTTGATAATGGCCAAAAATGACCATTATTTTCAATCCATTTCCGTGTCTTAAACGGGCATTTGATCGCATTCCGGTCTTACATTAAGTAAGAAAGCAGCCGAATTCGACTTATTTATGCATAATTGTAAAAATAATAAGCTGGTGTGAAAAAGACATAAATATGTAATTTTATTACATATTTATGTTAGAAAAATCCAAAAACATGAGAAAAAGAAAAGGAAACAAAAAGATGGGAAAAAGATAGAAAAGCCCACAAAAAGAATATTTTCAGCCCATCTGGCCCAATTCAGCAGGCCCAGGAAGACCTTTGTCGCGGAAGCCCCTCGGCGCGATGCAGTGTTCCGCGACAAAGGCATATTCCGCGACCAAGATGGCCCAAATGAAGAGGAGACCAGCCAAGCCCTTGGCGCGATGACCTTTGTCGCGATGGCATGCTCCGCGACAAAGGCATGTTCCGCGACCGAGATGCACAAATAGAGACACAAGACCCAGTCGAGAAGCCTTGCCACATGCAGTGTGTTCCGCGACCAACTTGATGCTCCGAGACAAGGCTGTGATGTGTGTGATGTCTTAAGACACAATGGGCTAGAATCAAGGCCCATGGGCTTAGGGTTACACTTCTATAAATATGAGGTGTCTCCCATGAGCCAAAGGTTGGTTGGAATTTTGTTGATTAGAGTTCTTGAAGACAAGGCAGTGGGTGCTCTCTCTTAGGTAGTTTAGTTTAGTTTTAATATTTTTTCTGTATTATTTAATTCTTGTCCTTAGATTAGTTTAGTGTAGTATTTATTTTGTGTTTTATGGGTTACAGCAGCTAGGTAGCCACTTTAATATCATGTTTTGGTTTCTAAACTCTTGTTTTAGGGTTTGTAATACCCAAATTATGGGTATTAACAATACCTCTTCAATAATATGGGAAAACATTCATCATTTGTGTCCGAAATCATGAAATGGGTCTCACACCCCATGGATTTATGCTTTCTTTTTCATTTTGGGGTCATTTGACCCCATTTTGTTATTTTTATGTTTACTGTTGGCATATTATGGATAATGTTGTGTGGATGTGTGATCAAACCCTAGATTAGGTCCCCTGCTTTATTTTAATATTCTGCCCTTCCTTGTTATTTTTGTTTAAGCATGCTCTTCTTTATTTTGAATGTTTCTTGTTCATTTTTAGCTTAGAATAGCTTTTTGATCTGAAATAGGGTGAGATCACGCTGTTTGCATGCCACTGTTCATTTCTGCTTTTTCTGACTTTTGTCCTGAACCACCTTGGGCGCCAACCGCCTTCTGGCGCGGAGCCACGTTCCGCGACAGAATGGCTGTTCCGCGACCAAGGTGTTTCAAGACACTTGTCTCCATAATTTAAAACCCTTTGTCGCGGAGTACCTTGTCGCGGAGCCACGTTCCGCGACAAAACTGTCCATGCATAGCGACAAAGGAGCCAAACTCTTGCATTTTGTTTTCATGACTTCTTGTCGCGGAATCATCTTGTCGCGGAGCCACGTTCCGCGACAAAAATCCCATTCCGAGACAGAAAAATTATGCCATGTTCCTTGATCTTTGAACACCTTGTCGCGGAACACCTTGTCGCGGAACCACGTTCCGCGACAAAATTTCCATGCATAGCGACAAAAGTTCAAATGCTTTAGGAAGTTCATGAAAACACTTTGTCGCGATGTCACACCTTGTCGCGGAACCACGTTCCGCGACAAAATCTCATATAGCGACAAAGAGGCGTTATGCTGCCAAAAATTCTAAAAACTTGTCGGGATGTCCATGTCGCGGATCTCGGTCCGCGACAAAATTTATGATATCGTGACAAGGTTCCTCTCTCTCTATTTAATCTCAAACAAATTTCATTCTCTCCCTATTTTATATTGCAACACTCACATCATAGCCCCACGGGTTAGGATGTAACATTCTGGAATTGCAATATAGGGTGTTATGCTGCCCAAATTTTGATTCTCCATTTGCATCACTTAACTGATTGAACCCTTAACTCATTAATGATTAAAGATGGAGATTAGCAATAATCAAACTTCAATAATCATCATGACTAAAGGACCTTTGTTCAATTGCCATTAAAACATTCTTGTATAAACAAAATCTCGATGGCTTAAACAGATAATCTGGACTGTAATTAATTATGGTAGGAAGGATTATTTAAGACCATCAATTGTGGACCCAATCCACAACCTTGCATGAGAAACCAATGTCTCTCATACAAGGGATCTTCTTTTGTTTCTTATTTATTTTGTCTTTGTGTGTTGTGTGGAACCATTAGTAAAGAATACATCAGACTAATGTTGGCGGGTACTCCCTCATGGATAACTAGCTCGTATTCTGGGTATTAGTTACTAATTGTTATTTTGCATGGTCTGGATGGCTGTCAGTAGAAGCCTTGGCGGTTCGCCCATCCGGGGTTATAATAGCTGCTCGGCTGACTTCCATCCAGATACAGTTTTATTTTCCCTATCTTAATTTCCAAACCTGAATCCCAATCCGTACTGGGAGTCAGTTGGCATCAGTCAATGCCAACTGATGATCATTATAGAAGGGAAGCATGTAGGTTCTTATCCGAATTCACAGACAGTGGAGGCCCAACTGGTGTTGACACCACCATTATAGGGTCTAAGCAGTCTAAATTCGCTCCATCCGAGTGATTGGGAAATTGGACAGTAGATGTTTACAGTCCACCTGATTATTCTGCCATTACTTTGGTCCCTTGACCACTTCATTCTGTGTTTCACCTTCTGTCTAGACCCGCATCTATATTTTGGGTCAATTAATTTTACACTTCCATATATCTTTATGCATGATAATATCATATACTATTGTGGTCTGTATTTATTTTGGGATCCTTCCCTTGGACAATAGAAGTCTAGATCTTAACAGATATTGCTTTATAAATTTCCAACAAAAACCTCTTTATAAAATCCGGATCTGAGTAAGGGATAAATTCTTCAGTTATGACTAATTCATATTCTGTCAAGGGTTATATTTTGGGAATCAAGAAGCAGATTCAGCGATTAGGTCTCGCCTAGACTGAAAGGGGTCTGTGTTTTAACTGAGAGTCTAGTACCTGACAGGGAATGATTTTCAAATCCATTATTTTCCAAAATTGCTGGTTGATGGAAATGTAAGATTAAGTGCTACACCGAGATGGGGTCCACTTGGATTCAAATACAGTGTAGTGAATAATCTTAGAGGAACATCATCCAGGCCTTGGTTATTTTCCAAGATAGGGTTGAGTTTTCTCTCAACTGCTATCCTCTTCTGCCAAAGCCTACTTTTGAGTCCTGAGTGAGTGCATCCGGAGCGAACTAATTTATTAGTTCGTTTCATTAGTTTGTATCTCATAATCACCCGGAAGGAAGTGAACGTACTAGTGGTTCACTGAGAGCCGGGAATTCTTGATCCATACTCCTTCATTCTGATGGGGAGCTGTCTTTTACTACCAGGGTCAGATTTTCAAAACCTCCGAGTGATAGGTTTTAAATGCTTTCTTTACCGCTTCCTTTTAACTGCTTTCATTAGAGGTCACTCGGTTGTATTGAGAGTTGTGTAACTGCTACTAGGATCGACAGTTAAGGGATAGTTTAGGGCTTAATTCAAATCTTTGGGTGTGACATGGGAGAATGATAGTGGTACTTGGCATTTCAATAAATGATGTGTCGGGTGTTGCTTTTCCACTACAGATGAAATAACACACCCAGGCCAGGGCAGTTACGAATCTGTGGTATCTTAGAATTTGCGGTCTTAAGAACATGTAAACTCATATTGCAAGTACCTGTCTGTTAAAGGGAAAGCCTTATTGAGAGCATGAGAATTAGCTATCTGATAGAATTATCCCAAACAAAGAGCTGCGTATGAAAATGGAAGTTTAATATTGCTGTATCTCGCTCTTGTCCAATTTTCATTCTTTTCTTCCTGTCCTTTCTGTCCACATTGTGACTCAACTTCACGGTTGGCACAATGCTCATTTTCCCTGCTTTCGTAGATAATGTTCATTGCATTCCTAGAATAATTCTTATCCGCTTTCTAGAATAGATTTATTTGCTTTGTAGATTAATTTAACTGCTTTCTAGATCTAGTTTAAATTCATGTTAGTAGACATTAATCATCTTTCAAACCTATTGAGCAATACGAATGGAAAATCTAGTAAAACGACGTGGGACCTGCTTCTATCGCACATCCTCCAGTGAACGATCCGGTCTTACTATAAATTACTGCAATTTTTGACACCGTGCGCTTTCGGGAGCACAGTTTCGTAACTACGAGCAATAAAAACATGACTACGTATAAATATATCCCTAATCACAACACCGCCATCATAAATTGGTTTCATTAAATAAAACCTAAACCAGGATCACGAATTTTCAGAAAATACTCATGTAGTGGGAATTAGTCAAAAGTTTCATGGCAGGAAATCATATGGCAAGAATTGATGAGAAGTATCATGGCATATTTGCCGGGGATCCTCAGTGTGACAGGCTGAAGGTCAACCTATCCCGGCTATGCCATGAGATTTGTCAACTTTTCATGACAGAGAGGACCACAGCGCCATTTGAAACCGAAGCACCATACTTGAGTAATAAAAAGATTAATACTCTTGACATATCCCTAAACCCTTTCCCGTGAATCATAACGCTTTTCATTTAATAAATCTGACCTGGTATAATTTTAGCAAAAGCTCGGGTTAACGAAACTTGTCAAAAGTTTCAGCGGGGCACTGATAGATGCTAAATCCTGAAGGGTGACACTCCGTGTTGATGGAGATGAAGTCGTCTTCGACATGGAGCAACTGCAGAAATTCTCAAACGACAGTTCTTGCTTTTCATTTGATGATGTAATAGTTAGTAAAGAGCCAGACTCTGGAAACAATGATGAAATGATGCTGTATGAATCTTCAAAGCAGGTACTGATGCCTGCTGGTGCTGAGCTAAAGGAACAGTGCAGCGCCGTCCAATTTGAGGATCCCGAGTCCGGGGACCTTGAAGCATACGACGGTGCTGATTTCACTGCACAGGAGAACGATGGCACCGAAGAGGAAGAAGAGGGCCCTGTACTGACGTAGGGTCCCGAAGGTAAATCTGATCTCCCACTACCCATTTCTCGCAAATTACTCCCTTCCGTTGAATGTCCACCAGAGCTTGAACTTAAAACATTACCCGATCATCTCAAGTACGCATTTCTCGCATAACATAAAAAATTACCTGTGATTGTTTCAGCTAAGCTCTCCCAAGAGCAAGAAAATGCTCTGGTGGTCGTTCTTAAGAATTACATGCAATAGGTTGGACCATTTCTGATATAAAAGGAATAAGCCCTTCTATTTGCATGCACATGATTTTAATGGAAGAAGAGTATAAACCCTCCCGTCAACCTCAGAGATGTTTGAACCCCCTCATGCAGGAAGTGGTAAGAAAGGAGGTTATCAAGCTCTTAGATGCTGGTATAATCTACCCTATATCTGACAGCAAATGGGTTAGCCCAGTGCAGGTCGTGCCAAAACGAGGAGGGATGTGCATAACTAAGAATGAGCAAGGAGAAGAGGTTGCAACCAGGCCAGTGACCGGATGGAGAGTTTGTATCGACTACCGGAAACTGAACGAGACCACCCGCATGGACCATTTTCCATTGCCATTTATTGATCAAATGCTTGAGAGGTTGGCAGGGAGAGAGTTTTATTGCTTTTTGGATGGTTATTCTGGGTATAATCAGATTGTTATTTCAAGCGAAGACCACGAAAAAACAACTTTTACTTGCCCTTATGGCACTTTTGCCTACAGGCGCATGCCATTCGGTCTTTGCAATGCACCTGCTACTTTTCAACGTTGCATGATGTCTATATTTTCCGAATTTATCGAAAATGCATTGAGGTCTTCATGGATGACTTCTCTGTATATGGAGATACATTTGAAGATTGTTTGACCAATCTTGCAAAGATTTTAAAGAGATGTGAGGACACTAATCTTGTTTTGAATTGGGGAAAGTGCCATTTTATGGTCACTGAGGGCATAGTGTTAGGTCACCGCATTTCTCATGCAGGTATTGAGGTTGATCCAGCCAAAGTTTCTATCATTTCCAACCTCCCTCTTCCTAACTCAATCAAATCAGTTAGGAGCTTCTTAGGGCATGCCGGTTTTTACTGGAGATTCATTAAGGATTTCTCTAAAATTGCCAAGCCGCTCACTAATCTGCTTTGTAAAGAAAATTCTTTCCTAATAAATGAAGCGTGTGTCCAAGCCTTTGACACGCTCAAGAAGATGTTGGTTTCTGCACCGATAGTGCAACCACCAGATGGGTCAATACCTTTCGAGGTAATGTGCGATGCTAGTGATCTCGCCGTAGGTGCAGTACTCGGGCAACATAAGGATGGGAGACATTGTGTAATTCATTACGCAAGTCATGCCCTGAATGAGGCCCAAGTCCACTACACCACAACGGAGAAAGAGATGTATGCTGTGGTCTTCGCGTTTGACAAATTCAGACAATATCTGATAGGTACGAAGACTATAGTATACACGGATCATTCTGCACTGAGATACTTGTTTAGCAAACAAGATGCCAAACCTCGATTAATCAGGTGGGTACTCCTGTTGCAAGAATTCGACATCATAATAAAGATAGGCGAGGTCGAGATAATGGTGCTGCTGACCACTTATCTCGATTAGAAAATGATAAAAAGGAAAAAGCCGTCAATGAAGAGTTCCCGGATGAACAGTTGTTTGCATTACATCTGCACAATCAAGCATGTCCATGGTTTTCCGACATCGCTAACTTCTTGGTGTGCAGAATAACCCCACAGTTTTCGAACTATCATCAGAAGAATAAGTTCAACCGAGATGTATTAAACTACTTCTGGGAAGAACCTTATCTCTTCAAACACTGCGCTGATTCAATAATCAGGCGATGTGTGACCGAGCATGAAGCCTATCAAATTGTCAGAAAATGCCATGAATCAGAATATGGAGGTCACCATGGTCCCGCTCGAACGGCCCACAAGGTCCTCGAATGTGGATTTTATTGGCCTCACATCTATGAGGATTGCAGGACATTTGTGAAAGGTTGCGACAAATGCCAAAGATTATGAAACATCTCCAAGAGGGATGAGATGCCTCAAAAGGGGATTCTCACACTTGAGATTTTCGATGTATGGGGCATTGACTTCATGGGACCGTTCCCACCATCTGGTGGAAACTACTATATCTTGGTAGCTGTCGATTACGTGTCCAAATGGGTCGAGGCTGTCGCATTACCGACCAATGATGGTAGCCAAGTCATCAAGTTCCTCAAGAACAACATTTTCAGTAGATTTGGCATACCTAGGGTGGTGATATCTGATGGAGGAACACACATTATTAATAAAGCTTTCGAAACTTTAATGAGTAAAAATGGGATCCTCCATAAGATAGGCACGCCTTATCATCCCCAGACTAGTGGTCAAGTCGAAGTATCCAATCGCGAAATCAAACACATACTCGAAGCCACTGTCGTGATAACCCGTAAGGATTGGGCACGTAAGCTCAACGATGCTCTATGGGCATACCGCACTGCATATAAAACTCCCATTGGGATGTCTCCATATAGGCTTATCTTCGGAAAAGCCTGTCATTTGCCTGTAGAGCTAGAGCATAAAGCTTATTGGGCCGTTAAAACACTCAACTTCGATCCGAAAGTTGCTCGGAGCAAACGTAATTTGGACCTCAATGAAATTGAGGAAATACGAGCGCTAGCTTATGAAAGCTCTCGAATTTACAAGGAGCGGTCCCAGAAGTTGCACGATCGCAGGATTAGGCCTAAGCATTTTTATGTTGGTCAAAACGTGTTACTATTCAATTCTAGGTTGAAGCTGTTCCCCGGAAAGCTCAAATCCAGATGAGAAGGACCACATGAAGTGCTAGAAGTGTTTGAAAATGGAGCCGTCAGGATCCGAACTGACAAGGGCAATATAGTGGTGAATGGACAACGATTGAAGGAGTACATCGGACAGTTCGATCCGGAGAAAAAAAGCCAAGCAGTGGCAGACCCGTCTTACACCTAATAAGAAACAGCATTAAAAACACAAAAATTTCATTTCATATATATAGTATATTATTTCATAACAAGAAAGTACCCAAAAATCAATTAAACATTTAGAGAACTAAGACTCTAAATGTGAGGATGTTGATATTTGAAGAAATTCTAATGCGTTTTATTCATCTGTCTTGCAGAAAGTTTGGAACCATCAAAAAGAGGAGCAGAAAAGTAACATGGAAAACCAGGTTCTTGGTTGGATTAATTCCGTAAATCTACGATACTATTCTCGGAATTTGAAGAAATTCAAATCCGAAATAAATTTCACAGATAAATGGAACTGATCCAACCTAATTTTATGCAAGTGGATCATTCTTTAAATTTCAGCCCAGCATTTTGAATTTATTTGGACTGAATTTATTCAGACCCAAATCAAATAAAATGAACTCAAGCCCAACATCACACTCGGGCCCAGTTCAAGAAAATTTGAAAATTCAAAATTTGTGTCGCTAAACCCCTTCTGTGTCGCGAAACACGGCCTCGCGCCAGAAGAAGGATAGCGAAACAATTCTCTAATACAGTGAGACCCCTGTCGCGGACCAGAACCGTGTCGCGAGGCAATGCCTCGCGACAAGGCCTGGCTAGCGACACACTCTCATCTGTCTCTAACTCCCTCTGTCGCTGTCGCGGAACCCCTGTCGCGAGGCATGGCCTCGCGACCGGCCTTCTATTCCGCGACACGTTTCCCCGTTGACTTTATTCCTTTACTGAACTCGGTCGCGATACACCGGACTCCAATTCCGCGACATGTCTAATGTCGCTAGGCCCTGGTCGTGAAACCTTGTCCGCGACACGGTCTGGGGTTCCGCGACCAGCTTTTTCAGTATTTATACCCCCCCTCCCTCACCCGTCTTCTCCCTGCACTCTCCCCTTTTGCTTCATTCAACTCTTCAACTTCCCCTTCTCACTCTCTACTCTCCCAAACGAACACCACCGTGTTCTTCGCACCAACCCATCCGTTCTCAAGGGGACACCATGGACAGGTTGCTAAGGATCTTTCCAAACCTGGGACCGTTACCCAGACCCGAACCAAGGAGGGCAGGGTAAAAACCCAGTTTTCCATCCCTGTTCATGGACTCTGTCGAACTCTTTTGCTTCCTTTTCTTATTTTTGGGTTGAATGTGGTTTATGTGCACTTTTGTTTTCTGTTTTTGGGGTTTTGAGTGCTCTCGGTTTTGAGCACTGTTTTGAGATCTTTTTGGAATCCTCAAGAACTTGTCGTAAAACTGTTATGGTTTAAAATTTTGGAAGCTTAAAACTTGAGAGAACAAACTGATGAATGTTAGGGTGCTATTTTGAGCACCATGATGTTATTGGTTTTTCTACTCTTAAGTTCTTGACAAAAGTAGGGTTAAATGCTTGATGTTTTTGTTCAAACTTTGTTTTTGATCTTGATATGTGTATGCTTCTGCAGTGTTGTTTTTGAAGCATTCAAGTGGAAGATCTTTTTGGCATATTTGTTTCCACATGTTAAAATCTTGTGGGAATAAATGTTTGTTTGTTTATGGAAACATAGTACAAACACCCAATGGGAGACTTCCACTTTTTAATAAAAGTGACCTTTTGGAAAAAGACAAAAATAGTAATGGGTTTATTATTTGACTTATGTTTTTGTTCCCAATGGAACTGTAGTGTGAGTAAATAGCAGTATTTTTTGTCACCCAACTGCTATCCTTTTCAAAAATCCAAAATGGGACACTCACATCCCACTTTCCTTAAATAAAACAAGTCAACCCTTTAAAAATTAAAAATAGTGTTTGCAAATTTTGGGAATGCTTTAACTGTCCAAAGACAGTCTAATAAATTCGAGAATAGCAAATCCATTTCGCCACGCCTCCACTGCACATCCCCACATTCGAGCATTTCATCTCCATCATTCCATTTCCAACAAGTGTCTCGGACTTGTTTAATAATATTGGAAAACCGAATTTTTGGGCCTGATGGCCCATTAAAAACATATAGGGGCCCAATGACCCCTATCTCTTCATAAAAATTTATTTTACCTATGCTTTACACTAAATTCAAGTCGGATATTTAATAACCTCACATCTAGAGCAAAGCTCTAAATGTGAGGATGTTGGTTTCCAAACTTGAATAATCTCTGAAGAAATTATAAAAATTGGATTCACTACTTCTTATCTTTTCAGGGGCAACCTTCTTCAAATCCCGGATCCTGAACCCGAAGGAACCCAGCTGCTAGACTTACCACTGGAGCTTCTAGGAGAAATCCTCTCTCGAATAGGAGAGGATGAAATCAGGGAAGTATTCACTGCGCAGGAAACGTGCAAAAAGCTCAGAGATGCAGGGAACCTCACCATCGTGTACAAGCGATGTGAGCTGGACACTTCCACAGTGAAGCAGTGGCAGGAGAGAATTCGGTGGCAGAAGGAGAGATTCCTGCAAACATGCGTGGAGGCCGGAAATTTTAATCTTCAAATCGTTCCAGCACTCCTAGCATTCGTGGAAGGGGATGAGGAGCAAGCCTGTGAGCTACTGCGGTCAGGATTTGAGGACAATCACAAGGCATCAATCTTCACACGTGGACTGATGCTGATGAGTAAGCTGGACGAAAGCCAGGTTCTTCAGGGGATTCGGATGATAGAAAGAATGGCGACCGATAGATCGGTCCTGGACTACACATCCACCAACACTCTCTCATGGATGGCGGACAATCCGAACACTCCCTACTTATTCACAAACCAACCACCCCGGGTCTACTGCACAAGGATGCATGAACCCCTGAGAGACCATAATGGCTGGTGTCTGCGATGTGACTTAACAAGTTTCGTCCACTGGAGCAGGTACATGTTCTGAGAGAGAAGAATGGAGGAGGAAAGAATCCTAGTATGCTTTATTTCTTTTTAAGCTCTAGTGCAAGCATCATATGAGGGATTTCTTCTTTTGTGTGCAGGTTCGTACTAACTGCATAAGAATCTCTTGTAATTAATGTAATTTACTGCTTTCCCTAAATGGAACTCAAGCTTTCGAGATCCACCAACAATTTTTATTCGTTTTCTTCTTGAAAAGATGTCTGTACAGTCCGAGATGAATAAGTGACTGTCAGGCCAAAAATATGCTGTTGACATACTCCGTATGTCAGCAGTGCCTCTTTACTGCTTTAAATTAAATAACCAACAAAAATGTGCATAAACCCGCTCTAAATGCACATGTTGAATTTAGGCTTGTGATTAAATTTTCAGACTTCTAAATTGGGATAATATAATTGAAAACATGCATGAAATGAATTCCTAAGGTTTTGAGCTATAAAAAATTAATGATGCGATCATCTTATTGGGTAATAAATCTGCATGTTGAAAATTTTGATTGAATAAATTGTTAGAATTAAGCTTTGATTAAATTTCAGAATGTTGTATGACACGAATCAATCCAACCTGTGAGGTTTGAGCCATGAGTCACTTTTACTCATTTATTTTCCTTGATGTGTGAATCATGTTGATTAAAGGAAACTAGAACTTGCGATTGGGACCGATTCAAGACCATGCCATATTCCAAAAATCGAGCATATGATCGAGGCACCTAGAAAATCCAAAATTTTGGCCTTCTTTTGAAATCCAAACCCGAAAATATTTTTCCTTTAGGATTAACCAATCTGAGCCTTTAAGCCTAATTTTTCTTTGAAACCCTCTATATTTTTCCTAGCCTTATAAAGAAAAAAAAAACCAAGAAAATCAAACCCAAGTGTGCAAGAATAAATTTTATCAAGGCATTGAATTTATGATCATCAGAAAAAATCATAAATCGGATTCAAAGAACCGATTCAAAAAAAAAAATGTTGTTGAATTCAATTCAATACAAATAAATTGCAAATGACAAAGCAAATTAGACTTAGTCTAATGTCATGCAATAGAAAAAGAAAAGCAAAAGAAAGAAGAAACATTGATGATCATGAATTTTAATAGAAATGCCAAGTTATGATAGAATGAACTCTTGCCACATCCTAACCCAATAATTTCCCTTTCATACCAAATGTTACAACCGTATGCCCCATTACAACCCTTAAATAAGACCTCGGGATCTCGATTTGAGGAAGTGCGCCTGGGGCGAGTTGGTCTAATTGCAAGCTTATGGGATAATTTAATTAAAGTTGATTTTGAGCGTTCAATGATTAAACCCCATTTGAGAGTGAGTGAATTTTCTGATCCTCTTATATGTGAGGCTCTGTTTTATTAAATATGTTCATGTCATACCTTAATTCTCACTTTTAATTTTTGTATCTTTCAAACATGATGTTCATGAAGGGTTGATGATAATGTTTGATTTGTAGGCCCGATGTAGTGAGCAAGTATCATTTCATTAAACATTGCAACCAAGGGGATTTAACACTTGTAGTTTTTGATTGTCTTATCCCAATCCAAAAAGAACGTGATTTATGAAGCCACGAAAATGAATTGAATATGCAGAGTCCGTGTTCTCTAGAACATTGACTCTGACTGCTCGGGGACGATCAGTATTAAATGTGAGGATGTTGATAATGGCCAGAAATGACCATTATTTTCAATCCATTTCCGTGTCTGAAACGGGCATTTGATCGCATTCCGGTCTTATATTAAATAAGAAAGCAGTTGAATTAGACTGATTTATGCATAATTGTAAAAATATTGAGCTGGTATGAAAAATACATAAATGTGTAATTTTATTACACATTTATGTTAGAAAAATCCAAAAATATGAGAAAAAGAAAAGAAAAGAAAAAGGAATGAAAAAGATGGGCAAAAGAATAAAACAAGCCCACAAAATACAAAAAGATGGGAAAAGAAAGAAAAACCCACAAAATACATGTTCCGGCCCATCAGGCCCAATAAGAGATAACCAGTCGCGAGACTGGTACCCTGTCGCTAAGCATGGCCCCGCGACTAGGGGCAGGCTAGC
Source organism: Hygrophila difformis (assembly GCA_030278955.1). NCBI lineage: Eukaryota > Viridiplantae > Streptophyta > Magnoliopsida > Lamiales > Acanthaceae > Hygrophila > Hygrophila difformis. The sequence goes on along the minus strand of JAOANR010000015.1, from coordinate 17,599,101 downwards.
GACACAACAACCCAACTGAAGAGAAGGCCAGTCCTGGAACATCCTGTCGCTAGCCCCGTGGCGCGAACCATGGTCTAGCGACACAGGAGGGTTTCGCGCCACACCAGCATGATGAAGAAGAAACTGTCCCTAGACTCCTGTCGCTAGCCTCGTGGCGCGATCCATGGTCTCGCAACAGGAGTATGGCTAGCGACACAGAATCAAGACCTGGTCCTGAGAGCCTCAAGACAGGGCGTGAAGTCTTGCAACATGCAACCTAGTTCCGCGCCACACCGTGTGATGCCGCGACATGCTTGTGATGTGTGTGAGCCTTGCGACAGACTTGGGCCTCAGATCAAGGCCCATGGGCCTAGGGTTTCACCTCTATAAATATGTGGTGATCCCTATGTGCTCAAGAGGTTAGACATTTTCCATTCTTGAAGACAGAATCAAGAATCTCTCTAGGTAGTTCTTAGTTTAGTGTTAGTTTTCTTTTTTTTTTTTGTATTATTTAATTTTCGCACTAGCTTAGCTTAGATTAGTTCTTTTTTTTATGTTGTTTTTCCTTTAGATAGCTTAAGTAGCCACTGTTCACATGCTTTATTTTGGTAAAAAATTTTGATTTAGGGTTTTTGATGCCCAAGTTAATGGGGATTAACAAACCCACCTAATAAATGGGAAGTTAATCTGAAAATCTGTCCCAAAAACATGAAATGGGTGTTATTAACCCATGGATTTATTGCTTTCCTTTTCTTTTGGGTCATTTGACCCTTAGTTCTTGTTTAGCGCTTACTGTGTTCTTATTTTTGGTTAACAGTGCATGTTTGTGTGTGAGCAAACCTAGATTAGGATTTTGCTTTATTTTAAATACTGTTCCAGTAGTTTATTTATGTTCAAGCATGTTCTTATAGATTTTAAATTATGTTTGGTTATTTTAGCTTAGAACAGCTTTTTAATCTGAAATAGGGTGAGATCACGCTGTTTGCATGCCACTGTTCATTTCTGCTTTTACTGACTTGTGTCCTGAACCATCCCTGTCGCCAACCACCTCCTGTCGCGAGACAACGTCTAGCGACAGGAAGGTTGTTTAGCGACAAGGGTGTCTAGGGACACCTGTCTTAATACTTTGAAACCCTCGGTCGCGAGGCACTCCTGTCGCGGACCCACGGTCCGCAAAAACAACACCTGCTTAGCGACTGAGGACCAAACTCTTGCAATTTTCTGCATGGCCTCTGTCGCGGAACACTCCTGTCGCGGACCCACGGTTCGCGACACACTTTTAATCCGAGACAGAAAATTATTGCCTTGTCAATATTTTGAAAACCCAGTCGCTAGACACCCTGTCGCGAGGCCACGCCTCGCGACACAATTTCCGAACTAGCGACTAGGAGCCAAATACTTTGAAAATTCTCAGAAAACCCTGTGTCGCTAGACCCCTGTCGCCGAGGCCACGCCTCGCGACACACTTTTGCTTAGCGACACAAGGTGAAACTCTGCCAAATTTCTGAAAACCTGTCGAGGTACCCATGTCGCGGGTCTAGGCTCATGACACAATTTATGGTTTCTCGACAGAATCCTCTCTTCTATTTAATCCCAAAAATTCTGATTTCTTAACCTCTATTATATTGCAAAACACTCACATCTTAATCCCACGGATTAAGATGTAATATCCAGAATTGCAATATAAGGCGTTATGCTGCCAAAATTTTGATTCTCCATTTCCATCACTTAATTAATTGAACCCACTAGTCATTAATGATTAATGATTGTAATTAGCAATGATTAAATCACTAATTGTTATGATTAAAGGATCTTTGTTCAATTGTCATTAGAACATTTTTCTATAAACAAAACCATGATGCCTTAAACAGATAATCCAGACTGTAATTAATTATGGTAGGAGGGATTATTTAGGTCATCAAGTATGGGTTAGTTCCATAACCTTGCATGAGAAACCAATGTCTCTCATACAAGGCCTTGTTTTTATTTTATTTCCATCTTGTCTTTCCTGTATTGTGTGTAACAATTAGTGAAGAATACATCAGACTAATGTTGGCGGGTATTCCCTCACGGATAAACTAGCTCGTATTCTGGGTATTAGTTACTAAGTGTTATTTTGCATGGTCTGGATAGCAGTCAGTGGAAGCCTTGGCGGTTCGTCCATCTGGGATTATAATAGCTGCTCAGCTGACTCCTATCCGGATACAGTTTTCTTTTCCTTATCTTAATTTCCAAACCCAAATTCTAATCTGAAGTGTGAATCAGTCAACATCTATCAATGCTGACCAATGATCATTATAGAAAAGAAGAATGTAGGTTTTTATCTGAATTCACAGATAGTGGAGGCCCAACTGGCATCGACACCGCCATTATAGGGCTTAAGCTATCTAAATTCGCTCCATCTGAGTAATTGGGATATTGGACAACAGATGTTTGCAGTCTACCCGATTATTCTGCCATTACTTTGGTCCTCTGACCACTTCTTGTTTGTGTTTCATCTTCTGTCTAGACCCGCCAGTATATTTTGGGTCAATTCATTTTGCACTTCATTATATCCGTATGCATGCTACTATTATGTAATCAATGTGGTCTATAATATTTTGGGATCCTTCCCTTGGACAATAGAAGTCTATATTTTAAACAGATATTGCATATTAAATTTCCAACAAAAACTCCTTTATAAAATCCGGATCTGAGTAAGGGATAAATTCCTCAGTTATGACTAGTTCATATTCTGTCAAGGGTTGATTTTGGGAAATTAGAAGCAGAGTCAGCGATTAGGTCTCATCTAGACTGAAAGGATCTTTGTTTTAATTGAGAGTCTAGTACCTGTTTAGGGAATGGTTTTCAGATTCATTATTTTCCAAAATTGATGTTTGTTGGGAATCGGGGATTAATTATTACACCGAGATGGGGTCCACTTGGATTCAAATACAGTGTAGTAGATAATTTTAGAGGAACAACATCCAGGCCTTGGTTATTTTCTAAGATAGGGTTGAGTTCCTTCCAACCACTATCCTCTTCTGCCAAAGCCTACCTTTGAGTCCTGAGTGAGTACATCCGGAACAAACAAATTTATTAGTTCATTTCATTAGTTTGTATCTTATAACCACTCGGAAGGAAGTGAACACTGCGAGCGGTTCACCAAGAGCCGAGAATTCTTGATCCACACCCGGTTACCATAACTGGGGGCTGTCTTTTACTACCAGGATCAGACTTTCAAAACTCCGAGTGATAGGATTTTAAATGCTTTCTTTATCGCTTTCCTTTAAATGCTTTCATTAGAGGTCACTCGGTTGTATTGAGAGTTGTGTAACTGCTACTAGGATTGATAGTTAAGGGATAGTTCAGGCTTGATTAGAATCTTTAGGTGTGACATGGGAGAATGATAGTAGTACTTGGCACTTCAATAAATGATTTGTCAGGTGTTGCTTGTCCACCACAGATGAAGCAACATACCCCGGCCAGGGCAGTTACAAATATGTGGTATCTTAGAATCTGTGGTCTTAAGAACATGTAAACTCATGTTGTAAGTACCTGTCTATCAAAGGGAACTCAACACTGAGAGCATGAGAATTAGCTGTCTGACGGGATTATCCCAACCAAAGATCTGTGTATTAAAATGAAAGTTTAATTATGCCTTATCCAAATCTTGTCCAATTTTTTTTCTTTTCTTCCTGTCCCTTCTGTCCAAACTGTGAATCTGCTTCATAGTTAGCATAGTGTAAATTTTCTTTGCTTCTACAGATAGTATTTACTGCATTCTTAGAATAACTTTATTTGCTTTCTAGTATAAATTCACCCGCTTTCTAGAATAGATTCTTATGCTTTGTAGAATATTTTCTAAGTGCTTTCGTAATTTAGTTTGAATTCAGTTAGTAGATGATTAATCACTTTTCAAACTGATTGGAGCAATACGAGTGGAAAATCTAGTAAAACGACGTGGGCCCTGCTTCTATCGCACATCCTCCAGTGAACGAACCGGTCTTACTATAAACTACTGCAATTTTTGACACCGTGCGCTTTCGGGGGCACAGTTTCTTAACACGAGTAATAAAAACGTGACAATCTATAAGTATATCCCTAATCCCAACTCCGCCATCATAAATTGGTTTCATTAAATAAAATTGAAAACCAGGATTATGATTTTTCAGAAAATACTCATGTAATGGGAACTTGTCAAAAGTTTCATGGCAAGGATCTTTATAGCAGGAAATTGTCAAAAGTTTCATGCCGGGGAGTTCCACAACGCCATTTGAGATCGAAGTCTCCCACATGAGTAATAAAGAGTGAAATATATCCTTAAACCCCTTTCCCACAAATCATAACTCTTTTCATTTAATAAATTCAACTTGGGATATTTTAGAAAAACTCGTGTTGGCGAAATTGTCAAAAGTTTCATACATCAACACACTTAATCTCAGCCATTAAAAATGATTCAATCTGTTAGGTATTTGAGTTATGTTGTGAACAGGATCATTGTCTTAAGGATGTGCGAACAACCGAAGTGTAATACCCACGAATTTAGTCGCACTTAAAAGAAATGGAATTAAATTCAAGATAAAAAAGAATTTAAATTCCAAGAGTCCCATGAAGTAAGAAATAATTTAATTAAATAAAATTATTGCGCGGGAGTCAATAGGCGAGGGATTCAAGTTTTCGAATGCGAATTAATTTAAATAGGAATTTCTAGTCCGAGAGTAACCCGATAATTAAGCCCAAGAACATATAAGGAGAAAAGCCCAAAAAGAGATGAGAAAAAGGCCCGACGGAGATTGCACGGCCCAGACCAGGCCACGTGCCCGGCGCGCGCTCCATGCCCAATACCACGGCGTGACCGCGCGCCGCAGCAGCATCTGCGGGGAAAGTCGCGATCAGCGGGATTCTTCCCCGATTTCGGTCTGTAACTTTATAAAATTACCTTGGTTGTGAAGGGGGAGTTATGGGTCATTATTATTCCAATCTTATGCCATTTAGAAGCCTAACTCTGCCTCCAAACCGCCACCATCTTCTCCAATTCTCACTCCTTCGAAAACCCTATTTCGTGTGCATTCAAGGATCGTTTTGGCGAAGAAGACGACGTCCAAGACAAGGCTAGGCACTTCTCAGATGTCGGGTGGTGGTCAGGAAAGGATTTTAGTTTAAATTCATGGTTTTTAGCCGGATTTAGAATCTAATACAATGTTTTTCTATCTTGTAATCACAAATCGGAACAGAAGAGGAGAAAACGTGGTGATTTGGACTTGCTCGGTGGTTCCAGAGGCTGTCCCGACGAAACCTAGGACCCTAGAACTCATCTCATGTAAGTTGATTTATTTCATAACAATTTTGGAGCACTTTGGTCGAGTGGTTTGAATGATCTAAGCAACAAACGTAAATCTGTCCAAAAATTTCCCTTTTCACGCGTTTTCTGAGATCCGAATTTTAAATCCTATTCGAGCGTTCAAACTGAGAAACTCAAAACTACAAAAATGTTCCTAACACTTTAAAGAATATTGTATCAAAATTTCATAAATTTTGGGTGACATTTGGCCCCTCAAATCTGATCTGGTATATTCTGCATTTTTATATCTTCCGAAAAAGCTGACACATTTCATGTTCGAACTTGATGAGCGTTTTTCTAATTGATTCAGATAGATTCAGACCTTGTTATATAATGAAACTTGTAGATAATTGTGTCTAGTTTATACCAGTAAAATTTCATTATTTTTGAACTACGTTTGCTATGTCAAATATTCGTCAAAAGATGATTTGACAAATCTGAAATCCTGACAGCATGTATTTTCTGCAAAGAACTCGATTTTTGAGTTAGATCTATACCTTATTTTGAAAATCATAAAACACCAAAAGTTGTTCGTTAGGGTGTCGTGGATCTACTGTATAAATTTCGTATCGATCGCCTTAGAAACGGATTTTTAAAGCCGAAAGGCGTAAACTGTGACGTGAGAACTTGTTATACTTTTTGAAATGGAATTTTTCTAAACTTATTATTTGGAATTCTTGTTAAGATGATAAAAACTACTTTTGAAAACCCGTTACACTAGGTTGAGCTAGATCTTCACTTGCGAATTAGAGGGCGAGTGCTCCTCGGGGTGCCCTTCTAACTGTGTCACGTCTTGCCTAAATGGGCGATGGTGATTTTTGCGAATTAGAGGGTGAGTGCTCTGCAAGGTGTCCCTCTAACTGTGTCACGTCGTGCCTAAATGAGCGACGGTGATTTTATGATATTGCGCCAAAACGGCAATTGTTGTTTGGGTCTGCACTCTTGGGTGTATCAGTATGGGTTACCCAAGGCCCCGGAGTGTGTCTGTGTACGGCGGATTTTTCTTCGGCAATCGGACTCGTGATATTGATATTTGAGAAATCGAATACTGAGAATGTGGCTTCCTCCTTCTAGTAATGGGGAGATTAAAAGTAGGGTTGCAACAGAATCGGCCGATTCGTGCTTCGATTCGTGATTCGATCCGAAATTTTGCTATTCGTATTCGGAATTTTATGATTCGAATTCGAATGAAACATATTCGATTCGATTCGATAGGTAAACAAATAAGAATACAAAATCTCAATATTCGATTCGATATTCGTTAGTATTCGATTACATATTTATTATATTTTAATAAAATACTATATATATATATATATATCTATTACTTATATTTAATTATATTGGTCCAAGCCCAAAATAAGCACAAGAATGTCATTTATAACCTTTCTCATAAGTCTAGCCCAATCTATTACCCATTTAACTATTACCTCCGGCCCAATCATATGTAACTATATAACCCTTTTCCTATTTGTTTTTAGATACAAAGATTAGGGCACAAATTTGAAAATGCGCCGCCCCTCTTTCATTCTCTCCTTCTCTTCTACTTTTCTTCTTTCGTTTGAAAAAGCTGGGTTGTTGTGATGCGGTGATGTTGAAGCTTTGAGGTGGAAGCAGATGCCGATGGAGAGGGCTGAGACCGGCGGCGGATCAGTTGTGTTATGAGCGACGGTAGATGGAGACACGCCGGCGGCAGTGAGAAAGTTACGATGGTGGAGCCGGACGAGACGTTGGCTGTGAAGAGCGGACGGGAGCAGAGCTCTGCTGTGAAGGCTTGACAGCCGGAGGAGCGAGAGAGACGGGCGGCTGTGGAGCTGGAGATGACGGTTGCCGGAGCTGTGTGGTGGTGATGAGATGGCAGAGCTGCGGTGGTGTGGTGGAATATTCATTTCTTCTTGAGATGTTCATATTTGTATATGTTAAAATGAGTTTATAATAAATTTTAGATTTATTTATTTAGAAGTATTTTTTATTTGATGTTGTGAATAATGTAGATGTATTAGTATTTTTATGTTTTTATTTTTAGCATATTTTTTTATGAATTTCGAATCGAATACTTTCGAATCGAATAGAATAACTACGAATCGAAGCGAATATATTTGAATTCGAATAAAATATTATTGTACCAAAATAATCGAATCGAATATTCGAATCGAAGCGAATAATTCGAATATTTATTTCGAATCGAATACGAATGCTATTTATTATTCGTTTAAAAACCGAATACGAATACGAATATTCGAATATTTTTTCGAATACGAATACGAAATAGTAGTATTCGCTTCGATTCGATTCGTTTGCAACCCTAATTAAAAGACTCAATGTGAACTTTATTTATTTAAATTATATACCTGCTTTTAAATTCATGTCTGCATTTTTATTTAATATTTTTAAATTAATGTGTATAGTACTTGTACATCTCTTTAAATTAAAAACGTGTCTTTAAATTGTTTTTATTAATTCTGTCAAATTATATTTTATATTAAATATGTGTATGAGTAAAAAGAAAATTTTTGTTTAATTTAATCTAGTTAAACTTTTAAAACCCACTATTATTATGTAGGAACTATTACTAATTTAAAATTTTAATTTAGTTTAGTACCATATAAAAAAAATTATATTTTTAGTATATTTATATAAATTGTTACCATTTTTTCCATTTTTCTTCTTTACCATTAGATCATTTATATTCATATATGATCTAGTGGTAAAGAATAAAAACGAAATCAATTACATTCATATCTGGGAATTGGTCAAGCTCCCTGACTCTCAACCTTCAAGTTGAGGGTTCGATTCCCACCCGACCCCATATCCCTCACATTAGTCCCTTTGTAATTGTGTGGCATGGCCCCCACCACACATTTTCTAATCTGTATAAGTTGTACGTTAAGCAAAAAAATATATTTATATATGAGAATTGGGACATGGTCTAATGGTTATACCCACGGACTTCCAACATTTGTCAATGTTTAAAAAAAAAAAAAAAAAAAAAAAAAAAAAAAAAAAAAAACTCATAATCAACTATGAATGCAGAAAAATAATATCTCAGCATATAGAGTTGGTCCTATACATATTATATTACAGGGCAAAAATTCCCCGGTTACAAAACTATTTGCATTCACTTCATGAATCAATGTATCAGAAATAAAAAGAAAATAAAAGCAAAAATAAAGGAACAACTTTGCACTTAGTGCCCTGTATATCAATACAAATAATTGTTTGCTTTTCTCCGACCGAATTCGATCGTAATCGTGAACCTAGTTAGTGATCGAATTTTTCGTCGTTAAAACGGGAAATTCTTGTCGTGCGAATTATACTGTGAGAAAATGAATGAAACTCACATTCCTACTTTGCAGAGTTGCTTGAATGCATTCATTATGTCTTCTGGTTTCGCCCCTTGTTTCGCGTATGCAACAAGTGGGTTGTCCATTGGGACAACATCTTCTCTCAGGTAGCTCCCGGGAGATCGGATCAAGTCTTCCGATCCCTTTTCAACGACGCCCTTCAGAACGAGGGTCTTGTGCGTTCCGGACAACATTTCTTCATAATCCGTGTCCCCGGTTTCCCCCAAAACAACATACATGTTAAACACGTTGAATCGCCAACGAACAAAAAGATACCTTAGGGCCTGTGATCGCGATGCAAGAAGCGGGACAACTTGGAGTTTGGTCGAATTTCTGCAGTACATTAGATGGGAACGAAGTCCCCTCATCCGAAGCTTTTGCCTCATATCGTCCACCTTTTTCGCCTTGCTAATATCCTTTATCGAGTATGACAAGCAATGGGAAGTGCTCGACTTTGGATCTTCTTCAATCGCGTTATTAGGATTTGATCTTAATGGCGAAGAAGAAGAAGAAGAAGAAGATGATTTGGCTCCATCAGGTGTAGGTGTTTGTGTATTCATTAACTTCCAAATCGTCTTCTTCAAACCATCCAAACCCCACCGGTACTCAATATGGGAGGCGTAATCTGAATCAGGACATAGCTTCTTCCCTCCATCCTTTTTCCCACAATGCGCATTGGGGTAATAAACCTCGCATCCACTGCTACAAATCAATGCATCAAACTCTTTGATGTCGATTTTCCCTGACTTCAAAAAATCACTCAGTTCAGAAACTGGCATTGCCGTGGACATGGCAAAACCCGTCTCTTTAGCCCATTCAGGATCCAGCTTAATCGCCTTGAAGATATCCTGGATCACTCTTATCATCTTCTTTTCGGGCGCTCCTTTACTATCATACCAATCAATCGCTATAACAATCAGTTTACGACGTTTCCTTAACAAAGGGTATTTGCTTTGATCGACTGCTAGTTTCTTGCCGCTAGAATCTGACAAATCCCGCATTGTTGTCGACTCCTTTTTCCTCAATTTGCTCAGCACCCACTTAACCGGATCTCTCGCGTCAGGCTTGTCCGACATTCCAGCAGAACCGGCAACATCGCTAGTTGATTCGTTCAACGATGTCTTTTCACCATCAATGGACAACCTTAAGGATGCATCCTGAACATCATTAAGGGAATCATTCAAGGAGTCATGTTCCGTATCCATGTCTGCTGCTGCCGGAGTGTCGGTTTTCCACTGCGGGTGCCTCATCCTACACGCCGCAATTCTCGTGAGATATGTTCGGCAGTGCTCGGGCCATGAGTAGAGATGAATGTTCCTCAATCCGTTCCTTCTGCATTCGTTCCACAAGTTCTTCTCCGATACTAATTTGAGAAGTGCATCCGCAATCTCTTGTTGATTGTGAGGATCCACGAGTAGTCCGTTGTTAAGAGCCTACGAATAACATCACAGTAATAAAATCCCCTTTTTTATTAGATCATCAGTAACAAATCACCAAATACTGCAGCAGGTGCAGGTTATCAATCGATCAAATCCATCACATTTTCACCTGATGATGGGATGAATATTGAGACAAATTTGGCTTATGTTTTACCTGATGAATGTCCACAGGACCGCCGTTTTTAGTCGCCACCATGGGAAGTCCATGAGCAGCGGCCTGAAATTCCATACAGAAAGAAACAAGAGATTAAACAAGCTAGCTAGCTACTAAGTATTATAAATGTACTACGTCTAATGTGGAATACTCTAATGTTTTGTTTGGATGGATGGATTTAAAATGAATAGATTGAAAATATTATAAATTTGAAATGCCAAGGATTTTAAAACTCATTTTTGGGATTGGGACTTAGTTCAATCTTGTGGTCGAGGTAAATTTTTCCACCACCTCCTATTTTTTCTTGTTTTACTTTTTTTTAATTTGTGTGGCATTGAATTCTTCATCATTTTTTTAATCCATTCAAAAACAAAGAATAATTAAAATTCATTCATTTTAAATCCTTCCAACCAAACATGCCCTAATTAAATTAGCATCAATGAATGAGTCAGCGACTACGTAACCTCAATTAGTGTGAGCCCAAAGGGTTCAATAAAGGCAGGATTTATGAAGACTCCCTGCAGATTTTTTCACATTCGTTACTAGATTGTCAGAAAATGGACGACCTGCAGATGAAAGGAAATTTCAATCGAACTTAAACTCGATGAGACAAACCTTTGTCTTGGCAGCCAATCGGTATATTTCTGGAACATCACTTTGCTTGTGATGTTTGGGGAAAGCCACTTGCCCATAAAGGTCATACCTATCAATTAGCTTCAATACGGTAATAAGAACATTGGCATTTCCCCCCGACATCTCATTGATATCATCTCGGTTCCCCATTATCAGAACCTGCATTCAATATATATGTGAATTAAGTATTTTCAAGGGGGAAAAAAAAGACACAAGAGGAGAAAGCATAAAAGACTTATTACAAGATTAGCAAGCTCCCTTAGCGCACGGCATTCTCCAAAGGCCTTTACAAGGGTCGTTATATTCTTCTTCGGGTCGGGTCTTGATAGTGCCAAAATAATTGGCTTGTGTGGGTTTGTTAAAAACCGCATCACCTATGGAATGTTATGGATCAGACAGAGAAGGTAATAATGTGACAAAAATTGTTCATCCAAAATTTCATCAAATAGGTTACTTTGTTGATTCTAAATATGCAAAGGCGTTAGAATTGTCACTGATCAGTGTTGAATTTTCACTCATAAGTAATGAAGTTTATATGCAAATATAAATTCGAAACTTTTAAACGACAATTCAGCACTCTGCTGCTGAACCTGTAGCACAGTAACCGGATTGCAAATTGCATTACAAGAATATCATACATATTGGAATAGAAAGTTACTGTTGTAGCTTTATTACTTTGAGTTTGGTTATTGTGTGCATTGCCAAATTAATCCTGAAGTAAAATTGGTAACAAAATTATGCAACTGATGTTCAATGAAAGTACTAATAATATAATCCCAATTACATGTGTTACCGATTGTGTTCAGAATCAGACATGAACCAAATCTGCTTACTTCTAACCATATAGCAGGGACTGCTCGGGGAGATGATCCCTCGGCATTGGTTAGCGCCCCAAGGTCGCCATCTGGATCAGCGATGTCTTCCTGAACGACCACATTGCTGAAGTCCATACCTGGAGGAATAACCTGCAGGGTGGTCGAAGCAAATGTGGTCATATATATAGACCATGCGTCGCTAAAGAGGAGTAAAAAATATAAAAAGTGTCGCAAAACCCAAATTTTACTGCTTTTAGGCAATATTTTCTGAGATGTCGCTTATACCAATTTTTTGTAGTGATATATTATAGCGAGTTCATAAGCATGGCATGCTCACCGCCATCCTAGGCATAAACCGACCGTGACAGCTGACACCACGCCTCGTACGAGCCCTCAAAACTTTCTCAAGCTTGACGTCGAACCCATCGTACAGCCCCCATTGCTCTTCGATCTCCTGCTTCGTACTTGTAATAACCAGCTCTGCGGCGTCTAGAGAAAGCTCCTCAGCTTCTATCCTTCTCATAATCCTATACGTCGAATTGATATCCTCTTTCGACTGCCTCCCTTGCTTAACAAGCTGTTCCAACTTATTCCGACCCAAGGAATGCCCTGTCAAAACCATAGGAACATTTAAAGCTCCAGAAAGGAGCGCGGCGCTATCCCCTGCATCAGCGTAGTGACCGTGAATTACATAAGGCCAAACTGGCTGGTGCGGCCCTCCTCCTCCTCCTCTTCCGCCACCTATTTGTTCTCCCAACACCTTCGACATGTTAATAATGTGGCTCAATGCACCGTCCACAAACTCTTGCATGTATGGCCACAGGAGCTCCTTCCTTAGGTATTTGTTGATGGGACCAAATGGTATCCGTACAATGTAAGCGCCGCTGCTTTCTCCCTGATTTGCATCCTCTGTCTCAGCGCCTATTGTCAGCATTTCTGTAGGCTCTCCATAACTCCAGTCTACTTCGGGTGAGGAAACTTGCCTCGTGAAAAGATCCACTCGATATACACCAGGCATCTTCGCAAGAGCACGAGCAAACTCTACAACGTATTTGATCTACCATTTCAATGAAAAACGCGCACCAATTAGTCAGCTGAACCGTAAAAGGTTACACAGCTTAGCTTAGCTTATTGTTTGTAGACTACCTGACCGCCCGTGTCTGAATCCCGACCAAGTTCCATGTTTTCACCACGTACCAGACCGTGCAGACTGCAAGGATACAATGACATGATCCATCAGAGACTACAGGAAACACAGGCTAGTTGTGAAACACCACCAGAGAATTATTATTCAAGGAGATGGGATCGATGTTTTGTACCTAATGAGAACGATATAGAGCTTTGTATCGGACCATGCTTCAGGATTCCAAGAATCGGGTTGTAACTTTTTCCTTGGGCTGTTTGGGCTTCTGGGGCTTCGCGGACTGTCGATTGAACTTGCCTCTCGAACTCCAAACACCTCTCCTTTCTCTACTTCGGATAAGTCCTCCGACATGTCCTCTGTCACATCCTTGCGCCCTTGCTCCATTTCGATCCTTCTGTTTGTTAGTCTTTGCATACCTTCCCATTCCAACTGCAAACAGACAATGACAGAAGAATACCTACCATGTGTTGCAACAATTATGAAAGCCGCCTAGTATGATGCATCATCAAACTCTACCTTAGAGATTCAGTAGAATGATAACTGACCGCATGGGCGGATCTATGTAGTAAATAAGGGTGACACAGGATACCGCATAAATTGATGAAACTGTTATTTTAGGTAGAATTTTTTTTTTTATGTTTAACTAAATTAGACTTTGTGACACTAATTAATTTTTATGTCGACTCCACGATCATTCATTTCAACTAAGTTTTCCTCATATGTTATGTTTTAACTACCATCCGTAGCTAATTTCAATATAACTTCTACTATTTTTTATGAAACCACTTAAAAAATTTTCTTGATCTGCCGGTCAGTCTGACCGGCTGTTTTATAATAAGCGAAGATCAATCCATTATAAGAAACTGGATTTATCAGTCTCTGAATTGAATGGTTCTAAGGCGGCTAACAAACAACCCATTAGGTTGGGGGTAGGGGTACTTACGACTTACCTGTTTCTTCTTTCGGGCAAGATGCCAAATGCGCCAGCACATGTTCTCGAGCCGGGAACTTCTCTCGCGCGTGTTCCTGGTGGCGACGACTTTGATCCATGTCCTATGTAGATCACTCTCATCCACTCCTGTCACCACTTCTTCGACGAAATATTTTGTAGGGTTGAAATCTCCTCTTCCCTTGTCGTCAGCCGTCGTCGAAGGCTTGTGCTCCTCTATGGCCGACGCGCCACTGTCCAATATGGCCTCCAGATACCCATTTATCCACTCGTTTCCACCCATTTCTTACTTCGATTCTTATTCTTACTATTCTCTATGCGAAAAAAACAAAGGAAACATGCGGAGGGGAAGCGAATGCATCAGCATGCAGCCATGGTCATATCGGTGAAAATAAAAATGGCGATTACATAATATATATACATATATTAGATTAAAGGAAAATCTACATCGTTTTATTTCGTGCTTCATTCATAAATATTATTCATGTGTTTAATTAGGTGGTGGAAATTTTGGAGACATAGTGAGACGGAGAGAAATACAGAGAAACGGATTAGAGGGAGAAACAAGATGGCGGTTGGATCTGTTACCGCTTCCCGCCTACACGTGGCTACTTTATCGAATGCTATTTATTGGGTCTTCGCCTCGCTTTTCTACGCCCACGCCTTGCCATCCATTTCAACCTTGCTTCGCGTCAACTTTAAACTTTATATATTTTATTACAACAATTTCCGTAATATATACCTCAATTATAAAATTTTAAAATTAATATTAAACTAATTTCTTCGGCAAAACATAATCTCAATTTTTTTTCTAATAATATCATACTTTTCCCATTTAAAATATATCATTTTAACACGCATTCACTTTTTAAAATTTTTATTTTGATTCCAACTATTTAAAAAAGATATATTTAGGTCATCATTTTTTTAAAATAAAATATATTTAAATAATGACATTGCATTGTATTTGAACAATTTCTTTTTTTTAGAATGATTTTATTTTATTTAATATAATTTAGTTTCATTATATAATTATATTTTTCTTCTTTTTAAGTGAAAAGTAGGAATTTAAGTACCAAAATATATATATATATATATATATTATATTTTGAAATATATTGTTCAACCAATATGAAAGTTTCAAAAGTAAATGGGTTTGAAAAATATTTTTAAAAGGGCAAAGGCATAGTTTTTTCTAGCATGGGAAAGTTTTTTTTTTTTGGTGAGGGGACGCAAGAGCGTCAGCAAACAAGATAAAAAAAAAACTACAGCAAAAGGGAAGGGAAGAGAGAAAAACCAAAAACTAAAAAGGATAAAAAAAACTAGCAATCACACTCGAGGATACCACACGCCTGCCATATCCGCTGAAAGGAGTGGTCGGACGTCATCTGGGGGAAACGCCCAGGTAGTAAAGAACTCCACTGATCGCGAACCATGCCTAGCCATAGCATCAGCCACCGAATTCCCTTCTCTCAGAATATGAAACCACCTGTACTCCGGGCGAGCCATGAGGATATCCTGAATGTTGTGAATCAGGGCGTACAAGGGATGCTCTTCAGTCACCTCTATCTCGATGAGTCGGACCGCCTCCAAGGAATCAGAATAGCAATAGACCGATGTAATACCCATATCCACAAGTCGTTGCATACCATTCCAAATACCATTGAGTTCAGCTAGAAGGTTTGTAGATGAGCCGATTGACCCGGAGAATCCTGCCAACCAGCGACCATCGCCATCTCGTAATACTCCACCAAATCCCGCACGTCCCGGGTTTCCAAGGGCACTCCCATCCACGTGAAGGATCATACCCCTATGGTTATGCGGGCTCCAGTGGATGAGGCGCATCTCTCGCACATGGGGATTCTTACCACAGACCCTTTCAAAGGAGTTTCCCATATGTCTGGCCTGCCGAACGATCCTCTCCACATTTGGAATCTCCCCCCGAAAGCACAGGCTGTTCCGGGCCTTCCAAATACACCAAATCGTCGCCCAAGTGGAACCCGACCATGTCTTCCCAAAACGAGCCATAATAATGCCTCCATCATTGATCCGAGACATCCATTGGCCTGATGGCACCCCTCCCACCTTGTTCCAGACTTCCATGGCCCAAGGGCATTGGAACAAAGCATGCATCAACGTTTCAGACTGTGCACCACAGGCCACGCATGCAGGCGAGCTCGCTAGCCCACGATGGTGACGGACAGCGTTAGTAGGAACGGAGTCGTGAGCTGCTAGCCATCCAAAAACACGTACCTTCTCCGGCGCCTGAATTTGCCAAGCCCATGATCGAAGGCGATCCCCTCTCATTCCTCGCTGATCCATAAGCCACAGATAGCCAGATTTAACCGTGTACTTGCCATCCGACGTCAATCCCCAAACCTGCCGATCATGCGCACCATTACGACACACAAGGGGACCGAACTCCTTCGCTTCCAACTTGATACAATCAGGCACCTGGGTCCATAACTGAGACCATCTCCATTCGCCATTCAGGAAAATATCCTTGATTCGAAGGCATGAGTCAGTAATATGAACATAATCTATTCGAGGAGCTATGGCTCCTCCGCTCAGCCATCTGCTCGTCCAGAGATTACTGGTACCATCACCAACTGCCAATTTAAATCCCTGACTGAGTAACGGCGCCACCTTGACCATGGCGTTAAAGAAAGAAGAGGCTCCAGGTCGCTGCACAAAACCCCCCACCGAACAGCGATATTTGGCCTCTATGATATTAATCCAGGGCTTGGAAGCCCCAAGCCATATGTCCGCAAAGAACTTGCCAAGACTCGCTATATTCATGTCACGAGCTCGACGAATTCCAAGCCCCCCCATGTTCCTTGGTCTCGCCACCTGTTCCCAACGAACAAGGGAAACCCCTCGCCTATGTATGTCCTTCCAAACAAAATCACGGATACACTTGTCTATCTTCTCGCACGTGGTGGATGGCAGCCAACAATTTTGCATGATATAGGATGGAATAGCGGCGAGGACCGATCGCGCCAAAGTAATTCGACCTGCACGATTCAGCAAGCCTCTCTTCCAAGACCCCATCTTGCTATACATTTTATCAACCAAAAAATCCACATGAACCTGGCGCACCATTCCATGGCATATAGGAAACCCTAAATATTTCCCGACATCCGTAGTGAAATCAATATTAAACAGCGAGGCTAGGGCAGCCTGCTCAGTGACGGAGACAGCAGAAGAAGCAATTGCCGAGGACTTCCTTGCATTAATACTGAGGCCAGATTTGCTCGCGAAGCTTGATAGAATACCATCCATACACTGGGCACTTGCCATGGTGGCCTGAGAGAACAATAATAAGTCATCTGCGAACATGAGGTGGGTCAGTGGCGGAGCAAAACGAGTAAGACGCACTGGTTTCCAAAAAACTAGTTTATGTACTAATTTTAAACTTTTGGGAGTTCATAGTAAAATAGGCTACTAGAATGGTCTTCTTATAATTTTAGGTCACTACAAATATCTTTATTATAGTATAAAGTAAGCTACTTTAAAATGCTACTGCCTATTTTTTTCATCCAAATCTGACGTATCATCAATTTTCTCTTTTTTTTTATGAACAGCCTATACAGGCTAGGAAAGTGGTGGGAGCCCATGCCACACAATTACAAAGGGGAAAAGGGGAGGGATAGGGGCCGGATGGGAATCGAACCCTCAACCTAAAAATTGAGAAAGGTTGAGAGCGAGGGGCTTAACCACTTGAGCTAAGTCCCAATCCCCAATCAATTTTTTCTCTTCATCAATTTTCCAAATCTGCATGTATTCACAAAAATCTTCCTTTATTCACGAAAATCGCATTTCCAAACTTACCATTTTATTTTATAACTCCTCCAATAATACCTCGCTCCGTTAATTCCAATCTTCAATTCCCGCTTTACTAAGGTTGTCGGAAGCACTCAACCTTTGGTCGGATCTCTGAATTACATCACTCTGTACAATTGGATGGATCCGGACTCCATAAAATTCGTCGCTGCTTCACTGCTTGCAAGACTCCAGCCACCGCACGCGGATCCTTCACACTATCCCATCGCCATTGTCTCTATGTGAATGCTGGTATCTTGGATTTTTTTCCTCTATGGTTCCTTTTAGATCATAGCATAATACTTTTCTTGGCGTGATTCTACAGTTTATCGAAACAACAGCCTTTGGCATTGAGGTACTACTACATTAACTCCTTGAATATTTTGGATGATTTTCCTATTGTAGTGTTCAAATTGTAGGGTGGATTTGGAGTGTTGATTTTATTATCAAGTTCATGTCTCTCACTATATGCCAACAAGGTGTTCGATAAAATCACAAAGTGATTTTTTATGATGTAAATTCTCTTTTAATTTGAATTTGTCTTTAAATGTTTAATTGCATACCGTTAACTATAAAGTTTAATTTGCAGTTCGACATTGTGGACATGAGCAATAAATCAACATCTTCCTTCTGCTAATTCATATTACCAATATTCTTTTCATATTACGAGCAGGCCTAATAAACCATGTTTCATACAGATACCGGTGAAAGATGTTGATGCTTTAGAACAATTCAAGAAGTCAAAAAATCCATTCCTATATTCTGAAGTAAAATGGTTCCAACACACTTCTTCCTCTACCCGGATCCTCATCATGAAATGTCGCTGAAGGCTGTAGGTCAAATGATTCTGTATAGAAGAATGAATCCCTTAGAGATCTAACATTTTTAGCTGCTTCTTTCAGGTTTCTAGAACTGGACAGTTATGTGAATGGGGATGTTCAAAGATAATTTATTTACTAAGCGCTTTTGTTTGCTTCATGTCCAGTATCTCAATTTTGCTTCTGATAATATCAGTAAACATCCTAGAGGCACACTTGAGTTTGTTAGAAAACCTGGATATGCTTTGTTCAATAAGATTTCAATATTTGTAAAATGTTCTTTGTTGAAGGGGTTCAAATTTTTTATTCATAACCCAATTTTTATGGCACTCATTAATATTTTAATGGAGTATATGTTTATTGTTTCATTTTTTTAGTAGGTTACCATTCATGGAAGTCCCAATTATGATTTGCAGTGGATCTTCAACAAATGCTAGATGAAAACAATGTATTGGTACATTCATTTAGAATTATAGCTATTGTAAGTACATTTATTTACTGAATACTTTTGTTTACTTCATGTCCAGATCCCAAATTTGCATCTTGAATTATAAAACGAAGCATTTGTTTATTTATTTTTAATGACTGGGAATCAAGGTATTGGCCAAACAATGGGTTTCGGAATCATTTGGTCCCCAAATCCCAACCCCTTATACCAAAATCCCCCTTAGTGATACAATTATGATAATGCTAATTGTTATTATTTTATGTGTCCTTTCTTCTCTTTAGGTTTGGTTTATGGGAAAATAACTAATGTCAATAGGTTCACGACAAAGAGGATATACTCAATATGCTTGACTGTAACTTGACTCCAGAGAATGGGAATCAAGGTATGATCGGTTTTATTTTCAAAGATCAGTGTACGTTTCTTTTTAGAATCCATTGCATTGACCATGTGAGCAAGTATTGAAATTTAAGCTGAAGGAAAATTATCTGTCTTATTGCTACATCCCTATGTGTGGCAAACTCAGTAGATGACTAAGGTACATAATAAAATCTCATCTAAAGTTTGTGTTTTACTTTGAGATATTTTTAACCTCTAGAGACGTGGAAATTTATAAAAGATAATAATAATAATAATAAATGGTATACCTGCTTTGAATTTCATCATTTCTTTTTGTCCACTTCTTGCATTAAACCTAATGAAGAATGCATGGTTTCCCTTCCATTGTAATAATCTATTAGTGGATAACCCTCTATTGAAATGCTACATTATTATTGGGCATTCTGAGGGCTTCAAATAATTCCAAATAAATCATATCCTTTCCATTGCCAATTGCAGGATTGTTGAATTTCCTTCAATGTCAGCGTATGATGCTTCAAAGAGAGCAATTTTTAAAAGGGATTCTGTGGTTAATCTTACAGAGGTAATTTTTTAAAAACCAGCTCCATTCCTATTTCATTTTCCCATTGACTTCACTTTTCACTCATCTTCTGACCCAAATATCGATCGACAAATCTCAGTGTGATATTTGTATTCCTTATGATGGGAAAACAGTGAGATATACCTACATCTACACATCTCTATTTGGTAATGTTGAATAATCAACATAATGCTTAATAATGCACCCCTTCTCTGTGTTTTTTTTTTTTTTTTGTCAGGTTGGCTGATTTCTATGCCTATATGTTAATCTGTCAGTTCTATTGTCGCATTTCAGGTTTTAATGCTTGGAATCCCTCAAAATGCTTTACAGGATGACATTCATTGTTTCCTTTCTGGTTGCCAGTACGATTCATCTAACATTCAGTCGATTTCCAGGTTAGTAAACACTAACCTGGAACACACTAATATGCCCTTTCATAGATTAGTTGGTTTTGGACTTCTTCTTTTTTATATTTTGTTGGGATTGGATAATTCTCTTTTCTACATTTTTATTGCCCTTTCAGTGTATTTTTACACAAGTTTCATTAGATGCATTTGTGTTAATGTGTGTAAAGTGTAAACACTATGTAGAAGAATGAATGCCTTAGGGATCTTAGAAGACATGTGGTTCTTCATATGGTGTTTGTTTCTCTAAGTCATTTCATCTCAATTTTTGCTCCTGCTTTTGTGAAAATGTAAAGAAGACACACAGACACACACAAAAAAAAAATATTACTCCATAAAAAACATCTGGAGCAATCAAAGAAAGTAATGAGAAGCTATACAGTGTATTTTACTTGCCTCTTTACGCTTAGGTGCTCTTTCTTCACACTTGAAGGTTAATGGACAATCCTCAGTTAGTCATGGTTTGCACCCAACGAATGAAGCTGAGGATTGTGAGCACCACCTGCAATACAGTTTGGTTTTAAATTTTAATAAACTCAAGTTACCATACCAACTTATTTTATTAGTGTTGATATTCGCTTGGAAGTGCAACGGTTAAATCAACCAGTTACTATTAAAGCTCTGCCCTGCTAATATTTCATCTCATGTGGACTATTTCTTTTCCAGGCTTCAGCCCTCTATTACAAACTTTTGAATAAACATGAACAAATTTCATGTTGGCTTACAATCAAATCATTTTTTCCTACAGTGCATTATTCCATCTTTTTTGTTTGTTTATTTTCATGTGCTTTATTTGCTCTTAATCTTATTTCTGCTTTGTCTCTCATAAAATCTACAAGTATTGTTGATTTAAAAATCCTATCCTGAAGCTTGAGTTGGTTTATTTTCTAAGGTTTATGCGTAATGCGAGGACATGTAGATGTAGATAGATATTATGAAGACTAAATTCATTGTGGTTTTTATATTAGTTGGTATTTAGAGATTTCTAAGGTCTTGCAGAATTTCTTTTTAGTGGAAATGTTTATTTGCTTGGGAATTGTTAGTTACCTTTATGATATAATATAAATATAAATGACTCTGTACTGAACGCAGATAAATAAAGGCGTACGTGATGGGGAACCATGAACAATGGACTCAATAGACATTATAAATGAGAGAGTGGAGTTGTAGAGGGAGGCTGCTTTCTTAGCCACAACTTCGTATTCAAATGTTTGCTGTGCTCAAGTGATTAATTTTAATTTGAATGCTTTCTTGCTTACAACTCTGGTTTCTTAGCATGGATGTATGTTTCATTGTGTTATGTTTGTTCAGCATATGGTTGTGCTATAATAATTTCTTATTCCTCTGCCATTATATAGGAATGCAGGATTATGCTTATATTTTTATTATAATATTTCTCTTCGTCGTATCCCTCTATTTGTTACAGGTTTTTTCTCATCATCTTATCCCCATTCTCCCTTTATTTATTTTCTGTTATTATTTAGGATCTAAACATGGCATTTGGTGAGATTTACTCTTCTTTGATTACGGATTGCATTTCGGTTTTGGATGTTGGGGTTGTTTTTTGTGATAGTGGTAATAAGTTTGTGTAATACCAAAATTCGTTTTATGCATTTATTTTTTCTAATTTTTACTTCTATCATATTTTGTATCAAAACTTACGATTTAATTAAAAAACAATGGAATTCCTAATGTCTGTAAGTAGTTGGATACTTGGATTTGGGTTACTTTCTAATATTTTGAGCTATCGAATTTATTTTGACATGAATCATGTGTATGTTCTAAATATTAGGTTTTGGATAAAATAAATATGCCCTTTGTGATATTTGAACATATAAAGATTGATTGTTATAGTTCTCTATAATAATTGGTGGTGTGATATTGTGATCTAAAATAAGTTGGAAGCTCAGTTCTAATCATCCAAGGATAATCCTGCCGGACATCTTTAAGAAAATTAGTTTTTCAATAAAATATAAAAATTTATTAGCATTCCTAATTTCTAATAAATAAGAAACAAGAAAAAAGAATAAACTTAAAAAGTTGATTCAATAAGATAAAAAAAAATAGGAAAAATACTAGAATATACCTACTATTTGTATTACGATTTGCAATTTACTGTGTAGCCAAAGATAATGATTTAAATATTTGGTGACATTGTGCTAGATATTCAATTTTTGAAACAGTGTTAACTTTTCCCGAAAAAACAATATTATCTAATATTCAATCGATGAGACCCTAAATGGGCATGTGTGCTGACCCATTTAGAGCAACATCTAATAATAAAAACTTATAAATTTTTTTTATTCAATCGATGAGACCCCCTATTCCACATCTTTATCCATTTGTAATTAGTGTGGAATTGCTCCCATCACCTTTTTCTAGCATGTATAAGCTGTCCAACAAAAAAGAAGACCCCTTATGGATGGGGACTTGACCACTAAGTTTCCATACTCCCAACGTATAGTTTGGGGGTTCGATTTCCCACCCGGCCCCTATCCCTTTCTTTTGTCCCTTTGTAATTTTTGTGCCATGGGTTCCCACCACTCTTTATAAATTTTTTATCATCAGATGCATAAATGATGTATTTTTTTTAACATTGGCATTCTAGTATACTTTAAAAATAAAAAGAAAAAAA
This sequence comes from Hygrophila difformis, assembly GCA_030278955.1. Lineage (NCBI taxonomy): Eukaryota > Viridiplantae > Streptophyta > Magnoliopsida > Lamiales > Acanthaceae > Hygrophila > Hygrophila difformis. Next base: position 17,576,278 of record JAOANR010000015.1, on the reverse strand, counting down.
AAGAAAGAAAAGAAAAGAAAAGAAAAGAAAGAAAAAGGTAAAAAGGAAATCAAACAAACACAAAAGCAAAATAACAGTCCCAAGCAGCTAATACGCCCTTCATCACATAAATTCCCCTGCATCCTGTTGTACGGTAAAAATTGTTGGGAAAAGAAGAACTTGAAACTGGAATTAAGTGAATGAATTACAGAATGGAATAACTGAAAGATTACACGAATCGAAAGAAAGAAGTAAAAAAATTTAATTGCAGTAAGCGATAAAGAAATTGAATTGCAGAAAAACTATAAACAAATGAACTACGGAATGAAAGAACTACAGAAAGTAAAAATAAAATAAGATACGGCTTCTTGAGAATGATTTAACGTGCCTTGATATGGTCGCCTAAGGTCTTATTTATAGACTTGCGCAAACTCTAGTAGCGACTCATGGGCTGGGCCGATTTCAATATGGGCTGGGCCTAATTATTTCTTGGACTAACAGATGCCCCTCACGCAATTTGTCGATTATGCTTGTGAAAAATATGCGTGTTCTAAATGAGGCTGACTTTTCTAGCTAAAAAACAGGTAATTTTGAGCAAGAGGACAAAAAATACTCTTTTTTTAAATTAAAAAAAAAATTCCTCGCCACCCTCTCTGTCTGGCCAACGTCGCCTTCTGTGTGCCCGGAGATCATCACACAGCCGCACTCACCAGTCATCTCCATCATTTGTCCACCATCTTGTTCTCATGTTTGGAGTTTGAATCGTTGTTGTTGTTGCTGTTGTTATTATTATTATTATTATTATTATTATTTTTTGTTTTTTTTACCAACTACCCAGCCTCCAAGGCCGCCGTTGATGGCCTTCTAGGGTCACTATCCTGGGAATTTGCCACCACATTTGGTTCGTTTTCCTCTTTACCGGGTTTCACTTCCTCGAAATGAATCTTGTATGTAGACTGGCGTTTCTCATCTTGTTTCTCAAGGAACTTTTCCAAACGGGGCGCCCATTTACCACACTGTACGGTGAATCTACCCACATGTTCTATGGTGAACTTGCCGTCATCCCATGAAAATTTAGTGAACTCAGGCATCTTGAACCCTCTCGGATAAGGATGCATTGTGTCCACCCAGTTAGGATATGCTTTCCTGTAAGTAGGCCGCTCCATCGGCCTCAACTGGATTCCGAAAATGCTGTTGCATCACATCATGTAGCAGTTCGGGTGACACCGCTGGTGCCTGCGTAGAAGGCATAACTGGCGTAGACAGAATGGTAGGTGCCATTGCCACTCCTTGTGGCTATGGCGAATGCCCCCCTAGCGTTGTAGGTGTCCAACTAGGGTTTGGCATGGGCGCCGATACTGCCGAGAAATTCACCGCATACGGCGTTGTAGGCATAATCGGCACAAGAGGCGTCACTTGATATTGTTGCATGCTAGGCCTACTGGAGGCCATTAAACAACCATTTGGGACTGGCGTATTGTAGATCGGCATCGGAGGTGCCGCATATGTGAAATTCGGCACGCTCGCTGCCGCTGGTGCATAAACGGGTGTTATTTAGTAGGGTGACTAAAAGGAAATATCACTACAAGAAAAATGGAGTTTAGCGAGGAATAATTCCGAGGACTAGTCCTTGGAACCTTTAAGGTTCCGAGGACACATCCTTGCTATTTAGTCCACGGCTTAGACTTCCTCGTTTCTATTTTTCGAGGACAAAACCGAGGAGAAAATTAGCGAGGAATATTTCCGAGGACTCGTCCACGAAAAGTAATGAGGTCCGGGTCGACCCATATCTGAGATTTTCCGAGGACTAGTCCTCGGTTTTAGTCCTCCTTTTTTGATGTGACCTGTAACCGACAAATACCGTTTGATGGTCCTCCCATATGCATTACCTGCTATAAACATTCAGATTTCAACAATAATCAACTATATCAAAAGTGCACAAGATATTTAGTGATATCCAACAATATTCAATAAAATTATTCAACAATATTCCACAAAATTATTGAACAATAACCAAAATATTCAACAACATTTGATACAAGTATTCAACAGTATCCAAGCTACACCCAGAAGTAAATAAAATAATAAGAGGCTATCAAAACAACTCCTGGTAGTTTGCATACACTGAAGAACTGCCTCATGGTTTAATTTTCAGTCTCGTTGTCAACATTGTAATTTCCTGCATCATGCCAAACAGAACTATATCAAATAAACCATAAGTTTTAAAAATTGATATCATCCACCCAAAAAATGCACAATCTAAAGGCACAAGACCAAAAACCTGCCCAATACATAGTCAAACACTTTCCTTTAAAACAATGATAATATACACAAAACTCCATGATTATTTGAAGTGATGTTTTTGATATTAAAGATTTAAGTACCTTGTCAAACTTGTACATAGTATTGATGTAGAACTATAATTGTTGGGAGAATCCATTTTATACGTTCTCGACATAAATCCAGGCTTCAAAAGCATGACTTGTACTCAATAGGGCATAAAACAACCAAATTATAGGCACCATGGTCCCATGGATCTAAAACAAAAATGAAGAAAAATGAAATTTAGAAAGATAATAACCAAATAACAATAATAAAGTAACTGGAATCAATTGGACATATTCAATATCACACAGAATAGTTCAACCTGAACTCCAATATACCTCAATTAGATCTACATTACAATAGTGAAATTAATTAAACAACACATAACTAAATTTCCTACAAAAATATTGTTGGTGGAAATTATCCACAAGAACAAAGCATACCAGGCAAAATATCTTGGCAACGGTAGAAACCTTCGACACAGTAAGCTCTGCATTGGCAAGCTACCGAGTACTGCGAACTTCATGGTTGATAACACTGACAAAGTAAGATTTGATTAGATGCTTCTTTTCAAGAAAATGATACTATGTTGAATACCCAGTGGGTTTATAATTTTTCTAACATTTCCCCAAGTGATCTTCTCCTAGTATACAGAATTAGTGAAGCAAAAGTTATCTTTTGTTAAGAGAAAGTAAATCTGGAATTGCATGAAAGGTATAATTTCAGGTCTCTCACCTAGTATGTCATTCAACTAATCAAAACACTAGTTTTAGTCAAATTAAATATCTATTGATTGTATCCAATAGCAGCGAGATGAAGGATTTTTAATGAACTGCAAAAACAATACCTTTTCAAGAATAAGTTTCATATTTGCAACATAAAGAATATAATGCTCAGTAAAAAAAGATATACAGAGTACAAATCAATCTAAAAGAGCTAAGAATTAGGTCCATCCCAGTTTTTATAAACAATTAGGCCGTCATTGTATCATGTTTCTACATCATTGGATAGGCTGAACAGTAGCTGCATTACACTATAGATGTATGAAAATTTCATGTTCAATTAAAACTTCAGCAATGGTTAAATTCAAAATGATTTGAAAATGTCAAAATCTAAACTTTGCCATAGGAAATATGTTGACTAAATCATCCAGAAAAATCCAAATATCCAACCACAACCTTTGAGAGAGAATTCTATACATTTTCATGAGATATCACAATACCTATTTGGCGGAACCATAAATCCTCCAAACCCTTTTCTCAATGCGAATGAGATCAAACACAGTATTAATTCTTGAAGCTACTCAAATGCAATTGAAATCTAACTTCAACATTCCCAAACGGTTTCAGAACGTTGCAGGTATAAAATTGACCTGAAACTCTCAAATGAACACATTGTCGTATGTATATATGCACAAATATCAACTGATACATATAGTAAATTGCCGGTAGCATTTCAGGGAATAAATTACCTTTTGTCCTCGGCTAAGATGGTGAATTTCAAATGGATACAACTTCGAAACAAGCTCGGCCGCGTTTCTGTGATGTCGCCGGAGAAGCTCGACAAATACCCGTAGAGGGTAATGGGAGAGGGGAAGGAGGAGAATACCCTACCTTTCGCGGAAAGGGAGAGTCGGCGGATTGGGTGCGGTGAAAAAGGGGCCGTGAATGGAAGCCCTAGGTTACGGAGCAGCAGCGTGGAGGGTGAATGAAAGATAGGGGCGTGAAGAAAAAGGGCAAAAAGTAACCCGGTTTATCGATTACAAGAATACCCAACCTTTTCGAGGACTTTTCGACGGGTAATTACTCGTTAACATTACCGATGAGATGTACATGGTTAAGTCCTCGAAAATATCCGAGTATTTTCTCGGTCCTCGGTATTGCTCCTCGGAAATCGATACTTTTCTTGTAGTGAAATGCCCAGACCACCAAGATCTGAGAATGGCGGCTGGCAAGTTGAGATCCCCCAAGTCCTCTGTTGGCCACCGAATGGACCAGGACATGGGTGACAAGGCGACGCACTCCCGTTGATTGCAGAAACAACTTTTTCTTGTTGAAGATGCGTAGATCCGCACACCTTATCTACCAGATCGGCTATTGCAGGCCGCATGACATCCATAAGATGTTTCGCTAGAAATGGCATAAATCAGCCATTAATTCTATCATTATAGCCGTATCTGCTCCGAAACTGTGGGGTTCTGAATGATTCCCCATGGTGCAATGTATACCGTCGTGTCGTCGGCGTATTCTGCAATATATTTTCTAGCATACGTTTGCTGTTGTAGAGACATCTTCTTCAAGCGGATATGGTTTCCATTTCGTGTCCCACTGGACGTGCCAATTTATTGTACCGTAAAAATTGTTGGGAAAAGAACTTGAAACTGGAATTAAGTGAATGAATTACATAATGGAATATCTGAAAATTACACGAATCGAAAAAAACAGTAAAGAATTTAATTGCAGAAAGCGATAAAGAAATTGAATTGCAGAAAAACTGTAAACAAATGAACTACTGAATGAAAAAACTACAGAAAGTAAAAATAAAAATAAGATGCGGCTTCTGGAGAATGATTTGAGGTACCTTGATATGACCGCCTAAGGTCTTATTTATAGACTTGTGCAAACCCTGGTAGCGGCTCATGGGCCGGACCGATTTCAATGCTGACTGGGCCTAATTATTTCTTGGACTAACACATCCTCATGAAGGATCTGGAGACTCTTATCAAGTTGGAAACACTCATATCGTGAAAACTTATTCATAGTTACTCATGGCCAATTTCGTCAAGACATCCGCAACTCTCATACCTTCAGGAAAATATGTTATATATGGCATGCAACAAATTTGATGCAACCTTCCGAATAACCATGATTAAAGGCCACAACTTATGCTTCCTACTTGGCCATAACAATCCCATCCACACACCCACAAACTTCATCACCCAATATACCCAATATAGTGATGAGAGAACTAGTGTCATGTATGTGATGAAAGATATGTTTTTTATGATAGAAAATATGTTTATGTGATGTGATTTGCATTTTATGTGATGTTTGTACAATCAGACTTTTTAATAGGTTGTACCGTAACTGGATTATATTTATACACGCACCATACAATAAAAACTTAGTAAGAAATCCAATTCATATTATAAATCTAACCAAATCAATCTAATGTAATGAAATCAAGTTATTATAGGCCATGAGATCAAACTATTATCAATTTATCATCCATATTTCTTTTTAAATATTTTATCTAGAAAATTTTCTTAATTTTTAAATATCTACATTAATTCCAACAACATTAAGTACTAAACGTTGGTTCCTTAATAATACTTGTTACGTTACAGTATTTCATGCAATTGAAGACACATTTTCAATCATTAATAACTCAAAAATTTATACAAGTAAAAATTATGAAGATTTGATATTCTAAAACAACGTTATTAGACGAATCCAACAAGATTTTTGTTGACTATAATTTTTTTATTTAATTGTGCTTAAAATTTAATCAAAGTTACTTAATGAACAATGACAAATACTCAAAAATTTGAATTGGATATTTTGTATTTATCGGAATTCTCATAATTGATGTAAGAAAAGTTATTATGAATTTTTAATATAATTTTATTTTCATTATTTAATACTCCCTCTGTCCAAACTAAAATTTCTTACTTACTATTTTTGAATGTTCCATCACATATGTCTTTTTTCTATAAATAGTAAGAACTTTTCACTCTAACAACTATGTGGACTCCATCATATACTTACAAATCAACCCTACTTTTCTTGTGTTCAACATTAACAAGATGTTACTAATGTGACGGAAGGAGTATATTAAAGTAATTTAATTAAAAATATGTACATTGACCTCATCCCTGCTAGCCCTCGACTGTCGACTCTAATGGTTTGTATCCGCCACTAGCAAGTACTACTAATCTAGAGAATTTTCATGAAAAATCATGAACCTCATCAATTGTTTAATTGAGCATGAAAACACAATACATACAGGAGAAGGAATCGAAAGGCTTCTGATAATCTTAATTCGCCGATGCACGCAATTAAGCAAATCTTCACCAACTAGCTTGCACTAATTAATCAGATTGGCTACTTAGTAGATATCCACTGTACGTACGTTCACAGAACAAATTAACTAGTAAATTATTGTTTCAATCAATACTACAAAAATGAGCAACAACGTAGTACTAATAATCAATACATCAACACCAGAATGTCCGCACGAGTTGGGCACAACAACAGGTCCCGGCAGCGGCTCTGCAGGCTCGGTATTTAGGCACCCTCCGCCATAACCCTGGAAAGGTGTCGTGGTGCCTGCAGGAGATCCTGATGATGATGATGAGTTTATGGAATCCATATTTGTCCCACTCTCCCCAGCTGATGAAACCCTACTACTCCACCCTGCATTTCTGTAATAGTATTACATTTGATTAGAATGTCCCAACATCCATCATGGGTGAGGATTGAGTGCATACACATGCGCATGAAGACTTCATCTAATCTATGTGATGTTAGAGATGTTCCGTGTGATGGAAAAATGTTTTATGAATATGTGATGGGAGAAATGTTTTGTGTGTGTGGAAGAATATGTGATGAAAGAGATGAAGATGATAAAATGAATAAAATGATATATCTCCCGAAATTAAATTAAAGAAAGGGAGAGAATTGATGGACGAGTGATAAAGCTAAAGCGTGTACCTGGGAGATGATGGATAAACACAAGATCCATAACCTGATGATACAATTATAAAGCAAAACAAGGAAGTCAAAAATTATTGTACGTGCTAAAAACAAACAAAAATTGAAACAAGAAATAATGAACAACTATTATTAGTATTAATGAAGAAGTGGATTTTTGTCGTTACTTACTTGGGTCGGTGGCGGCAATGGTGGCGGTGCCGGCGAAGGAGCAGGCGGCTGGTGACTGTGACCTGCGCTGATAATAGCTGTTGAAGGCGTAGGAGGCGTGGGCCTGTAGGGTGTTGGGCAGGAAGCACAGCCCCGTGGGGCGGAGCGGGGCACAGTCGGCTCCTCCGCCGCCGCATGCGTAGTCCAAAGCGGCTTGCAGAGCCGCGTCGCTTGCCTCGCTCCGCACCACGCACCACGTCGCCCCGACATCGCCAAACAGCAATACCGGCAGCAGCAGCAGCAGCAACAGCAGCCCTAATACCATTGCTGATATAGTGATCTCTGTCTGTGCACTCTACCTACTGTTCGAATAATTGTGTTTGTCTTTTCCTTTTCTTCTTTATTAGTATTGGAGAATTACTCATCTTTCCTCCTCCCCCTTTTATTTCTTTTTGACTCATTTTATTGGGTTTGAATTTGATAATATTGTTTCTTTAATACTTTTTCTCTTTCTTTTTCTTTTCTTTCCTTTTCTTTCTTTTCTTTCTTTTTTTTTTTTTAATTCTTTATTCAGAGTGTCATCGCTACATATTTCTAATGACAGATGTCGTGTTGGTAAACATGTCTTCTTAAGATTGCATTGTTTCAGGATAATATATAAATACTTTTAAAATTTTGCATATGAATTTCAACATCCTCGATTATTAATCTGGGCTTCGGCTTTGAAAAAAAAAATATATATAAATATATCATCTTATTAATATATAGATACTTCCTCCGTCTCATTTTTATTGTTACGTTTGAGTTTTTGGCACTATTCACTGTTTAAGTTTGATTCAAATTTTTATCATAGTTAAGTAAGAAAAAATATAGTCAAGTGAGATCTTGTTAGATTCGCCTAATCTTGTAGTTTTAGAACATCAAATTTTTATAATTTTTTATTGTACACAATTTAAGTTATTAACCGTTAAAAATGTGTATCGACATACATGTCAGGTGGGTCCGTAACTGTAACGTCCCGATTAATTAATTTATAATTATGGTAAATTAATTATATCTAAACCCATTAAAATAATTAACATGGGTTAATTATTATATGAAAGCATGGGCCAAGTCTTGCATATTGGGGCAATTGAAGGAGTCTCATTTAGTGTAGAAAGAATAATAAAATTTGAAGAGCCCAATCCATGCAATAAAGAGGGATAAGAGGAGAAGTAATTTATTCGCCAAATTAAAAGCCCAGCCAATAAATTTTTACCTGGCCCGGCCCACAACTGCTCCAGGCCCGACCCGGTTGCCCATCACTTAAAACCTTGGTAGTGGGAATAGAAGACTTCATTTCTCACTTCATTCACATCTCACTACCGTCCATTTATTGAGAGAGAGTAAGGACTTGGAGCTAGCTTGGAGGAATTGAAGAGTTGACCCAAAAATTGTTGGGAAAATTGTCATGCAATCATATGGTAAGCATCTTCTAAGATTAATGTCTGAATTTTATAATTTTTTGGATGGAACATATTTGGGGTGGAGCTAGGGGGCGGTAATGGTGTGGAGATTGGGGAATTGATAGATGGAAGTTGAAAAATGTTACTATGATCTAAATTTTGGGGATCCTTGAGTGGTGCATGTTGGGAGATATAAACTTTTGATGATTCCCTTTGTGGTAATTTTGATTTAATAAATGAAATGGGAAAGAATGGTGAATTGAAGAAGAAGATAGAGATTTTAATTAGAATTATTGAATTGATGATATGGATTGGGAATTTATTTTCTCATTTTGCAACACTATTTTCGTGAGTGGAAGGCAAGAGTGAATAAAGCCCTTACAACTTAGTAAAATTGAGAAGATTACTAAAGAAACTTTGGGGGAATGGATATATACTCATGTGGTAGGAGTTTTTTTGATTCAATTGTTAATTTCCAAGACTTTAGGATGGGTTTTTGGGAGGCCGATTGAAAGTGACGAATTTGGCATGTGCATTTAATTGAGGCTATGTAAATTCCTAAATCTTAGTCTTTTAGCTTATGCATGTGTACAAGAGATTGATTTGGATTTCCATTCTTATTATGTTTTTAGTTTTAAATTGAAATGAAGTTGGGAAGAAGATGTTGGGGAAATTGGAATGAATGATGGTTTTGATTTAATTTTTGTGGAACTAGATTCAATGGAAGCTTGGAGAGGATTCAAACTTGAAGTTGGAGCTTGGAAACCTCAAGAATCAAAGGCAAGGGATAGAATAATGCTTGAATTGAATAATGGTAGTAAGATGGAAAAACGAATTTAGTTTCTGGACAGTCAGCCATGGCGTATTTTGACGCCAGGGAGCCATTCGTGGCGTCGCTAGCCTAGGCGACGCCAAGCAAGGGAAAATTTTTCCCTTCTTCAGTCCTGGCGTCAGTTGACGCCAGGAGGCTCTTCTTGGCGTCGGCAGCCTTGCCGACGCCAGCTGCTGACGTTTTCCATTTTTCCAGGGTTGGCGTTTTCTTACGCTAGACATCCGGTTTTGGCATAGTTAGCCTTGTCTACGCCAGAAACTCAAATTTTATGTTTTTGTGACTTCCTTCTATTATTTCTTCCTCGATATATGTTAAATGATGTTGGAGCATGTTGGAACTTACGAGATAAGAACCTAGAAAAATTCATAGTTTCACATTATGCTATGATGCTTTAAAATTGGGACTATATTGTGCTTGCCGTTATGTGAGGCTTGGCAAACCTCAGTCACACATATACGGATGGTTTGAGTTTATTCTATGTGCTTGATTGGGATTCAATCCCTTGACTGGATTTGACCTGTAGGGATATTCAGCTGATATCCCGGGTCTGTGTGTTGTGCGCGTGGCACGTTGCGGCAATTGGGGAAAGAACCCTTTGCCATGACCCGCTGGGCCATGACCCGCTGGACACTGCTCTGGTCAGTGACGACTATCCGGCTCCCTCACCCGTGTTATTGGCCCTGCGTAGGCTGTTCGTCCGCGGCGGGAGCGACGTTGACGGGCAGTTCATTGTGATGGGAGAGGGTGGTGTCCTCTCGCCAATGATGATTGTCGACCATGGTTAATAGGAAACGCGTTAGACATGATTATTTGTTGCATTTAGGATAGATAGTCACATACGTCATATCATTCATTTCATCATGTCATAACATTTAATTGATTACAGTGGTTGAATCTCCGGTATGGGAGGGTGTGATGGTTTGTATTCTATTATTTATTTATTTATGTATTTATTTATATGATAATCTTTCACAGTATTATGTGGTTGATGCATCCCCATCCCCCATTATTCTTTCCCTTGCTCCGTACCCGTACTGACCCCTACTGTTCTTCTTTTATAGATACTCTGAGGATGACACAGTGCATTTGGCATAATGACGGGTTTGGGGATGAGCGAATGTAAATTAGTTCCTTTAAATGGTGATTACATATATAGTTAGTTATCATGTTTTATTTTACCGTATATGATCATTATGCTATCTTAAGATTTTCGAAATATTTAGAAAGGGTCGGTGAGCCGTACTTGAGTTAGAGATTTGATCTGATTGTCATTTATTTACTATAAACGGAATATGGAAATGGTAACAGGGCGGTGACCCGGATATGCTGATTTGTTTTTGCGACTCATTATATGTGTGTTGTTGGATTTTCTGATTCTATAGGTACTCAGCTTCGTGTTACAGACCCTAAGTTGACTGGCCAACAGCTTAGGTGATGTAGCACGGCAGTGACGTCACGGAAATTTTTGGTTTAAAATTTTCGGGACGTTACAGAGTGGTATCAGAGCGCGGTTTTGCTCTAGTATGTGTTAAAATTTTTAATATGGCATGTGGTGAGATGTGCGGGGGTTGCATATAGGGTAGACTTGCATTGTTATCTGTTAGAATAATTATCTTACAGCACTCTTTCTTGTTCGTAAATTGCGCCATTGTGGGTTCGGGACATAGTTTGAGAGATAACTATGAGCAGACCGCAAGGATATCCGAGGAGATCTATGTCTTATTCCAGATGGCAACTCGTTTAGAAGTTGCCGAACGTTTATGGTTGTTGTTTGTTATTGGTTACTCAGCTAAGGTATCATGTCAGGACAATATATGAGTCACACGCAGTAGCAACTGTAGGCACCGGACTTCATAACGACTCGACGATAGCAACAAAGAGCACAAGTAACGAACTGTGGGGCCACAGTCACCAACAACCCCTACGGTGGGCCCATGTTCAATGGTAGCGGATGGTGATCCGTTGTCTGCAGCTAATTAGAACATCAGGAGAATAATGTCTTAGATATCTCTTAAAATAAAGCATACTACAGAAGACTCACCTCTATTGCATTGATTGGCGGAATCTAGACAGACAACAACTTCGGGACATTAAAATCGAGACCTTAGCAATGATACATCAAGGCGTGGATACATCTAGTTAAGAGAGAAGTGAAGCCGTGTTGACACGGGAATGTCGGATCGCAATGTTTCAGTTGCAACTTTTTCATTTTATTATCTTGGTTAGCAGAGAATTTTGTCTTTCTTTTACTCTTCTTCAATCTTCTGAATGGCTCTTGTGAACATTCTGGCATCAATTTCCTTCTTCGAGTTTAATTCCCTCAGTTTGATATGCCGTCATACGCTTCCTTCCAAACCATGAAGATTGATATTCGTTATACATCCTTGTTCTGTTAAATTAACCTCGCCTCCATATCCGGAGAACTTTATTAGTTGCAGATGGTGTTCCCTTAATTGAATCGAAATCCCTCGTTTTTCGTCAAATTACGCCGGCACACTGTCATAGAACAACTTTTACTTTGTCATCCTTTCTTTCCAAAGATGTATTGCTACTTCACTTCTGGAGTCCTTTGAGCTATTGTCTACTTGACCCTCTACCAGTGATTCTGGTCTTCTGCGAATACAGTTCCGTAACATTCAATTGAGGCTCGTATTAACTGTGCGGACTAATGTGATTTAAATTGTTATGTTCTTTTACTTAATTATCCGTACTCATTCTATTATAGAATGACGAGTCTACTTCCAACCTGATAAATATGAGAGTGAATAGGGTTCTTTGAAACCTACTAATTATCACTGTCTATTTTCAATTGAAATACATGAAAGCCATCAATTGTGTTTTTATGCGTGATAGTATTATACCCTTAATACTACTCATCACTTCAACTTGTTAACTAAAGCTTCTTTCTAAAGCATTTTTCTATAACAGAAGATGCTCTACTTATTTATCTTTCGGGTTCCGCAAACAGTAATGTTTGATTTATTAACATTTTTCCCTCCATTAGCATTCAAGGATATGGTTCTCAATGCTATCATGGAATTCCAATATATATTGGGAAACCCAACCTTGTTTCCTATGGTGAGGTAGAAATCGCTTGTTTCATTTTGCAGGCTGCAATTAGTTCCAGTCAAATCAAGGATATTCGTTGAACGATTGCAATAATGTCGTATGTAGTATCCTCAACTCCGGAGACTTGGAAAAATATTTGTAATACTATCAGGTGACGATCAGCAAGTTGGTAGTAAATAACCGAAACCGAATTGAGACAGAATGCGGTCCAATTTAAGGACTGAGTATCTGTTGTAGCAGTTACGAGCAGTGGATATTATACCTCCATATGAGAAGAAAGCTAAGAGCGTTATCGAACCAACAGACGGAAATGGTATATTAATAGGATACTCGAAGTGTTGTGTACTAAAATTCGAATTGGCAGACAGGAAACCCGAGTAAATTCATCAAAGTTCCAGTGTTCCAACGGGGAAACTGCGAGGTTGAGAGAATAATTATGCGGCATGATGTGTTGAAACTCGGAAATTAAGGTCAACATCATGACCCGATCTAGGAAAGTATTGTGTATCATAAAGGATACTTAAGAGAAGACGTAGAATGAGCTCAATACTCGCGAACTACAAACGAATGGCCACTGTATTGAAGGATTTTTCACTGGATAAGATCCGTTAAACAAAGCATAAGATGTGGAATGAAGGAAAAGAAGTTGAGACAATATACAAATGATAGATGAAAGCTGATGAATCTCTATGAAATTGCGAGGTCAATTCTCGTGCAATTAGGAAGATCGTCCATAAATATCATAATTCTCTTATAGCCACTCCAACGCACAAGGAGCATCTTGATGTTGTTCGAGAATCAATAGGGAAGAAAGTGTGGGCACTTACGGAGAAAGGGGGGATTCTTAAGAATAGTAAAGCTGAGTACATAACTCATCAAGAAGACAACCGAAATTGGCGAAAGTCATCAGAGACAGGATGAAAGGAAATCGCCCACCAGGAGTATGATCTTCTTATCATCAATCACCAAACATGAGAAGTATGTTAATGTCGTACAAGATCAGCAAGAATAGAAGGGTAGAGTTATATGAGGAAAAGTAACTCATCGGAACAAGTACGGCTGAATCCCTAGGTCATCAAATGAAAGCAGGAAGTGGTGATACTTCTCATAGACAGGTGGAAAGAAATACCAAACTTGTAAAAGGTTACGCTGACATAAAGAAGTAAGGTTTGAAATGTAGAAATTGGTGTGCAAGCAAAGATTCAATTCATAAGTCCGGTTGGAAAGTAAAGAAAATCTAGAATCGGGTCTATCAACTCAATAGGTCTATTGTAAGCATGAACGCATACGATAGGTCCCACATAATTCAGAGGAAGTATAGTACATACAAACCAGGGAGCATTGTTTAATGTATTAAAATGAATTCGGCAAAAGCCACCAGTAACGGCAGTGTACAATAAAAACGGATGATGGTGACCCTCTTTAGTTCATATCCTCGTGTCATTCGAGGACGAATGATCCTAAGGAGGATGGATTGTAACGTCCCGATTAATTAATTTATAATTATGGTAAATTAATTATATCTAAACTCATTAAAATAATTAACATGGGTTAATTATTACATGAAAGCATGGGCCAAGTCTTGCATATTGGGGCAATTGAAGGAGTCTCATTTAGTGTAAGCATAATAAAATTTAGAAGAGCCCAATCCATGCAATAAAGAGGGATAAGAGGAGAAGTAATTTATTCGCCACAAGCCCAGCCCTTAAATTTTTACCTGGCCCGGCCCACAACTGCTCCAGACCCGACCCGGTTGCCCATCACTAAAACCTTGGTAGTGGGAATAGAAGACTTCATTTCTTACTTGATTCACATCTCACTACCGGCCACTTCTTGAGAGAGAGTAAGGACTTGGAGCTAGCTTGGAGGAATTGAAGAGTTGACCCAAAAATTGTTGGGAAAATTGTCATGCAATCATATGGTAAGCATCTTTTAAGATTAATGTTTGAATTTTATAATTTTTTGGATGGAACATATTTGGGGTGGAGCTAGGGGGCGGTAATGGTGTGGAGATTGGGGAATTGATAGATGGAAGTTGACAAATGTTACTATGATCTAAATTTTGGGGATCCTTGAGTGGTGCATGTTGAGAGATATAAACTTTTGATGATTCCCTTTGTGGTAATTTTGATTTAATAAATGAAATGAGAAAGAATGGTGAATTGAATAAGAAGATAGAGATTTTAATTGAAATTGTTGAATTGATGATATGAATTGGGAATTTATTTTCTCATTTTGCAACACTATTTTCGTGACTGGAAGGCAAGAGTGAATAAAGCCCTTAAAACTTGGTGAAATTGAGAAGATACTAAAGAAACTTTGGGGGAATGGATATATACTCAAGTGGTAGGAGTTTTCTTGATTCAGTTGTTAATTTCCAAGACTTTAGGATGGTGTTTTGGAAGGCGGATTGAAAGTGACGAATTTGGCATGTGCATTCAATTGAAGCTATGTAAATTCCTAAATCTCAGTCTCTTAGCTTATGCATGTGTACAAGAGATTGATTTGGATTTCCATTCTTACTATGTTTTTAGTTTTAGATTGAAATGAAGTTGGGAAGAAGATGTTGGGGAAATTGGAATGAATGATGGTTTTAATTTAATTTTTGTGGAACTAGATTCAATGGAAGCTTGGAGAGGATTCAAACTTGAATTTGGAGCTTGGAAACCTCAAGAATCAAAGGCAAGGGATAGAATAATGCTTGCATTGAATAATGGTAGTAAGATATGTAACGCCCCGAAAATTCAAACCTGATTTTTCGCAAGCGCTACCGCCGTACTAACTATCCTAAACTAGTGGCCAGCTAACTTAGAACAGCTAGTACAAGGCTTAGTACAAACCTACAATGATTATCTGATTAAACCAATTAAATGTGGAAGCTAAAATAATTTTAAAAAAAAGACGTAGACATAAACTAAGTCTCAGCATAAACTCCAGGCTACAACCTCATTAATCAAAAGCAATCAACAAGCCAAATATCTCCTATAAAGGGGCTTACAGCCCAAAGCAGTAAATCACTCATGGCCACAGGCCAACAGAATATAAGTCCTAGGCTCACAGGCCTCAACTAGCAATAGTTCAATAATTGTCAAGTAATAGCAACCAAATATCACATATGTATATTTGAATGCAATGTATACTCCTATTTAAGTGATCTCTCAAAATCCCCAAATCCCATGTCATGCTTTAGCGCCTCCAAGAAATCTACAAAACAGACAAACAAAGGGAGTCAGTACAACGTACTGAGCAAGAGAACTATGTGCAAGGGAAAAATAAGGGGAGCACTTAAGTGATATAACAAGTAAATAAAACATATATATAAATCATCACAACACCACATACCATTCCTGCAACCATAATATACAAAAGACATATAACATATAATTAAATCATCACACCGTCCCATACCGGTGCTTCAACCACAACATACATGAAACAGATAAATAAAATGATGCATATGATGCATGGCCTAGCATACACCTATCTACCCTATATGCAAGTGCAGATGAATATGCCTAGCCGGCAACCTAAAAACCCGGGCGGTATGAACCCACGGGTGAGGATATCATCAACTCCAACCCGTTACAGGGTAACATACACCATCCCCACAGGGGCCACAGGCATCATAGCCCAAATCATACACCCCGAAGGGCCAACAGGCATCACAGCCAATAGTCACACCCCGACGGGCCAACAGGCATTACAGCCAATAATCACACCCCGAAGGGCCAATAGGCATCACAACCAATAATCATACCCAGAAGGGCCATCGGGACTCAACAACACCTGTGAAGGCTGCCCGGAATAACCACAATTTGCAATCTCATCACCACTAGGGCAATTCCACCAATTCCATAATATGTCAATACATTGCATCATTGATTCAATAAGATTACACTAACTATTGACTTGATCAAGGAAACACTGTGATCAAAGAAACATAACGATCAGTATAAACATGTCATAATTAATTCAGTGTTTTGCTCACCTTGACAAATGCCCAGTCGGATTTCCATAATTTAATTAAAATATAGTACTGTATCATTAATAAGTTATGACATGCCCAAAATAAGCTTCTGAATGTAGTTGAAATTCATATTTCAAATACCCACGGTAATGAATTCTTAATTTCCAATGTGAAGCCATAAAAAGACAAATTCTTCCAACTAGCACAGTAGGGAAGGTGAGTACACTAGGAAATATAAGCTATCAGTTTCCTTCACAGTAATAATGACTTCTACTTATTCCATGAAAGATAGCAGTTTAAATGAATGACAGAATTCTCTTATTATCAACTCAGTTCTTTGCAAGCCTCATAATATAATTTATTTATTATAAAAATTTAGTCCCCGCACATCAATACAATTGAGAATTGAAAGCCATTTTACCAACCTATTACCTTAAGAACACGTGTGCTGATTGTATGACATTGTTAGAAATGAATTGTCATTACAAGATAAATATTACTAACAGTCTAATTTAGACTCATTATCAATATCAATCTTTCTGCTAAGTATTCAAATACTTATTCTTATACTCATTATCAATATCAATCTTTCTGCTAAGTATTCAAATACTTATTCTTATACTCATTATCAATATCAATCTTTCTGCTAAGTATTCAAATACTTACCCTATAAGAACAGGTGTTAAAAGGTGTGACATCTCTCCTTATTACGAACTCAGGGAAGCCAACTATAAAATCAACTCCAATAGCATTACTATACATACACATACATACATATATCATTGAAGATATTTGACAGGAGACTGAATTTAGCAAATCACACTCATTCCAAGCAAGTAAAGTTAGGCTGTGCACACACTATACATACTTACCAATAAATCCATATCATTCCTCACCTTTAATAAAAAGAAGGCTTCCAAATCAACAATTACTAATTTTCCAACATTTTCGAAAAGAATTAATCAACTAAGACCCACATTACTCGATGGCTTCAAACCTCCAACCAATACTAAAATTAACTAATAATAATTCCCGGTCTCTCAATATAAATAACTATATGTATACATAAAAGAAGCAATGAAGTTCATATACATTGATGATTTCCCAACATCCAATAAATCCCCAATTTAATCAATTGGAATACGATAATCCAACTCCCAATTATACAAAAATTCCAACTCAACCAACCAAAACATATGATTAACCAAAAATACACAAATATCCCGATTTTATATCCAAACAAGCCTCCATCAAGAATTTCAAGTGTCTATAACTAAATTATCAAAATCTCACTATCCCCAACCCTACATCTACTAAATTCTTCCATATCTTTACAACTAAATAAATCCCAAGAAATAAGCAAAATTTAACCTTCCAAGATTTATTTAACAAGGTTCAATAACCCCCAATTTAGCAAGAAATCTCAAAATCTTCAATCTACCCATGTCTAAACAACTCCATATAAATCCAACAGTTGCTAATTTCCCAACTTGTTCAACCCCTACCAATAATTTAGAAATCACCAAGTTATCAAAACCTTCACGTGTTCCACAATTCTCAAATATAATTAACTAGCATCAAATATACCTCAAATATCCTAATAATCAAGAATTAATGCACTACCAAAAATAACACTGCTCTACCACACCCCCAACTCCAATGTAAATAAGCCGAATATCAAATCAATTCATCAAGCCCACAATTTAGCCAATTCCAGACTCCCTGCAGGATAACGAAAAAGAGAAAAGAGAAAAGAGAAAAGGAGGAAGAAGACCTACGACGCTATCCACTGATAGCGTCGTAACTTTTGTCTAAGGTTGTAGGACCCCAAAACTCTTCATTTTTCACAAAAATCTACCTACGACGCTATGACCACGACACTATCCTAGGATAGCGTCGTAATTTAGTGCATAACGTCGCAACTTTCCCTTTTTTCTAACTTTTCAGAAAATCCACCTACGACGCTACACCTACGACACTATCCTAGGATAGCGTCGTAATTTAGTGTATAGCGTCGTAGCAACTTCTTCCTCTTTAAAAACCATCTTTCCTCACTACGACGCTAAACCTTACGCCGTAAACCATGTTTAACGTCGTAGGCCATGCATAGCGTCGTAGTACCTCCATTCTAAACCTCATGTACGACACTAACACTACGACACTACCTTAGGATAGCGTCGTAATTATGATCAGCGTCGTATATAAACTCTTTAAACACCAAATTTCTTACCTCTATCACCAATCCATGACGACGCTATCCCCACAATGCTGTCCTATGATAGCTCGTAACATCTGTATAGCGTCGTAATTGGCAGCTTTGCCAGATTTTCCATTTCTCTATTTTTGTCATTAATTAATTGAACCCTTAATTCAATAATTAAAGATCATAATTAGCAATGATTAAGATCGATAATTACTTTGATTAAAGGATTTTTGTTCAATTCTCCCTAAAACATTTTTCTATAAAGAAAACCTTAATGCCTTAAGCAGATAATCCGGACTGTAATTAATTATGGAGTGAAGGATTATTTAAGACATTAATTATGGATTGATTCCATAACCTTGCATGAGAAACCAATGTCTCTCATACAAGACACTGTCTTTATTTTTATTCTAGTTTATGCTTTTTCGTGATGTATGAACAAACAGTGAGAGATATTACATAATAATGTCGGCGAACGGTCCCTTCACCGAGAAATGAAGTAGCCCGTAATCTATATATTAACTACTGTTTGTTATTTTGCATGGTTTGGATAATAACTAACAAGGTGAGGTGAGCGGTCCTTTCACCGGGAAATGAAGTAGCCGCTTGGTTAATTACTGTCCAAATACAGTTTTATTCTCTTTATCTTAATTTCTAAACCCAAATTCCAATCTGTAATCTAAGTTGATTAATATCTGTCAATATTGGCCAATGAATATTGCTGAAAGGAAGTGTGTAGGTTTTTGTCAGAATTCGCAGACAGTAGTGGCCCAACTGGTAGAGACACTGCCATTTTAGGGTTTCTGCTGTCTAAAATTCACTCCATCCGAGTAGTTGGGAAATTGGAAAGCAGTTGTTTGCATTCCACCTGATTACTGTGCCACCCTTTTGGCCTCACGGCCACCTCATTCTGTGTCACGCATTCTGTCTAAACCCACCATTATATTTTAGGTTGATTAATTTTACACTTCTATATATCTTTATGCATGATATTATCATGTAGATATTGTGGTCTATAATATTTTGGGATCCTTCCCTTGGACATTAGAAGTCTAGATTTAAATTAGATATCGCATATTAAACTTCTAACAGAAATCCATTATAAAATCCGGATCTGAGTAAGGGATAAATTCCTCAGTTATGTCTAGTTCATATTTTGTCAAGGGTTAATTTCTGGGAAATTAGAAGCAGGGTCAGCGATTAGGTCTCCTCTAGACCGAAAGGGTCTGTGTTCTTATTGAGAGTCTAGTACCTGTTCAGGGAATGATTTCCAAAATTGCTATGTGTTGGGAATTTAGTCTTAACTATCACACCGAGATGGGATCTACTTGGATTCAAATACGGTGTGATAGGTAATTCTAGAGGAACAATACGTAGGCCTTGGTTATTTTCTAAGATAGGGTTGAGTTCCATTCAACTGCTATCCTCTTCTGCCAAAGCCTATTTTTGAATCCTGAGTGAGTGCATCCAGAACGAACTAATCTATTAGTTCGTTTCATTAGTTTGTATCTCATAACCACCCGGAAGGAAGTGAACACTGCGAGCGGTTCACTGAGATTCGGGAATTCTTGATCCACATCCGGTCATCCTGACTGGGGGCTTTCTTTTACTACCAGTACGAAGCTTTTGAAACTTCCGAGTGATAGGATTTTAAATGCTTTCTTTACTGCTTTCTTTTAATTGCTTTCGTAGAGGTCACTCGGATGTGTCTCTAGATCTTCTAACTGCTACAAGGACTGAGAGTTAAGGGATAGTTCGGGGCTTGATTAGAAACTTTGGGTGTGACGCGGGGGAATGATAACAGTACTTGGCAATTCAACTAATGACTTGACAGGTGTTGCTTGACCACCACAGATGAAATATCATACCCTGGCCGGGGCAGATATGAATCTGTGGTATCTTAGAACTTGTGGTCTTAAGAACATGTAAACTCACACTGTAAGTACCTGTCTGTTAAAGGGAACATGGTGTTGAGAGCATGAGAACTAGTTTTCTGACAGGATTATCCCAAGCAAAGAGCTGTGTATAAAAATGGAAGTTTAATTATGTTTTATCTAAATCTTGTCCAATCTTTATTCTCTTCTCCCTGTCCTTTCTGTCATCATTTTGAATCAGCTTCATAGATACTATAGCATAGATTTACAGCTTTTATTGTTTTTGTGGAACTATTATTTCCATCTGCCCTTTTGATTCAATTTCAGCATGTTCTTCAGCTTATTTAACTGCTTTCATAATGTAGATTAAATTCAGTCATGTAGTTGTTAGTCAAACTTCAAAACCGATTTGAGCAATACGAGTGGAAAATCTAGTAAAACGACGTGGGACCTGCTTCTATCGCACATCCTCCAGTGAATGATCCGGTCTTACTACAAATTACTGCAATTTTTGACACCGTGCGCTTTCGGGGGCACAGTTTCTTAACACGAGCAATAAAAACGTGACAACCTATAAATATATATCCCTAATCCCAACTCCATCTTCATAATTTGGTTTCATTAAATAAAACTGAAAACCGGGATTATTGATTTTCAGAAAATACTCATATAGTGGGAACTTGTCAAAAGTTTCATGGCAAGGATCTCCGTAGCATGGAATTGTCAAAAGTTTCATGCCGGGGAGTTCCACAACGCCATTTGAGATCGAAGTCTCCCACATGAGTAATAAAAAGTGGAATATATCCTTAAACCCCTTTCCCAAGAATCATAACTCTTTTCATTTAATAAATTTGAACTTGATTTATTTTATAAAATACTCGTGTAGGAAATTGTCAAAAGTTTCAGTTATCAAGTTTGATGCATGCACGCAAACGACCTCGAAAGGAAGATTTGCACGTGTTTGTGTGGCCCTGGATTTAGAAAAGCCGGTTACTGGAAAATTGCAGGTTAATGGACGTTGGCATTCGGTCGCTTATGAGGGCCTGCATCTAATTTGTACTCGATGCGGGCACTATGGACACTTTGAACGGGATTGCTCCCTAGCGCCCCCTGAAAGCCAGGGTGCCGAGGTTTTCACACCACAGGAGGGTGAGTCCACTGAACCTGATGAGCCTCCGAGAGAGCAGGGGGTGAACCCAGACGGGGTGACAGCCAAGGAAGCTGCTATGGAGGTTGCAAGGGGAAAGGAAACGACCGCTGCTATGGCAGGAGGGGAACCAGTTTTTGGTGATTGGATGATTGTAGCCCGGAGGAAGGGACGGCCAAGAAAACCTAGGTGGGAAGCCAACTCAGCCAAGGCTGTTCAGGAGGGCAACGAACAGGATGATAATCCTGCGCGACCTAAACAAGATGATCCCATTAAAGGCAAGGGGATTGTGGGTGATGATGTGGGCTTGGCCGAGGAGGGTACCAGCCTTGCGGTTCCTCCAAAGCCTATGGACGTCGAAGTCGGATCACAAGCTATTATTCTTGCTTCCAAAGACACTCTTCGGGCTGCTTTCCGAGAGGGAATGAAGACTAAGAAATATGGCTCCAAACCTTTGAAACGGCTTCGGACGGATGACACTAGTAGTAGTGGTTCCCGTACCTCGGATGACGATATGCCTGAACTGGATGATGTTCCGATTGCTAAAGGGCGCTTTTCACCTCTTCTTGATAAAGGTGACCCTAAGGATGAGGATTGGGCGGACGTGGATGATGCGCGCGTGCAATAATCTGGTGTGTGGTAATTTCCTTATTCTCTTATGGATTTTAGACAATTAACTATTATTGCATGGAATGTCTGTGGTATTATGAGTCGCACTGATCAAAGGTGGATGAGTGATCTTCTCCTTGAGCAGAAGCCGGATATCTTGTGTGTAATGGGGCCTAGAGGTCAGTTCTCTAGGGTTAGGGTTTTCTTCAACATGTTGGGTTATTTGCCTGTTAGCATTAATGAATCAGAAGGTATGGGTGGTGGTTTATGGGTTCTCAGTGCTCGCACACTCTCGTGTGCTATCAATGTTTTTGATGCTCGGGATCGTATGATCACTGTCGAATTGAGCAAGGGTAATTGTACTTGGTATTTCACTTCTTTATATGCCGACTCCAATTACCATCGAAGGAGGGGAAATTGGAAGTCACTGGTTGAGTTGGCAGGGATGGTGCATGGACCGTGGGTGGTATTGGGTGACTGGAATGAAATTTTGTGTGAAGAGGAGGTGCAGGGTGGTGTTTATTTACCGGAACGTGTTGCGGGACTCCGGGACATATTTGATCGTTGTTCTCTGCTTGGTGTGAATACTATTGGCCCGGAATTTACTTGGACTAGAATGGCTGGTGAAGGGCGTCGTATTAGCAAGCGTCTAGACCGGGGTATGGTGAATCTTGCATGGGATAATTTGTTTAATGCTGGCAGAGTATCTCATTTCCCTCGTTTAAGTTCGGATTATTGCCCACTTAAATTGCATTGTGGTGACCTTAGTTCAGAGCGGTTGGAGAAACCCTTTCGATGGGAATGTATGTGGCGTGAACACTCTCTTTATAAAGATGTCGTGGCAGAGGGATGCCAAGCAGGTGGTGGTGACCTTCAAGCCATTCTTCATGAGGTGCAATCTAAGTCTCTGACATTTAACAAAGAAGTCTTTGGCAGTCTAAGGGAGCGCAAGCGGAAACTGAAAAAACGGTTGATTGGAGTTGAAAAATGACTGGCTCGAGTTGACTCCGCGTGGCTTTGGCTGCTGGATGGGGAAATCCGACAGGAACTGGCTGACTTACTTTTGCAGGAGGAGTTGTTTTGGAAGCAAAAGTCGCGGGACCGTTGGATCAAAGCTGGGGATCGCAATACCAATTATTTCCATGCTAAAACGAAAATTCAAAGGAATAGGAATAAAATTTTTGGTCTGGAACTGGAGGATGGGCAATGGGAAGAAAACCAGGACCTGTTAAGGTCGCATGCAGTGGCATACTATACATCACTTTTTGAAGCTAACACTACCGCCAACATGGGAGAGGCGCTCCCGCCGCTTCTAGCGATCTCCAGCATGCAGAAAGCGCAGCTTGATAGGGTGTCTCGGCTGAAGAGGTTGATTTGGCTTTGCATTCGATGAAATCATTCTCTGCCCCAGGACCGGATGGCTTCCCGGTGGCATTTTATAAAGAATATTGGAATTTTATGAAGCATTCGGTCACACGGATGATCCTTGAAGTCTTTTCTACTCGCCGCATTCCGGAGGGCCTGGCACATGCATTTCTTTGCCTCCTTCCTAAAGTGGATGTGCCCAGATCGCTCAAGCAATATAGACCTTTGACGCTTTGCAATGTCTCATTCAAAATCATTACGAAGATCTTGGTCAGAGGATTGCGACCTGTTTTGTGCGATGCCATCGTCCGTATCAGTTGGCTTTCCTCCCGGGGAGGGGGACTGCGGATAATGGCATTCTCCTTCAAGAGATTGTTAGTTCGATTGAGAGCCCCCGGTCCCTTCACAAGGCGGTGGTTCTTAAGATTGACATTACAAAAGCCTTTGACATGGTTAATTAGAGTTTTTTGGATGAGTGTTTGATGGAGCTGGATCTGCTTCTCATTGTCGTGAGCTCATTATGGCCTGTGTTACTTCATCGAGCTTTTCTATATTGTTGAATGGATCGCCTATCGGGAATATTAAGGCTGCTCGGGGGTTGCGACAAGGTGATCCTTTGTCACCTTATTTGTTCGTGATTGTTATGGAAAAGCTCTCCCGCACTATCCAAGAGGCGGTCCAGAGTGGTAGTTGGCGGCCTTTGCAACTAACTACTGGAGGTACGGGCATTTCTCATTTAATGTTTGCTGACGATTTAATCTTATGTTCAGAGTTGGTGGAGGGTAGCATTTGTGCCATGGCTTGTGTTCTTGAACTCTTTTGGAACCTGCTCTAGACTTAAGATGAACTCCTCTAAATCGAGTGGCTTCTGCTCGCCTAATTTCCCTCCTGGCGTTTTGGCTTTGCTTGCACGTTCTATGCGAATTTCTGTTGTGGCAAATCTTGGCAGCTATCTTGGATTTCCGATTATTCATGGGCGTATGAAGCTCTCTCATTTTGATGGGCTAATTCAGAAGGTTCAGAATCGGCTAAGTCCATGGGCTTGATTTTTATTAAATAGGACTGGCCGAATTACACTAGCTCGGGCAGTACTTAGCTCGCTCCCTGTCTATGTGATGCAAGTGCATATGCTCCCTATTGGAGTGTGCAATCAGTTGGATAAACTCATACGTCACGGCCTGCACCTAGTTAATTGGGAAATTATTACTCGCCCTCGTAAGCATGGAGGCCTGGGCGTTCGAAAGAGCCATCTCATGAATCTCTCATTGCTCGGTAAACAGCTTTGGCAATTTATTAATTTGCCATCCAAGTTATGGGTTCGTGTCTTACGGGAAAAATATGCATTGGCCGAGGGCCTTCTTCCCCACAATCACTACAGAGGTACGAAAGTGTGGAAGACTTTGGTGAAGGTTAGGAATGTTTTTGGTGAGGCGTATGGTGTTAGGGTGGGGGACGGCAATTGCTCTCTGTGGTATGCGCCTTGGTGGCAAGGGCAATGTCTTTCGCATAAAGTTCCTTTTGTTGACATTCATGATTTAAATCTTCGAATCAAGGATGTTGTTGTCAATGGAGAATGGCAGCTGGATACCTTATATACCTAGCTTCCAGAACTGCTTAAAGAGGAGTTTGTCGAGATGCCAGCTCCCTTCCTTAATGAAGCAACACCTGATGTCCTTCATTGGCGGGGCGACATTAGTGGTTTTTATAGTGCTTGTTCGGGCTATAAGTGGCTAACTTCCCTGGGTGAGTGCGATCAAGGCTGGGCTTGGATGTGGAAAAGCCACATCCCTGAGAAAATTGGTGTTCTTTTTTGGTTAATTGGTCATGATTCGCTTCCATGCAATGAGCTTCGCCACAAAAGAGGTCTAGCGGTCTATCCTCTTTGCACTATCTGCGGTGATAAAGTGGAGACTTGGATGCATGCTTTGGTTGAGTGTACTTGGGCTGATCAGGTGTGGACGAAGGCGGGTTTTTCTCTCAATGCCATGTTGGCTACCTTGGAAGCTGCTGGATATCGTCACTGGCTCCAATGGGCGTCACTTACTTGGGGTGCTAAATTTATTTCCCTTATGTGGGTAGTCTGGTGCCAACGCAATGCGCGTGTTTTCCGAGGGTAAGCGCTCTCTAGAGATCATGTTCTGAGGAAGGCCGATTCATTACGAGCTCAATTGCAGCGTGGCAATGTTGGACGCCGGGAGAAGGTTCCGCGACTTATTCGTTGGATGGAGGAGGGTTTGCATGAATATTTTCTCCACTCGGATGGTTGTGTTAAGGAGGGGCCATGGAGATCAGCGTTCGGTGCTGTGGTTAGGGGTAATGAGGGGCAGTGGGTGTCGGCATGTAGTGGCTTGCTTGGTAAGAGATGTATCCTAGAAGTTGAGATGCTTGCTCTTCGGTTTGGGCTTATCTTGGCGGTGCAAATTGGTGTGACTCTCAAGGCTTGCTTCGTTGACTCTCTTGAGGTGTTTCGGTTGATTACGGGGGTGGATGGTCCGCGCCATTTCCTTTGGCCAACTATTAGTGAGATTCGTGGATTGATTGGATCTATGGAGGGTTGTATCATTCGCCATGTTTGTAGGGAAGGCAATCAGGTTGCCGACGGCCTTGCTAGAAAGGCGATTCAGACAGAAGAGTTCTACAGCACCTGGGCATTTCCTCCTGATGAGGTCAAGGACACTTTGGACAAGGATGCTAGTGGTTCGGCTTTTGTTCGTTTGAGTTGATTGTTTCCTTCTTTCTTTTTTCTTTTCTTGTTTGCTCGCCTTTTCAGGCTGTTTCACCCCAAAAAATATTATTTTACATTTTTCAATTTACTAATTTAAGGTTTTCGCATTTATTTATTTATTCATTTTATACTTTCATTGAAATATATGAAACATTTAATTTATATGAAATTCCCACAATATTGTATATGGAATTTGAATTCCCACAATGTTCATTTTAAAAAGATTTGAAATATTTGAAATTTTGCATATTTTATTTTATCTATATCATTTTACAATTTTCAATTTACTAATTTTAGATTTTCGCATTTATTTATTTATTCATTATAGGATTTTGCCTATCGTGTATAAGATATATCATCTACTTATAAATTCTCACACTATATCATATCGTGTCACTATATATTCACTTTTTAAAATATTTCAAAGATAAGTTTAGAAATTTTGCATTTTTTATTTTATTCATTTTAGATTTTATTATTTTGTATTTTTTATTTTTTCTATTTTAGATTTTATTATTGTGCATATTTTATTTATTTATTTTAGATTCTATTGCTGCATTTATTATTCATTTATAGATTTTCAGTTTTACGCCACTGAATTATTATGACATGAAAAGACATTTTTTGTTTTTGCACCATAGAATTACTATGACGGGGTTATGCACTGGCAATTAAGAATTATGTTGCGTTTATGTTTCAATATGGTGATCATATTGTAATGCCGGTAATTTTGTGTAGATTTGGTCTCAATTTTTGTTATATATTTTGGGTATGGTAAATGATATAATCAAAATGTACGTTGCACATCATACTTATTTATTCATGTTAAAGATATATTAATGTGTATATGACAACCCCAATTTTTAGTTTTTAAAAGATATTTAATTTTCAATGTATATATGGAGTTCTCAAAATTTTCAATTTTAAAAAAATTTGAAATTTCAAAATTATATGAAATTCGCAGTGTGTATATGAAATTTATATTATTAAAAAATACATTAATGAATATAGGAAAAATATTATATATAAGCCATGTTTTCACAAAAATTTCTCTCTTCTCCTAAAATTAATATACAATTATATGGTTGATAATCGTTAAAAAATATATTTTATAATTATATTATTATATGTATATAAATATATATTAAATAATATATAAATCTTATGTATGTTTTATTTATTAAAAATAATACAAAAAATAATAATTATTAAGGGAATTGTAAAAATTCATATTCTATGGATAATTGGTTTAGAGTAAATTAATTATTTTCGTAAAGCATTTTATAAATAAAAGAATTGGGTGTATAAAGAGTTATTGGGGGTACGAGTAGATCCATCAGTAAATAAAGAAGGAACATTTAAATTTTTTAATCTATTTTTTAAGAAATACTCAATAAGTGTAATACTAGGTTTGCCACGGGATTTAAGGTAAGTTAATAAAATTAACTTAGTTGAAGAATTACAATAACTAAATAAATAAACTAAGATAAGTTGACTTGATTGCTTTTGAGTTTTGTTTTAATGAATATCAAAAAATTAATAATTTAAGTATAATTATTAAAAATTATCAACCTTCAAACATTCCAAATACAGTCACGTAACATTTATTTCCAAACACCACCAAAAAAGAAAAGTGTAACACTTAAAAATAGATTTGAAATTAACAAAAAAACAAATATAGATATAACTTTGTTAGAATTTGCAAGGCTAACTGCTGCAAATTCTATAAGTTTGAAAATTTTCTTTGGAATGCCGATACTGAATGAAGTTTTTTAACGTATGAAAATATATAATCTATTGATACTAGAAGAGACGTATTATAACAAGGAAGAAATGAAAGCGAATCATGCTAAGCTATTACATTTGTTGATTGATGAGCAGAAAAATGTTTATAATAAAATAATATTTGTAGTTGATAGTGATGATGGTTGATTCTTTTTTTCTTTATGTGGTGGAATTGACAAGACATTATCGATAATTTATCTAGAAAACGTTATGTTTAGCCCTTCATGGGAGATGTGATATTTTGTTGCATGTAGCATCCAGTGGAATAGCACCCCTACTCCTTCCAAGAGGTAGGACTGCGCATTCTAGATTTGGTATTCCACTAGATTGTGACGAGAATTCTACCTGCAAAAAACTTACTCAAGAAAATTATTTAACATCTCTTCTCATTAAAACGAAGCTCAATATTTGGGATGAAAATACTTGATTGGTAGAATAATTATAAGCCCGTCTAAATTAATCAAACCAGGTTTTACTCATGTTAGTGAAGTGTTTAAATATCTCGTATCACTGGAGAGAGGGGACTCGAAGTATTAATATGTAAGTTATATTAATTAACTCAAGATAATACAAGAAATGTTGCTTACAATGAAAATTATATATGGCAAGAATTTTGCACAATGAATACTTCATGTAGGTGATTATAACTGGTAAAATTGGTATTGATCTTGGAGATGTACAATTAGATGTGACATTTCCATATGATAATTTTAAAAACTCTACAAGAGATCATATAGCGGCAATTGTTGAGAG
The DNA here is from genome assembly GCA_030278955.1 of Hygrophila difformis. Lineage (NCBI taxonomy): Eukaryota > Viridiplantae > Streptophyta > Magnoliopsida > Lamiales > Acanthaceae > Hygrophila > Hygrophila difformis. Next base: position 17,547,338 of record JAOANR010000015.1, on the reverse strand, counting down.
TATTTATACAAATATAAACTGCATCACTTCAAATCCAGAAATTTTTACTGTATATTAACCCCCACCCATGAGATTGTTGATACGATCAATGATTACATCATAGTATGTATGTCTACAAATGAAAATGTGTGTATATATATATATCAGTTCTTACAATATTTGTCAAGAGGATGAAAGCATAGATAATGCCAACGAATTATTTTTACTGGAATATCTAAACACGATCAATTGTTCTAGATTACCGAACCATGAAATATAGTTGAATAAGAATTGCATAGTCACGCTTCTTAAGAATATAGATCCATCAACTAAATTATGCAATGGAAGTATGTTAATAGTAACCAAGATGCGGAACCATATAACCAGGAGGAGAGGGGCTGTTTTCGACTGATTCTGGTCTGCCCGATTGGGGATTTTAATCCCTAGATTACCGACCCCAATTGGGGTCGGTAATGGGGTCGGTATCACCGACCACAACAACTGTGGTCGGTGATTTGGTTGCCAACTGCTGGGGGACCCCATAACGGTCATAAATATTACCGACCCCAGCTGGGGTCGGTGCTGGGGTCGGTAAATCCGACCCGCACTTTGTGGGTCGGTAGTTGGGGTCGGTAATCGCCTTTTTTCTTGTAATGCTCGACGGGTTAATTACTAGTTTTCTAAGTTATCAATAATTTAAAATGACCACTATCAATTATCTAGATTGACCAGTAAAGGTCAAATATTTTATCCCTCCCTTTTTAAATGTTAGTCCATCCGTTCCATTTTAGTTGTTTTTTTGAAAACCAAAAGCATTCCAAAATAGTTATCATTTTACCTATTAATATCATACATTTCCAATAATACCATTATCTTTTCATAAATATTACTTCTAGAATATTGTGCAATCTCTCCCTACTTTAATTTTATTTTTTTATAGGTATGGGAAAAAAGTGGAAAATTTAAGACTAATCATTACATTTTATTAGTATGAGTAACTTCGTCTAAAACAACCACTATAAATGAACAGAGGGAGTACATTTACATAGTTGTTATGTTCATTGAATAACTTTAACCAAATATTTTGGGACCGGTTAGGAAGCTGAACCTTAAAAGTTCAGCTTGTACTGCATGTGATAAAAATAGAATAATGTGTGCTATGTGAAAATGGGAAGCAAAAGATGTTATTTTTGAGTCAATGACATTTATGGGAATTGAGTTATACTTACCAATATTAAAAAATTAATAAATTAATAATATGCTATAAAATATTAAATTCATTATAGAAAGTGATTGATATTTGTCATATGTGTGTGCTTGTTTTATATTATATATGTGATGTTTTTATTTAAATGAATAAGATGATTTTGTTTAATGTGTGCGAGTTTTTTTGTTGATGTATGTGCTGAATAATATGCATATGTGTGATGTGTTTATATAATATGAGTATTTGCTTTATATTGTACATGTGATGACTTTATTTAAATAGATGAGCCGATTTTATTTAATGTGTGTGGGATTTTTTTTGGTGGATGTGCTAGTTTTTATACATATGTGTGATGTGTTTATATGATGTTTGTGCTTGGTTTATATTATACATGTGAGGACTTTATTTAAATTAATGAGCTGATTTTATTTGATGTGTGTGAGATTTCTTTTGATTGATGTGCTAGTTTTTACTTATATAGGTGTTGGTTTCTTTTGATGTATGGACTGGTAATAAAATTCATGCATCTTTATTAGCAACATTTATTCAAAAATACATTTTCGAAAAATAAAATTGCAACCCTGTACCGCACTTTTGGTGAAAAAATCAATTTTGCATTATGAAGATGAAAAATGTCTGGTGCCTCAAAAAGACGTAGATTATTAAATAATAGAATCTATTATCACAACTTTAGCACAAAATAATTTTTTAAAGCACACTGATAACTAATCAATAAGTTTCCTCACAGGAATGCCTCCATCATCAACGGAGAATCAATGATTATATACTTTTATTCAACTTATTTATTAAATCCTTCAATTTAAGGTAATAAAACATACTAAAAAAAACTCACACAAAATAAGGAAAACAGAAGTGCAGTATGAGCTGAATCAGCTCTTGAACCATACCCAAATATTTTAATGTAGTTATATAAAAACAACATCACGTAGTTTTAGAATATTAATTAATTGTTTATATAGATTTGGGTTATAATGGTACAAATGTATCATTGTGTGAAAAATAGGATTATAACAAATAGTATTAGTGACGAATGTAGTATTATTTTTACCTACACTACCTTTGAATAGTGCCATGGATCAAAGTTAGATACGAATACCTAATAGGAAAATGAAGCAAGCAAGGTAAAATCAAGACTACCTAATCGCGATCAAAGCTTTGGAATCAACCATGTCAGACCATGACCCATCCAATCCATAATCAATCAATTAGGTTGCTACAATTGGAATCACTCCCCGGATCCGAGGGTCAAGTCAACCAAAATGGATAAATTCAAGTGAAAGCCAAGCCAGATAGCTTTCGGCATACGAACTGAAGCATACGAACTGATCATCTGTAATTACAGAGTTAAACCACTACGTAAATTTAAGAAATAAAAGAACGAATTAAACAAGCGACATACGAACTGAAGCATCTGGTGGGACGAGTAGGAGGTGTGGTGCAATGGACACTGATCTTAGTGCAAGGATTCATTGGCACAGGGCCGCTGGCTTCAAGTGGTCCATATGGGGGAGCGAAGTCACCTCTGGTGTGAATGGGATTGGCTCTAGTGCTAAATCTCTTCATCTTGTCACACCTTCGGTCCGGTCTTCTGTGGCCTGTTATTGCGTATAGTGATGTTTTGCACAAAGTGCGGCATTTACTTGTGATTGATTGATAAGTTAAAGACTGAATTGATGGAAATTATGAAATTATTTGCTAAAAATAATGATTTTGAGTAAAAATTATGAATTGTGATCTCATACCATGATTTGATGTATTTAATGTATTTTGTGTTGAGAATGCATGTTTTTAGGTGTTTTTAGCAAGGCAACAGCAAAAGGGACCAAGAAAAAGTAAATTGGAGCTCTAAAACTCGGAAAACGGAAGAAAAATGGTGAAAACAGTCCGAAACACGCGTCGAGCGCTTGCAGGAGTGAGCACGCGGTGCATAGCAATACGAGGTGCCCAGCGCGTGCCCCCTATACCTGCGTTTTGTCTAGGGTTTTAAGTGTTTTTGGGCTATAAATAGCTCGTTTCTAAGCCGATTTGAGAGTTCCGCCATTCCATACTTACAGAAAACCATCCACCATTCTCCATATCTTTTTCATCCATCGTCCGAGTAAAGAGAAGAGGAAGAAGAAGGCAATCCATTGAAGATCTGAAAAGAATTCTAGAAGTTCCTTCAACAATTGTGTCATAGGATCATGTTTTACTTTATTATTATTTTGAGTCTTTGTGATAGCATGTTAAGCTAAACCCAATGTTTGGGGAGACCTAGATTTTGACATTGTTGATTTTGGATATTGTTCGTATGAATTTCATTAATTTAATGTTAATATGTTCAATTCTTATGTGTGTTTGGTGAGACCAAAGAAGATCTGAACTAGGGCTTTATATTGTTTAAGTAATTGAAAAATACTTAAACAAAAATAATTGAACAAACTAATTCTAATAATTGGTAGCTTGAGAAAGTGCCAAATTTGTTAGAACCAAACTTAGGATAATTACGAGCCTTAGAAGTTGCATATGTTTAATACGTGAGGTTTATAAATTGTGATGATTTTAAGTAGGCATGAAATTAAATAAAACTTGGATTTTTATATGTAATTCCAAATTTATCAATAATTGAAAGATCTAGGGATTCTCATTCATCATCTAGCAGACTAGTTAACCCGCTTTTCTCTTTGATTCGTTCATCGTACTTTTTATAGCTTTAGTTTAATTAATTGGATTATTACATAGGCAACCCGTAACTAGTGTAGCTCGTGGATCCTAGGCTACACACGTATAACACCCAATTGGTGTCATGATGTTGTCATCATTGTCTCTTATGGGAAATGAGTTCAGGGGGTCGACCCTCCGCCACAATGACCCACTAGTGGCACCATGTGATCCACATGCTACAATGACCCACTAGTGGCACCGCGTGATTTCTTATCAATGGGTTGGGATGTATCATCTTCAGACCTCTCCAGAACTTGAGGCCTTGGGTCTAGTGCTCGGTGCATGAGACCTCAATAGACCGTGGGTTGGCCAAAATGAAGGTAGCATAGGGTCTACAGCCAAACTGGTGTCGTAAGGGTGCCTTCATTATCTCTTATGCCAAAGAAGGTTAGGGGGTCAACACCCTTTCTCAACAACCCACCAGTGTAACTGCAGGCAACCCAACTTGTGTCATTAGGGTGTCTTCATTGCCACTTATGTGAAACAAGGTCAGGGGGTCGACAGTCTGCCTCAACAACTCACTAGTGGCACCACGTGATCTCCTGGTGATGGGTTGCAGTTTATATTATGGTCTCCGGGCTTCTCTATAGCTTGTGCCGTAGGATCTAATCCACGGTGGATGTAACCTGACGGGCCATGGATCGACTATAAGCGAATAGTTTAGGGTGCACACGCAACAATGGCTTTAGGTAAGCCATGACAGATGTGTGGTTGCTGGTACCATATGTTTGTCACATCATGGTTAGTCGGATTTCACACCATTGAGTTTTATATTGAATCTGGGTTGTTAGATCTCTGATAGTTGAATTTTTAATCAGCTCTTGTTGAATCCTTCTCCCCATTGGCTAACGATTGACTTGTGTTTCTGAACGTTGCCCAGGTGGTGTCGGCGGAACTCTAGTAGTGGTGGCAGTCAGGCAGTGACAGTGATGATGACAGCGAAGATCCAATTTTCCGTTACCTTAAAGCTGGTTTTATCTGTGTGATGCATCTTGAGGTCCTTTTTGCTTTGGGGATGTTTGGGAGTCGGCGAATCCGCCAGCAGATAGCAGATTCGAAGAGCAGATTGTCAAACAGTTCTATCTCTGAATCCACTATCCGCTAATGGATCTCCTAACTCCCAAACATCCCTTTATGTCAATTCACTTGAGTCGGGCCCCTGATTTTTCATCCTCTTTTTTTAGTTGAATTATGATGTGCATTTTTGTTGACTTCCGCTTTCGTATTTTCTTATGGTTTTTATTGCTTGAGCCCTGTCCCTGCCATAAATACTCATTTGCTCATTGCGAGGGTGACATATGAGTGGAACTGTGATCCAGCAGCGTTAGCGGATTAAACTCTTAGACAATCTCGAAGGGTGACATATGAGTGGAACTGTGAATGTGTATATTATACACACACTCAATATATGAAAGGCATTCATCCTAAATTTTATAATTTGAAGCAACAATTATTCTTAAGAGATCATCTAAAACCAAATTGATTGCTTTAGTCTGTTCGTCTGTGTGAGGATGATATGCAATAGAGAAGGGCAGCTTAGTTCCTTATTCACTCCATAGGGACCTCCAGAAATGTTCTGCAAATTTGGCGTCTCCATCATTAAAAAAAACTGTTATGGGGATCACATGTAGTCTTACGACTTCCTTGAAATAGTTTCGTGATGTGTTGCGTGTTATTTGTTTTGGCATGAGGAATAAAGTGGGCCATCTTAAGCACATTATGTCCGGGATAACCCGAGAACAAAATCTATTGAAATATCGATCCAAAGTCCCTCGTAAACAGCCAAGGCCTAGTATAGTCCAAGTGGCTTGGCAGTGGAATTTACTCGTAAACCTCTTATGTCATCGTCTTTGTTATACAATTCCTTCACATGCTCAAACCCAGAAACACCCGCTAGCAAATGTAGAAAGGTATAACCTTCTAGATAGTGTATCTGCTACGATGTTGTCTTTGCCCTTCTTGTATTTGATCACATATGGGAAGGACTTGATGAATCCACTCCATCGTGCATGTCTTGGGTTCAGTTGAACCTCCTTTAAAAATTGCTTGGGTGTTTCATGATCAATGTGAATGATAAAGTACTTGCTTCATAGGTAGTGGTGCCACGTATATAGCACCTTAACCATAACGTACAACTTCTTGTCATAGATTGAATAGTTGAGCTCAGCTCCGACAAACTTTTCACTATGTTAGGCAGTAGCTCAACCATTTTGGAAAAATATCGTACCCATTCCAGTTCCAAAGGCATCATATTCAAGTTCAAATGGAATACTGAAATTGGAAACACAAGAACTGGTGCACGACTTTAATTCCTTGAAGGACTTTTGTTCAACTAGGCCCCATTTGTACAGTAGCCTCATCTTGGTCGGAGATGTCAATGTTGTGGCTATGATACTAAATTATAGCACAAACCTTCTAAAGAAACCACTCATCCCTAAAAATCTTCCGACCTCATTTACATTTGTGGGTGGTGCCTATTCAGATATCACTTTCATAGTTGAGTGTTCTACCTCTAATTCCTCTTTGCCTACAATGTGTCCGAGAAAGTCACTACAAGAAATTCGCAGGAAGGCGACGAGTTTCATCTATTAAAACTTCGTCAACTTTCGGATTTCATCGTCTTATTTGCCGCGTTGTGCGCCAGGCAACGAACAATACGACGCAATCCTTTCGTCACCTTCCATGAAATTTTTTTGTAGTGAGTAACCTTCCGCACGTGGAATATGTATATCTCGAAGTTCATATAGAATTATGCCTTCCGCAGCTTTGTAAATACCTGCACAAGATGGTTAGATTCATTATGACTATAGATTCTTTAATGAGACAGAGAGAATATAATAAATCATAATACAATATATTATTCCAAACATGCCTTTAGAAATTATGGGAATGGAAAGTCCATTCTTGTCTTACCCCACTAGTCTCACTTTAGGACTGTGAACCTCTTCGATTGACCATTCACTATCCCAGACTAGTCACCATTCATGGTTCACAGAACTCGTTCCTCTATAGCTCTAAATTGTGCAATTAATTTCTCCGATATGGTTCTTGTGCTGGAACCACTTTTCCAGTGGAGTTCCTTTGGCTGTTAGATCGCAACATGAATAAATGGTTAAGATTAAATTACGGGTTGAATATGTAATTCTACCTTCTAATATTAAAAAGTAAAATTATGCAAATGATTACTCTCTGCATGCATATTCTTCCCTATAATAATTTCTTTTTACAAAAAATCTTCAAAAAACCAAAATCTTTTATAATGGATTTCTAATTCTAAATCTGAATATGTGATGAGAAGTTAAATCTGAATAATCTAATTATAAATCTGAATATGTGATGAGAAGTTAAATCTGAGTATAATCTAATTCTAAATCTGAATATGAATCGTTACTCTGTCATTTTAAAAAAAAAAAATAGAAGAAAAATTCTATGTGATGAGAATTTAAATCACAACTGAAAGGTGTGACATTCTATCAGAAGAATCAAACATTATTTGCACATTCTATACATTCTGTCTAAAAAAGAGTCTGTATCATTTTAATTAAACGACATTAGTGTACATTTTGTATTTTGAGATAGTAAACTCTGTAATCGGTTTAATTCAATAGAGATTATAAATCTTTCATCTTGATGATTTACCTCTCATGAGTCATGATATTGAATGGGATAAATCTCATGAATAACTATATTTGATATATCAAATCAATTCGTCGTTGAGACTTGATTAGTATGACAAAGGAAGTTCTTTTTATCTATATCAAACTTTGGATTCCTAACCCAATGAATCGAAAATTTCTTTATTTAGCATTGGTTTCTTTTGTTTCTTTTTTTTTTTTTTTTTTTTTCTATAACCCACCTCTCGTCTTTCTTGGTTAATTAGCATTTTGTATAATTGCATTATGTAAGAAAGTGTACATTCTGTTGGAACATTTTATGAACATTCAGTTTCATTCACTTTTGCATCTTATCTCAATATTATGTCTTAAAGAAACATATTCTGTCAGAAACATAAAAACATCATTTTATTTAGCATGATGTTGTTAAGTATGTAACATTCTGTTTGCAAATGTGTACCATATGACTTGAAGTATTTCACCTTTTGCCTTGTTGTAGTAGTCATTCTCTAATGTTATATCGTTACATTCTAACTTGAAATATTATTGAATTTGAAGAGTAGGTAGTCTTCTCTTATCCTCCAATTATCATTATCTATACTATTGATTTAATACAAATTTAAATCCAATGGTTAAGTACTCCCAGAAAAATACTGCACAGGAACTATATCACAGTTTCTCGTCAAGTTCAGAGTGTAAATCATTGTCATCCCTTTTACCTTAACTTTTTCACCTCTCGCACTGGAACTATACTCACGAGCCCATTTCATAACTAGTTTCAAAATTGCTCGCTCTCTAAGTTAGTTCTTGATTTGAATATTCATTCGTGCTTCTGTTGAACCAAACTTCACAACACTAAACCAGAGTTTCCAGAAATAAGCCAATAATAACTGGCATTGTAGTTGGTGAATCATGAATGGATATATATCATTAAAATTTAAAACCATACTCTAGCTATAATCTTTCATCAAATTAAACCCCAACTCCAACATCACAACTTCACAAGTGAGTCAAGTTTAATTGTTCAAAATGTCTCCGTTTCACTAAGCTATGCCGCTGCAGAAAAGCACCCCCCAATTCAATTCAATGTAGCTGCTGCTGCTGTTGCTGCCCGTCTCCGTTGTCCACGTTCCCCATTCCGGCCATCATTGCACACTCACCCTTCTCCGGTAGAGGCTGCGTCTGCAAATCGAACGCCTCCTCATCGGCCACCATCTCCACGTTCACATTCTTGAGATTCATCTCCCCCTGAGAACACTCCCCGTGATCCCTTCCACTGTTCTCGTATTCTTCCAAGTTGCTTCTATCGCTACTCGCTTCATTTTCATCTACATTAACATCGGCCGAAAGCTGCTGCTGCTGCTGCAATGGAACCGCCGCAGATTGCTCAATTTGGCCAAGCCTTTGCCTTTCCCTGTATCCCTCCATTTCCATCTTGTACCTTTCCTTGTCCCTAAATGCCTTCTCCTGATAAACCTAAATTGAAAGAAAACAACGTCGTCGTATCATGAACTGAACTAATCGAAAATTCGTTTGATTTTCAAGAAGAAAAAGACGCATCACCCAATCCTTACTGCTCGTTCGTGTTCTTGCAACTTGTTCCAGGATTCGCCTATGATCCGACTGATCTCCCTGTCTTTCCCATGGTAATGTGGCTTCAGCTTCGCGTGCTGCTCCGCGAAGAAGAAATTGTATCCACTTCTATTAGGCTTCGGATGCGCCGGATCCCTTCTCTTAATCTCAGATTTCTTCCTCCGCTTCCGGCGCGGCGGCGGCGCCTCGCCCACCCACGGCGCCTGAATCTTCGGGAATGATGCTCCTTGTTCGCTCTGGGGCACCTGATAAAGCACGCCTTTTAGCTCCTTGGGCCCTATTCGGACAGTGATCAGATATCCTCCATCGAACTTCCCATCAATAACCCCACTCACCATAGACCCCGAAGAAGAAGAAGATGCAGAAACCGCTGCTATTCAGCAAAAATTAAATCAAAAACCAAAAAAAAAAAACCCCTAATAACATTGCCTGTAAAGGTAACTGATTGAGCACCAGAAGTGAACCTTGCACAGAAGCAGTTTCCGGCCTGAATTGCGGGGAAGCCTGGCCCGGCGCGGTAGTATTATTACAGGTGAGCGGCGGCGTGGGCGACGGCGTCCAGCATTTGGCCTTGAAGAAATATATCTGCTCGTAATGGTAGAGCAGCGACACGTAGTATTTCCGAAGGATGAAGGAAGCATTTGTGGCCGATGATGGGAACTCGAATACGCACGTTACTTCTTTCCATTTCCTGTCCTTGACGACCTTGGCGATGCCGCCGCGGGAAGTCACCTCGACGAACAGTTTGTGCAGGTCCAAATCCCGACCGCCCACAATCGGAATCCTACACAATTTCATACAAATTAGTTATTGAAAAAGAGAAATTAGCAAATAGCAGCAATGCAGTATAATAATAAAGTGTAAAGGGGAAAGGGATGATGATGATGCAGTACATGAACTTGGTGCCCATGAAAGCGTGAAGTTTCTTGAGGACATCCAAGAAGAGGTGTGGGGAGGCGACGACTTGTTCGTATGTGGCCAGGGCAGCCGGGTAAGGATAATAGGCGGATCCGGGTTGACCCGTTTCTTCATCGACCATCATCGCCTTTTAGGTATATTATCCGACTCCACGCTTCTGGACGAAGAACAATTCAAAAAAGATGAACAGAATCAAAAGGGCATAACACAGCCACAGCCAGAGTCCAACGAAGAAGATTTGTAAGTTAATAAATGCAGTTGGGATTTGTGAATTGTAAATTGTAACCACCCCTTCCCAATTCCCATGTTCCATATTGAATGGTGTATGGTGGTAATGGACTACACTAATGGTATTCAACTCTATTGGTAGCCTAAACCCGAACCCCGAGACAGGAAAGTGTAGTAGTAATAAAACGCAATTAATGTAATGAGGTCAGCTCACTCAATCGAAACCTATATGGTTAGAAACTTGGAGGATACTCGAAAAAAAAAAAACGGTAAGAGATGATGGATTCACTAACTTCTCAACCCATTTCAAAGCGGCATTTTTTACATATACTGGGTATCCTCAAATCAAATTGGGTCAAAACTAACAACTAGAACCCGATACTACTCAAATATACTGGGTATCCTCAAATCAAATTGGGTCAAAACTAACAACTAGAATCCGATACTACTCAAACCAACTGTGTCTGATATTTCAAAGCAGCATTTGGGAAGTTACTATTGAAATACCTTGTAATTAAAGCTTCTAGAGTTACCTAGGGGCCATTTGGATGAGCTTTTTAAAAGAAAATAAGCCAAAAGTATGCTACTTTTTTGTTTTGATGGAATTCTTGAAAATCAACTTTTTAAAAAAATATATATATTTGGATGAATAAAAATGAAAAGTGCTTTTGCAATGTAGTAATTACCTAAAATGGCATACTTTTTATAGGGGAATAAGATATATTTATAGTGTAATTTATATTTAGTAGTTAAGGCAATTAAGACTTTGCACATATTGTTATGTGCTTTTGGCTTCTGCTTTTGGGAGAAGAACCTCTTGAACTACTTCTTTCAGAAGTACCTTTTTTAGTTTTTCGATGTGCTTTTGTTTTTTTTAACACAAACACATATTTTCTACCAGAAGTGTTTTTGACATAAGTAAAAGACAAAAACACATGTCCATAAGCCAATCCAAACGGGGCCCTTCTAGATTTATGAATAAGCTTATATTATCTCCTTCAAATCCTTAAACTTCTAGATGTTCTAAAGCATTACACATTGTTCTATATTCTTTAAGATTCTAAAATACGTAATGACTTGTCCTAACATGTTCTACATGGTAGTATAAACAGAGGTGTAGTGGTCATTTGTAAAACACAATAACATAATATCACAACCACAACCATAACCACAACTACAAGTCTACAACATCACCAAGAGTTGTAAGTGTTGAAGAATCATAATAAACGTTCTTTCTTCCATTTTAAAGTTTACCTCATCTTTGAGAGAGAGTGTGTCACTTATAGTAAAGATATTCAACACTTGCACACGCACTTGAAAAAGAGTTCCGCTCATAATACGTATTCTTCACAACAATGACAGATTTTCTGTGTAGTGTTTGTCGCTATAAATAACAAGTAAATTGTAAAACTCTAACATTAAACTCTAAATGCTACTTCTCCATAACCTTTAAACTCATATTTAAATAACACAAGACTATGATGATTGATATGTACTATGGCCCCGTTTGGATGGGTATTTGAAAAAAGTAGAAGCCAAAAGTAAAAGCAAAAGCCAAAAGTAGAAATAGGTAACTTCTATGTTTTGATAGAATTTCTGAAAAGCAACTTTTTTCAGAAGTGTATTTGGATGTGTAAAAATAAAAAGTATTTTTGGAATGATATGAAGTAATTACCAAAAAAAGTGCATGCTACTTATATGAGAATAGTATATATTTATAGTGTAATTTGAATAAATTAGTGAGCATTTAAGAGTTTGCACATATTACTAGATATTTTTTGCTTCTGCTTTTGGGAGAAGCACCCCTCAAAAGCATTTTTTTACTTTTCGACGTGCTTTTTCTTTTTTTTTTCAAAAGCTCAAACAAACACCTCTTTTTTATTAGAAGTGTTTTTGGCAAAAGTAAAAGCCAAAAGCACTCTTTCAAAAGCACATCCAAACGGGATCTATTTCTGTTGTTTTAAAAGTATTACATATCTTTTTTCAAGCACTGTAATATAGATTTTTAATGATTAATAATAGAAAATGGAGTACAAATAACAATTATAAAAATATAATATTATAAAACTAGGGCACTCCTATATAATTAAAACAAAAAAAAAATCAAAGTTTAAAACAATAAAACAATGTCAAAAGCTGGTAGTTTTGAGAAACATAAGGTTTATCTTTTAAAATAGCCATGGAAAATAAAGTAGACATTTTCCTCATTGGAGAAGACAACTACTTGAACATTGTCTGTGTCAACAGTACGTGATTTTTTACTCTAGAGTATCATTCCACGGAACCCCATAGAGAGTTCATCTCAACATAAAAAGCGGTGACTTTAGTACTATAAAAATTAGGGATGAAAACAGTACGGATACGATCGGATAGGGTCGGATACGAATATTATTCATATTTTTTGCCGAATTCGGTATCGAATACGGATGAGCCGGATACGAATACGGTTTCGGATATTTCGGGTTACGGATACAGTACGGATACAGGACGGATATATGACGGATACGGATTCAATCGGATACAGATTATCGGATATTTTTTATAATCTTTTTTGAAATTTTGATAGTTTTTTTATAATTATTAATAATTTTTAATTAATAAATAATAATATATTAATATATTCGGATATCCATATTTAAAATCCGAATAATATCCTATCAATTTTCGGATACGGTTGGATATTCTCGGATACGGTCAGATATTTTCAGATACGAATACGAATGCGGATATTAAAATACGGATTTGGATTCGGATACGAATATTGAAATATCCGGCCGGATAGTCGAAAACGGATTCGGATTCGAATATAATCGGATACGGCATCGGATCGGTCGGATATTTACCGCACCGCTTTCACCCCTAATAAAAATGGGGAATCATATGTCAAGCAAAATTGTGGGATATGAAACATCACTTTTCTAACTAACAAAGGATGTAAGCTAGTGTTAAAGGATGTCAGGCATGTTCCAGATATACAACTCAACCTCATCTCAGCTGGCAAATTCGATGATGTTGGATACATAAATCAATGTGGAACCGGAAGATAGAAGCTTTCGAGTGACAACATCTTCATTGCTAAATGAATGAAATACGGGACATTATATATCGATTAGGCCAAGCTATACAAGAAAGAAATTAATGTTGCCCAAGATAAAAGGCCTATAAATTCTTTCCAGAAATGAGCATCTTGCCCACATGAAAGGTAAAATCCTAGACTCTTACACTCACTATTTGGTCGGAAAGCAACATCGAGTAATGTTCTCAACATCATAGGAGAAAGCATATACTTGAAAATTGTCGTCAACATCATCAACTACTCCCCATCAAGTAGTCTGGACGGGAATAAGAATCTCATACAACCGTTTTAAGGTGTTCAATTGCCAAGCCTTTGTTCATGTTCCTTAAGATGAGAGTGCTAAGCTTGACTCAAAGACAAAAGAGTGCATCTATCTCGGTACACCCCATGATGAGTTTGGTTACCGGCTTTAGGATCCAATAGCTAAAAGGATTATCATGAGTAGATGTCATATTCTTCGAATATTTTCATAATAAGAAGCAATTGTTCGATGTCATGCCTCTCCTTATATGCTAATAGTGGATCATAATGACCAAAGAGAATAAGCATCCGAGGATATTAATGCCGATATACCTACCTCAAATGACATAACTAACGAGGAGGTTCGTTCTGAGTCAGGTGACACCAAATCATCACAAGTCGACGATGAGACTCTGCAACCTCAGTTGCGCAGATTTACTGGTGAGACGAAATGTTATACTAGATACACAACAATAAGAATGTGATAATCACGAGTTACATAGAGCCTGAAAACTACTGTGAGGCTATAAAAGATCAACACAAAGAAGAATAGTTGAATGTTATAGATGAAGAAATGCAATTATTGCATGAGAACCACACAAATGACTTAGTAGAGTTACAAAAAAGGAGACAAGCATTCAAAAATAAATACGTATACAAATAGAAGACTGAAGAAGGAGGCTCAAGACAAGATTCAAAGCCAAAACCATCTTCAAATGATGTAGCCGGAAGAAAGGGATATATTTTGAAGAAACCTTCTCTCCCATTGTAAAGATGAAAACTTTCGGGGTAGTTCTTGGGCTAACCTCAGGCCTAGACCTAGAGATTGGGCAGCTTGATGTCAATACATCATTCTTGTGTGGAGATTTAGAATAAGAGATATATATGGAGCAGCCTAAAGGATTCAATGAGCCCGGGAAGATACACTTAGTATGTCATCTCAAAAAGAGTCTCTATGGTCTAAAGCAAGCTCGGAGGCAGTGGTATAAAAAATTTGACTCCTTCATGACTCAACATCAATTCCCGAAGACTCATTCCGATCACTGCATCTTCATTAAGAGATATCTTAATGGAGAATTATCATTCTCCTACTATATGTAGATGATATGTTAATTGTTGGCTAAGACAAGAAAGAGATCAAGGCACTCAAGAAGGCTTTGAGTAGATCATTCTCCATGAAAGACATGGGACCGGCGAACCAAATTCTTGGGATGAACATCACTCGAGATCACACCAAAAGACTATTATGGCATGTATGCCATGGTTTGCACTGCACCTGATATCGTCTTCCCTGTTAGCATGGTACGTCGGTTCTTATCTGATTCGGGAAAGAACATTGGGCAAATATAAAATGGATATTTAATTAACTCCGAAAAATGACCAAGGGATCTATATATAAAAGAAAAATCAATGTTAGAAGAGTATACATATAGAGACATAGCAGGAGACATTGATTCAAGGAAGTCAACGTCAGGATATTTAATTACCTTTGCAAGGGGACTTGTATCTTGGCAATCTAAAATAAAAAAATGTGTGGCGCTATCAACCACAGAAGCTGAGTACATAGCAACTACAGAAGCAAGCAAGAAGATGTATAGATAAAAAGTTTACGAAGCTAGGTCAGAATCAAGCAAGACCGATGCTTCAATGTGACAACCAAGGTGTGATATACATGACGAAGAATCCAACCACCACTCTCGACCAAAACACACTAAAGTTCGATATCGAACTTGGTAAAATGAAATGGTTGAATAATTGAAAAATTAGATTATTCAGGAATACACATTGAATGCTGCCGACCATGAATCTCTATTTAAATCAAGGCGAACCCGCAAGCATATTTATTTAATAGAAAGAGTCGGCCCAAAACTAGACGGCTTGCGGTAAATTCACCGCAGCTGGTGCTGGGAAGTTACCTACTCCCATAGGAGTAGTGTCCCTATAGACACTATAGACAATGGACAGCCAATCCACTATTTGCTCTGTTTCTTTTTCAAAATCTAGTTTTCCTTCTGAAAATAACAAGGGAGTTCTCCTATTTCGCTTGATGGATCCTGGTTCGTTACCAAATTGAATGCTAAACCTGTCAATTTCTATCTTTCTTAAGCTTCCCCCTTTATATAAGGATTGAGCAACCATTCAATAGTTTCTTTTCTTCCTCGTCAAATCCCTAGATGGCGAAAGTCCAGTAGCCGAAACCACTGAGCTGCTGAGGAACAACGGGAGATTAGATCTCATAGAGTTCAATTCCAGGATCGCTCAGAACAAGCGGCTTCTTCACTCGTTGATTCCCAGATCTTTAAATGCTGTGGGTGGCGTAGCTACCGAGATTAATGCAGTCAATTACGTCTCTCCTAGAAGTTGGTTAGCTACCTCTCGGTAATCTTTAGTCCTTAAGGCGTATTTTTGGGCCCCTACACATATGGTTATCAAGAGAGTTCTTGTTGCGAGGCTAGGTCCAATGATATCGAACCCGGAAGAAAAACGACTTCAACTCGACAAAGTGCCTATGTATGTGAATTGGTCAGATATGATGACCAAAGTCATACCTATAGAGAAATTCGAAGATTGTTGCCAGGGTGCTCGAGTTACGAATCTTCCATGTTTGTTGGGAAAAGGGACATTGTTGAGATCCCTTCTCATTGAAGCTTCTAGAATTACTTACTATATTTGTGAAGAAGCTTGAATTATTTTCTTCAAATCCTTGAACTTCTAGATATGCTTAAATCATTCCACAGTACTCCATATCCTTCAGAATTCTTGAATAATTAATGAATTGTCTCGGAATCAACTGTCTAGAGCATCCCTCAATTTTAATTATTTCTCAAATACTGTACAAGTATACAACCAATATCACTTTTCAAAATAAAAATAATGAGAGCTACTCATCCTCCCTAAGCTACCATAGTCACACTTTTTCATGCAACTGTCAACTGTGAACTTAATACGCAATACCCTCGAATCAATTAATTTTACCACAGGAGCATTGAATTTTGTCAGTGCTGTAAATATTCTTCTACTAGAGATAGCCATGTGATGATAAAATGGGACTACCTTCATGAATCCCACGTTTACTGCCTCCTAAAATAAGATTTGGAAAATTACACTACACAGTACACAGCACTAATGTTGTGTATGCAAAAACCAATAGGCAATAGATTGTAGCATAACCTAAGCGCTGCAGGTCTACAAAAGCTATATATGACATAAAATCACAACTGTAATGACACAGAACAATGCCAAGACCGATCCAGAGGTCTCTCCTCTTTTCTGCCCCTTCCTCAGCCTTGTCTGAAACCCATCAATCCCACATTGATTCCACACAACAGATTTGCAGGCGACTTCCCAGGATTCCAAAAAAATCATAATTCTATTTACCCGATAAAACACATGCATTTCATTTACATTCAAAAAACCCCACAATTTCATCATCTTCTCATATCACAAAGTAATTCCGATCCAAATAATATGGTTATGATTAAAGCCAAGAAAGGGACAATTTTGATACATGGAATAGACAATGACATCAATGGGGCTTGGTAAGTCATGTATTGCACGTAGGGAATTATAATAATGTAATTGTGCAGAAGGGAAGGAAATAAGGGAAATACACATATAAAATAAATATAATAGTATCCCAGATGGATCATAGATAGATTAAATGAATGTAAGAAAAAGAGAGATCGATCGGAATTACCAAACAAAATGTGACCCAAAGTTTTGGATGTGATGTGATGTGGGAATTGAGACTTTGGAACGATGGATTTCTTTAAATAATGTCAGGCTGAATCAATTCAATGCCTTCTCCTCTTTTTTTTCCCTTTTCTTTTTTGCAATGTTTATTTTTGTTGCTCTGCGAACATCAATCAATTCTTTTTAATGTCTCCCCTAAGATGGAAAAATGGAATGTAGGTATATATATTTAATGAAGACGAGGAAGAAGGTTATGAAATCTTATATAGCCATAATATTCTATACTTGGGGGCATTGCAATTTAAATTTTACACTTCAAATTTTGTTATATCCCTAGATTTTCCTATCTTTTGTATAAAAAAATTATTGGCTGAAATTTCATCAGCCTAATCGCGTATAATTTTGAAATAAGCAGTTATACATTTGCCAATATACATTATTCATCTAATAGATCTAGTCAAAAAGTTAGGATATCCTCTACCCCAATTTTTTAATAAGTAAATAATCATGCCAAAATATGAGGATCTCTAAAACAATAATATAGTGAATAAGAAAATTTCATTACTCAAAATCATTACGCATTTTTCATTACTCAAAATACAATTTACTATTATTATTATTATATATAATATAAGTATATATATTATATAAAATATATAATTATGCCTGTCGAGTCTCGACGGGTTATTTACTAGTTTTTTAATAAGTAAATAATCATGCCAAAATATGAGGATCTCTAAAACAATAATATAGTGAATAAGAAAATTTCCAAATTATTAGAAGAAAAAAAAAAAGATTAGCTAGGTGATTTGAAAGTGAAATCCAGATGTCAAAGACGGCTAATTTTTAAAATATTTTCGATCAAAAAAATTATATTTAAAATTGGAAATATCGAGCAAAAGATTTTAAAAAATATTATTTAAAAAACTATTTATATATTTAATTAAATAGAGGTAAATAATTTTTTAGGCCATCAGAAGGAATTATTTTCATATTTTGGCCATTATTTTTTCATTTAGAGTTTTGGGTCACTACAAGGATGTCGGGCCAGAAAAAGGGTCAAACGAACCGTGTGTTGTTCAAATCGCCTACTTATGGCCCAAAAGTGAAAATCGCCTCCTGGTAGCCTATTTAAATTTTTTAGTTTTTATGTAATTGTTGTACCGTAAAATTTGTAGAGGAATAGAAACTCTTTTGATTGATGAAGGTAAAGAGATTACAGAGACTTACAGAATGAAACTTTGCGAGAATTTAACAAATACTGTAAATGAAAGAAAAGTTGCAGAAAGAAAAGACAATGCAGAAACTGAAAGAAAAAATTAAGTGCGTCTCTCTATGGAGTATTGGATGTGTCCTCTCAGTATGCCGTCATCTGCGTTTATAGATCCATCCTCCCAGCCAGACCGCAAACTGGCACTTGGAGCCACGATCTCAGCCTTCAACCGCCATCTTCAACCGTCCTCCTTGTTTCCATGGGCTGGACCTGACCAATGGGTTATTAAGTGGGCCGACTTCGGAATGGGCCAAGACTAATATTAATTTTGTGGGTCAACAGACTGTCCCCCTCGCGCAATTTGTCTGTTAGGGTTTCTTAAGACAAATTTGCGCGTTAAATACAAGCCTGGCCCATTTAGGACTTTATAAAAAGCCATCAGACCCCACAAATCACTTTTTTTTTTGGCATGCTGGCCGCCACCTGTGGAGTTCCTAGGACGTCGATTGCTTCACTAGACACCATCAGAAGCTACCTTCGCTAATCAAATCTTCGACTGCCGCTCGAACCTACCTGGCCGCCATCTCGCATTTGCCAGCCGCCATCCAACGTCGCCCAGCCGCCATCATCCTGTGCCTGGCCGCCATCTAAAGGGTTCCGGCCGCCACCCTCATTGCTCGGACTCAGCCGCCACTTCAAAGGCTTCAGCCACCATCTGACACCCTTCAGCCGCCACCGAGGCAACCTCAGCTGCCATCTATAGAAATCCAGGACGCCGCCATCAAGGTCCAGGCCACCACTTCAAAGGCTTCAGCCACCATCTGACACCCTTCAACCACCACTGAGGCAACCTCAGCCGCCATCCCTAGGAATCCAGGATGCTGCCATCAAGGTCCAGGCCGCCACTTCGCCTTGTCAGGCCGCCACTTGGCATGCCCAAGCCGCCGTTGCCGTGTTATGGCGTCACAAGTTCGTATCTTTCAAGCTCAGCGCTACTTCGCGGCCTCAGACTGCTACTTCGCAGCCTCAGCCTCAGTCTCAACCTCAGCCTCAGCAGCCACAGCCTCAGCCTCAGCAGCCTTAGCCTCAGTCTCAGCCTCAGCCTCAGCCTCAGCCTCAGTCTCAGTCTCAGCAGCCTCAGCCTCCGCCTCAGCAGCCATCAGCCTCAGCCTCAGCCTCAGCATCGAACAAGCCTCGACCCCGTTGCAAGACTCAAATGCCACACTGGGCACGCCAGCCGCCACAATACAAGCCTCAGACGCAACAGAAGACCTTTCAGCCGCCACCCGGGCTCTTCTCAGCCGCCATCAGAACCTTCCAGCCGCCACCAGGAGCTTCCCAAGCCGCCATCAAACAGTTCCGGACGCCATCTGCTATGCTGTCTCTTCAATCCCCATGGACCAGCTTCTAGCCACCACAGGCAGGACCCCAGCCGCCACTGGACTTTCTCCAGCCGCCACAGACAGAGTCTCTCAGCCGCCATCTGCCTTTAAGCCAGCCGCCACGGCCATGGCGCCTCAGGTTCGTTTCTTGCTTCACTTGTTTGTTAGTCCGTATCCTCTCCGAACACATCTAATACCGTTGTTTGATGACATAGGACTCTGCTTCGCTGCTTCAGGCTGCACTTGGATCATTCTCAGCGGCCACACAGCCTCCTCTGGCCGCCACTTTGGGCCTTCAGTGGCCTCGAGTTCGTCTGGCTTTGCCGCTTTGTCGGGTCGCCCCACGGCTTTCCAAGTTTGATTACATCTTTGCCTCGTTTCTTAATTCTGATTCTTCTATTAGATGGCGTCTATCTTCCTCAGGCAGTGATGCACTTACCTTAGTCAATTTAGGATCTGCATCTGTCCCGAGGTTGATGTCTACAAGTGGTTCATTGGCCTCCAAACTAGGCAAAGTCCGCTTCACAGGAAATGGCCACTCAGATGGCCGGCTGTCAGTCAGGCTTTTGGAATTGTCTTCGGCACCCATCATTACTTAAGTGGCAGCAAGCCGATGTAACAAGTCTTTGTAAACATCCTGGCTGCACATCATAAAGGATTTGAGGTGTCTTGTCGGTTGTCTGCAGAATGCAACTTAAAGCTGCTTGAACTAAAATCGATGGACTCTGTATCCACGTCCACATCAATTAGGGTTGAGGATGAATGGATATCCTCGAGGTAGAAGATTGCCTCGTCATTGTTGATGTCTGGTCCAACAAAGGGCTGAGGGTTCGCCTCCACCAACTCTACCTGATCACCACCCCAAATGAGTAGTTGTTGGTGCAGCGTGGACGGGACGCACTGCGCCATGTGGATCCAATCACGTCCTAGAAATGCAGAGTAACACGTCCTGGACCTTACCACGAAGGATGCTATCTTCAATATTTTTGATCCAATGGTGACATCCGTCGTTAGGAATCCAACAGGCTGAGTAGCTTCTCCCACCAAGCTGCACATCCTGACCTTGGTAGGGATCAGATCTTTCCCCTTGTCAGTCCGGCTACTCGAGCCGTCATCACCTGGATTTGGGATGAATCCTGAGCCGCCAACATGCAGCTGAGGGAATGGCTCAACATCCACCTTCATACCTGCAATTTTTAGACGTCCCTCTTTAATTTTATTTTGAATGGCACTCCTAAAACTCCTGCATTTAGTGATGCTATGAGTATAAGAATTATGCCACTTACAAAACGATCGGCCCCAAATGTCTTCGGCCACTGGTCACTTCTCCCCCTCAGGCAGCTTAATCACCCTGTCTTTGAGTAAGGCATCGAACACTTGGTCCGCCCTGCCCATATCAAAAAGGTCTTCATCAGGCCTGTACTTGGCCTCTTTTTGCTTAGGCGGCCTGAGGGCCGTACATATATGTGGCTTGGCTGTCTGCACTAGCTCTGCAACAGCCACCTCCACAGTCTCGTCCACCTCGTCGCTGAATTTCACTTCCTTGAAGTGAACCCGACGCGTAGAACGATTCTCCTCCTGTTCTTCCATAAATTTTTCCAGGCGAGCCGCTCTCTCGGCCAGCTGAGCAAGATCAGTCGCATCCTGCACAATTAAATGTTCCTTTAATTTCGGTAACATGTTTGCTACTGCAATATTGGCTATTTCCCTATCAGGGACTGCCATAGTGCATCAGCCCTTCAGCCGCTGTAACCTGTTAATGAAGGTACTTGCCCTCTCATCGGTATATTATTTCGCATTAGTTAAGTCTGCGAGGCTCACCTGTGACAGGGGTGTATAGAATCTGTCATGAAAAGCTCGCTCCAAATCGTCCTAATTTTGTATAGAGTTAGGCCTCATAGATGCATACCACGCGAAAGCAGGTCCAGTGAGGGAGGAGCTAAAGAGCCTCAGCTTCAACCAGTCATTCGCTGCCGCTTCCCCGAACTGTGCAGTGAACCTGCCCACATGCTCCACGGTATGTTTGCCTTCATCCCCTGAGAATGTGGAGAATTCAGGCATCTTGAAGCCTCGTGGGTATGGCTGCATACTGTCACCCAATCAGGGTAGGGCTTTCGGTATGTAGGCCGCTCCATCGGCCTCAGTTGAATCCCGAAGTGTTGCTCCATCATGTCCGCGCAATTCGGGTGACACTGCTGGTGCCTGCGCAGGCGGCATCGCCACTGGGGGTGTAGTAGGAGCCATGGCGGCCTGTGTTGCATTTTGTGGCGTCTGCCCCCAAGGTTGTGGCGTCTGCCCCCCAGCGGTGGTGTCTGCCCCCAGGGTTGTGGCGCCTGCCCCCAAGGTTGTGTCGCCGTGTAGGGTACAACTGGAACATTCGGCGTATTAGGTGCTGCTTGTCGTGGTGGCATACCAGTGGCACCAGAGGCCGCTGTACAGCCTGGAGACACACTGGTGGCCATTTAACATCCTGGTGCCGCATAAATCGGTGCTGGAGGCGCCGCATACCAAAGATTTGGCATCATGGGTGCCGCTGGCGTGAAGGCATAAGCAGCCTGATACGGGTTTGGAAACGGACTAGCCAAGCCTCCAGCCTTAGGGAGTGGTGGCTGGCTGGGTGCTGTTTCCCAAGCCCGTTGCTGGCTGCCTGACGGCCCTGAACATGGCGGCGTGTTAGCGCCGTTTGCAGGGGTGGTTGTGAAAGCAGTTGCCTCCTGTTGAGCCCTCAATGAATTGAAGCCCCTATCAATTTGATCAGCCATCACAGGCCGCAAAACGTCCATCAAATGCCTTGTAAGCAGAGGCATAAATTCAGCCATCGATTCTGTCATCGAAAGCCGCATTTGTTCTGAGAATGTAGGGGTCTACATGATCCCCTGCTGTGGTTGGGCAGAACTCGTCGTCTCAATCACATCCTCAGACGAAGTCCTAAGAGGTGTCTTCTCTTGCAGAGACATTTCTTCAAACCTCTGTGTAAGATCACTTACTAACTTGCCGTATCTGAGATGCATAAACAAAACTCTAAGCGGATATGGTTTCCACTTCGAGTCCCACTGGGTATGCCAATATGTTGTACCGTAAAATTTGTAGAGGAATAGAACCTCTTTTGATTGATGAAGGTAAAGAGATTACAGAGACTTACAGAATGAAACTTTGCGAGAATTTAACAAATACTGTAAATGAAAGAAAAGTTGCAGAAAGAAAAGACAATGCAGAAACTGAAAGAAAAAATTAAGTGCGTCTCTCTGTGGAGTATTGGATGTGTCCTCTCAGTGTGCCGTCCTCTACGTTTATAGATCCATCCTCCGAGCCAGACCGCAAACTGGCACTTGGAGCCACAATCTCAGCCTTCAACCGCCATCTTCAACCGTCCTCCTTGTTTCCATGGGCTGGACCTGACCAATGGGTTATTAAGTGGGCCGACATCGGGATGGGCCAAGACTAATATTAATTTTGTGGGTCAACAGTAATTAAAATAAATACGCATTCCTTCAATTATTTATGTTCAACTTTCCTTTTTTGTCCGCGCAAATAAAAAAAACCACTTACTAACGTGTCAAACCACATCTCGAGGCCAACTGCTACAATGAGTTTGCTTAGTGCCTCAGTATTCTTCTATCACACCAATGTGTGCCTTCCCATCGGAGACCCATCATCCTCCTGATTTTCAATTTTGTTTCACTTTCTGTTGATGGTTGGAAAGTCATTATTTCTTCTGTTGTCATTTCGTAAAGAAATATATGCTAGCACCCGAAAAATTCGGTAGCTAATGTTTCTTTCCAAAAAAATGTACTTTTATTTTTACTCTTTATTTTATTTTTATTTTACTGCGCTCATGCAAATTACAAAGGGGATAGAAGGAATGGATAGGGGGTGGGGAGGAAATTGAACCTCCAAACCTTAGGTTGAGGAGCCTACGATGGGAAGACACACATTGGTATGACAGAGCAGTACCAAGGCAAAGAGCAACCTCATTTTAGTAGTTGATCTCGAGATATGGTTTGACACATTATTATTAAGTGGTTAATCATTTTTTTATTCAAAATGCCAGAAAGGAAAGTGAAACATAAATAATGGGATGTATTGAATATTTTTTATTTTAATTATATAAGAAAAAAAACTAAAATAGACCATCAGAATTATGCAATTTTCACTTTTCGGCCATAAGAAGGCGATTTGAACAACACACGAGTCCGCTTTGGCCCTTTTTCTGGGCCCGACATCCTTGTAGTGGCTCAAAAATCTAAATGAAAAAATAATTGTCAAAATCTGGAAATAACAGCTTCTGATGGCCTAAAAAAATTATTTTTTCAATTATATATACTTAATCGAACAAAAATGTTCCCTAAATTAAAATTTCATGTTAAAATAACAAATTTCTAGTACATAAAATAATTTTTTTAACTTAATTAAAAAATTAAATAAATCTAATATAAAAATAAAATACAATACTATGTTAGTATTAATTAAATTTACATTTAAATTAGAAAATTAATAAAATATTAAAATAGGACAACAAATTTATATATAATATGTATATAATAAAATAAAATAAATTTTTTAAAAAAATTGTTTTACATGCCCTCCCTCCGTCTGAGAAAAAGAGTCCATTAAAATTTTTGGGATATCACAAAAAAAAGTGTCCACTTCGGTGCGGCAGGGGTGGGGATCGATGCACATGCAGGGAGTGGCTCGCGGGTTGAGGGTGGGCTCGGGGGGTGGGGCTCCATATTGCAATGGTGGAGGAGGGACGCGGAGCAATGGAGTCGCAGGAGATGGAGTGAACTTGTGTTGTGGCGCTTCTGTAAATGGAGTTAACAGTGGAGAAAGGGAAGACAAATAACCCTAGCCTTAGCGACCGCAATACCGTTGCAGATGTGGTCGCCATTACGATTGTAATTTTTGCAGTCGCCATTCCTGTCGCAACAAAGCGACTTAGTCGAAAGTCACTAAATGCAATCGCTAATTTATATTCAGTTTTTGGTGGTCAGATCGAATTTGCGACTCCACCATTGCGGTTGCGAAATGCGGTCGTTATACTGCAAAATTCTTGTAGTGATATAATGCATAGAGTCTACACATGCAGGTGTATGTACTAAATGTTCACCCCAATTGATGTAGCTCTTGTACTAGAGAAGGTCAAAAGAACTACTTGAAATTGCTAGTAACACCACCGAGCAGACACCTCCTACCATATCCATGACATCAACAAGCTTTTGTACAATGGTCATTGTACACTCCAAGGCTTTCAAAACTCGATCGAACTTGTCCAATGCTTCTTGGGAATGAAAAGGATCAGAAAGAAAGAAATAAGCTCGACCTACTTCTCAAAAATACAATATAGTCGACTTCTCAAAAGATCTTTTAAAGACCTTCCTCCTACTGGAGGAACTTTTTTCAATGGAGACAGCGGCAGAGAATCTATAAAAGAACACATGAGGCTAAGGTTACGAAGTAAAGGAAGTCCATTATTGAGAATGTTAGAAATACGATGAACCTATGACTTCAACCTAAAACCAATTGGTGATAGGTAGAGAGGCCCATGTCCATATAAACAGGGGGATAACCCAACATATAACCGATGTGGGACTTTAACAGAGAAAAGTGGTGATCTCGCATTCTAGGCCACGCAGTACCACGCCATGAAAGAGTTGATAAAAAAAACCGGCCCAATAGCCCAATTTGGACCAAATTTTCCTATTTCAGATTTTTGGGTAATTATAGTTATGAATGGTAAGAAAATTAATGATAACAACCCTGAAGCAAGTAAAATCTATATCTAAATTAATGTGGCTATTGCATAGATTCCTGATAATTTTACTACTATCAAAGAGTTCATCCACTATAAAAGGCTGTTAAATATGTCATGTGTCCACAATTTTTCACTATCTATCAATTTAAAATTGACAATATGTCTCGTGTTTATTGTGCCATTTTGCTTCTTGCTGGGTTGTTATTTTCCTCGGCATGTCCATCTTTTGGCCATTGTTCAAAATATAATGATAACTCACTCAAATGCAGAAAAGCTGAGGAGGAGAAATCAGGAGACGAGGTTATTTGGAATCCAGAACTGCAAAGTGAAGAAAGCTTTTTGAGTAAGTTGTGGCATTTGATTCCACTCCCTACCGCAAATTTAATATTTCTGAGACCTGCTCCCGTTCCAAAACCGCCGCCTCCTTCTCCGCCCTCGAATCCTAATGTTCCGACTGCGGCTGATTCGGCGCCCTCCCCTCCTCAGAAAAACATAAAGCATGAACAAAACGTCAATTCAGATGAAGAGCTGCTGAGTTCCAAGAAATTCTTTAAATTGCCAAAATATAACAATTAATCCTTGAAGAAAGAAAGAGCATATTGTGCTTCTGGTCCATAAAATAAAACTTTGGTTGTTATTCTGTGTTATATTATACTTATATCACATCACATAATAATAATAGTAATGATGTTATATTATGAATTTTAGTTCTCTTGCTTATATATTTGAAATTTTCAATTCAATGATTAGTTCCTTTTGTTATTCATAAAAGGGTAATACTCTTTATCGTTTCTTCTTCTTTTTTCTTTTAATATAATTATTTTTTTTTGTATATATCGGGTATCCCCAAGCCATATTGAATATAACATTAATCCCTCGAAGATCTGGTGGGCATTGACGGGTTGTCTCTCCCAAAGCAAAATTTTGCATATACATAAGTTCGAACCCGAGACATTTGCTTAAGCTGCCCCGATACTTATCTGTCACACCAATGCGTATCTTCCCATCGGGGACCCTTCATCCTTATGATCTTCAATTTTGTTTCACTTTCTCTTAATGGTTGGAGAGTTCTTATTTTTCCTATTATCTTTTCCTAAAGAAATATATGTTAGCAACCGAAAAATTCGTTAGCTAATGTTTCTTCCTAAAAAATATATTTTTATTTTTATTCTCTTTAATTTATTTTGATTTAATTGAAAGCCCAAGTCACACAATTACAAAGGGAAGGGATAATGAGCCGGAGCGAAAGCGAACCCCAAACCTAAGGTTGAGGGATCTCTGGTGGGAAGACACACATTGGTATGACAGAGCAGTACCAAGGCACCAAGCAAACCTAATTTCAGCAGTTGGCATTGAGATATGGTTTGACACATTATTATTATTATTATTATTATTTCTATCTGAAATGCCAAAAAAGGAAAGTGGGACATAAATAGTAGGATTGAATGAATATTATTTATTTTAATTAGATAAAAAAAATAAAAAAAAATTAAGTATGATATCAAAAGGATGTGATTTCCAATTTTGGGCTATTAGGTTGTGTTTGAAAAACATGCAACCCTTTTTTTCTAGGTCTGACATACTTGTAGTGGCTCAAAAACTCTAAATGAAAAAATAATTGCTAAAATCTAAAAATGACTCCTTATGATAACCTAAAAAATATTATCTCATAATTATTTTGATACCTCAATCATGAATGTAATATTGACATATCATTAACATTTTCAAAATCATGATTCTTTTTTTTCTAGAAATGAAAGCGAATAAACAACTAGTCTCAAAACATGTTATAACGTACGAAGGATTAGACTTAATACACACAGAGCCTGGCGTGGTCATCTCTAGATATTTAAGCTAAGAATCAAATAAATTAGAGCTGGAAGAAAATAACACCGATGATCCCATGGGAGGAATACAAGAGAAGCACTAGGCCCACCAATGGTTTGAGCCCGAATCTGATCCAATTAAATTGACCCAGCAGAGGCGGAGACCTCTGAATGCACCAAAAAAACATTCAGAAACTTTAAACATAAAGAGGGCACAAAACAAAGCCGGGGACACAGCCAACCGGTCAACTGTAATAATCCTATTTTGGACACAATGGAAATACAGATTACAAGGTGTTACTACTGAATCTGATATAATACCCAATAAGTTAAGTTGTAATCTATAATATACTTCCTCTGTTTTTTAAAGATTGCTACGAACGCACCCAACACGTAGTCCAATGCAAATTTTAAACCATTAATAACTCAAATTCGGTACAAGTAAAAATTCTAAAAGTTCGATATTTAAAAATTACAAGTGAAACCTCCGTTTCTTGAATGCTCCAAGATTCTCCCCAAGTTTCCTTCTCTCCACCGTCTGGCAGTATAACAAACCGTAGCTAACAAAAAAATGGAGTTTTTAAATATCAAATTTTTAGAATTTTTACTTGTACCGAATTTGAGTTATTAATCGTTGAAAATGTGCATTGACATACGTGCAAATAAGAAGTGTAACGTTTAAAAAACGGAGGAAGTACTTTTCTTTTATTCAGTTATTGTTTTCTAATTCCATCACGTGTATTAAAAGCAATTTGTGAGAATATATTGTCGCTGAATTGTTTTTAGGGATTTCACTTAATTGATTTTGTAAATCTAAAATATAAATTGTGGATATTGCTTGCCATGAATTGTTCACTAAAATGACGCCTCAAAACTTTGTTAATGTATCACTGAAATTGTACAAAGTATCCGCTGAATGTGTCTCTTTTTGTCACTTAGTTATTTTCATTGATTTTAATGTTTATTTTCATTGATTGTCATCTTTTTAAGAAATCGCTGAAAAGAGAAATAGCATTGCCAAAATGAGCAATTTAATGTTGCTGAAAAGAACACCAAACATTTTATGTTTATTTTCATTGATTGCCTCTTATAAATAAGAAATCGCTGGAAAGAGAAAGGGTCTGTTCTGCACGCAGAGCTGTAGCTGTGACTGTGAGTTGTAGTTGGAGCTGTAGGGGAGCTCGAGCTGTAAGGAGGTGTAGGGGAGCTCGAGCTGTAAGGAGCTGTGGGAGCTGTAGCTGTCAGTTCTATTTGATTGAGAGAATGAGGACTTGACCGCTATGGTAAATCCCCAACCCGCGAACATGCACAGATTTAATTTGTATATCTAACATTAAATATAAATAGGCCCCTCAAAGATTTGTTAAGTTTTCGCTGAAATAATACAAGGTATTCGCTAAATCCGTCTCCAGCTCTTGTGGTTGCATAATTTTTCTTTCAAGGTATCTATGAATGTACAATCTTGTTGTGTTGTAATTATATATATATATATTTTTTATTCACTTATACATGAAATTGATTCTATATATATATTATTATTACGAAATAATTTTGGCAATTTGGTTATTGAAAAAATGGTTATATATTTATTCTTGACTATTATACACTAAAAGAAATTCGCGGGAAGACAATGAATTTGGTGACAAAATTTTATTGAAGTCGTCGCCTAAAATTTCTCTCCTAACGGATTTCGTCGCCTAGTGCATCAGGTGACAGACAAGGCCATGAAATCCTTTCGTGACCTTCCCACAAAATATTTTCGGTCGCATATATGTTGGTTAGGAAACCGC
Organism: Hygrophila difformis; assembly: GCA_030278955.1. Classification (NCBI taxonomy): domain Eukaryota; kingdom Viridiplantae; phylum Streptophyta; class Magnoliopsida; order Lamiales; family Acanthaceae; genus Hygrophila; species Hygrophila difformis. The sequence goes on along the minus strand of JAOANR010000015.1, from coordinate 17,518,103 downwards.
CAGTGACAAAAAAAATTTGGTCGCTAAGATTCGTAACCGAATTTGGCGACGGAAAATTTGGGTCGCTAATAAAAATATCAAATTTTTTCTTTTTTTATTTTTTATTTTCGCGACTGAATTAATCGGTAGTTAATATTTGCGACCAAATTAGCGACCGAATGTTTCGATCGTTATATATATAGTTGTACGAAAATAATAGTTAAAATAGAGTAATCAATGAAAATGGGTATGGAAATTGTAGATATATAAAGGGATGTTTGGGAGTCAGCAGATCCGCCAGCAAATAGCAGATTTGGAGAGAGAACTGTGAGAGGATATGCTCTTCCAATATGCTATATGCTACCAAATATGCTTGCTCCCAAACATACTCAAAATAAAATTCATAAAATAAAGTAAGGATGTGGATAATGTCTAGTTATAATAAAGTAGAGAGATTTGAATAATGGTGGCAGCTAGTAGAATGGAGGGGAGTGATTTAGGTACTTGCGACTCTATGTGCTGGTGTGATGGTCGGGTATTCAAAAGTAGTGGTAATGTATATGGAGTGTTGTATGAGTATGAAAAAGTGATGGATGGAAGTTATACTAAAAAACAATCTACTGTCCACACATCAATTTATAAGGCCTATACCATTTCAACACCTGCTGATAAATAGGTTAACTGTATCGGAACTTTAATGGGCATGGAGTATGGATTAGAGATCAATATCATCATTAATACATAGTATTTAATTTCAACCATATATGCATGACCACCTGTTCGGGCGGATACATTAATTAATTAAAATTAATATATAATTTATTTTTTTTAAAAAAAAGAAAGATAAAGGAAAAACTTTAAAAAAAATAAATAAATAAAATCCCAACTCCCAACCTCCTACATACCTCTTAATTTGACAGTTGGCATTTTTTGTTTATTTATTTTCATTTATAAATTACGTTGTCGGAAAGAATGGGGTAGAAATAAATGAAAAATATACAATCATCATTTTGTTGGATTCGCTTAATATGTACTACATTTGTTTTTTAATAACTGTTCCATTTTCGCATTTCACGCAATTCAATACGTATTTAAATCATAATAACTCAAATTGTATACAACAAAATTATAAAAAAAAATTGACATACTAAAACTAGGTTATTAGACTAATCCATCAAGATCTCACTTGACTATATTTTATCTTATATAACTATGTCAAAAAAATTAATTAAAGCTACTCAATTAATAATAAATACTATACAAATTGTGCAATTATATCAAAATGGAGGAAGTAGCAAATGCGGACTCAGTATTTTATCGGGTCCTAGACCCTATTAGGAATAAGTTAATGCCTAGTCTTGAACGGCTTCTTTGGTTTCTGTTAGAGATCAATGCAAAATTAAAAGAAGTGTATTAGTGAGACTAAAAGAATATTCTAGAATATTAGAGAAATTGGGGGTGTGTAGAATTATTTATAGAAATGTTTAGAATAATCTAGATTAGTATTATTTAAGAATATTTTTAGAATACTCTAGAACTCTTGCCCACTCTATAAATAGGGGTGAGGCTCTTCATTTGTAATGAGTGAAGTAGAAGATGTGTGTGATGAGTTGAGGTGTAGTGGTGAGTTGAGTGAAGAGAGTGAGTTGAGTAGTATTGTGAAGTGTTGAGTAGTGAGTGTTGAGTGGTGAGTGTTAAAGGAGTGAAGAGTGTTATAATTGTGTTGTGTATTTATAAAAGTGTTCTTTTTATTTAAGTCTCTCGGTTAAGCCTTGGTTTGTTAAATTCTTGGTGTACTTGTTTTAGTTATATGGTCGGCCCTGCCGCCTAACTAATATATGGTCGGTTATACCGCCTAATGATATATGGTCGGCCCTGCCGCCTAAGTATCCTTGTGCACTAAGAATTTTAGTCAAAGGCTAACCAACATTAAAGCGTTGGTGTTGTGTGAGTAAATTGTCATAGGTCCTCTATAGTGTGTGTGTTTGTGTTGGTATCAGAGCTTATTTTTTCCCAACAACTGGTATCAGAGCACCAGGTTCCGAACCGCTAGTGGAGGAAAGCTTCTGTAAGTGTTGGACACTTACATCGACTCGTCAACAGCAAGGGGAGACTCTGCCGGAGCACAGTTTGGAACTGTGAAAGTTGAGTGGTCTGGGACCAAGCCTACGTGACGTTGGACGTCGTTTAAGATGGCAGATCTTGCAAGCACGAGCAGTGGAATCAAGAAGCTCAATAGCCATAACTATGGTTATTGGCAGACTTGCATAGAATCTTACCTTCATGGTCAAGATTTGTGGGAGATCGTCGCCGGTAGCGATACTACTCCTCCACCACAAGAAAATGCTGAAGCCTTGAGAAAATGGAAAATCAAGGCGGGGAAAGCTCTGTTCATATTGAAGACTACAATTGAGGAGGACCTGTTGGAGCACATCCGGGATGTGAAGACACCTAAGGCAGCCTGGGAGACTTTGGAAAAGTTATTCTCAAAGAAGAATGAAGCACGCCTCCAGCTCTTGGAAAATGAGCTCGCGGGAATCTCACAAGGTAAACTCACAATCTCTCAATATTTCACAAAGGTGAAATCTATTTGCCGAGAGATATCTCAACTCGCCCCTGAGGAGAACATAAGTGAGGCAAGGATGAAAAGAATTATCATCCACGGTCTAAGGCCCGAGTATAACGGATTTATAGCCGCCGTGCGAGGATGGCCCACTCAACCATCACTCATAGAGTTGGAGAATTTGCTGGCTAACCAAGAGGCATTAGCTAAGCAAATGAATGGAGTCACCATAAAAGGAGAAGACGAGGCCTTCTTCACTCACAGGAAGAAAGCCATGAATCGGACACAAAATGTGACGAAAGAAAGGTGGACTCATGGAGGCAATGGTCATCCAAATGCAAGAAGTAACACCACAGGGGGAGTTCGGCAAGGAAAAGGATACCACCATCAACAACATGAGGAGAACAATACAAAGAAAAATGGTGAATGCTTCAATTGTGGCAAGAAGGGTCACTTTGCTCGAGACTGTAGATTTCCAAGGAAGCGAACCTTCCAAGGAAACATGGCCACCACAAGAGACGAAACAAAAGAAGTTACTTTGGATGCATCCATCAGTGAGGAAGAATGGGATGCCGAAGCTGGATTTTCAATTGGAATCGATGAGGACGAGATAGAGAAAGACATGGAGGATCAAGCTTTTGCTGCCACTATGAAGAAAAAGTTAAACTACAAAGATAATTGGATCGTCGATTCTGGGTGCTCAAATCATATGACCAACGACGAGAAGAAGCTACACGACATGGATGAATATAAAGGAAAGAGAGTCGTGTTGACAGCCAACAATTCAAGGTTGCCTATTTCACATATTGGAAAGACAACAATTCCAAAAGATGGCTCTAACCAGCTCCAGCTCGAGAAGGTGTATCTTGTCCCTGGCCTGAAGAAGAATTTACTATCAGTATCGCAGTTGACAGCAGAAGGGAAATATGTGCTCTTTGGGCCCGAAGATGTGACTGTGTTCCAGAAAATGAAGGTGGTTGGCAATCCAATTATGCAAGGAAGAAAAATAGAGTCAGTCTATGTGCTATCTGCAGAGACAGCATACGTGGACAAGACTCGTAAGAATGAGACGGTTGATCTCTGGCATGAACGTCTTGGGCATGTGAGCTACAACAAGTTGAAGGAGATGATGAAGAAACAAATCGTAAAGGGGCTCCCTCAACTTGATATCATCACAAATACCGTATGTGCCGGATGTCAATTTGGCAAAGCTCATCAATTGCCATTCAAAGAGTCGGAGCATCGTTCCAAGACACCATTGGAGCTCATACACTCAGATGTTTTTGGCCCGGTAAAACAAGCATCAATTGGAGGCATGAAGTATATGGTGACATTCATTGATGACTACTCAAGGTATGTGTGGGTGTACTTTATGAAGGAGAAGTCGGAGACCTTTATGAAGTTCAAAGAGTTCAAGGAGAAGATAGAAAGTGAACTCAGTGAGAAAATTCAGTGCCTACGCACGGATAATGGAAGAGAATATTTGTCGACTGAGTTCAATGTCTACCTTGAGAAGCACAAGATCAGACGGCAACTCAGCTGCCCTAATACTCCACAACAAAATGGAGTAGCGGAGCGCAAGAATCGTCACCTTGCAGAAACATGTCGAAGCATGCTCTATGCTAAAAACGTTCCAGGAAGATTTTGGGCTGAATGTATGAGGACGGCATCATACCTGATCAACAGGCTTCCACAAGCAAATCTGGGATTTGTTTCTCCGTACGAGAAGCTATGGAGGATTAAACCAACCGTCGGTCATTTCAAGGTGTTTGGATGTGTATGCTACGTCTTCGTGCCAGATCACCTACGGAGCAAATTTGATAAGAAGGCCATTCGATGCATTTTTGTCGGCTATGATGACTCAAGAAAAGGATGGAGATGCTGTGATCCAACTACAGGGAAGTGTCATACTTCCAGAAATGTGGTGTTTGATGAAGCTTCCTCGTGGTGGACACCTGAAAAGGTCGAGCTCCCAGAATCCCATGACTTAGAGGAGGATTCAGAAGAAAAAGAAGGAGGTGAAAAGCATACATCGGATATGAGTAAAGAACGAGAAAGACAAACTACCAAAGATAAGAGTCCATGGAAGACCGGTGTACATCAACCTACATCCGATGAGTTCTCTCCAAGCCAAAATGAAGAAGGCGAGCATGTACAACAATTGCGAAGGTCGACAAGGCTAAGGCAACCTAATCCAAGGTATGCCAATGCTGCCCTCGTGGATGAATCTACACCTATTGAGCCTTGTAGTTATGAAGAAGCGGCGCAGAGCCAAGAGTGGCAGAAAGCCATGGAAGAGGAAATGAAAGCATTGGAAGAAAATCAAACATGGGACTTAGTTCCCAAACCAAAAGATGTGAAACCAATATCTTGTAAATGGGTGTACAAGGTGAAGACTCGACCAGATGGCTCCATTGAAAGGTATAAGGCTCGACTTGTTGCTCGAGGTTTCTCACAACAATATGGGCTAGACTATGAAGAAACATTTAGCCCGGTGGCAAAGATCACAACAATTCGAGTCCTACTAGCTTTGGCGGCTAGCAAGTCCTGGAAGTTATGGCAGATGGATGTCAAGAATGCCTTTCTACATGGAGAACTTGACAAGAGCATTTATATGGAGCAACCAAGAGGCTTTGAGAGCAAGACCCGCCCTGAGTATGTCTACAAATTGAAGAAGGCACTCTATGGCTTGAAGCAGGCTCCGAGAGCTTGGTACGGGAAGATCGGTGAGTTCTTGATACAAAGTGGTTTTACAGTTGCTCCTTCAGATTCGAGTTTATTTGTGAAAGAAGATCGGGGAAAGCTAGCTATAATATTAGTATATGTCGATGACTTAATCATCACGGGGGATCATGGCGAGGAGATCCAGAGGACAAGGGAAAATCTCTCCATCAGATTTCATATAAAGGAGCTTGGAGAACTCAAACATTTTCTTGGACTCGAAGTAGAGCAGACAAGTGAAGGCTTATTTCTGGGACAACAGAAATATGCACGGGATCTTTTGCAGAAGTATGGAATGCTTAACTGCAAGCCCATCGCAACTCCGATGGACCACAATGAAAAGTTGCGAGCAGATGATGGGAAAAGTTTAGAAGATGTTACCATGTATCGACAGTTAGTCGGGAGCCTTATATATCTCACGCTAAGCCGACCAGACATAGCGTATGCAGTTGGAGTGGCTAGTCGATACATGAGCAAACCAAAGAAGCCTCATCTCGATGCAGTGCGACGTATCTTGAGGTATGTTAAAGGCACCATTGATTTTGGCATTTTATATAAGAAAACAAAGGAATGCCATGTGACAGGATATTGCGATGCCGATTATGCTGGAGACTATGATACGCGACGGTCGACAACTGGGTATCTATTTAATCTTGGATCGGGAGCAGTATCATGGTGTAGTAAGAGACAACCCACAGTGTCGTTGTCAAGCACCGAAGCGGAATATCGATCGGCAACATCGGCAACACAGGAAAGCACTTGGTTGAAGCGACTAATGGAAGATCTTCATCAACCAACAAATTATCAAGTAAAGCTTTTCTGTGATAATTTATCAGCCATACGTTTAGCAGAGAATCCAGTCTTCCATGCAAGGACAAAACATATAGAAGTGCACTATCACTATGTTCGCGAAAAAGTGCTAGAAGGAGAGATCGAGATGGTGCCAACAAAAACAGATGAACAAGTTGCAGACATCTTCACGAAGAGTTTAAGTAAATCCAAATTCGTAAAATTCAGAGAAGCACTCGGAATGATCTGCAAATCAACCATGGAAGGAATTTTGCATTGAGGGGGAGTGTTAGAGATCAATGCAAAATTAAAAGAAGTGTATTAGTGAGACTAAAAGAATATTCTAGAATATTAGAGAAATTGGGGGTGTGTAGAATTATTTATAGAAATGTTTAGAATAATCTAGATTAGTATTATTTAAGAATATTTTTAGAATACTCTAGAACTCTTGCCCACTCTATAAATAGGGGTGAGGCTCTTCATTTGTAATGAGTGAAGTAGAAGATGTGTGTGATGAGTTGAGGTGTAGTGGTGAGTTGAGTGAAGAGAGTGAGTTGAGTAGTATTGTGAAGTGTTGAGTAGTGAGTGTTGAGTGGTGAGTGTTAAAGGAGTGAAGAGTGTTATAATTGTGTTGTGTATTTATAAAAGTGTTCTTTTTATTTAAGTCTCTCGGTTAAGCCTTGGTTTGTTAAATTCTTGGTGTACTTGTTTTAGTTATATGGTCGGCCCTGCCGCCTAACTAATATATGGTCGGTTATACCGCCTAATGATATATGGTCGGCCCTGCCGCCTAAGTATCCTTGTGCACTAAGAATTTTAGTCAAAGGCTAACCAACATTAAAGCGTTGGTGTTGTGTGAGTAAATTGTCATAGGTCCTCTATAGTGTGTGTGTTTGTGTTGGTATCAGAGCTTATTTTTTCCCAACAGTTTCATACGCCTCGAGCCTCACCTATACGTTTACTATGCCTATTTTATAGAATAAGTATGACCTATAAATATATCATGTTTTAAACCTTTTAAAAGTATATTTAAGCATATTTCATATTTTAATTTGTTTAAAGAATACTTCTTCCGTTCTTTTTTAATTGATCCATATGAATAGTAATAACTATTCATCGAGTAACTTTAATTAATTTTTTGACATAGTTATATAAGAAAAAACATAATCAAGTAAGATCTTGTTAGATTCGTCTAGTCACGTAGTTTTAGAATATCAAATTTTTATAATTTTTATTTATATACAATATAAATTATTACTGATTATAAATATTTATTAGATTGCGTGAAATACAAAAATAATATAGTTATTTAATAACAGAGATAGGTATATTTAAATAATAATAAATAATAATATTTGTTTGGGTGACACAACTTAAAGACGCGTAAAAAAATAATAAATAGTAATATTGAAAAATATATTTGATAAATTATAATATTTTATATAAAAAATTAAATAGTCGGGTCTAGTAGGCTTAACTTTTTATAAGGTATGGCACAAGTCTGCTTAGTGAGTATTATTTTAAGTGACTTGTAAATAGATGAAGCCGAGGCATAAAATACGTCAGGTCCTAGCCCATGTCCGGTAGACTATCCTATTTATATCCCTAAAGCATAGTCGACAATTTTTAGAATTTGGGAAAATGAATTTTATAATTGGGTATTTATAAGTAAAACTTTGGGAATGATTTATAGCTTGAATTCTTTTTTTTTTTTTTTTGCCTATACAGGCTAGAAAATGAAGGTGGGGTTCATACCACACAAATTACAAAGAAATAAATGGGGAGGGATAGGGGGCCGGGTGGAAAATCGAACCTCCAACCTATAAGTTAGGAGTCGGGGAACTTGACTGTTAGGGTAAGTCTTCATCCCCATTTATAGCTTGCATTTAGGCTAAATAAAGAAGGTCTCTTTAAAAAAAAAATATTTTGTCTCACAAATGAGCAAATTCAAAACAATTGTTTTGACAAACACCTCATAATTTTTAGTTTTATAAAATTTGATACTATCAAATGTTAAAATGAGCATTCAATGTGAAAATTTCAAATTATTCTTTTTTTTTTGGTAAATATTGTCACTCATGTGTCAGACAAAGGTGTGTGATAGTCCAAGCCACACAAATTACAAAGAAAGATAAAAAAGAGGAATAGGGGGTTGGGTGGGAATCGAACCCCAATCATTAGATTGGAAGTTAAGGGACATGACCACAAGGCCAAGTTCCGATTCCCATGTGAAAAAATTCAAAGTTACAGATTCACAACAATGAGAAGAGGTATATTCATAATCGGTTTTCATAATTAGGAAGTGAGCTTCGAAATATAAAAGGTCATGACTCACGACTCTGAATCTCTTATTTCCATAAATAACAAGTTCGATGTTTTTGCTAAGTAAATACTCCCTCCCTTTTTATAGGAATGCAACACTCCACTATTTTACACTATTCACAGTTTAACATTAATTCAAGTTTTTATTATAGTTATATAAAAAAAAACATAATCAAGTGATATCTTGTTAGATTCGTCTAAACTTGTAGTTTTCAAATATCAACCTTTTATAATTTTTACTTGTGGACAATTTCAGTTATTAATAGTTGAAAACGTGCATCGGCATGCGTGCCAGTTATAAATGTTGCATTCCTATAAAAACGGAGGGAGTAGGATATAATTATAATTAAATCTTGCCAAGTGGACAAGGTGACTAGCTGTCCTTAGGATGCCAACTGTTGTCAAGCTAGAGGATTCAAATCTAGAGATATAATTAGACAATTTATTAAGTTACCCAGGAGCAAATTTAGTTGTAAAATATGACAATAGAATCCCTAAAATAATGGTCTGTTCTGCACGTCAAGCTGTAGCTGCAGGCTGTAGCTGCGAGCTGCAGCTGTAGGGAGCTGTAGCGGAAAAAATGCCAAAATGGTGCCATAACTTTGCCAATTTTCCAATTTGGTGCCATAAGTTTGGAGTTTTCTAATTTAGTGACATAACTTTGCTAATGTTCTCCAAAATGATCCCATCGGGCCTTAATAACTCATATTTGCTGGCGTGGCACCTAATTAGTGTAAATAATTAATTTAATTGTACCATTTAGGTATCACGTAGGCATAGATTAAGTTTGACCTACACATTTGGACACTTTCTAATCTTACTTCTAATTTAATAGTCCCCTTCCAACTCTGCAAGTACGCAGAAAATGTGTTTGAAAATATCCATATGTGTGGGTTAAACTCAGTCAATGCCTAAGTGACACCTACATGATATAATTAAATAATTATTTACACTAATCTCATGTCACGTAAGCAAATGTGGGTGATTAAGGCATGATGGGATCATTTTGGAGAACATTAGCAAAGTTACGGCACCAAATATGAAAACTCCAAACTTATGGCACCAAATTGAAAAATTGGCAAAGTTACGGCACTATTTTGGCATTTTTTCCGAGTTGTAGCTATAGGAAGCTGTGGGAGTTGTAGCTGTCAAAAATTATAATTTGAAGAGAAAAATTAATGAAATTTGGAAAGTAGCTTTTGAAAGCTCCCAAAAGCTAGTGTACAGAACGAGACATTTGTTTTGAAATCAAAGCTAAAGCTATCAAAAGCTCCCAAAAACTCCCAAAAGCTACGTGCAGAACAAACCCTAAATAATATGAGAAAGAATCAAGAAAAGCTCTGTCGTTTCATTGAACAGACCCATGCTTATATACACTGGGCAAACAAAAAGGGAAAGATCCAATAAAATCACCTATTACAGGAAACTAATGAATATAGAAAATATAAGGCTAAAATAATCTCCAAATACAAGTAAACCAAATCGTATACGACATCGGCAAAAGATATGAAGATATGCTAATATCCCCCTCAAGTTGGAGCATGAATAGTTGAAATGCCCAACTTCACAAGTAGAGATTGAAACTGTTGACGTCCCAATGCTTTGGTAAGAATGTCAGCAAGCTGGCACTTCGTGTTAATGTAAGAGGGAGCAATATTACCTCGGAGGATCCAATCACGCACGAAATGACAATCAATTTCAATATGTTTCATTCTTTCATGGAAAACCGGATTATTAGCAATGTGTAAAGCAGCTTGACTATCACAATGTAATGAAACCGGCATTGGATGCTCAACACCAAGACTATAAAGCAAGCCTTTCAACCACAAGATCTCACAAATAGTGGAAGCCATAGCGCGATATTCTGCTTCGGCGGAAGAACATGAAACTGTAGCCTATTTCTTTGTCATCCAAGATGTTGGAGAGCTCCCAGAAAGACAAAGTATGCGGTTAGAGAAAACGACTAATTGGACAACTAGTCCAATCCGCATCACAATAAGCTTCTAGGGTCAGACTAGAATCACTACGAAGTAGAATGCCTTGTCCCTGACTACTCATGAGGTAACTGATGACTCGTAACGCAGCATCCCACTAAGATTTAGTTGGTTGTTGCATAAATTGAGCCAAGACATGAGCAGAATAACATAGCTCGAGTCGAGTGATAGTGAGATAAATTAGTCTTCCTGCCAAACGCATGTACTTTGCAGGATCAGTCAGAGGTGCATTAGAAGCAAGAGCCAGGTGTTGGTTCTCCTCCTTGGAACACTAAGAAGACCCGTTGCTTTTAAAATATCCAGGGCATATTTACGTTGACAAAGGAAGTTTCCCTTCAACCTTCTAGCAACCTCAATACCAAGAAAGTACTTTAGTTTACCCAAATCCTTCATAGGAAAACAGTCACTAAGATAAGCTTTTAACTGTACAATCGTGGCAGTGTTGTTGCTAGAAATAACCAAGTCGTCCAAATAAACAAGAACATTCAAAGTAATGTTCAGCTTGCGATACACAAATAACGAATAATCAAATGCACTGGCAGAGAAACCATATATACACAATGCCTCTGCCAACTTTGCATACCCACAATGAGGAGCCTGACGAAGACCATACAAAGATTTACGAAGGCGACACACCTTTCTAGACAAGCCATTGCTAAAACCAGGTGGAAGGCGCATATATACTTTCTTCTGCCAGATTACCGTGAAGGAATGCATTGTGTACATCCAATTTATGTAACTCCCAATTATTAATTGCAACAACAGTAAGGAATGCACGAACAGTAACCATTTTCACTGTAGGGGCAAATGTGGCAGCAAAATCAATTCCCTCTACTTGATGATTGCCAAATGTAACTAACCTGGATTTATATCTATCAAGAGTGCCATCAGATTTACGTTTAACTCGAAATACCCGCATACATCCAATTGCAGTTTTACCTGATGGGAGGTCTTCTACAGTCCAAGTGTTATTAGTTTCTAAAGCTGCAATTTCTTCTTCCGTTGCCTTTTTTCCACTGAGGGTCATTCATTGCTTCTTTAAAAGATCTAGGCTCAACATCAGCTGAGACTGCTGCAAGAAATTGTTGATGTGCAACAGAAAAGGCATTACAATTTACATAATGTGCTACAGGATAAGGAGTACCTGAGGCGATGACTGGTGCGGGTGAAGCCTTAGGGGGAACCGATGCCGTGTTTGCTTTCTTGCTCACCTCTTCCCACGATACATAGTCTTGATACCGAGAATTAGCAAATTTCTTGCGTTTGCTACGATGAAGTTCATTACCCCTTGCTATATTCCCATCATCACGTCTTACTATATTTGGGTCATCTTCTCCTAAAACATTACCGTCTCCATCCATTGCAACATCATCAAAATGTGTGTCTGCCACTACTTGTTCGATGTTAGGAAGAGTTAGTTGTGGCTCACTTGGTTCCAATGTATCAGCAATATACTCATTGGGCACATCTTCAGAAGCAACGTCACCTACTTCACAAAATTCATCATTATGCAAAACTGGAGTAAGTTCATCATAATACAAAGAATGCAAGCATTTCAATTCAGTAGGATCGGCCAGGGGGAACATATCCTCAAAAAATTGCACATCACGTGATTGAAAATAATCTCCCGTGTCGAGGTCAAACAAATGCCAACCTTTCTTTCCAAACGTATACCCAAGAAAAATATAATGACGACTTCTACTATCAAACTTATCACGACAATGCAGATTTTTCGCATAGCATAAACATCCAAACACTTTGATAGAGCTAAGACTAGGAATTCGCCCAAAAAGTAACTCATAGGGTGTTAGCCCTTTAAGCACACGGGAAGGAGTTCTATTGATCAAGTATGTGGCCGCCAATACAAATTGACCCCAAAAATCAGTAGGCAAATGGCCATGGAAACGTAAAGCACGAGCAAGATTCAGAATATGGAGATTTTCACGTTCCACTCTAGCATTTTGCTGAGGAGTCCTAACTATAGAAGTTTGGTGAATTATCCCATTCTTGCGAAAATAATTTTCAAAACCTTTAAACTCCGTCCCATTATCACTCCGTACTATTTGGACCTCTTTCCCAAACTGGCGTTTAATTAAATCAAAGAAATTGAACATTAGATCAGGGACCTCGTCCTTGGTACTCATTAAATAAACCCACACACTGCGAGAAAAATCATCCACAATTGTCAAGAAATAGCGAGAATTGCATGCTCGATTTGCATGATAAGGGCACTAAACATCACAATGTATCAACTCATATAAATCATCTGCCTTATTTTCACTTAATGGAAAAGCATTACGAGTTTTCTTAGCTCTATGGCAAATATCACAAGCTTTAATATCCATATTAAGCTTATTTTGACTAAAATTAGGAAGATACTCCATAATCTGTAATGATGGATGCCCAAGCCGTTTATGCCATAGATCAACAGTATCTCCACCTACCACGACATTAACACGACTCGGTTCCCCCATTGTCATGTAATAGAGACCAGATGTCTGCTTACCCACACCAATCTTCATCCTTAAGGAAAGGTCCTATATAACACATTCGAAATATGTAAATTGTATCCTTAATTGTTGAGTGGATAAGAGTTGGGAGACCGATATCAAATTGCACCTAAAATTGGGCACATGCAAAATGTTAATAAAAAAGTAAGGGCATTATTCAACTTCACATTCCCAGCCTTAATAGCCTCTATACCAACTCCATTAGGAAAATCAACATTAATTAGGGATATAGAATGACAAGAATCAAACAAAGTATCATCACAGCAAATGTGATTTCATGCACCAGTGTCAATGATCCAAGTATAAATACCCTTACCATTCAAGCGGATATGATTTGCAGTAGTCGATACCTCACCACAAACGGCATTAACCTTGGTTGATTGACTATTCTGTGTTAAACCTGATCCATCTTTGCCATGTCCAATACTTTGACCCCTGCGTTCTCGGCCCTCCGGATATCCATGCTTCTCCCAACAACGATCCTCGAGATGCCCATTTTTGCCACAATAGGTGCATTTCAATGGAGGGCGGGTAGACCCCTTGTTTTTGTGTTTTGCGGCACTTCTCCCCGAATGGCAAAAGCCATTGGAGCGGTTGTCTCTGTTCTTTGCTGAGTTAGGAGCCGAACCTCCTCCTCTTGTACGAGTCGTGAGTATACTGTATGAAGAGATGGCAAAGGCTCGGCCCCCAAGATATTTGATCGAACAGTAGCATAATAATGCTCAAGACCCATTAGGAATTCACGTACGTGATCAGTTTCCCGTCGTTGGAGAAGAGTCAAACTAAGCCCACACTTGCAACCAGTACACGAGCATGAGGTTAAGGCATCATAGTCATTGATGTCATCCCACAAATTCTTCAATCTTCATAATAATCCATTATTGACTCTCCACTCTTCTGTTTGCAGTCATCAAGTTCAGCTTTCAATTGATAAATTTTGACACCATTTCCCACGGAGAAACGTTGTCCAATGTCCTCCCACAATTCTTTAGCGGGTGTCGCGGTAAGAGATAGTAAGGCGAATACTTGGATCTATTGTATTAAAGATCCAAGCAACAATCATATAATTGGTTGTCCACCATTCTGCAAGATCTGTAGAACTTTCTTGAGGTTTAGAAATAGCACAATCAATGAATCCCAATTTCCGTTTTGCACCCAGTGAAACTCGAAACCCCTTTGCCCATCCTTCATAATTAGATCCCCTAAGACTAAAATGTGTAATGACTATCCCAGGGCTATCATTTGAAGCAAGAGCGTAAATAGGGTTTGGCTGTGATGCTTTATCGCAGCCACTAAAAAAGACAAAAAAACTAAGAAAGTGTCTCTGATACCATAAAGTAAATAATATGAGAAAGAATCAAGAAAAGCTCTACCGTTTCATTGATTAGACCAATGCTTATATACACTGGGCAAACAAAAAGGAAAAGATACAATAAAATCACCTATTACAGGAAACTAATGAATGTAGAAAATATAAGGCTAAAATAATCTCCAAATACAAGTAAACCAAATCGTATACGATATCGGCAAAAGATATGAAGATATGCTAATAATCATGTTGGTTTGCATTTTTTGTTTTTGGTAAACAGTGACGACACTCATGTGTCGGAAAATGTGTGTGTAAGCCCAAACCACACAAATTAAAGGGGAGGGAAAGGGGGCTGGGTGGGGATCGAACTCCCAACCTATGATTGGGAGAAGGGGGACTTGACCGCTAGGGTAAGTCCCCAACCAATGTTGGTTTGCATTTGAAAACTTGGGTGTTCAACTTAAAGTGTGTCTCTTTGTATTTTATTTGGTAATCCCAAAAACTGGAAATAAATCACCGCAGTTCTGTGCCAGTATGACGAGACACCATAAACCGAATTAGATGCATTACGAATTGTCATGTTATAAAATATTGGATTGTTGCATGTCCCATGTTCAATATATTGAGTCTCATAGACTGACAGTCACCTCAAACTTATTAGTAGTAGACTGTAGCCAAAATAAAAATGTGGGCCGGTCTCATATTTGAATTTGGCTATAAAACCAATTTTTAATGTAAAATAGAGGGTGTAAATTTTTGTCTTTATTTTTTTCTCCCTGAACAATCAATTAAGGCTATGAGAAGAGGAGAAATTGACCCCAAAAATCAGTAGGCAAATGGCCTTGGAAACGTAAAGCACGAGCAAGATTCAGAATATGGAGATTTTCACGTTCCACTCTAGCATTTTGCTGAGGAGTCCTAACTATAGAAGTTTGGTGAATTATCCCATTCTTGCGAAAATAATTTTCAAAACCTTTAAACTCCGTCCCATTATCACTCCGTACTATTTGGACCTCTTTCCCAAACTGGCGTTTAATTAAATCAAAGAAATTGAACATTAGATCAGGGACCTCGTCCTTGGTTCTCATTAAATAAACCCACACACTGCGAGAAAAATCATCCACAATTGTCAACAAATAGTGAGAATTGCATGCTCGATTTGCATGATAAGGGCACCAAACATCACAATGTATCAACTCATATAAATCATCTGCCTTATTTTCACTTAATGGAAAAGCATTACGAGTTTTCTTAGCTCTATGGCAAATATCACAAGCTTTAATATCCATATTAAGCTTATTTTGACTAAAATTAGGAAAATACTCCATAATCTGTAATGATGGATGCCCAAGCCGTTTATGTCATAGATCAACAGTATCTCCACCTACCACGACATTAACACGACTCGGTTCCCCCATTGTCATGTAATAGAGACCAGATGTCTGCTTACCCACACCAATCTTCATCCTTAAGGAAAGGTCCTATATAACACATTCAAAATATGTAAATTGTATCCTTAATTGTTGAGTGGATAAGAGTTGGGAGACCGATATCAAATTGCACCTAAAATTGGGCACATGCAAAATGTTAATAAAAAAGTAAGGGCATTATTCAACTTCACATTCCCAGCCTTAATAGCCTCTATACCAACTCCATTAGGCAAATCAACATTAATTAGGGATATAGAATGACAAGAATCAAACAAAGTATCATCACAGCAAATGTGATTTCATGCACCAGTGTCAATGATCCAAGTATAAATACCCTTACCATTCAAGCGGATATGATTTGCAGTAGTCGATACCTCACCACAAACGGCATTAACCTTGGTTGATTGACTATTCTGTGTTAAACCTGATCCATCTTTGCTACGTCCAATACTTTGACCCCTGCGTTCTCGGCCCTCCGGATATCCATGCTTCTCCCAACAACGATCCTCGAGATGCCCATTTTTGCCACAATAGGTGCATTTCAATGGAGGGCGGGTAGACCCCTTGTTTTTGTGTTTTGCGGCACTTCTCCCCGAATGGCAAAAGCCATTGGAGCGGTTGTCTCTGTTCTTTGCTGAGTTAGGAGCCGAACCTCCTCCTCTTGTACGAGTCGTGAGTATACTGTATGAAGAGATGGCAAAGGCTCGACCCCCAAGATATTTGATCGAACAGTAGCATAATAATGCTCAAGACCCATTAGGAATTCACGTACGTGATCAGTTTCCCGTCGTTGGAGAAGAGTCAAACTAAGCCCACACTTGCAACCAGTACACGAGCATGAGGTTAAGGCATCATAGTCATTGATGTCATCCCACAAATTCTTCAATCTTCATAATAATCCATTATTGACTCTCCACTCTTCTGTTTGCAGTCATCAAGTTCAGCTTTCAATTGATAAATTTTGACACCATTTCCCACGGAGAAACGTTGTCCAATGTCCTCCCACAATTCTTTAGCGGGTGTCGCGGTAAGAGATAGTAAGGCGAATACTTGGATCTATTGTATTAAAGATCCAAGCAACAATCATATAATTGGTTGTCCACCATTCTGCAAGATCTGTAGAACTTTCTTGAGGTTTAGAAATAGCACAATCAATGAATCCCAATTTCCGTTTTGCACCCAGTGAAACTCGAAACCCCTTTGCCCATCCTTCATAATTAGATCCCCTAAGACTAAAATGTGTAATGACTATCCCAGGGCTATCATTTGAAGCAAGAGCGTAAATAGGGTTTGGCTGTGATGCTTTATCGCAGCCACTAAAAAAGACAAAAAAACTAAGAAAGTGTCTCTGATACCATAAAGTAAATAATATGAGAAAGAATCAAGAAAAGCTCTACCGTTTCATTGATTAGACCAATGCTTATATACACTGGGCAAACAAAAAGGAAAAGATACAATAAAATCACCTATTACAGGAAACTAATGAATGTAGAAAATATAAGGCTAAAATAATCTCCAAATACAAGTAAACCAAATCGTATACGATATCGGCAAAAGATATGAAGATATGCTAATAATCATGTTGGTTTGCATTTTTTGTTTTTGGTAAACAGTGACGACACTCATGTGTCGGAAAATGTGTGTGTAAGCCCAAACCACACAAATTAAAGGGGAGGGAAAGGGGGCTGGGTGGGGATCGAACTCCCAACCTATGATTGGGAGAAGGGGGACTTGACCGCTAGGGTAAGTCCCCAACCAATGTTGGTTTGCATTTGAAAACTTGGGTGTTCAACTTAAAGTGTGTCTCTTTGTATTTTATTTGGTAATCCCAAAAACTGGAAATTAATCACCGCAGTTCTGTGCCAGTATGACGAGACACCATAAACCGAATTAGATGCATTACGAATTGTCATGTTATAAAATATTGGATTGTTGCATGTCCCATGTTCAATATATTGAGTCTCATAGACTGACAGTCACCTCAAACTTATTAGTAGTAGACTGTAGCCAAAATAAAAATGTGGGCCAGTCTCATATTTGAATTTGGCTATAAAACCAATTTTTAATGTAAAATAGAGGGTGTAAATTTTTGTCTTTATTTTTTCTCCCTGAACAATCAATTAAGGCTATGAGAAGAGGAGAAAAGAAAGACGCTTAGCCGGGGCCCGCAACATCCGTCGCAAAGACAGGCTTCACAAAATCAGGGGAACGTCTAGATAGTAATAAAACAACTCGTCGTGAGCCTCCAACTTTGCAAGAGAATCCGCAACTGCATTACCCTCCCAAAGAATATGCACGAACCTACAATCAAAATTCCCTTGTAAAGTCCTCAAAACTTTGCAATAAAATAGAGGGTGTAATTAAACTCATATTCGGTTTCTAAATAAGAACAAATTCGGTTTCTAAATAAGAACAAGAAGTCATTCACTACAAGAATTTTCTATTTTAGCGACCGAAAAATTTGGTAATCCGGTGGCTAAAGAGGTTAGCGACCGAAATTCGTTAACGACCATAAGTTTTGCGATGAAAATTCGTTAGCTATCATCGGGATTTTTTCTAGGAGTGATTGCTCATTATATCCATTTTTTTTAGAAGCCGAAGCCCATTGGAATCACTACTGTAATAAATTAATCATTATTTTGGGAAGATGAAGTAAATACTGGAAAAACGGCACTGAAGGGTTCTAACATTAAAAATTAATAGTACATAATTTAATTAAGACCCATATTAGACCTAATTAAGTTGAAACGGTTCAGTCCGTGCATGCGCCATGTGCCCCTCCAAATGCAGTTCTGGGAGACTTTAATTTCGTGATGTCTGAGATTTTTACATCACAAAAACAACCACACTCATCACAAAATTTTTAAATATTATAAAATAATTCCCAATCACAAAAATGATCCCATACATTACAATTTTTTTAAACATCACAAAAACTTACTCCCTCCACATTGCCTGACCTTGCAAGTTGCTGCACATCATCTACATCCAAGTTTGAAATACTTAATTCGTACCTAGTTAGATCAGTACTATTCCTATGTAACAATATTGGAGGTGCATTCTTGTAATACCCACTGCACGCACCAACAAACTTCATCCACGTGGACATAGCAACTTCAATTCATTATTGAAGTAGTTAATTATGCCAAGCCCGTGCATTTCTCGTTTTCTTCTCTCTGTATTTATTCCCCTAAGCTACCTTCCCGCCCCTTGTATATATACTTCACGAGCTAAGATCAGTGACATACATTATTGGGCACAAATAAATAAATAAATAAATACATACATATATATATATTTATATAATGTTTCGGCAGCAGCAGGAGTAGAAGGAGCCGGAGCAGGAGCTGCTTCAATGGAAAAAGGGTCAATAAGCGAAGGCCAATTAGTGGGGTTGATCTACGACAGAAAAGTGTCGTCGATCGGACCGGCGGACGTGACGGGGTCCGACGTCATATGGGAGCCCCATAGCCTGGATTTGGCCATGAAGCTTCACTACCTGAGAGGGGTGTATTACTTTGGGAAGGAGGCCTTTGAGGGCCTCACCACTCTTGTCATCAAGGAGCCCATGTTCATGTGGCTCAACAAGTATCCCATGACTTGTGGCCGATTCCGCCGCCGCTCTGGCTCTGGCGGAACCGGCGGCACGGGCACTGACACTGGCATGGGCTCCGGCCGCCCCTTTATCAAGTGCAACGACTGTGGGGTGAGGTTCTTGGAAGCCAAGTCCCAGAAAACCCTAGATGAGTGGATGGAAATGAAGAAAAATGAAAACAATGATTGTATGGACATTGAGAAGCTCCTTGTCCCCTCACAAGTCATTGGCCCAGAGCTTGGGTTTTCTCCCCTTGTCTTCATTCAGGTCCCTTTCATCTCTCTGATCGATCTCCCCTTGTTTTTCATTCATTTTTTGTCACTTTTTACTTCCTTATGCATCTACCCAATTTCCTTTATGTGATCTTTTACTAAATTTCACCATACATATACATGTGCATCCTTGGCCTGTTTTTTTTTAATTGCAACATGGTATACTAGTAGTAGTATTTTATTATTGGATTATTATTCTTGGGACATTATTGAAGCCTAGTTTCTAATTTCTATAACCTTTAGGATCAGATCTCCGATCCCCCATAATATTATAGCAGTATGTACTAGTATCTATTTGAAGATTAGTTTCTTCACTTAAACGTTAAGCATCCATACTCAGAATTTTAGATTAGGTTTTATAAAATATATACTCGATCATATCACATGGAATTAAATACACACTGTATTTAATTGATTCGCGCATCAAACCCCGGAAATCGAGATTTAATCATTTTATGAGAATTGGACCAAGCTCCAAATTTATAGTATAAGTAATACAGTAGTACGTTTCAAATTCATTGTCGATGCTTAAAGAATTTATTGTTTTAGTAATTTCTTTAAGCAATTATGGAGAATTAAATGAGCAAACCAAACACCAGCTAGCTGCCGTATTTAATACAAGTATTTCAATTATCCCACCACTTTAACCGGCCTTGGATAAAATTACATGCACTGTTCAATATTTTAATTCAAGTTTTTTTCCCCTTATTCTTACTTTATTAAAAATAAATATAACCAAATTAAATGAAGTTGGCCTAAGTGGTATGGGACTCTTGAAACTTAAGCAAAGGTCTCAGTTCACATCTTTGTGTATGCAAAATTCTATTTTGGGAAATACAATGCCCCAATTGAGGGATTAGTCTTTAGTCCAATAAGACATGGGATACTTTAATATTCAACTAAAAAAATATATATAAATATAAATATAAAAAATAAAAGATAAAAAACAAAAACTCCCTCGATCCATGTTTCTTGAATCATTTTTCTTTTTGTCGATAATTTTTAGATAGTGGGAGTTGGGCAATAAAATTGTGAACACGAGAATTCAAACCGTAAGGATTAAAGAGTAGTTTTATATCAAAATACAAAATTAGTCAAGATCGGTGAGATAATCCAGAAAGAAAATAGGCCAAAGTTATTAGGATGAATGGAGTAGCTCTCAATAAACACTCAGTTCGAACTGAATTTCATCCCAACAACCCATCTCAGGATATCACATAAAAATAAATGATAGGAGTACTAATTAGTGATAAATTAATAGTAGAAGCAAATTTACAAACATGCATATATTATTCGGATAATCAGAAAGAAAACATTTGTTTAAAATAATGCATGTTTTATATTTCAAAAACAACACATGTATTGTGAATCCGGCAGATTTTATATGACAAATGAATGCACGAAAGTCTGCATGAATAGAGTAACATAAATCTTGCGTGATCTGCCATTTGAGATTTTATTAATTGAATATTTGTTTGGGTCTATTTTTACACAGGTGAAACATCATTAATTATCCAGCACACGCATTATCGGGTCACCACGCCATCACTTGCTAATTATCACCCATTAAACACTCCATCCAATACGGTAACATAATATAACTCTTGTCATACGGTAACATAATCAATCTGCCAAAACTAATTGAGCTTTAAATGCCTTGTTGTTAAAACTATACCTCCTCTGAACTAGTACAAGACTAGGCATATGAACTTTAACAAGTTTAGAATTTTTAATTAATAATAAACAAACAATATACTCCCTTCGTTCCCTTTTTAGTTGTCTGTTTATAAATCAAAAAACATTCCAAAATAGTTGTCATTTTAGGTATTTCTATCAAAATATTTCAATATTACCCCTTTATTCCTCAATGATGCTCATTTCCTCTCTACTTCAAGTATATTTCTTGGTAAGTGAGATGGGTAAAAATGGAAGGTTGTGTAGTTATAATTATGTTTCTTAATTTGTATAATATTGACTAAAAATACAATTAAAAAAGAACGAATGGAGTAGGCTTTAATGGAAGTGTTGGTCAACAATGTAACAATAAAAGTTGAAAAGTAGGAATTATTGAGGAAGCAAGTAGTAGGTATGGGAATAAGGCATGTTCGTGTATTACCTCATATTCATACCATGACATTATTACTCCCTCGCTTCTTTTTTTAGTTGTCTTTTTAGAGATTAAAAAGTGTTCCACAATAGGGGATGAGGACTTAGCTCAAGTAGTTAAGTCCCTAGATTTCCAATGGAAGGTTGGAGATTCGATCCCCACCGGCCCCCTATCCTTTCCTTTTATTCCCCTTTGTAATTTGTGTGGCATGGGCTCCCACCACCCCTTTCACAGCCTTCAACGGCTCTCCCAAAAAAAGAAGTGTTCCACAATATTTATCATTTTTAAGTAGTTATACTATGTTTTTACAATATTGTTATTCACTTTACATAAATATTATTTGTTGACATTTATTTCGAATGAGTTTAATTGAAAGGTAAAAATATAAATTTATTAATTAATTCATGCAAATATTGATTATTGAAATTGATGAAAAAGAAAATTATTTAGGAACAGGGGAGGGAGTATTTATTAATTAACTATGTAAGATAGGTAATTATTAATGATGTATGATGGGTGGCAGTGGTCCACCATGGACTCCTCACGTACCACTGTATATGAAGTATAGAGTATGAAAACTTGTAACCAAGGGAAAATGGCAATCCTCAATTGGGCTTTTAATAGCATACAAAATCCCTGCCTGATTCTGTTTTATTTTTAATTTATTAGCTGTGCCTGCCATATAATTCCATGCACTATTGTCTTTGTCTGCCTTTCCCAAATGTTAATTTATTGGATTCTTTTCTACACTAGTTTCACCATACTCTGATATTCCATATATAGTAATTACTCAGGGTTTGTTTTCCGCGACTAGTTGTAGTTGCGAATTGGAAGCTGTAGATTTTGATTGAGGCTTAAGTCTTTTATTCGATATAAATTGTTTTTCGAAGAAGTAGTTCTAGTTTTAAAAACAATTAAAAAAAAATTAATTAAATAGTAAAGTACCTGTCGAAAGCTATGGAAAGCTACAAACGATAGCTTCTGTTTGCAGAACTGCAATTCACACAGCTACAACCTTTAAAATCTAGTGTAAAAAAGTGACTTATATAATAATTTTGATAAAAAAATCTAAAAACTTCCCAAAGCTGCGTACGGAACAAAGCCTTAATCAGCTGGAAGTGGAACTTGGAAGCTTGGAGTCATGAAATATGTTTGATACTTTTGATAGTATTGCATTCAATATGGTATACGAAAATTGGATATCAAATCATTGATCAAAGCCTTAAGTTTGACGATACAATTAAGGGCAGTGCATGACTCTTTTCAAATACTTAGCTATATATAGCTATGAATTACTCCATATGTCCGTACGGTTACTAGTGTAAATACTTTTCTTGCAGCTGACAAAGTTCAAGTGTGGTGGAACAGCCGTGGGCATAAGTTGGGCACATGTTCTTGGAGATGCATTTGCTGTTGCAGAATTCATGAACTCTTTAGGAAAGGTCGAGGCCGGGCTAGACCTAGGCCGACCGATGAACTTGACCCAAACTCACACCAAAATCACCGCAGATGAACCAATAACGACTCCCGTTGAGAACAAGGAGTCGGACGACGATCCCCTCTCCATCAAGCGCGTCGGCCCAGTAGGCGACAATTGGATCCACGACACTAAACTCCAAGTGGAGGCATTCTCCTTCACTCTTACCGCCACACGGTTGGGGCATCTTCAGGCCAAACTGGGTCCAAATGGGTCTTCACCGACCCCATTTGCAGCAGTTTCTGCCATCATTTGGCAATGCATAGCCAGAATTCGAGGCGAGGGAAACGAGCCAAATGTCGTTACAATTTGCACGAAAAATGATCGTCTGGAGGACGCGTCATACAGCGGGTTGGGGAATAAGCAAAAGGTGAGCATCGTCAGGGCTGAATTCACAATAGCAGAGGCCAATCCAAGTAAGCTAGCATCAATGGTGAAAGACGACGCAATAGAGGAGAATGAAAAGATCGACGAGGCCATGACAAGGGGACAAGGATTGGCCGATGTAATAATCTTTGGTGCAAACTTAACCTTTGTGGACCTTGAAGGGGCTAAATTTTATGAATTTGAGTACAGAGGACAGAAACCAATTGATGTGAACTGCAGGATTGATGGGGTTGGGGAGAAAGGGACAATTTTGGTGCTTCCACCCAACCCAAAAGATGGAGGGAGGAATGTAATGGCCATTTTGCCTCAGACAGAAATTGTTGAGCTGAAATCGGAGCTTCAAAGGGAAGGACTTATTGCATGATACATACACAGTTATATATATGCACACACATTATTATACATTGCACCAATTACTAGAACATCTAAATAATGCTTGATTGAATGAAACTGTGATTATGAGTGAAACAGATATTGATGCCATTCATGTGTGTGCTTGAATAAATTAATTACACTTGAATGTTGAATAATATGTATTGTGATTTATTTCTCGTTGCCATATTTTTTTACATGGCACAAAAGTACTACTTGAGGGTTTAGGGTTTACAATTAATGATGGTTTCTGAAGTAGGGGAAATGTTTTACATCCAACCTAAATGGCGGACTTGATGATGCTATTAGTCACTTCTTTCTTTATAAGCAGAAGAGGAAAAAATCCTACTCGAGAGTGTTCCAAACAAATTACAAACAATAATTTTCAAAAAATATATTTCAATTACACCAAAATTTTAAAATTAGTATCTAAATTTAGTTTTTTGGCAAAAAGCAGATCTGCACTTTACTTCGCCATTTTGAATATTCTTTTAAGATCCGTTAACTTTTAAAATTTTCATTTTGACCCCAGTAGTTTGAAAACAATACACTTTGGTCACTAAATTGCCCTACTTTTTGTATTTTGGTCATTGAAAAAAGAGAAAAGTCTATCACAAAAAATACAAAGTAAAAAATAAAATAAAATTTAAATAAACTAATAGAAAATAAAATGAAATTAAAGTTGTCAAACAAAACAAAGAAATACCATTAAAATTAATTATAATTAAATAGTAATAAGTTATATATATAGTACTTTTTAAGCTCAAGAGAAGAAAATAAAATATATAAAATAATGAAGTGAAATTATATTAAATAAAAGATAATACAAAAACTTAACTAAATAAAAATAAAATATCTAAGAAAAATTCAAAATACAGAAATTGGTTTCATATAAATTAATGTAAATAAAATGGAATGAACAAATGGCCAAATAAATTAAAATAAAATCAAAATTCAATATAACTAAAAATAAGTTAAATTTTTTAAATAGTTAAATAAAAAATAAAACAATATTACATTGAATAAATAATGTAAAATTTCAACCAACCCTCATTGGGACTCCCTGGCTTTGACTATCAAGCGTAGCAGTAGGACCTTCTCTTTGTCCCTCGCTGAGTCTAAACTCCTGGGCAAAACTAATTGGAGCACGACTCGCATTAGATGGCAGAAGCCCCCAAAGGGTTTTTTTAAACTCAATTGCGATTGTAGTTCCTCCTCCTCTTGTAGCACTGCTGGGGGGATTATTCGAGATTCGGAAGGTCACTGGGTAGGTGGCATCCGCATGAAGAAGAGAGTTATGGACACTTTGGAAGCTGAAGTCTGGGGCATTCTTCTCGGCCTCCAGGAAGCTTGGGATCTAGGTATCACAAACCTGGAAGTTGAGTGCGATAATGTCCATGCAATTACGTTGATTAACTCTAATGCTATCACTTTCGGCAACTACGATGATCTCTTTGCTAAGATCCGATACCTGCAGACCTGGAATTGGCATGTTATTTTTAATGCAATTCCCAGGGAGATCAACCAGGCTTGCGATCTTCTACTTCGAGATAGGAATTTTTCTTTTGGTGTTGAGCATCTTCCACTGCCTCCCGACTTTATTAGGGATGCTTTGATCAAAGATTCTATGGGCATGTACCATTTGTATCAAATTGATGAATGAAATTGGCTTCGGCCCTCCTTTTTCCCGAAAAAAAATAATGTAAAATTTTAATGTAATGTGATAAATGTGAGGTACAAAAGAGCTTTTCATCCCGATACCAGCATTCAATGTGATACCTCATTTTCTGAGGCACTTACAAAGCGCAATGAAGGTTAGTAAATTGCGTTGTTACTTATAGGGGTGAAAACGGGACGGATACGGGCGGATAGTACTCATCCCGTATCCTATCCCATATTTTTTTGTCGAATATGGAATCGGATACGAATAGGCCGGATACAAATACGAATTCGAATATTTCGGGAAACGGATACGAGACGGATTCGGATTTTAACTCGGATAATCTTATAATTACTAAAATTAAATTTTTTTATAATTTTTTAAGTGAAATCGGAATATACTACTATGTAAGGTAAACTAAATTTTTAAATTTTCCAAGATCATTAGTTATTTCGTTCAAAACATCTAAATAACATCACTACAAGATGTTACATACTACAGTTTGATGCAAAGAACCTAATGATGTAGTTGAGTTGATTGATATGATTTGATTTAATAAATTACATATGGCTTTCAAGCTTTTGATTATATTTATACATATAGTATTACTTATTTATTTTATAGTTAATATAATATATTATATTATACATATAAAAATATATATAAATTTTCGGATATTCGGATAGAAAATACGGATAATATCCGCATTATATTCGGATTTTTCGGATACGGGCGGATATTTACAATCCCATATCCTGTCCCGTATCCGCCGGATATAAAAATTTCGAATTCGGATTCGAATATAATCGAATACGGCGTCGGATCGGGCGGATATTATCCGCCCCACTTTCACCCCTAGTTACTTATCGAAGCATCCTCTTTTGTCCTAATTGTTTTATGAGGTGAACCGATGAAGTGTTGCGCACTATTTTGATGGTAAGGAATTAGTTTTAGTACTTGGTATTGGGCAGTTTATCTTGTTTTGAAGGTGTTGCAAAAATAGGAATAAAATATCTTCAAATTTGACTCTTGATCGTATTTGTTATTTTGTTGCATAAATACAACACAAATACGCATGCATAAAGCACGACTACATATGAATACAATACAAAAAATGATCAGAAAATGATATTCCTTGTTTTTAAGTGTGAAATGATGAGGAAAAAGAAAAGCAATTAATCATATCCTGGCTCATAATTTTTTGTATGTAGATCTATTTCTGTCCATCTACAGCATGCAGCATATATACAAAATATTCTATACAATGAATCTCCAACACGAAACCCATTTGTTGCAAACTATACGTTGCATCACATTCTTCACATCAAGATTTAAGACTCCGTTTCTTTTAAAATATAGTCTATATTAAAAACCACATGTTTCTTTATGTTCCATTTGATTTTTTTCTTTTTTTTTGTTTAAAAAAAGTACAGCCAAAATATATTTCTAATTATTTGGTCTGAAATGAAAATTTTGAAAGGTTGAGATTTTTTATTAAAATAAAGAAATAAATAAATAATTCAAAAGAGAAAAGCATAACTTTTTTTTTCCTAACAAAAGTTTTTTTTTGGTAAACGGTGACACTCATGTGTCGGCAAAGGTGTGTGGGAACCCAAACCACACAAATACAAAGGGAGAAAAAGGGGAGGGATATTGGGCCGGGTGGGGATCGAACCCCCAACCTATGGTTGAGAGATGGGGGACTTGACCGCTAGGGTAAGTCCCCAACCCCCCTAACAAAAGTTTGTGTATTTTTTGCCAATAAATTAGCTTAGGTATTAATTTTAAGAGTTTTTTTTTTTTGGATGAGCCATTGAAGGCCTGGAAAGGGGTAGTGGGAGCCCATGTCACACAATTACAAAGGGGAATTAAAGGGAGGGAATTGGTCAATTAAGGAATTTACAATCAATAATCAAGAAACCATCAACTCGCCAACAAGCCTTGCTCTCAAGTTAAGTACATCAATAAGAAAGGAACTAAACAACTTATTACTAAAGCTCATACTTGAATACCGTATGAAAGAAAATGGAAAATTCATCTTGTGATTGCAATGGCTCCTCACGAAACGTATCCTACATTCCTACTTACTAAAAACAAGAATAAAAGAAATGAAAATTGCACTGAAAGGGACGCATAGGAAACTAATAAAGGCAAAATTAAAATACACCACAACCATATCCTGATTGGAAGCATTGATGCAGCTCTCAACCAACCCATTTTAAACATCCTGCATCACCGCCTAAAATTAAAAAAAAAAAAAAAAAAAAAAAAAAAAGGAAAAGGAAAAAGGAAAAGAATTTTTTTAAAAAAAGAAAAAGGAGAAAGAAAAAGAAAAGGGTAAGGGTGGGAATGGGAGTGGAGAGACAAAATTTGCAGCAAAAACAGGTTATCAACACATGCAACAGATCCTCCTTTATCCACTTGCAAAATAAATATATTAAGAATATCAACTTGAATCATAAGATCCAAATCTCATCCTTGCAGATACAGAAAAAGTTCTCCTATATACTATACATAAACTTAAAAACATCACAGGCACATTTCTCAATCTATGTATACTGGACAACGCACTAACCCATATCATATTAAGATGCTTGAAAAATTGTAAAAGATAAAGCATATAAATATATCATAGATGCACTTCAGTATATATATGATAGTAGTTTGTCATTTGATCACCTTGAACAGCTTAACAGTAAACGTCATAAGTGACAGCATGCTTCTCAATGTAAATCTTACTACTTCAGTCAAGCAGTGTCTAAAAACAATCATAATTGGACACACACAAGCAGTGACTAAAAAGCTATTGTTTCACAATACAAGCAAGTGTTTTGAACCAAATCACGATTCACACACACACACATAAACAAGAAGCTCACAAATTGATGATTTAGAAACCAGGGAAAAAAAAAAGAAAGAAAAAAAAAGGATGACCAATAAAAGAAACTGACATAGGACCTCAAAAAGTAGCTACACACAAATAATAAAGTACTAATAGTTGGGCACCTTTATGTGACAGGTTGTGACGCAGATTTAGAACAATATTCACATTTTCAACAACCAAAACGATAAACAATTGTACACAAGAAGAATTACCTGTTATTCAAGAACAAGATGCCAACAAGAAACTAACCAACCAACCTGGATAGATCCGGCTCTGAATCTGCTTTAAAGCATTCCTAACCAAGCAATTTTAAGGGGAGAGAGAGCGAGAGGGAGGAGGAGAAGAAGTAGAAGAAGAAGAAAATAGAAAGATGAGGATGAGACAAGAAGAAAAGCAATATATGTATCAACAAACGGAAGCTTATTTTCTTAATAATCCATTTCAAGTTTTCAACAATTTCAGCAGTCATTCCAAATTCAAATAATCAAAGCTAAATCATGATCCTGCTACTGAATTATTAAAATTTGTAGTAGCAATGTAGCATATCTTAATATATATAATCAGATATATGTAAATATATATATAATGTAAGCTGTAATAGGCTCAAGGGACTAATAAACACAAATCAAACTTATCATAAGCTATATAAATATGAAATAAAAATAAACTTCCCTGTAACTTCTACCAGCTCATTAGCATGGGATATAGATGCTATCAGCACATATATATACTTAAAAGGAGAATCAATTCACGAATGGAATTTAAATCTACAGTATGTCATGTAATACAGGCAATAGACTGTTTGACTCATAGAACATAAATTTGACTCGAACCAGCAATAAACTTTCGGGGAACCATATCATAACAGGAAACAAAAAACCAATTCAGCACAACATTATAAAAAATGGCACATAAGAAAAATGTTGAATCCTGTTCAAATACTTTTGAAAGAACAAGATTCAGAAATATATTTTAGGCATACACATTAATATTGCAAATAAGAATTCGACTACCTACTGATAAAGAGGTTAGTCCAGCATGGCTAAGTGAAATAGTTCTGAACATTTTCATGTTTGAATTTGAGATTGGCTGAAATACTTCTTGAAATGTTCTAACCAAATCAAGCATAGCTCCATACCCCAGCACATTCTATTCAGCATCAAACCTGCAAAAGAAACAAACAGAAGTGCATTCATCACTGGAAGAGTGGCAAACCACCAAATTATCCGGACTGACATAATACAAGATCAATCTCTTGAGAGACCCTTCGTTGAAAACTAGCAGTTAAACATCAATGCATAGAACTTTTAATAGGCACTTAGGCAGCAATATTGCATCATCAATCTTCCACAGCTTTTGATTTTTCTTAATAGCAATCTCATCTGTCTCCTCAAGAACTCCCATCTCTTTCAAAATCATCCTTCACATGCATCGACTCCTTCAACCTGCCCACAGAGATATCATCAGATGTGAAGGATCTGTCACTCTCAGCCTTTAATGCCTCATTTTTTCTTTCAACAGGAACATTATCTTCAAGATTAGGTTTATTTTGGGGTGAATTTGATCGAGAGTGCTTCCTGTGTTTTGACTTGGTTTCATTCGAAAAATGCGGAGACTTCTTTCTGCCTTTTCGATGCCTTCCTTCAGTTGACCTTGATCTGGACCGCCTTTTATCCCGCTTTCTTGACTTACCTTCTCGGTTCTTTTCAGATTTTTCACTTGACTGGTGCTTATGTCCTGGAGATTTCGACAATGAACGCTTTCTGTGTCTGGACTTCCGTTCCTCCAGAGTTTTGGGTGAAGATCTCCTCCCATTTCGATTCTCTACTGAATCCGATCTGGAACGTCTCCTACTACGATTCTTGGAGCTTTCTTCCCTTCTGATGTCTTTCTTATCACCAGAGTCATGTTTAAGTTCATCAGATAATGACATTGAGCGCCTCCTATGTCTGGATTTCCTTGATTCATCTCCAGAAGATGTAGACCGTCTTCTATGATGACGAGGTGATTTTGAATCATGTCGGGATGCCTTCCTTGATCTCTCAGCTGAACTTTCCCGACGATGCCTTGGTGAGTCCAGATCATCACGATATGACTTCTTAGTTCGAGGGGTCACACTTCTGCTCCTCTTTCTCCTCAAAACAGGAGAATCATAATCACGCGATCTACCCACGTCTCGCCTCCTATTTCTGTCACTGCCATCTCTGCTATCTCTGTAGTATCTTCGCTCTTTATCGTAACTTGAGTAATACCGAGATCTCACGGGAGATCTAGATCTATAGACACGGCCTCTGTGAGTTGGAGGCGAGTATGAACGAGATCTGCGTCTCACCCTGTAACTGACAGGAGATTTCGACTTGGACCTTGACCTAGATCTAGACTTGGCTTGAGTGTTGGGTGACCTGAAACATTATTGTTAATTAGTCTATAATGGCTATGTACTGAGCCAATTGAACAAAGTATAGCAGCAGAGGAAGTCTCCCAAGTCAGAATTTAAAAATCATAATAAATCAAAACATAAGAAAACACCAAAACACCTTGAGAACAATTTAGTTACTGGATATTAGGCAGATATAAAAAAAATAGTACTCCCTCCGTCCCACTAATTACGTCGCATTTTCCTTTTTGATCCGTCCCACTACAATTGTCACATTTCCTTTTTGGAAATAATTAAATATTTTAATTACCAAACCCACCACCACCACATCACATTAATAAATAAATATATAAAAATTTCAAACGCACAACTATCACATCACACATAAATAAATCAATTAAAAATTTAAATACATTACAATCACATCACATAAATTCCTAATTTACCCCCCACTTTAAACATTAATCCACGCCTACATTAAAACTAACTATCCCCACATAAAATACTGTGTCCAAAAGAAATAGGACACTATTACTAGGACGGAGGGAGTAGTAATATCCTTGCTATTGAAGGGTAAAAGGAAAGCAGACTTGTTAATTGATGTGGATAGAATTCATATATTTCCCATTAATATTATAGTACATAAAAAATGAATCAATAAAAGCAACTGAAACACAATTTTTTAACAGTAGAAAACTTCTATGATATTTAAAAAAAACTCCCTCCGTTTTTATATAAATGTAATATTTGCATAGTTGTTACTATTGATTGAGTAACTTTGATTCAATTTTTTAACAAAGTTATATAAGATAAACCATAGTCAAGACTCAAGTGGGATCTTGTTGGATTCGTCTAATCACGTAGTTTTAGAATATCAAATTTTTATAAGTTTTACTTATATACAATTTGACATATTAAGCATTAAAAATATGCATTGAATTGCGTGAAATGCAGGAATGTTACAACTTCTTTAAAACGGAGGGAGTATATATTATAAACTCTAAATCTCTCATTTGCATCAACACCAGCTATCAGGCAGAATTTCATATAAAATGGTCATCAAAATTCACATTGAAATCGAACCCATTACATTTTTCTCTAATCATTAACCTTTGCAGAAAAATTTAAAACATAACAGAACGAAAAATCACCCAATCAACTATTATATCCATGAATGTATAACGGACACTTCCATGAGAAAATTTACATAGACTGGGAAAACTATGAATAAAAACATCCCAGTTGAAGAAAAGACAATGAAAGTAATGATTTAAAGATGCACACACAATCTTCCCTGATATGGCTAGAACTTCTATAGAAATTCCCTCTTAAGCAATTCACAAGGTCAATGACATCAATGAAATTCACAGAAACTTTGTTCAAGCAATATTAATTAAAGATCCAACCAATATTCAATGCATACCTAGGCATGTTATCTGAATCCTTTTCCTCAATAACTACTCCATCAGCTTGCAACTTTTTACTAATTTCTGCGGCTCTAGCAGCAGCTAATTCTGTTGCAGACTTCATTGTTGCAGCTCGATTAGCTGCCTGTTGTGCTGTCAATGTTTGCTGCATTAAAAGAGCCTGCTGAAATTGCATCTGCTGCATAGCAACAGCTTGTTGCATTACCATAGGCAAAGATGATGAAGCTAATTGAGAATTCAGAATGGGCTTTGGAGGCAGTGACTTAGCCATTTCAACATTCAAAGGTCGACCCCCAACATCCATACTGTTCAATGCTAAAGCAGAAGTAGCTTCTTCTGGCTTTGAGTATTCAATATAAGCAAAATGTTTAGAATCGGTAATCGTACAGTCTACAACTGTACCACAAAAACCAAAGAGTTGTTTCAACTGATCCACTGTGAGAAGTGGGTTGAGATTACTAACTTGTACAGTTTTTTTAAGTGAATCAGCTTTCCTCACATCATCGCCTGAACCTAATAGGTGAAGGACAAATAAAAGTCAAATTCTTGAGAATTTAAGTGGTAAAACAAAGTACGATTAAAGTGTTTGGTCTTAAGAAATATTGAGGGTGTTTGTATGTCTTTTTAAGGATGTTTTCTTGGACTCTTTTGAAAGTAGTGTAAGAGAAATTTTGAATATTAATAGTAAATACTTCCTCCGTTTCCGTGAAAGTGCAACATTCATCCAATGCACGCAGTCCAATGCATGTTTTAAATCATTAATAACTTAAGATCGGTATAAGTAAAAAATTTAAAAGTTTGCCATTTAAAAACTACATGACGAGACGAATCCAACAAGATCTCACTTGACTATGTTTTTCCTTGTATAACTATAATAAAATTTAAGTCAAAGTTAAACAATGAATAGTAACAAAAACTGAAATGGTGCAATATCAAAAGAACGGAGGAAGTATTTGATTTTACTATAATAATTTTTCAATGCAAGGATATTATGGAATGATGAGATTATGCAATAAGGTCTAGGAGATAGAATATTTTGAGCATTTTAAAAATATAAAACTAATTTTAATGGGATTGTGATTAAATAATTATAATATCGTATTTTTTTATTATTATTTATAGAAGCAGAAAAGTTAAGGTTGCAACAAACTGAATTGATCCTTCTAATGAATAGAAGCATTAAATTTGAAAATACAAAATATTACTGAAGCAAGATGTCAAATGGCCAATAAATTTAATTAGTAGAATAATATCCCCTTCCCACTAATTTCAGAAAACTTTTGTTTCAATAAGTGATATCGTGTTGATTATTGAATGACTAAGTATGTTCTTTTATTCACGAATAAAATTATTAAATTGATAATATTGTATATTTATATAATACAGTATATATTTATATAATTAGATATATATATATATATAAACTAATTTATATCTACATATAAATTTAGGTCAAACATTCATAATGAGCAGTGTAAAAAGTCCAAATAAGACATTTCAAATGGGAAAGAGGGAGTAATATATATTTTTTAAAAAGACACATATGGCGGGCCGGAGGGAGTAGATCATATTAAAAAAAAAACAGAATGATGTTGAAACCGAGGATAAGGTCATATTAAAAATGATCTTAAAATGTGTGATGAAGCCACTTGGAAGAAGATAGGAAGGGGGGAGTAATAACAAAGAAACATCGAAGATAAATCTTACTCAAGCTTTTGGTAGACTGAGCTTGAGCTGCAGCATGTGCTTGAAGAGCTTGGGCAGCAACAATTGCCTGAGCAGCAGCCATTGCAGCAGCTGATGGTGCCATTGGAACTTGACTAAGAGTGCCCATTGTAGTGGTTGCAGCTAAAGCAGTCATCAAAAGATTATGAGGAGGGTGATTAAACTTGCAAACAGTGCTTGCGCATCGTCCATTTAGGTATTCTCGACATATTTCACCCAAAGATGAGCCTACTCCAGGTAATACAACCCCACCGGAGGCCCCAGAAACAACACCTGGAACCATACCAAGCAACCCTGGAAAAGCACCTGATACAGAGCCAGAATAATTTGGCATATTTGGCATGGTCTGGTTAACTAAATTAGGAAATGATGCCACTGGAGCCATGCCAAGTAGCCCTCCTGTTGAAGTTCCTAAACAGAAGAAAGACATTACATTAATTCTCTCTTTAAATTCATTAGAAGATACATTAGTTGAAATCAAAGTCATTTATAATTGTAACCCTTCGTTTTTACTGTTACAAACTTTTTAACACCCACGCTAATGCATCAAAGGGTTCAGGTCAGTTTCATTTGCTTCACACTACACTAAAATCATCATCAGTACATGCACATTCACTAAGAAGTGTTTCTAAATGATCACCACAATTATTACAGCGACAAAATAAACAGTCAAATGGGCGGAAATAATGGTGAACCTGCACCTCGACCTTCAGCATTCTCTCAACCAGAAGTCAGAACCATTACCAAACCACCACATTACGATGAAAGCTAATAAGTTTATGGACACAGATTCTTCCACAAGTATATATGTTAAATGTTGATAATGGCCAATGGTGCAGCTCTCATAAGCATTATATATAACCAATCCGTATACTTCCCTAAGTCATCCAAAACTACGCATTATATTGTCAAGGATTGAGTACATACTAATCCGCCATATACAGACAACGGACAGGCAGAGAACATAATATACATGCAAACAAGGAAGAACGTTTCACCTGTACTGAAGAAAACAGGGAATGGACTTCCCATTATCGGCTTTCCATTGCAGTCCACATTTACCATATAATTCCCTCTCTTTGGAACCACATATGTAACAGTATAGGTTCCATCCCCCAAATCTTTGACTATCCCGTCCAGCGTCTCTCCCCCAACTCCCGTCCCTGGCGCAACACAAACCTTGACTTCGGCCCCACCGCGAATGACCTTCCTCCCTTCCGCGTCTTTGGTTACCACCGTAAAGGTGGCCCCCACACACGCTGTCCCGCCAGCAATCCCGGCGCCTTGGGCGGTGCACCTGGAGGGATCCACAGGCCCCACAGAGACATCTTTGTGGGAGGATCTCTCATCGTCTTCAGAGTCGGAGTCCGACGAAGAGGCTGGAGCGGCTGCGGCGGCGGCGGCGGCGGAGGAAGGGGATTGTGGCTGTAGGGGCAGAGATTTATTGAAAGTAGCTTCGAATGCTGCTTTAGCAGCGGCGTCCTTCTCGGCATCGCTCTTAAGCTTAGCTTCCTCGGCCTGCTTCACCCATATCGGCTTCGTTGCCGGTGCAGGTGCAGGTGCCGCCGGATTGTTACTGCTAGCCGTATTATTGTTCCGATCAGCCATGAACTTCTTGAGATATGTAACGCCCCAACCCTAATTTCTGTGAATTCAACCTAAAAATTCCAATAGGAATAGATAATAGGAACCATTTTGTTGAATCATGGACCGCAAAT
The DNA here is from genome assembly GCA_030278955.1 of Hygrophila difformis. Lineage (NCBI taxonomy): Eukaryota > Viridiplantae > Streptophyta > Magnoliopsida > Lamiales > Acanthaceae > Hygrophila > Hygrophila difformis. The sequence continues at coordinate 17,482,485 of JAOANR010000015.1, read as the reverse complement.
GAGTGGGATCCGACCCGGACTTATTTCCAAAACAACAAACAGGTTATAAAAAAATATCTAAACAAATGACCAATCTAGGGGTGTAAACGAGCTCGGCTCGGTTATGTATAAGTTCGGATCGGCTCGAGCTCGAAGCTCGATGAGCTTTAAAAATTGAGCTCGGCTCGAGCTCGACACAATATATTGAAGCTCGAGCTCGGCTCGAATGACCAAAAAAGCTGGACATAAATTTCAGTTTATATATATATATATAAACCGGGTATTCCTAGACCACATTGGACTCAAGACTAAAAATTTTTAAATTATTCAATAATAAGCTTAAAAACTTGAAAGACGGAGTTCTGTTGAAATATATTAAACTATTAATAATTCCTTATAATAGTCCCAATTTGGAAGGAGATTGGGATTTAATTTTTCTGATTTAGTGTTAACCATAATAAAATATAATGTACTATATTATTAAATAAAAGGAGGAGTGGATTACTGTTGAACTTTCTCTTCCTCACATTTGTTAAGTATAATATACTCGAACCTATTATCGAGCTTTCGAGCCGAGTATTAGTTAGCTCGGCTTGAGCTCATTAATATTCGAGTCGATCTCGAATTTGAGCCGAGCCTTTTCGAGTCGAGTCCGAATATTTTACGAGCCTATCAGTCTCATTTACACCCCTAGACCAATCCCATATTCAATTGATGCATATTGGGTGTTAAGGAAAAAAGAATAAAAAAAATTGATGTATATTGAAAAAAAACAAACAAATAAATTCCACAATCTTGAACATGTCCCAAGACTAAAATATACTCCCTCCGTCCCATTTAGCTTGTCTTGTTTGACTTCTGCACACAATCCAATGCACTTTTTTCAATCGTTAATATATCAAAATATGTTCAATGAAAAATTGTGTGAAATATACTTCTATATTCTAAAACTACATGATCATACGATTTTAACAAGACCTAATTCGACTATATTTTCCGAATCTATACTCGCAATAAAATAGAGTCAAAATTGAACAATAAACAGTGTCAAAAAGTCAAACATGACATGTTTGGTGGGACGGGAGTAGTAAATAAGTAAAAAATATATTTAAAAAATCGCAAACAAGTAATTGGATTTTAAAATAAAATAAAATCGAAAAAGAAATTATCTTTAAAAGGATCGCGTTTTGCATAGGTGATTGTATTAAATAATACTACAAAGAGATAAAGAATTTTTTAAGCCATCAATAGGCAGGTAATTCACTTTTGGGTCACTAAAGATTGAATTATGAAATTAGGCCACCAATAGGCATTCGGGCCGGTTTTATAGGCCAAATTGACCAAGTCAATGCCACAATGGGCCGCGTGTGCGTCACGCGCTACCACTCTTCACCCGATGGCCTAAAAGCGGAAATTGTCTCCTGTTAGTGGCCTATTTTAGTTTTTTTTTTTACTTTTTTTTAAAATTAAAATAAATATTACTCTATCGGACAATTATCCAACCATGATCTCGAGACCAACTACTAAAATAAAGCTGCTCATTTTGGCACACAATATGTGCATTTCCATCGGAGACCCAAATTTCTTCTGATCTTCAATTTTATTTCACTTTCCTGGGTGGGTAGAGAACACCTATTTATCTGTTTCCATTTATTTTTTTATTAAATTTTTACTACTTATTTTAGTGTATTTCATTTAATATAAATATGATAAATGGCGGGTAGAGAACCCTTTTTTTTGGCCGAATAACCTATAAAGGGTGGTGGGAGCCCATGCCAGAAAAAATGAAAGGATAAGGGTGGGGTGGGGGATCGAACCCCCAACCTATAAGTTGAGAGTCGAGGGCTTGACCACTAGGGTAAGTTTCCATCCCCTTTAATATAAATGAATTCATTCAAATTAATTTATTTAATTTTATTTTATGTTATACTATAATTTAATTCTTGAAGTTATTATTATTATTAATACAAATAATTTTATTTATTATTTTGTCTTTTTTTTACATTTTCAATATATATTTATTTTATTTTTATTTTAATGAATATTTATTTCGTGTTGGGGTATTTTGAGCACGGTATTTTATGTGGTCATAAACAGTATTTAATGTAGGATATATTAGTATTTGATGCGGTAGATTTGGTGATTAATATATATTATTACTATAATGAAAACGAGACAAAAACGTTGGAACAGAGAAAATGGAAAGTGAGGCAAAAATAATGGAACGAATGGAGTAGTATTTATTTAAATTACAAAAAGTAAAACAGGCCACCAAAAGGAGACAATTTCCACATTTGAGCCATCGCGTGGCGAGTGGGTTACACGCGGCCCGTTTTAGTGTAGTATTGGTCAAATTGGCCCTAAATTAGGCCCGAATGCCTATTGGTGGCCTAATTTCATAATTCAATCTTTAGTGGCCCAAAAGTGAATTACTTGCCTATTGATGGCCTAAAAAATTATTTATCTCTACTACAAATTACTGTCTTTGAATGTTGGGTGCAAATAGGCAACTTTAATATTGGGATTGGGATGGGGATGGCATGATGTGTGGTGGTTGGAGATAGCCAAAGAGGGTGTGGCTTCACTCAATTCTTTAAAAAAATAAATAAATAAATAAATAAAAAATAAATATGGGAATGAGGGGTCAAATCCTGATTTTCAAATTTTAGATTGGGTTCGATTGTCCACCCGACTCCATAGCTCTCTAATTTGTGTGACATAGATTCCTACTTCCCACCCATCATTTCCTAGCATGAAGTAAAAAATTTCTTCAACAAAGATTTAAATTAGGTTGTTCATTCTTCCATTATTCTTCGGTTGAACTCTATTTACTCCAATTTGGTCCGGATCATACTATTGAATTGGGAAGGTGAGTAATTCTTTATATGATAGGAGTGCTTAATACAGATATTTATTGATATTATAATTTAAGCCATTTTGAATATGAATGAACGTATGTGTGACTTGTATCGGACTATGAAGTATAAGGTTGTTTTCGATTTTGGGATCGAATCTGAATCCACAGTCTGAACTTGATTTATAAGTAAGTAAATTCAATATTTTTAGAGAAACAAACACATATTGGTAGACGAATACAACATGGTCAGTTGCCGGAGGTGAATTGGGTTTAAATACACTGCTAGGCTTCATTATTTGATTGTAACTTGACTGTTCATTGGGGGTTTGATTGAAATAAATATGATTCTCTCACAAAAAAAAAGGAAAAAAAAAAAAGAAAAGGAAAAAGAATATGATTCTAACTGGGATGAGGATTGTGCATTAGATTTGAATTCCTGTATGGAAACGTCAATCTTTTGAACTCCACACAACGAGATAAACTGATGAAGAGAGGAAGATCCAAGAGCCTTTCTGACCTCCTCCAAGGGAATTTGCTTAGAGAGGAAGATCCAAGAGCCTATTAAAGAAAGATCTAGCTTTACATTGAAGTATATGTTGGAAAAAGGGGGTTTTGAGCTCCTTTTTGCGTAATGACGATATTTAATTTGGTTAATTAAATAGCGTATACGAATTCTACATTTCGCGTAGATTATCGTAGTGTATCTATTTTCTCAAAACCATTGTCGGGTGAGTGAGAAATAAGTGGTCGAAGTGGGTTATTGAGTGCGGCTAGCGTTTGTGTATTTGAATGGTTGTTAAAGAGTGGGTAAAAGTGGCGCATCCCACATTGGTTAAAGAGTGGGAGTTGAATTAGTTTATATTGTTGTGCGTATTATAATCAATTAAACTAATGCAGGTTGGTCAAGTGCGGAGGAAGCCCACACGCACGCGCCCGTCCCGTCCCGAGCCAAGCCGCGCCGTCGCCCGCGCCCGTGGACTTGGATCTTGGTTAGACAAAGTTTATTTGTCGGGCCCATGCCAAGCCCAGTCGTTGAAGCCCACTTTGATTTCAACAGTTGTTGAAAACCATTTGAATCGCCAGTTGAAACCGCCCCATCAATACCCGTCGGCGGTTTCGTCTCCTCCAACGCCTATAAATGGCAGCGTCAGGCTTAGGAATCACACACCTCTCTTCTGCATATTTCTTCTGCATACATTCTCTCCTCTCCTCCCGACTCCCTCATCTCTTTGTTCTGTTCGCCGGTCGTCGACGTTTGCGGTGCTGCTACGCCGAGGCATTCGTCGTTTTACCTTTGGGGACGTTCTGCCGTTGCCGGAGCACTACTGGGGCATAAACGTCTTGCGGGAAGAGTTCCATCTCGACTCGACGTTCTTTTGTATTGCTGTAACCGTTCATTTCTTACAAGCGCAAGACGTTTATAATGGACGGTTCCACTGCTGCCGCCACCGCCTCCACTGACGTTTCATCCACCGCTGCCGCCACTGCTGTCGCCACCGCCTCCGTTTCCATGCCTGGGTCTGTCCAGGCGTCCGCTGTCGTTACCCCAACCGCAGCGGTGCCGTCAATGCTGACCACACCTTCCTTCGTTCCTCCACCCACAATGCTACATCCGATGCCGCTGCCGACGGCAGACCCAAACGGCTCTATCGATCAATATTTGCTTGATCCAGCGACGGCCTTTCTGCCCCTGTCACCGACGCCTAACTCTGGCGGGTATGTTTTGCCCAATTCTGGGCAGTTTATTCCTGGACACTCGTTTGGAACTGTTTCGTTCCAGCCCAACGCTTCGGTTGGGGCGTCTTTGCCTTTTTCTAGACAAACGGTCGGGATTACACCCGCAGGACTTAATAGTAATATGAACACCGGTTTGCAACCGGCCAATGGGCCGCTGAACACTAGTTTGCCAACTTATGTTCAGTCGGAGCCGGCCTTCGTGCCGGGCGTTGGGCCGTCAACGGGTTCCGTCCCTATGGCGTTGCCAAGGTCTTTGGAGTGGCCGAGAAGCCGTCAAAGTTTGACGGGCGTGATTTCAAGACGTGGCAGCAGAAGATGTTGTTCTATCTGACCACTCTTGGTTTGGCCGGGTTTTTGAGGAGCAACCGGCCGTCCCTGTCTGAGATGGAGACCGATCCTCAAAAGATCTTCGCCAAAGAACAATGGATTCACGGTGATTTCATGTGTAAGAATTTCATTCTTAGTGCTCTCACGGATCCTTTGTACGCTGTGTACTCTTCCGTAAAAGGTGCAAAGGAACTGTGGATTCAGTTGGAACGGAAGTACAAAACGGAGGATGCTGGTACTAAAAAGCATGCCGTTTCCAAATATCTGGGTTTTCATATGGTTGACGGCCGTTCAGTAGTTGAACAAGTTCAAGAGTTTCAATTACTGATACATGGCGTTCACGCTGAGGGAATGCAATTGCCCGATGCGTTTAACGCTGCAGTTGTGATCGAGAAGTTGCCTCCTTCGTGGAAAGACTTCAAGAACTACTTGATGCACAAGCAAAAGGAAATGTCCCTTGAAGATCTTGTTACACGGATCAGAATCGAGGAGGATAACCGCAAGGCCGTGTTAAGGAGCCATTCTGTGGAGGCTAAGGCCAACTTGACTGAAACGACTGGCAAACGCAAGCAGCCGACCGCTGCGGGTAAAGGCAAAGCGGTTGCCGATGGCCAAAAGAGGAAGAAGTTCTCTGGGAATTGCTACAACTGTGGCAAGGTTGGGCACTTTGCACATCAGTGCCCGAAACCGAAGAAGAAGAAGCCTGCTTAGCGTGCCGCTAACGTGGTACAGGCTGAACCTGACGGTTGGGAAGACAACCTTTGTGCAGTGGTGTCTGAAGCTTTGCATGTTGATGATGCTAAAGGCTGGTTTGTTGATACCGGGGCTTCGTGTCATGTGGCTGCCAACAGGGAGTTCTTTACTTCATACCGGACTGTTGAAGGCAGAAAGCTGCACATGGGAAACCAAGCATCATCTGATGTGGTTGGCGTTGGGAATGTGGTACTGAGGCTGACTAGTGGCAAAAACTTGACTCTGAAGGATGTGATGCATGTCCCTGATATCCGGAAGAATTTGGTTTCTGGTTCGCTGCTAGTTAGTAGTGGTTTTAAACTTGTTTTTGAGTCTGATAAGTTTATCATGACTAAGTTTGGAAAATTCCTTGGTAGAGGCTATCTCACCAATGGTCTTTTCAAGTTTAATGTATTGGCTAAACGCCAAGTTGTTGAGCAAGCTTATGGTAATAAAATTGAAGGTTCTTCTTACTTGCTTGAGTGTTTTAATTTATAGCATTGTAGACTTGGACATGCAAATAAAAATGCTATAAAGAGATTGGTAAATTTAAATTTACTTAAAGAAATGGAATTCAACGATAAAAACAAATGTGAAATTTGTGTTGAAGCGAAAATGACAAAACTTCCATTTCCAAGTGTTGAAAGAAATACTAAACCCCTGGATTTAATTCATACTGATGTATGTGATTTTAGATCTTTGCAAACTCGGGGTGGCAAAAAGTATTTTATTACTTTTATTGATGATAACACTCGTTATTGCTATCTTTATCTGTTGAGAAGCAAAGATGAAGCTATTGAAGCTTTTAAAAACTTCAAGCTTGAGGCTGAAACTCAATTGAATAGCCGTATTAAGGCTATTCGGAGTGATCGAGGAGGAGAATACGTTGCTCCGTTTGCTGAATTGTGTGCCGAGTCCAGAATAATTCATCAAACTACAGCTCCATATTCACCGCAGTCCAATGGTGTTGCGGAACGTAAGAACCGTACGTTAAAGGATATGATGAATGCCTTGTTGATCAGTTCAGGGTTACCCCGGAACTTGTGGGGGGAAGCTGTTTTAACAGCTAATTATATTTTAAATAAAATACCTCACAAAGGTAAGGAAGTAACGCCTTATGAGTTATGGAAAGGTAGAAAACCTTCTTTCAAATACCTCAAAGTGTGGGGGTGCTTGCTAAAGTTGAGGTGTCACCTCCTAAACAAGTTACAATCGGCCCCAAAACAGTTGATTGTATCTTTATAGGGTATGCCCTTAACAGTAGCGCGTATCGTTTCCTGGCACATAAGTCAGAAATATCTGGTATAAGTGAAGGAACGATATTTGAATCAATGAACGCCGTGTTTTTTGAGGACATATATCCTTACAAGGATAAAGTGAAATGTTCAAATAAAAGAACGTTTGATGAAGCTACGAGCTCTGATCAGCCGATACAAACTGACAAGGGAAGTATTTCTCCTGAACCAGTTGAACTTCGTCGTAGCCATAGGACCAAAGTGGCTAAAACTTTTGGTCCAGATTTCGTTACTTTTATGTTAGATAACGAGCCATAAACAGTGAGTTAGATTCCATTATGCAGAATCGCACTTGGGTGCTTACTGATCTACCGAAAGGTTGTAAACCCTTAGGATGCCGTTGGGTCCTTAAACGAAAGTATAAAGCCGATGGATCGATCGATAAATACAAGGCTCGCCTTGTAGTTCAGGGCTTTAGACAGAAGGAAGGAGATAATTATTTTGATATTTATTCTCCGGTATCCAGAATCACCTCCATTCGAGTGTTTCTCTCGATTGCTGCACTTTACAATCTTGAGATACATCAAATGGATGTTAAGACTGCGTTCTTAAATGGTGATCTAGATGAAGAGATTTATATGAATCAACCAGAAGGCTTTGTTGTTCAAGGACAAGAGCATAAAGTCTGCAAATTGGTTAAATCTCTGTATGGTCTGAAACAAGCGCCTAAGCAGTGGCACTTGAAGTTTGATAATGTGATGTTGTCAAACGGGTTCAAGTATAATGAATGTGATAAATGCGTTTACTACAAGGGAACAACAGACAAATTTGTTATAGTTTGCCTGTATGTAGATGACATGTTGATCGTGGGCAGTGACTTGAATATGATTAATCAGACCAAGAACATGTTAAAAAGGAATTTTGACATGAAAGACATGGGTGTAGCCGATGTCATATTAGGGATAAAAATCATAAGGCATCCCGAAGGGATCGTTCTTTCTCAATCTCATTACATTGAGAAAGTGTTGAGGAAATTCAACGCTTATGATAGTCGTCCGGCAAAGACGCCTATGGATCCTAGTGATAAGTTGAGAGTGAACAGAGATGAACCCGTTGCTCAAGAAGAGTATGCAAGAATCATTGGTAGTCTAATGTACTTGACTAATTGTACTCGCTCGGATCTTGCATATTCAGTTAATAAACTGAGTAGATATACTAGCAATCCAAGTCGTGAGCATTGGAAGGCTATTATGAGAGTCTTGAGATATCTGAAATATACTCAAGAATTGGGGTTACATTACACAAGATATCCTCCTGTTCTTGAAGGGTACTCTGATGCCGATTGGATATCAGAGAAAAGTGATTCATTATCCACAAGTGGTTATGTATTCATGATTGCGGGAGGGGTTGTGTCTTGGAAGTCACAAAACAAACGTGTATAGCCCGATCCACCATGGAATCTGAATTCATAGCTTTAGATAAAGCTGGTGAAGAAGCCGAATGGCTTCGAAATTTCCTCGAGGAAATTCCATGTTGGAAGAAACCTGTGCCAACAGTAATGATACACTGTGATAGTCAAGCAGCTATTGGCAGGGCACAAAATGAGATGTATAATGGTAAGTCGAGACATATCCGTCGTCGACATCATACCGTTAAGCAATTGATTTCTAGTGGGGTAATTTCTCTAACTTATGTGAAGTCTGGAGATAACCTAGTGGATCCGTTAACAAAAGCTGTCAACAGAAATCAATTTTGCAAATTGCGAGAGGGAATGGGGTTAAAACCCACACCTAAAGAATGATTACATTGGTAACCCAACCATGATGCGTGGAGATCCCACAAACTTGGTTCAAAGGGACAACTAAGATGTACGATTTCAAATGTGAAAACACTTTTGAAGAATAATCTTCATCTTTCCCTCGGAAGCAATGATGAAGTGTTTGATGCCTGTCCATGGTAGAGGTTGAGTTTAATGACTCTGAATGATTCTGGAACTGTGTGTTCATATAAGTATGACATGATACTTGTTCGAATCACCTATATAAGTAGAAGTGTGGCCGCTTCAGTAGAGACTTATGAATCCAAAGGGGGTTTCCATGGCCTGGAATGGAACCAAACGTGAGAACGGGCAAAGAGCCTGAAAAGTTACTGATTCTTTATTATTGATCTAGTATACGATGTGGGGGATAGTTCAAGAGTAAAATCACTACTCCGCCTGTATACTCAATAACATTGATATGGTTTAAGTTCAAAGTCAAAAACTACTTAGACCCGTGCAGTAACCTTTCTTTAAAGAAGGAGTCGGGGCATTTGCATTTGCATTGCATTCACTACTGCTGTTATTTCCACTCATGTGGGGGATTGTTGGAAAAAGGGGGTTTCGAGCTCCTTTTTGCGTAATGACGATATTTAATTTGGTTAATTAAATAGTGTATACGAATTCTACATTTCGCGTAGATTGTCGTAGTGTATCCATTTTCTCAAAACCATTGTCGGGTGAGTGAGAAATAAGTGGTCGAAGTGGGTCATTGAGTGCGGCTAGCGTTTGTGTGTTTGAATGGTTGTTAAAGAGTGGGTAAAAGTGGCGCATCCCACATTGGTTAAACAGTGGGAGTTGAATTAGTTCATATTGTTCTGCGTATTAGAATCAATTAAACTAATGCAGGTTGGTCAAGTGCGGGGGAAGCTTACACGCGCGCGCCCGTCCCGTCCCGTCGCCGTCGCCGTCGCCCGCGCCCGTGCCCGTGGACTTGGACTTGGATCTTGGTAATTGGGCTTTGGGTGGGCTTTGGGCCTGTCTAATTTTTTAGACAAAGTTTATTTTTCGGGCCCATGCCAAGCCCAGTCGTTGAAGCCCACTTTGATTTCAACAGTTGTTGAAAACCATTTGAATCGCCAGTTGAAACCGCCCCATCAATACCTGTCGGCGGTTTCGTCTCCTCCAACGCCTATAAATGGCAGCGTCAGGCTTAAGAATCACACACCTCTCTTCTGCATATTTCTTCTGCATACATTCTCTCCTCTCCTCCCGCCTCCCTCATCTCTTTGTTCTGTTCGCCGGTCGTCGACGTTTGCGGTGCTGCTACGTCGAGGCATTCGTCGTTTTACCTTTGGGGATGTTCTGCCGTTGCCGGAGCACTACCGGGGCATAAACGTCTTGCGGGAAGAGTTCTATCTCGACTCGACGTTTTTTTGTATTGTTGTAACCGTTCATTTCTTACAGTATATTATCATCATTACATACACGCCATCTGCAAGTTTCATCGAGAAAAAATTTATTTTTGCGTCTTCTTAATTTTGTTTGGGCGTATGGAAAGGTTTTTGTTGCGATCTCAAGTTTTATCCCAAAGTTCATGTGGTTTTCTGGAGCCAAAGTAGTTCTTCTTGAAGAAACTCACTATATTCCTTAGATATTTATGTGTTAGGGCAGGGGCGGATCTACGTTATCACTACCGGGGCACGGGACACCACTTAGATTTATTTTTCAAGCTCAAGTTTTTAAACGGTCGGTATAGTGCACCCACTTGAATTTTTGACGTGACCCACTAGTGCTAATTTTTTTTCGATTATCCCCTGGTGCACCCACCAAAAATGCAGTAGAGCAAGAGATGTCAAGCACAATACTATAGTAATCTGTATAGGAAAAGTTGCTGAGAGAAGAATAGGGGGCGAGAGGTTGAAGAAAGGGTGCTATTGGACTTGATTTTTTTAAATAAATGTATTGGGCTTCCTTTTATATTATTGGGCCCGCAGGATTATATAGTATTTTTATAAATTAAAGTTTAATAAATATAGTAATAACCCATTTATGATTTAAGATAGTAAACCCTTTCTTTTAAAGAAAACTGTCTTTTTCTTCTTCACTTTATATATATATATAACTAGTAAATAACCCGTCGAGATTCGACGGGCATAACTTTATATTTTATATAATATATATATTTATATTATATAAAGTAATAATATAAATTATATGTTGAGTAATGAAAAATGTGTAATGATTTTTTTATATATTCAAAAGATGATGTATATGATAATATAATTTAATTATTTTTAAAACTAACAAAATTATATTATACCGTATTTTTTAGCTTTTGTGGCTTGTCCGGTACAAACATAACGTCTCAATAAAAATAACTATTAAAATAATATTTTTATTGATTTGAAATTTATATTAAGATAAAATAAAATTTAAAAATAAGTATGAAGCATAATATGAAAATTTTTCTAACAATTTGCTGAAATTTCATTGGTGAAAATCTCATAGATAGGGGCTAGTAATCTTTTAAAATGTTTGAATTTGAAATGGTGCAGTTCATATTTGTATATGTACTTTAAAAAATTACCGCTATAGGATCACCCGTAGAGTTCATAAGAATATCATCCGAAAATGTCACATCTAATTGTACATCTAAAAAATCTATACACGCTTTACCATCACCTACATCAACTATCCATTTTGCAAAGTTTTTGTTATATATAAATTTCATTGTAAACAACAATTCTTGTGGTATCTTGAGTTCATCATTGTTAATTGAATATTAATACTTTTAGCCACATCTTGATAGTGACACGAAATATTACAATGTAACTGTTCATGACTAAAATCTGGTTTTGCATGATAAAATCCGACATTCTTTAAAGATTGACATTGACTTTTGTTTATAATCATAGCAAAACAAACTGTGGGTGAGATTTTTCTCATCTCAAATGGATAAAAAATTTGGTTAAATCAAATAGGCTCATAATCATTCTACCAATCAAAAATTTTCTATTTTCATGGTTTCCCGAAAGTTAGTTTAACCCCAACTATCTAATTCCGCATCTTTGTTACTATCAACATACTTCCATTACATAATTTATTTGATGTATATATATTCCTAAGAAGCATGACTATGCAACCCTCATTCAACCATATTTCATGATTCAGTAATCCAGAACAATTGATAGTGTTTAGATATTCCAGTGAAAATAATTCATTGGCATTATCTATACTTTCATCATTTTGACAAATATTATTAATTGATTGTAGTAGAGAGACATTGTCATTTTGATGGCTGTGAACTCACTTATGTTTTGTGGGAATAAAACATATTATTTCTCAAAAAATTGGTAAAACTGATATATATATACACACATTTTCATTTGCAGACATACATACTATGATGTAATCATTGATCGTATCAACAATCTCGTTGGTGGGGGTTAATATAGTAATAAAAATGTCAGGATTTGAAATAGTGCAGTTTATACTTCCTCTGTCTTATTGTTTTTGTTACATTGGTCTTCGACACATATGTCGAGACACATTTTCAATGGTTAATAACTTAAATTGTGTACAACGAAAAACTATAAAAAGTTGATTGTCTAAAACTACAAGATTAGACGAATCTAACAAGATCTCACTTGACTATGTTTTTTCTTACATAACTACACTAAAAGTTTGAATCAAAGTTAAACAGTGAATAGTGCAAAAAAACCATCGTAACAAAAATGTTGAGACGGAGGTAGTATTTGTATAAGTACTTTCAACAATTGCCGCTATAGAATCTCGTGTAGAGTTTATAAAATTATCATCTGGAAATGTCACATCCAATTGTAAATCTTCAAGATTAATACCAGCTTTATCAATGACCATCACGTACATGAAGTATTTATTGTGCAAATTTTTGCCATATATAATTTTCATTGTAAATAACATTTCTTATAGTATCTTAAGTTAATCCATCTTTATTACTATTAATACTTCGAGTCCCCTCTTTACAGTGACACGAGATATTGCAACATATCACTGACATGAGTAAAAACTGATTTTTGAAGATAGAGTCTAACCTCTTTAAAGGTTGCCATCTACATTTTTTTAATAGTCATAGTAAAACAAACTACGAGTTGAATTTTTCCTCTGAAATCGAATGGAGAATTTGGTTAATTCAGACGGGCTCATAATCATTCTACTAATCAAGAATTTTCATCCCAAATATTGAGCTTTGTTTTAATGAGAAGAGAGGTCAAATAATTTTCTAAGGTAAGTTTTTGCAGATAGAGTTCTCGTCACAATCTAGTGGAATACCAAATATAAAATGTAAAGTCCTACCTCTTGGAATGAGTAAGGGTGCTATTCCATTGGATGCTACAGGCAGCATAATATTACATCTACCATGAAGGGCTAAACATAATATTTTCTAGATAAATTATCGATAAATGTATTGTCAGTTCCAACACATAAAGAAAAATTAATCAACACCTATCACTATCAACCTTTGACATTATACTATTATAAACATTCTTCTTATGATTAATCAACAAAGGTAATACTTAGCATGATCCACTTTCATTTCTTCCTTATTATAATATGTCTCTTCTAGTATCAATAGATTATTTGTTTCGGACGTTAAAACTTCATATAGTACCAGCATTCCAAAGAAAAATTTTCAAACTTATAGAATTTGCAGCAATTAACCTTTCAATATGAACTTACTTTGATCATTCACAATCATAATTTTCTGAGTATTTGTTTTTCGTCAATTACAAATCTGTTAAAATATAGATTAATTAATTACATCATCCGTTTTTTAAGTGTTACATTTTCCCTTTTTTGGTATTTGGAAATAAGTGTTACATTACAATATTTGAAATGTTTTGAGGGTTAATAATTTTTACTAATTATACTTAAATTATTAATTTTTATATTCATTAAAATAAAAATCAAAAGGAATAAAGTCAAATGTGACTTATTTTCTATTCAATTACTTTTTACTAAATAAATTTTATTAAGTTTTTTTGAGGAAAATAAGCTTTTATTCATAAGAGTGTAGTTCACAACCTACTACACCAGAATATTACACCCTCCACAAGTTCCAATAAACCTACACTATGTAAGCCTCCCAGAGCAACATAATATAAAAGCAACTATCAAAACTTACACATTGGACTACCCTGGCAATACTAGTTCGGTTATACCATTTTTGAATTTGCCAAGGTCATACATCAAACATCATCCTCACACCTGAATCGATCCTTCACATGCAGCGTTCCCCCAGCAGCAAACCAACCTCTTGCATCTATCAACCCCTCTATTTTTCTCGAGACTCGGCCTGAATCTGTATTCTTCAACTTGTTTTATCAACTACCATCTCAATAGCCATCTCATGAAAGCCTCACGGAAATACCAGCAGCATTGAAGTTGATAATTCAAAGTATAACCTCATGAGCTTGCTACAAAATCACATCTACCCCTACATTGTACTCAAATCAGTGCATCACAAAAGTAAAGGGACTATGGACAGAGTTTGAGACGAGGGTCAAAGAAAACAGGAGATGAACGGCTAAAATGAGTAAGGGACCTTCAAACATTTGGAACCTACGGAAGTTCGAAGCGCGAGTCCAACACACAGAATCTGTTAATGTACCTATCTTTACAAATGAAGTCCAAATCTCGTCCTCATAACAGAATCAATAACAGAATCAATAAACCATAACTCTTCTCAACTCTCATTGTTACCTGCCCCAACAAGCATATCAAAATCACATCTTTTTCTTTTTTCTTTTTCTCTTCTTCTTTTTTTTTTTTCTCTCCTTCTTTTCTTTCTTTTCTTTTCTTTCTTTTTTTTCCGTATAAAAATACAATACGGGTATTCATCTAATCTCAGCTATGCTTACCATAATCAATCAAAAAATCCAACCCAATAAACCGCTTGCTCGCATATTAATATGATCACTCCCACACCCATTCAGTGAATATCAAATCCTTAACCTCCCTAACACCCAACCTTCGCCAGCGCAAAGGATTTTCAATTAAAGATTTGTGCGTAGATCCTTGACCTCCCACAGGCCCATGAATTTTATGATATAACAAGAGTCAAGCTAGGGGTATAACGAGCGAGATGTGAGCTGAATTGAGGTAGGGACTCTCCTAATTAGCAGAATAAGACTCACAGGGTTACGGGGTAGTGTTAGTTGAATGAAAGCAGACAGGATAGAATAGTGCCCTTTACTTTCCGATACACTGCATATGAGTAAATGCAAGCTCAATATGAAATGTGAAGCAAGTTCTAGAGTGTCTACCTTAAATTTTATTAAGTTACCTTAAATCTTGTGTTATTTCCTAGTGTTACACTTATAATTAAACATAGGAGTGTATCTTAAAAAATATTCCATCCGTCGCACTCAAAGTGTCTCATTTTGACTTTTTAATACTGTTTATTGATCAACTTTGACCTAATGTAATCGTAATTATATACGGAAAAATATAGTCAAATTTGGTTTTGTTAGATTTCTCTAATCATGTAGTTTTAGAATATATAAATATTTTACATAATTTTTACATATGTATATTTTAAGATATTAAATGTTAAACAAATGTATTGGACGACGTTTCCAAAAGTTTTGAGACAGAAATAATGGGACAGAGGGAGTAGATTAAAAAAAATTAAATTTTCCACTTTTAAGCCATCGCAGCCCGAATTCGGCCAAATTGCCTAAATTTAGGCCCAAAATCCTTCCAATGGTTCATTTGCCTAAATCAAAATATCGTGGCCTCAATGTGGAGGGACCTCCTTCTCGTGACCTATTTTAGTTATTATATCTTTACTTTATTTACTGATGGATATATTTGTAACTATATAATTGTATATTACTTTTAAGAGAAGTGACATTTTTGTGAAAACCTAGCCTAAATATATACATTAATTAATATATACAAATATTTTTTTTATATATTCATTAATATATCTTTTAATAATATAAATTCCATATATACACTGTAAATTCCATTTAAATTTGAAATTTTATTTTCTTAAAAAAATGAAAATTGTGGGAACTTTATATAAAATTGAAAATTAAATATCTTTTAAAAACTAAAAATTGGGATTTCCATATACACATTAACATATCTTTAACATGAATAAATAAATCTGACGTGCAATGTACATTTTGAATACATCATTCACCATACAAAAAAATATAACCAAAGTTGAGACCAATCCTACAAAAATTACCGGCATTATAGTATGTTCACCATATTGAAACATAAACGCAATATAATTCTTAGTTGCCAGTGCAAAAGCTCGTCATAATCCTATGGTCCATAAATAAATTCTAAATGCTGCAATAAAATTTAAAATAAATAAAATAATAAATACAAAATAATAAATTCTAAATTAGATAAAATAAAAAATGCAAATAAATAAAATCCAACATAGATAAAATAAAAGTGCAAAATTTCAAATTTTATCTATCAAATCTTTTTAAAAGTAAATATATAGTGACATGATATGATGATACAGTGGGAAGTTATTAGTAAATGATAGATTTTATACACGATAGACTAAAATCCATAATGAATAAATAAATAGATACGAAAATCTAAAATTAGTAAATTAAAAAATGCAAAATAATATAGATAAAATAAGATATGCAAAATTTCAAATTTCAAATCTTTCAAATCTTTTAAAAGTAGATATTGCAGGAATTCCATATATTTTAAAAACTGAAAATCTATAATAAATAAATAAATAAATAAATGTGAAAATCTATAATTGATAAATTAAAAAATACAAAAATTTATAAAAATTAGAAATTTGAAATGGAGACACCACATTAAATATAGGATAGGTTGTTCACTAATGCTTTAATCTATATATATATAGATATAGATTATGCTTATAATTTTAATTTTTTTTAAAAATTATTAATAGGAGTATGAAACTTTTATTAATTTTTTTATTAAATTTAATACTCCCTCCGTCCCATTCCAAATGTCCTACTTACTATTTTTGGATGTCCCATTACAAATGTCTTCTTTCTATAAATAGAAATAATTTTCCCCTCCAACAACTATGTGGACTCCACCATATACTCACAAACCAACTCTACCTTAATTTCCGTGCCCAACAGTAACAGGACACTTGGAGTGGGACGGAGGGAGTATATTTTAAAATACTAGTTCATTAAACTAGTGTGATACAATCTTGCAATCTCAACTCCGAAATTATGAATTCATATTTCTACGGTATGGTCCAGATGACAATGTTCGTGACACCACTTAAATTTTTATTATTTTTTGGATCCTGTCACTGTGTCACTGTGTTAGGGTGGTAGTTGTAGGAGATTGGAGCAGCCGGATGGGAAGAAGAAAACTTATGTATTAGTGTGTAGGATAATAAATGATTTTTATTTTAAATAATAATATAAGGGTATAATGATAATAAATAATTAAGGTGTATATTAGAAATAATATAATAAAATTTTAAATTAAAAAGTGGTGTGTATTAAGTAAATGGTGCGTAGATGTAGATAGCTAGCCGCAGCCGCTCCTTCGTGTTTTGCAGGTGCAGGGTGACATTACATCCCTAACCCAGTAGCTGAATCCTCTTAACCCCCGGCCTCAAGCCAAAACCCCCCACACGAGCCCTAGTCTACACGGTAGATCCTGTCGACCTGACCCGAGGTCTGAATCCCCAATTTTCGCCACAGCGCTGATCTGTTTGTAGGAGTAGGGAATCCGCTTGAAACGACTAAGCAAAGAATTGTGATTTAGGAGCGTCATCACGGGCAAATTTCATCAGATTGAAGAAAAGGCCTGAAAGAATGATTAAGGGAGTGATAATATTGAATGATCAAGGCAAACCTCGCCTCGTCAAATTCTATGAATTTCAGGTTCCCTGATTTCTCCCATGCTCATAAAATTATGCTCAAGGATGATAAATCGCTGATTTTCCATTTGTGATATATATATATATATATTTCATATTGATTGTTTTTTCAAGTTCATTTGATTGATCTTAATTGAGATGCAAGGTCAGCCCTCCGAGAAGCAGCATGAGTTGATTCGAAGTATCTACCGGAGTGAGTTCTACATTGCCCCTGTTGTACAAATGTTTCTCCCATTTTCCGGATTTGCGATGGAGAAATATGGTAAAGCTTTAGAAATATGATTAATTTGCTATTATCTGCAGTTCTGTGCAGTAGAGCTGAGAACGTCAGTAATTTTGTGAAAGTCGATTCACTTTTGGGGCCGGTATGGAAATTTAATCTAGTTACATCCACACGATTACTTAACCTTCATCGCGAAGTATTGCCTTTTTTTGATTTTCTTACATATGTTGAGTAAGTATCATCATCAATTTTTAGGATGTTCGGATGGTTTACAAAACATTTGCAACGCTATACTTTGTCTTCATATTCGACAATTCCGAGAATGAGCTCGCAATGCTAGATCTCATGCAAGGTATTCTTTTTTGGCTTTGTGTTACATTTTAGTTTTGAAATATCATATTAGTTGCTTTTGTGTTACATAATGCTTTCGTAACTGAAAAGCGGTTGTGGCATTGAATAGTTGTAATATAAAAAGATAGTGAATTACAATGTTGTTCTAATATATGGAATCCATTATCTCAAACATAATAGAGTAGTTCAAAGGAGATAACAACAGTTTCTTTTCCATGTTAGGGAGTAGAAGATTTCATCTTTGTTGCCTACTAACTCTTATAATGGATTTGGCACCATTTTGTAGCATCAACTTCATTTTAGAATCTAGTTTACAGGCTCAAAATAGACCTAGGAGTGACCCAATATTTCTTGGATTCCAAGGACTTCAATGTTTATTGAAATTAATCTCTTTATGTACTTGTCAATGGTCCTTTTGTACATTGTTGGTGTGTTGAAAGGGGGTAAAGCTATTGCAGCACCTTCTTTCTTCATGTATCTCTTTTTTAGTTGTTCAAGTTCCTATACCACCACTTTTCACCACTGTTACTCAACCAATTTTAGATTCTTCTTATTATCTCTCAATTCATGGATGGGAATAACAAATTAAGGAAGTTTTTTGTTGGAATTCATTCTGAAGTGCGAAATGGATCTTTCTGATTCTCGTTCCCACTTGTGAAGCAACCCCCCCACCCTCGATTCATCATAATACAGTGCTTATTCTCTTGATCTTATTTTGATGGCTTCATGTTTTATTGACTCCTATTGAATCGCAGTTTTTGTGGAGACATTGGACAAGTGCTTCAGCAATGTGTGTGAGCTTGATGTAGTGTTCAATTTTAACAAGGTCAGGTCATTACCCTTACAGCTTTAGCAAGTTCGCGGAACCCTTGAGATTGAATTGTTTTCTGGTGTTATGTTGCTGGTTCACCGTTTTATCATATTTGTTCTGTAACTCTCCTGCCAGAAGTTTGAATATTTCCACGAGCATTTCGATTCAGCAGAATAGCTTGATTCTGCTGTAAAACCAACTATACTTTGTTCCTCGATTATGTAGCTAAATATATATATATATATATATATAATATTTCAAGTGGATGTGTGGACACACATACTATTAGATTGAATGCATGAAATCAAAAGAGATGATAACATCAATAGAAGACAGGAAGGGAGATGTTGGGAGAATTTTGGAAAGAGACTGTAAGATGATCTACTACACGAGAGTCTTTGTTTTGATCAACCCCAATATCAATATGAGAGTAATGGGACATTCATTATGATGCTTTGATGCCAATGCTAATTACCCAAAACAACTAAAGGGTTAATTCCATAGAAAGTGGACCTGTATCATTAGCCGAGTCTTGTTTTATGTATGCTCAAGGAGGCTTTATGCTTTGGCAAATGCTATAGCTTCATTTTTTTTGTTTGATCTGTGTTGCAGGTACATACAGTTTTAGATGAAATGATTTTGGGTGGCCAAGTTCTCGAGACAAGTTCCTCAGAAGTTGTGCATGCTGTTGAAGAAATCACTAGGTTTCTCTCTCAGGCAAAATAAGAAGGAAAAAAAAATGAAAAATAAAAAATAGAAAGGCGCAGATATTGAATACATGGTAATTGAAACCACCAATTTTTGTGCAGGTTGGAGAAGAGTGGGAATTCAATTATTCCATCTATCGCTAGTTGGCAAGGTCGATAGCTACTCAACTGGTGGGTGGTCGAAATAAATGAATTCATGTTTATACAACCACAGCTAGTGAGAGTATTTGATAGGATTCAGCTCTCTATATTATATGGGATGTGTTATTGGATAAAGATTTTTGAGCCCATATGCAACTTCTTCCCTTTCGCTCATTGTAATAGTAAAATTTGGAAAGTTGGGGGTTGTATGATTCTTTGCTATGGTAAACAAAACATGATTGCATGATTCATTATTTTTGTTGAGTTGATTGACCTGTCATTGCTTGTAGTTTGCTTTGACAAAGCGACAATTATCAAACAATTCAGACAACTCTTTGCTACTTATCCATGCTTTTTCTTCCCTTGAATTGATCCATTCTCCGATCTATTTTCTGGGGTCTTGTTGGACTATTGTAGGCCTTGTCGGGGCAATTCTTGGAAGGGTCCAATCCAACGAGGCTTGTATCCTATGATTGGTCATTTGCCATACAACATTAAATCCTTCTCTTCTCTTCGGATTTGTTCCCCAAAAACCAGTCATTCCAATTGTCTATGACCAGATGCCACAAAATTTATAGGTGGAACAAGGATGGCCAAGCTTGGTGCCGTGTCACAATAGAAATGTGCATGCCAACTGATTGCATCTAGACTCTAGTCACAATAGAAACCAAGATCGGCATGCCAAATTGCTTTACCACGCGCGTTACACGGTTTAGTACGCCAGTTTTAGCAAACTGGCAAATCATGGTATATATGGTTTTATATGCATAATAATGGGTTTGGATAGGCTGATGAATGGGTGTCATTCAGCAGGTGCCGAAGTGCTGGGTGTTAATAAGGTGTGTGTGCTGAGTGTTAATGAGGTGTGTGCTGTGCATTTAATGGCGTCTGGATTGTATAAAAACATTCCGTACATCCAAAACACTTGTTCAGCACTTCAACAGGAACTGATTCAGCTTCCCAACCAAATCTGATCCGACATTATTAATATGCATAATTAAATGTACTAAGCATTATTAATCTATCTATCTATATAATAAATTCTGAATACTTTTTGGCATGTGTAGACCGTAATGATTTCTAGACATATGTACACTGTACACACACACACTCAGGATTCGTCATCAATCAGTATTTCTGTATCCCCAAAAACTAGAACAAACTTGAGACAAGAAATACACTACTGTTATGTCTCTATCTATACTTACACATCCACTGATCCACCTGCAAATTAAGTTGCCAGACAGTCAATTGTTATCTAGCTTGGTTCTCGATATCTTCAGAGATGTTGAACAAAGAACTGTGGTAGAGAAGCCATCCTTGGGAGGTTCAGCAGCAAGTCATTCAGAGAGTCCTTCCGAGACATGGATGATGGCGGTTGATTTTGCCCCAATTTTGATGCATCTTGAACGAAGCCAAAGTTGCCAGCAGTCGATGTTGAACCCATATTGTTAGAATGATCACCTTGCTTGTGAGCCAAAGACATCTTCTGACAGTCATCACCTGCTTCAGTATCTTTCTGCAGGAGGGAACAAAGGGAATTGACCATAGCCATGAGTGATTTCTCGTCCGAGCTTGGCATGTTTTGGATGTCGCTGAACAAGCACCGGTTGATGTCATCCATTATTTGGAGCTCTGGCCCTCCCAATCCCCACTAGAGAGACATGGATTAGTCGAACTTTGCTGCTCTGATATCCGATTTTCAAGGTGGCTCACTAAATCACTCATTGGCATTGACGGATTCAACCCAGGAACTCGGATCTGTTCCCATTTGCGGATCATTTTAAGTTGTTCACCTCCACCATTTTTTGTCTTCAACAGTCAACATGCCTCCAGCTGTTGCATCATGGAAGTCACATTGGGTCAGCGACCAAGGAAATGCACACATTGGCTTTCTGATCAAATTTGGTAACAAAGTTTCTTGCACACCATCCTATAATCTATTTGCTCACTAGGGACAGGCATATCATATGCATGCAGTTAGACGATCCATAAAATTCAGATGTAGACTATAATATACATGACCCAGTTTCTTTTAGTCCAGACTATTGATTGTACTTCGATCCAACATTCTTATAATCCAGACTATGAACACTTTTCAGGCTACTTTTAAATCTAAATAGCAGGCATCAGATGTCAGCTTTCAACTATATGGAACAAATGTTCTTATGTTAGATAAGGTCTTTATAAGGAGACATAGTTTATGATATAAATCAAAACATCTCCTTGAACATAATAATGCCTTCATGACCTTTCATCCTATGGTGTTGAAAATGTATTGCAGTAAGAACCACCATTTTACATAACTAACTAACAAGCTCTAATAATCATCAATCCCCAGACCATGCACAGAAGGATACTACTACATGATCAAGACAATAAGTTTTTGTCGTAAACCAACAGGGAACACAAACACTCAGAAACATAACCAAACAAAGAAACACACCAATTACGAAAGTTACTTTAATATGGGGTGCTCATGTGAGGATAGATATACTCAATACTTTATAAATAGTTATAATATTTACCAAATTAATAGTTACCTGAGCAAGGTGAAGGTGTTTCATGAGAGTAAGACTCAAAATTTCTACCAACGGCATCATCAGTAATCCTCAAGGAAGAAGATTCCACACGTGAAGAAGGGCCAGCTTCTGTTAAGCTAAAAAGAGATGGGCTTTCTGCCTTACTCAGATTGGATTCGTCATCTTCATTTTGGTCATCATATGCAGTTTTTGGTTCAAAATATGGAGAATCCAAAACTCTCTCTCCTTGCTGACTGAGGAAGTGCAAGCGAGGATCACACTGAGTAAGTTTCTCAATATGTTTCCCCAAGAAGCCTGGTGGGCATTCCAGATAATGCCGTCTACAATGAATAATAACCAAGTCAAATGAAGAAAGTTCACTTCTATAACTTGAGCATGGGCATACAAAGTGCAGATGCATATCTAGTTATATTCTAAAATGCATGTGGGCTAAACAATTTCATCTGAATTTTAAATTGCACAAAGCACAATAATTCTGTAGTTTTGATTTGTGCTAACAATTTTCAGCGATAAATCTTTTAAAAAAAATTTCAACATACTCATGCATGCTAGCTTGTCCACCAGTAAAGTCAGAGGTTGCCTGCCATAGAGTGTGCTTTCGAGGCTGAGGATTAGTTTCTCTAAAGAAAAGAGGTTGCCATGAAAGCTGCATTAAAGACAGAAGTTTTAACTGTTGATAATAAGACAACACTAACTCAGGTACAGGTTTCAGCAGCTGAAATCTAACCAAGAAAAGAACACATTAAAGCATAAACAGAGAGACAATCATAATTTACCACATCATCTAAACTCTCAGGACCATCTTCTGGGTAATTTGCCTTCAGAGCCATAATACCAGACCACTGAATTTCAGTTTTATTCTTAAGGCCACCATCAAGAACTTCCCTGACAAGCTTATGTTTTGCAAAATAACATTTACCACCAAGTCTCCTTCGTATCTGGATTTGTACTGCATAACAAGAAATTTGGCAAATAGTCAGTGCTTTCCAGCCACATATCCTTTCGTCCAATGGATACAAACCACTTATACAAACATGGATAGAAATGCCTACCTCCCAGCTCCCAATTTTAAGAATCAAAGCAGGAAAATTGCATGCTTTCAGTTTGTCACCAGGAGGTGCACCACCTGACAGCTGTTTCATTCCACGGTTCTGACCTCCAGCTTTATGATTGCTTGATTGGGAAAGCTTCATTTGGATTAGCTTAAAAAGCAAGGGGCTTTTCCTGAGACGCAGACCCAATGGACTGGGCTCCTCTAATGGATCGTATTGGGAAGATGAAGCTCCGTAACCTCCCATCCCAAAACTGTGACGCCGTGAAGAGTAACAACAGCATAGACACGCTTTAGAACAACAATTTCCCCAAGTTCACAATTCACACCACAAATCTAATTCCCGTATGAGGATGAATTATAACAAAGAAAATGCGTAGAACAAAACACGAAAATCAACAGAAACAAATCTAATTTGTTCTGCATTTACAACCCTCAATAGAAATGGAGAATCTCCCAAATTTTGATTTCCAGGGATACAAATCAAAGTCAGTTTGTTAAACATATCATAGTATTAAGTTTACACGTGTTAATGATTTAATTCAGTTTCAATGACGTCGATACACACAAATCAATCCAGGGAAAAAAAATAATAAAAATAAACAGAAGAATCATCCATTTAGTCAATAAAAGACATTTTCACTCACCGTAGAAAATCTTAAAACTACTACTATTATTTAAAAAATAAAAAATTAATCAGAGCCAAATCATCTGTTTCCCAGTTTCAAAATCAGGATATCAAATTCAAGCAAGCACATCACGCGCAAAAACTCCGAAATGAAATTCTGAACATAAATAAAAATTACTTGAGGCCGCTTATGAAGTGAGCCGTGTTCTTCTTCCAATGGATCCTCCACCTCGAACGTGACCGCCGTCTCCGTACCGGACAGCTGTTTCGGTTCGTTGCTTTTTATCAACTGGACCATCAAAACTACAGAAATATTTCAGATTCAACTGGTGGCAACAATTTTCGGATCAAAACTCCAACCTTACACAAAACTCAAACTGAAACTCAAAATATACTAGTGTAAATCATCTCCAATCGTATCCAAAACTCAAACCCAAAAACCCAAAATTTGAGTTTTTTACAGTAGAAGAAAGCAAATACAACCATCTCCAATAGTGTAAATGTGAAATCCAACCGTAATTCATTTCCAACGATTCCAATATACTCAAACTCAAAGAATATTCTCAGTATATTCCTTATTCTACTAACTTTTACCATTTTCAATAAATACTCATATATTTATCAAATTTGCAACTCATAACCTTTATTAATTTTAAATAAAATTTATTGAGTTCTTCTATCCTTTTTAATAAATACGCATATTTGCGTTCTTCTACAGTAAAAACTCAAATTTTGGGTTTTTTGGTTTGAGTTTTGGGTACGATTGGAGATAATTTACACTATATTTTGAGTTTGAGTTTGAGTTTTGCGTATGGTTGGAGTTGCTCTAACTGTAGCAACTGCATTCTACTTTTTTATTTTGCAATTTCTGTCACATGCAAAAAAAAAAAATACACCCCTGTAGTTATCAAAATTTGCAAAGTAGATCCCTCAACTTTTTATATCTTTAAAATATTTTCTAAATATAATTATCAATTAATAATTTAATACTAAAATAATATTAAATTAAAACTTATTGTATTAAAAAATTACACAATACAAAATAAAGTTACAAAATAAAGGGTTTAAGACAAGGGGATCCCCTATCCCCTCACCTTTTTGTGATGGTGGTCGAGGTTCTAAATAAATTAATGTTGAAGGCGGTGGACTTGGGGCTGTTTAGGGGTTTGGAAGCTAAGAGAGGCGGGCCTATCATTTCGCACTTACAATACGCGGATGATATGGTGATTTTCTGTGACGGGGAACTCGGACAGGTTATGCTACTTAAGAGAATACTTCGGTGCTTTTCTCTAACCACGGGTCTACGAATTAATTATGGTAAAAGTTGCATTTACGAATTGAACTGCTCCCAAGATATGGTGGATGAGGCGGTGGCTGTTATGGGATGTCAAAATGGAGTGTGGCCTATGAATTATTTGGGGATACCAATTGGTGGGCGGATCAATGGCAAGGAACTTTGGAACCCGGTTATTGATAGGATTGAAAGAAAGTTGGCAGGGTGGAAAGGGAAAGTACTATCCCAAGCAGGGAGGGTGTGTTTAATTAAGTCGGTGATTGGCTGTTTACCGACATACTACTTATCCTTATTTAAAATTCCTAAAGGAGTGGCTGAGCGAATTGAAAAGATCAAACGCGGCTTCTTTTGGAATGAATGGAACGGTGAAAAGAGGCTACATACTATCGGATGGGATGCTATATGCTTGAGGGTGGAAGAGGGGGGCCTGAACATTCGGAAAGTGCAGGATTTCAATAATGCGTTATTGCTAAAATGGAAGTGGAGGTTTGGGGAAAATGAGTCGCTGTGGAAAAAATAATTGATGCAAAGTATTATGGGAATTCGGGTTTGATGATCCCGGAGATAAGGAGGAATAGATCGGTGTGGGGTTTTATCTGTCGGGCGTGGGAGGATATGGGAGAGTTTGGGGCTGGTAGCAGTTTTTTTATCCAAGTCGGGGATGGGGGTAGGACTAGATTTTGGGAGGATAGGTGGGTGGAGGGAGGTATGGTGTTGAAGGAGGCATTTCCTCGGATTTTTGCTTTGTCACAAAATAAGAGTGGCCTGGTGAAGGATTTTGGGGTATGGAAAGGGATAGAGTGGGAATGGCAGGTGGTGTTAAGGCGGGATCTCTTTGATTGGGAGCTAGAGGTGTGGTACAATTGCTTGAGTATAATCGGGCAATACAGGCTTAATAGGTTTGTTGGAGATAGAGTGAGGTGGGTTCATGAGGGGGATGGCAGATTTTCTACGCGGTCATGTTGGAGGCTGGGGGCGGGCGGGGGGGAGGCTGAGTGGGCTCGGATATGGAAGAAATTGTGGAAGGTGAAGTGCCCGGCAAAGGTTAGATTGTTAGTGTGGAAAGTGATTAATGGGGCGGTTCCAGTGAGGGGAGAGTTAGCTAGGAGAGGATGTGTAGATATTGAACAAGCTTGGTGCCCCTGCTGTGGTTTGGCGGAGGAGACAATTGATCACTTGTTTGGTTCATGTGAGGTCATTACCAAGATGTGGTATGCTTGTGTGGGCTGGTTCAAGGTTAGATGGGCAAGACCAGGGACGGTGAAGGGTATTCTGAGCTGGTGGTTTGATTTTAATCCAGGGAGGGGTAGGTTGGAGGCATGGTTGCTTACGGGAGTGGCTTTGGTGTGGTCGGTTTGGCGAAACAGGAATAAGACTGTGTTTAATGGAAATTCTTTTGATGGCAACTCGGTTGAGGCTGAAGTAAGGTGGAGATTTGGATGGTGGTGGCAGGCGGCAGTAGGAAGGGGGGAGGGACACTTTCGCTCTCTGGAGGAGGAGTTTCCGGGGAGTTTAGTTTCATACGGGGTGGTGAGGCCAAGAGGGTCGAGGGAGGGGATTAGATGGGAATGCCCAGGTTTGGGGTGGTGGAAGGTGAATACAGACGGATCGTCAGTGGGGAATCCGGGGCCAGCGGGAATTGGGGGTGTCATTAGAACCTATTCGGGGGAAGTGATCTTCATTCTCTCAGATTATATTGGATGGAAGGACTCCGCAGAAGCTGAAATCACAGCAATCAGTAGGGTGTGCCAGGCATTAATTCGTAACCAGGGGTTTTCTCTACCTAGGTTGATTTTTGAATGCGATTCTTACAATGTTGTAGTGTGGTTGAAAGAGCCAAGTAGGATACCATAGAGGTTCGCCAAGCTGATGATACCTATCCTGGCAGTGTTGAGGTGCAGCGGAGAGGTTCGATTGCAACACATCTTTAGAGAACGCAATGAGATGGCGGATGGCTGGGCACGAAGCGGAGCAGCTGGTGGTGACCCAATTGAGGTATGGTTATAGTTTCTAGCTGGGATGGTCAGAATAATAAAGGTAGTGAGTCTGTTTTTTACATAGGGTGAAATGGTTTTGTTTTCTGGTAACTGTGTTGTGAGGGCTGTGCTAGGGACTTGGCTGGTACTGGGGGAGCTTTTGTTTTGTCTGGGTGGTCTCTTCTTTGGGGTGAGGCTTACGTAGTTGGAGGTGAATGTCTGCGTGTTTTTATTGAGTAAGGTGGTGGGATGATTAGGTTGTTGTCTCTTGTTCTGTAGGTGTTTGTTCTTTATGGGATATTATTTATAGGTGTTTGTTCTTGTTCTGTGATGAGGACATGAGGGATGAATGAGTACCACTAAGGTTATCCCTGGAACCAGAAATAATTGGCCTCAACGTGAGGGCGTGGATTTAGGTTGTTTTGTTCAGGAGAAGGTAGTAGTGTATCTCGCAAGAAGGCGGACATGCCCTCCAGATGGCTTGCTGTCGCATAAAGAAATTTTGAAATCAAAGTAGGGGATGATGATTGTTGGGATCCTCTATATGGTTTTGGAGTTGTTGGTGTTGTAGTTTTGTTTATAGCTTCAGTGTGCATTGGCTTCTATGTGTGCCGGGTGGTATAGAGTAGATAGCAGTATTGTTTTGAGGTATTTTTTCTTTTGGGTTTCCATGATGTAATATGTCTTTTGGATAAATCATGATGTAATATGTTTTGATATGAAATGGAATGAAATATCCCCTTTCTCAAAAAAAAAAGTTACATAACTTGAAATAAAATTACATAACTTGAAAAAATAAAAGTACATAGCTTCAAATAAAATTACATAACTTGAAAATAAAAGTACATAACTTGAAAATGAATGTAGATATTAACTAAGTCTCGGAATTAGTATACTCCTCCCAGATATGATCAATTAATGCATTCCGAAGTGCGTGATGAGCATCTTTATTCCTAATTTGTCGATACTGAGCAACAAATTTTTCAAATTTTTCATTTTCATCCATTATCATTTCGACCTCCGGCGGTGGTGTCTCCACGACAGTTTCAATTGGTGCACTCATATCACGCTCATCCTCAACTATCATATTGTGCAAAATTATGCATGTAGTCATTATGTCATGTAAGACATTCTTTCTCCAATGACGTGATGTCCTGCTACAATCGCACAACGTGACTGAAGAACTCCAAATGCACGTTCAACGTCTTTTCTACATGCTTCTTACCTCGTTGCAAAATATTTTTTTTTGGGAGTTCGTGGATCATGAATCTTTTGCACAATAGTAGACCATTTGGGATATATACTATCAGCTAGATAATAACTCATATTATACTCTTTCCCTTGAATCACATAATGAGCAGGAGGAGAAATACCTTGAGTGAGATTAGAAAACAGATGAGATGACTCCAAGATGTTGATATCATTGTTTGTGCCCGGCAAACCGAAATAAGCATGCCATATCCAAAGATCATAATCTGCTACTGCTTCGAGAATAATCGTTGGACTTCCACTATGACCTGCATATTGTGCAGCCCATGCGGTAGGACAATTCTTCCATTTCCAATGCATGCAGTCTAAACTTCCAAGCATTCCTGGAAAACCACGTTTTTCACCAATGTGGAGTAACAGAGCAATATCATTATTGTTTGGCGTCCTCAAGTATTGAGATTCAAATATCTCTACTATTGCTCGACAAAATCTTTTTATACTCTCAATTGCAGTAGACTCACCTATTTTAACATACTCGTCTGTGGCATCTGCAGCTAAGCCATATGCCAACATACGAAATACTGCTGTCACTTTTTGAATAGGTGATAATCCAAGTCTGCGATCCGCCCGTTGTTGGAAGTACGTATCATGAGCTTTGACTGCATCAACAATGCGATTGAACAAAGAACGAGACATCCGATATCTTCTACGAAACAAGCTCTCGTTGTACAATGGATTATCTGCAAAATAATCATTGTACAATCTAGCATGAGCAGCTTCTCGATCACGATTGATAACGATATGGCCTGGAATTGAACCACCATGAATTGTTTGCCTAGACTGATGATCAAGAAGATACCCAATCATCGCATTGTTATTAGTGATAATTTGAGAGATCGCTCTTTGTTCGTTGGATATTATTTATTACTATATCGTCATCATTGTCAGATGAAGATGAAGAAGAAAATGAAGCTGATGAATTCATTTTAGAAAATAAAGAAATTTTGTGTTAGAGAAGTATGTTATAATGAGTTGGTAAGAAAACATAATGTTATATAGAGTAGTGACCTTGTGTTGTCACTGTCGTCTGAAAAGGTGTTTGTTGATTGAAAAACGTGAGATGCTTTGCAGAATGTTGTTACTTTCGTCTGAAAAGGTGTTTGTGAGTTGAAAAACGTGAGATGCTTTGCAGAGTGTTGTCACTGTCGTCTGAAAAGGTGTTTCTGAGTTGAAAAACGTGAGATGCTTTGTAGAGTGTTGTCACTTTCGTCTGAAAAGGTGTTTGTGATCAGCTAAGGTGTATAAATAAAAATTATAGTGTTATAGTTGTATTCACTACTCACAACTATTATCATCAATTAATTATCTTCTAAAGAATGTCTAGTCGATCTACAAACTTCAGCCATGAGGAAGACTTCCTCTTATATCGAGTTTATATCGATATTTCTCAAGATCCCATTATTGGGGTGAACCAGAGGGTGATAGATTTTGGTGCAGTGTGGAAGCAAGTTACACTAAAGAGATGCCCACGGATTGGGAGCTGCGTTCGTTAAGATCTTTGGAAGGTCGAATGAAACTCATCGAGAAAGCAACAAGAAGATTTCATGGATGTATAAGAACAATTCTTGATAGACATCCAAGCGGTGCTTCAAATGAAGATATTGTAAGTACAAAAATAACCAATATATATTTCAATTGTAGAAATTACCATTTCATTATGAAGCTAATTACATATAACTTTATTAGATGCGACAAGCTAAAGTGTTATTTAAGGAAGATGTGAAATTCAAAGCTGGTTGGAATTCGATCACGTGATTTTCAAAAATTTCAAGATGATGGTAAGAAGAAGAGACAACCACGTTTAATAGGCGCATCTTCTGAGTCGGAAAGTCCAACTCCTAATAATCCAAACTCTCCAGGTCTTTCCTCATTCTCTATAAATTTAACCGATGATGATAATGTTTTTGGTGGTTCTTCACATGAACGACCTATTGGGGTAAAGAAAGCAAAACTAAAACTCAAACAAGATGGAGAAATGTCTTCTTTTATCAATTCTATTCAAGAAGAAAATAAACAACTTAGAGAGGAGATGAAGATGTCACAAGTGCAACTGGATCACCATTTGAAACTTAAAGAAAAGAGCAATGCAATTAAACTAATGATGGAAGAAAATAAAATTCTTATGCGAGATGCAAGTTCCATAAAAGATCCACGCATTCGTGCTAGGCTTGAAGCAGACCAACTCCGTATTTTACAAAAAAGAGCTGAAGAAGAAGGTCCGCAAGATCCTTATGCAACCAATTCGATGGGCCACATTTTTGATAATATTGGAGGATCGGGTTATGATTTAGGAGAATACTAAAGGAATTTCATCAATCATTGTTATTTCATAGTGTGTTGTGATTTTCTTATGTACCGTGTTATGTATGTGGTTTTATTTTTAGTGTCTTTATTAATTAATTTTGTTGTTTATTGTGTCCCTAAATTATAATATCGACTATGTAATTTTGTGGTATGTAATGTATTCTAATTTTTAATGTATGGACCCATATTATTTATTTTAATGTTGTTCGTATGATTTTTAATTTAATGTTAATTCACAAAATTTTATTTTTTAGTTAATATTATCTATAATATTTATAATTATAATTTCACTACATTGCAGTAAGAAAATGAAAATAATAAAAGAATTAAGGAAAATTAGTTAAATAACAAAACAATTAAAAATCATTAAATTTTAACTAAATTGTAATATATTAAATATAACAATTGTAATACAAAACAAATAAAGAGCCAAATTGCAATTTAAAATTTTTTTTAGTGTGGATGAATAGTAACACTCTATTTTTGAGGTGAAAAGGAAGGGAAAGGGGAAAAACTGCATTTTGCAGTTTGCATTTACAGTTCAGTTGGAGGATTTTTACACTGCAAAATGCAGTTTGCAGTTCCCATGGAGATGACCTAAGGGGAGAAAAAAAAAAAAGAAAAAATATGCTGAAGAAGAGTTGAACAACATTTATATATACTCCGAATTAATGAATGTCACAGAAAGAAAGGATCGAGGAGAGTGAGAGATCCACTGAAGTTTGGCAGGTGAGAATGAAGTCGCGAAGGTAAAGTAGTCACAACCAACTCCAGTGGTGTCTTCAAAATAGTGAGAAACGACAATTCACCGTGGAAATAAAGTCTAGCGGCAGTCCGCAAAACACGAGACGCCACGTGTGAATAGTAGAGGTGTCGAAACGGGCCCGCGCGCGGGCCATCGCATTTTTGCGGGCTTGAACGGGGCGGGCCTAAATGGAACGGGCTCAAAATGTCTAGGCCCCACCCGCCCCACACGCGGGATACGGGTTATGCGGGTCGGCCCGCGGGTTTTTTTATTTAAATAATAGTATTATTTTTTATTTGTAAAACAATAAAATTCGGATATAGTTTTTAATATATATTAAAAATGAAATAAAGAGATTTATAATTGGTATTTATGATTATAAATAAGTAAGTATGTATTTGTTGGCATAATTATTTACTTTAATGTGGGTTTGTTGAATAATTATTTAAAAGAATTTATGATTATTCCATTTTTAATACTAAAGGAGTATATTATATATTGCAAAATATAATATGTGTGACAAAAGTTTTATTATTATGATTGAACTGATTAAAATTTTAGGTCTCATAGATGAAGTCTTTGCTAGAGTTGTATTAGGTAAGACTATTTGAGCATAATTCATTAATTCTATATTTTATTAGGTAAGACTGTCTGGACATAATTCACTAAATTTTGTATTTTATTAGGTAAGATGGTATGTGCATAATTCATTAATTTATATTAAAAAAAAAGTTATCTGCACTCATAATTTTAATAAATAGAATAATAAGGAGTTTTAAACTTAAAAACTTGATACCCATAAAATTAATGACCATGAAAATATTAGAAGAGACAGATAATTTGTATTAAGATAATTCAATATGCAATCAATTCAATAATTTAAATGTTTGATCACATTATGCTAAACATTCATACTAAAGAATAATAAATTCAATTGATGCACAACGGTAAAAAAAAAGAAAAAAAAACTGAAAGCCCGCGGGGCCTAACCCGCAAAAGCCCGCCTCGCCGCGGGTTGGGCCCATTGAGGCCCACATCTAAACGGGCCTCTAAAAGTTGAGCCCGCCCAGCATTTTTTACCTTGCGGGACGGGTCGGCCCAATGAACTAGGCCCGTTTTGACAGGTCTAGTGAATAGTGCTCGGCATTTGTAGTGGGGCTATGAGTATAGACCAACGTTATACTTTTTTTTTTTTTTATTTTGTTTTGTTTTCTCTTGTAATTTCAGATCACACTTTATATGTATTTTATTTTATGTCAAATAAACTTCAATTAAATATGAAATAATTGTGTATTTTTATTACTTCAAAGGAGTATTAAGTAATTTTTGAAGTTCAATTTCTTTTAATGGGTATTCTTTAAAATAGATTTAAAACTGAAACAAAATTGTAACAAAAGTTTATGGTTTAGGTTTGAAAAAGTTTAAGTTTGAATGAGAAAAGTTTAAAAAAACAAACTTTAAAAAATTTAACATAAAAAATAATAAATAAAAAATATTCAACTTAATAAAATTAAATTTAAAAAATTCAAACTTGAAGAAGTTTTGGTTTAGGGTTTAGGGTTTGGGGTTTAAAAAAGTTTAAGTTTGAATTAGAAGAAGTTAAAAAATAAACTTAAAAAAATTAACTTAAAAATAATATATTAAAAATATTCAACTTAAAAAAATTAAATTAAAAAAAAATTCAAACTTGAAGAAGTTTTGGTTTAGGGTTTGGGGTTTAGGGTTTAGGATTTGGGGTTTGAAAAAATTTAAGTTTGAATGAGAAGAACTAAAACAATTAAACTTTAAAAAATTTAACTTAAAAAATATTAAATTTAAAAAATTCAACTTAAAAAATTTGAATTTAATAAAATTCAAACTTAGTATTCTAAGTTTGGGACTTGAGCATAATTAAATTTAGTACTCTAAGCTTAAAATTATGTTGCCTACGTATCCATATGAAGATGGAATCAAAGTCCACGTATTTTTAAAGGTTGTGAGGAAGATGGAACTATTCGGTGGTGCAATACTCCAGTTGATTGAGATCATCCGTCGAATCCGTTCCATTTGGGTCCTTTTGCTGAGCCCATTTAGAGGCTCTAACCCAATCTTCAAATAGGCATTGATACTCTAAATGTTCAACCATATGCTACAACAATATATTGTAGAATACGCTGATGACACGGCGGTAAACATTGCACCATAGGGAATCATTCAGAACCTCATAGTTTCGGAGCATATACGGTTATCGATAAAAGAATCGATGGCTGATTTAATGCCATTTCTAACGAAACATCTGATGGATGTCATGTGGCCTGCAATAGCCGATTTGGTCGATAAGGTGTGCGGATTCGTGCATCTTCAACAAGAGGAAGTTGTTTCTGCGATCAACGGTAGTGCGTCACCTTGTCACCCATGTCCTGGGCCATCGGGTGGCCAACAAAGGACTTAGGGGGTCTCAACTTGCCAGGCGCCGTTCTCAGATTTTGGTGGTCTGGGCAGTTCCTTTCAGTCACCCTACCAAACAACACCCGTTTATACACCAGTGGCACCAAGCGTGCCGAATTTCACATATGCGGCACCTCCGATGCCGATCTACAATACGCCAGCCCCAAATAGTTGTTTAATGGCCTACAGTAGGCCTAGCATGCAGCCATATCAAGCGGCGCCTCTTGTGCCGAACATGCCTACAACGCCGTATGCGGCGAATTTCTCGACTGTATCGGCGCCCATGCCAAACCCTAGTTGGACACCTCCAATGCTAGGGGGGCAGTTGCCACATCCACAAGGAGTGGCAATGGCACCTACCATTCTGCCTACGCCAGTTATGCCTCCTACACAGACACCAGCAGTGTCACCTGAACTGATAGCGGATGTGATGCAACAGTATTTCGGAATCCAGTTGAGGCCAATAGAGCGGCCTACTTACAGGAAACCCTATCATGACTGGGTGGATACTATGCATCCTTATCCGAGAGGGTTCAAGATGCCATAGTTTACTGAGTTTTCGAGGGATGGCGGCAAGCCCACCGTAGAACATGTGGGCAGATTCACCATGTAGTGTGGTGAAAGGGCGACCTGTTTGGAAAAGTTTCTTGAGGAACAAGATGAGAAACGTCAGCCTGCATACGAGACTCATTTCAAGAAAGTGAAACCCGGTAAAGAGGAAGACGAACCAAATGTTGTGGCAAGTTTCCAGGACAGTGATCCTAGATGGCCTTCGACGGTTTAAAATTGAAATTTGAAAAATTTGGAAATGTGGGAAAAATTTGAATTTGAAAATATGAATTTTTTTTAAAAAATTAATATTTACGGTTTCACTGACGGTTAACCAGCGGAAAAGGGGGGAAAATGTGAATTCCCCACCCCATCTCGGCCGTTGAAGATCAACGGCCGAGTCATCCACCGGTTAACCGGCGGTTCAACCACCGGTTAACCGGCATAAAAATAAAAAATGTTAAAAATTAAAAAATATAAAAATAAAAAACCAGTGTGAACCGCCGGTTCACCTGTTGGTGATTTTCACCAACCATAACCGGAACCAGCTCCAATTACGGTTTTTTACCGAGGTGAACCGGCAGTCCGGTTCCGGTCCATTTGGGCACCTCTACCAATAGATATGACACTGCAGCTAGTATGGAAATTATAGTTACACGACGATCACAAGCCTTCTTTGGTATATCTTTCAAATCGATAAGAAGGCCATCTTGTTCTTTCTAAAAAAACTCTTTACCAATGGGACCAGAGGCAGCAACATTTATAGGCTTGTCATTAACTGAACTGCATGGACAAAAGAAAATATCATCAGGTGATTGTGACATGGAAAACCCATTCCCCCAACCTCTCTGCGAAAAGTGTACAAATCCCGTTGATGATTTGGTCCTAATGGCAATTTATCATCATTTAATAACTTTAATAACACTACAAACTGGACATTGAGAAAACCTTACCCAACATATACTCGCGTGACTTCAGGAGTGTTCAGCAATTTCCCAAGGGACCACATCAGTGCTCCATACACCCGCATAAGCTGCAGGGAGACCAGTAGAATAGGTTAGCAGAAAATATATATATGTTTTGTTTTGTTTTTTTTTTCTTTTTTTTGGCGAGTCGTGACAGTTACAAAGGAAGAAAAATGAGTTACTAAAAAAACTACCCAGAAATCATACTTGTTGTGTATCGACTTGATTTGCCTTGTTTAAAACCACATGTATCTTGTCATCATGACCTCGTAAGGATTTAATAACTCGTTTGAACTCATCACATATATCAAGTTTAATTTGTAGGGATCAAACCAAAGTAGGATAAGGTCACATTTTGCGGCAAACCAAGATTTTGCACCAGTGAAGTCATAACTTCTCTATGTGCGTTGTTTTTCACCTGATAAGAAGACTCCAGGAGTATCGACAAATGTGATATGTTCCAGAAGCTTTAAGCATTCAAAGGAAACAAATTGAAATTATAGCAGTCAAATTTTGTGTTATTTTCTAAGAATAAAAATGATTAAAGATGAAGTTGGTCCTCACAGGATGCGACATTTGTGAACATTCAAATTTCGATAAAAATGCAGTTCCGAAAGTTTTCAAGCCACTGAAAGGCATGTTTGCTTGGGCAGCAACCATGTTCCCTGGAATTCTTCTCTCATTAGGTCCATTCTACATAAAACAAAAACAAATTTCCTCAATTCACTGTGATGTCGAAGAAAGAATGTTTGAGAGTCATTGGACAATTACAACTGGTAAAAAAAATAAAATAAAATACACATTTACATCGAAAAAAGAATAACCACACTTCCACAAATGATGTAAAATTTTAAAAAAAATAAAGAAACAACTTACTCAACTGAGCTTTGCACTACTTCCCAACATTAGTTATAGACAAATTAACGAACAAAACAGTACACAACATACATTGGAGATAAAGTGGTAGAACTATGAACAACAATTTCATACCATCATAATAACAAATCTATATGTAGTAGGCTCTGGTCCAATATGAGCCCCTGCAACACAGAAGCTAGTCACACATACATACAAATATATATATACATATGTGCATACATATGTATTTACCAAAAGGATATGAGGCAGTCAAATGTTTGCAGAAGATTAATAAGTACCTGGATAGCTTGTTCTAAGCAAATGTTTGATGAAAGTTGTCTTGCCAGTGGAGTATTGACCCAATAGCATCACCATGAGTTTAGCATCAAAATCACTATTGGCCTGCCAACATTCAAAAATTCAGAAAAGGTTAGTCATCAACACAGAAAAAGTATATCCATATCCATATAGAAAATAAGTACTAAAATAAATTTCATGACAGAATCCTTCACAAATTACTCCAAACTAATGGAGATGGAACACTACTAGCAAAGGAGAAACAAAATCATTAAACCGGTAAGTTACTTCCAGGGGCTTCAGTTTTTGAATATACAATTCTTTCAAACCATCAATAATTGAAGTGACAAAGCCCAGAGACACCTATAGAAGTGTCATCAGAATATTAAAGTCAAAAAAGAGTGTGGTTGTTTGGCAATACAGGTTCACATATAAGCTGCTCATGGTTAAGCACCAAATGTTGCAGATATAGGTCGTGAAGATATACGGCACCCAAAAAAAAAGCATTTTAATGAGTACAAACATCTGCCACATTCTGACATTCTTTTGAGATTCTGAAGAAGAAGAAAAGCAACTAGCTGAAGGAGAGGTTTGCACTTAAGGTTTACCTAAATCACAACAAAGATCTGCCACGTTCTTACCTTCTTTTGTGTCTTATTTGTCCACGGTAATTTAATGGTGTACGTGTCCTCCATAATGTCCTTGGAAAATACCGATGATTTTCTTGATCCTCGATTTAGGTCCTTGGAAAATGACAATTTTCTTGCAGCGTATATTCCTCAAAATTGGGTATCAACAATTGATATAATTAACTTATTGCTATAATAGTCTTTACAATATCCTAAAACTTTGTCATTATATCACAACTTTTATTTTTATTCCTTGATTATTGTTGAAAATTGTTTAGTATAATAGAAGTAACATATAATTTTCAACACACAATTTTCCCGCCGAAACACCATTTCCCCTCACAAAAATTCATTTTTAACACTCTCTTACACACATTCCATTATTTCCAAAATGGCCAATTTAAATTATTAAATTATTTCTATTCATAAATGCCTAATTTTTTTTGAGGAGCCATTAAAGGCCTGTGAAAAGGGTGGTGGAAGCTCATACCATACAAATTACAAAGGGAATAAAAGGGAGGGATAGGAGACCGGTGGGGAATGGAACTTCCAACATCCTATTGGAAGTCGAGGGACTTAACCACTTGATCTAAGTCATCATCCCATAAATGTCTAATTAAATACACCTATTTGAATTTGTCTATAAATACCTCGCCTCACCTTCATTCATTTCATCCATCTCTCTCTAACAAATCTCATATTTTAATATATTTTTTGTTGCTTTAGATCTTTTTTAATCTGTCTCTCTAATCGAATGTTTGTTCATCTTTTATTTTTTGTAGCATATCGGTGATTCACTCCTGTGAGCCGGTAATTATTATGTTTGTAACATTTCATATGAATCTATATTTTTTATTTGTATGTTAATATTTTTTACCAATTTTTAAGATCATCTCTTTATGCTTTTTGGGACAAGCTTCTTCAACTGCTTTCTTAAGAAAAAATATCTCTTTCATCCAACACATATTCATTTGTGAAATATTCTCTTCATACAAAAAGTCATGGGGACAACTCAGGAAGCCGGAAGATTCAAATGGGAGTGCGGAAAAGATTTCCGCTCGTGAGAAATTGTTGGAATGGATTTTCTTACTATTTTGTTTCTTTTAGTCGTGATATGCAGAAAAGATTGTTGCTCGAGAGAAAATGTAATATTATTTTCCTTCTATTATTGTATTAGTTATTTTATGTATACACGTTCTCACAATGAGAACGAACATGTAATACTTTTTTCATTAGAAATATTAATAACAAAAATAATGTGATTTTTAATCGGCAATTTTAATAGTAGTATATTACCACATAAAAAATTTTTATACCCAACATTATAATCTGAGCCCGATGCATCGCTCGGGTAGCTAGTACTAGAGTTTGTTATGCATTAAATAATATAAGACATTTAGCTGTTGAATATCATGAAGAAAATCAAGAATATTATCCGATGGTCTAGTCAATTGTTCAAACTTTTAAGGAGGGGAACAAAAACCCCATATTAAAAGACATAATGTTGTAAAAGGAATAAGGAAAATTAAGAATAGTAGGAGAAAAATTTATGGAGGTGGTGTGGCGAGGAGGTTAGAAGCCCGATCCCTCCTTTCACTAGCCTAGGGGACTTCTAATTCTCCTTTACTTGAGGGTTGAAGGATCAACCACAAAAGGTGGGACGACTACTATTGCAAAAGTGGGATGACCACTGTTCAAATCTCCACCTTGGTGCATCCTAATTTTCAATCATAGTATCTCCTTCAAGGTTCTCTATCGTCACAAAATTCGGTAGGACCTCCAAATGCGCTTTTCAGCGCCAACTTCAATCTCTTGATACATTTATCAAGTTCAAACAATGTTCGAACTTGATACCTGTTACAGCCTTCGTCAACATGTCTGCAGGATTCTCGGTGGTCTTGATCTTTTGTACCTTCACTCCACATTCTTCAATTATTTCCCGCACAAAATGGTACCGCACGTCGATATGCTTGGTTCTAGCATGATATACCTGTTTCTTTGCTAGATGAATGACACTTTGACTGTCACAAAACACTGTTATATGTTTCTGACCAACTCCTAAGTCATCCAGCAATCCCTGTAACCAAATGGCTTCCTTAACAGCTTCTGTAATGGAAATGTATTCTGCCTCCGTTGTTGACGAAGCAACGGTTGACTGTAAGGTAGACTTCCAACTAACTGGTGCATTTGCAAGAGTAAATACATATCCAGTAGTTGATCGACGTTTATCCAGATCTCCTGCATAGTCTGAATCGCAGTACCCAACTATATGTTGACCAATAACATTAGTCTTCTCAAATATCAATCCAATATCTAAGGTTTTCAAGATATACCTTAGAATCCATTTCACAGCTTGCCAATGATCTTTGACAGGATCATGCATGTACCTGCTCACAACTCCAACTGCATGTAAAATGTCAGGCCTTGTACACACCATTGCATATAAGGAATCTTTGACATGTATTCTCGTTCCTCTTTCGTCTTCGGGCATTGTGAAGTACTAAGTTTGAAATGAGGAGCAAACGGTGTACTTATAGGTTTGATTTTGTTCGTCATGCCAAACCGCTGTAATACTTTATTTAAATATTGTTTCTGAGTCAAACTCAGAGTGCCCCACTTCCCGTCTCTCGTTATTTCCATACCGAGATTTTCTTTGCTTCACCGAGATCTTTCATTTCGAACTCCTTGCTGAGTTGGACTTCAACCTGTTTATCTCTCCTCTATATTTCGAAGCAATTAACATGTCATCTACATATAGAAGAAGATAAATGAAAGATCCATCATGTAGCTTACGAAAATATACACAATGATCAAAACTGCTTCTGGTGTACTTCTGGCCATTTATAAATTGATCAAATCGCTTATACCATTGCCTTGGTGATTGCTTCAATCCATAAAGCGATTTGTTCAACCTGCAAACCCAATCTTCTTTTCCAGCAACTTCAAATCCTTCTCGTTGGGTCATGTAGATTTCCTCTTCCAAATCACCATGTAGGAATGCCGTCTTTACATCCATTTGAACTAGTTCCAAATCAAACTGCGCTACCAAGGCCAACAAAATATGAATGGATGAATGTTTTACAACATGGGAGAATACCTCGTTGTAGTCAATTCCCTCCTTTTGAGCATAGCCTTTAGCTACCAATCTTGCCTTGTAGCGAACGTCATTCTTTTCTGGAAATCCCTCTTTCGGAGCATAGACCCACTTGCAACCAATTGCCTTATTTCCCTCTGGGAGTTTAGCTAGCTTCCACGTGTGATTTGCTTCAAGGGAATGCATTTCCTCGTCCATGGCTTTCTTCCACTTTTCTTTCTCCGGACTAATTTTTGCATCAAGAAAAGTTTGTGGTATACCTTCTTCAATAACAGGAAGTGCATAGGCCAACATACTTTCGAATCGAGCAGGTCTCCTAATTTCTCTTCTTGGCATCCTTATTGCAATTGGTAAATCTTGTTGCTCCTGAGGTTCTTGGGTTAAAACCTCACTTTCTCTGGGCTCTTCTTCGGTACTTGTACCATCATCTTCTATTGGTTGACCATCTACCTCTCTGGTTGTAGATGTCTAAAACTCCACCTGTTGAGGATAATGCTCCACCTGCTGGAGAGTACTATCCAGCTGCTGCTTGGTTACCTTCTTCAACATTATCGATTCAGTGAAGGTAACATCTCTGCTAATGATCACCTTTTTCATCTCCGGGCACCATATGCGATATCCTTTTACTCCAGAAGATAACCCTACGAAAACAGCTTTTCTTGCCCTCGGATCCAGCTTTGATTCTTTCACGTGATAATATGCAGCGGAACCGAACACAGGTAAATAATCATAATCATTTGTAGGTTTGCCAAACCATGCCTCCAAAGGTGTCTTTCCTTTAAGTGCAGTTCATGGTAGTCGATTGATTAGATGGCTCGCATATGTCACCGCTTCATCCCAGAACTGCTTGCCCAAATTAGCATTGGACAACATACACCGAACTTTCTCCAACAAGGTTCGGTTCATCCGTTCAGCCACACCATTGTGTTGTGGCGTGTCCCGCACAGTGAAATGTCGGGAAATACCTTCCTTCTTGCACAAATCGAAAAAAGGGTCATTTTGATATTCCGTGCCGTTATCAGATCGAAGCACTTTAATCTTTCTCACGTCTGGTTCTCCATCATTGTTTTCCAAGCGAGGAATTTCCTAAATGCTTCATCTTTTGTCCGTATAGGATACACCCATACTCTCCGGGAAAAGTCATCAACAAACGTTACAAAATAGTGGTTTCCTCCCAGAGAAGCCATCTTGGTAGGTCCCCACACATCTGAGTGAATGTAATCCATAATGCCTTAAGTGTTATGGATTGTTGTTCCGAACTTCACCCGCGTTTACTTTCCCAGAACACATTGCTCACAAAATTCAAGTTTGCAAGTCTTTGCACCTTTTAATAATCCTTGCTTTGCCAGAGTCTGCAAGGATTTTTCCCCAGCATGCCCAAGCCTCATATGCCATAGCTTGGTCATCTCCTCTTCCTTGTTTGCTTCTGATACTGCTGCTGCAATGCCAACCACTGTATTGCCCTGGAAGTGGTATAAGTTATTTTTCCTTATACCTCTCATGACGAAAAATGCTCCCGAGATCACTTTCATAATCCCATTCTGAATGCTGATGGAGTGGCCTTTGGATTCAAAGACTCCCACAAATATGAGATTCTTAGCAAATTTCGGTATGTACCGAACTTCCGTCAGCACCTTGGTTGTTCCATCGTGGTTCTTCAGATATGCTGAGCCAACTCCAGCTATCTGGCAATGTCCGTTGTTGGCTAGGTAGACAACTCCACCGTTAACGCTTTCAAAGTTGACAAACCACTCCTTCCTAGATCACATGTGAAATGAGCATCCTGAGTGTAGCAACCAGCTGACAGTGCATGTTACCGATGAGACACAAGCTAAAGAATACTCCGTCTCATCACTATCAGCAACACAAGCCTCTGCTACCGCTTTCCCCTTTTTCTTTTGCAACTTAGGACAATCTTTCTTCCAATGTCCTTTCTCGTGACAAAAGATACATTCGTCTTTTGACACTCTGCCTCTTGACTGGGATCTGCCTCTTCTGTTCGGCTTGTACTTATGGCTACGACCTCGAACGATATGGGCTTCACCAGTTGCACTCCTGTGTTCTAACTTATCTTTCTTTCTGATTTCGTTAGAATACAAGGCAGTGGTAACTTCTTTAAAGGAAATTGTTTCCTTTCCAGTCAGCATACTAACAATTATATGCTCGTATTCATCGGGGAGCGAAGCTAATAGTATCAGCACCTTGTCAACGTCATCTATCTTCTCGTCGAGATTCAATAAATTGGTGACCAAAGAATCGAATCTTGTTATGTGTTCATTCATCGTGGTACCGGGCAAATAATGGAATCGATACAGCTTTGTCTTCATGTAGAGCTTGTTCTCTGGGCTCTTTTTCATGAATTTATCCTCCAGTTCTTTCCACAGTCTGTGCGCCATTGACTTTCTCATAAGTGGATACTTCTGCTCCTTTGAGAGACATAGCCGAATTGTACCACACGCAAGGCGGTTGATCCTCGTCGAGTCTTTATCATCAACACCATCTGGTTTGGTTTCTTCAAGTGCCCCATCCAGCTCCTGCAGGTACAAGATGTCCAACACCTCGCATTGCCATATACCAAAATTATTGGTACCGTCGAATTTTCCGACATCAAATTTGGCATTTGAAACCATCGTCTGTGATGGCAATGTCTCCAACGGCTTCGAATCTGAAGTTGACATTTCACCGGACCTATCTGCCATTTCTGCTTCAAAGTTTAATTAATAGCTCACAAACGGTAGCTCAACCGAGATGCGTTTCTGATGTGGAAGATCAGCTTAGCTGCGACCACAGAACATACTATGCAACCATGTCTCTGATACCAATTGTTGTGGAAATCGGGTTAGTTTCCACCAAAAATTATACCCGAATAATAGAGCTATTAATTAAACAATAAAGAGAACACTAAGATTTAACGAGGTTCGGCACAAATTTGCCTACGTCCTCCGGGCCCCACCGAATTATTATTTCACTATTAGGGAGAAATATTACAAAAGGGTTTTGGAAATAATTTCCTGACAGACAAAACCCACTCGACAAGGGGAGACTAACAAAAGCCTAAAAAATGATCAGACTTTCTCTCACACAAGCACTGCTTTTGCTCTCTACTGGGGTGCATTTTGCAAATGAGGGAGCCTGTATTTATAGGCATGAGAAGCCTTTAATCTCAGCCGAAAGATACACATGATTCAGAAATTCTCTACCTAACCTATTTAATGTAGCTTGACATTGTACAAAAGGTGGGACGACTACTATTGCAAAAGTGGGATGACCACTGTTCAGTTGGGGACCAGGACAGTGATGTTTCTAGGGATCCTTTGTCTTCTTTTATGACCGGAGATTTGCCAATTGGCTTTGGTGTTGAAGACCTCCTTATAAGATTTTTGGGGCTTTTCAGGAAGTCTGTTGCATACGTAGGGCTGTCTAGGGGCTCTAGTGGGTGTGTTGGGCATCTGCTGCTAGGGAGGCAAAGCGGTTTTGGCAAACTGGACTAGGCTGGGGGCGTTGTCAGGGTGAGTTGGAGCCCCCACCCTTCAATTATAACCTATAAATTTGCCATTTGCAGGGTGTGTTGGAGACTTGGAGTTGCTCTTAACCCATAAAACTCTAAAAAATCCATCGAACACCCATCTTAATTGACTCTATCAAATCCGCTTTATTTCCCCTCACCCCTCTCCCTCGTTCCCCCCTCTCTTCTTATTTCTTTGATCTCAATCCCTCAAGTGTCTGTTTTTCAATTCATCACCGAATTCCTCCTCTCGATTGGTGTAAAAATCAAAGAAAGTCGCATGGTAGCTCTGAGAGAGTACAAACCACCTCACACTCTGATGAACATGCACAACGACTTTAAGCTCGGACCTACCTGCTCTTGTACATCAGCTGAGAAACAAAATCTTTCGTCAGAACGAGAAGCTGACTACCTGGAGTTAGGAGGCAATGGTCATCAAAAGGGAAAACTTCAAAATTCTATATATGCTTCCATACTCTTTTGATGAAGCTGATATGCAGATTGAGGACGAGGAACTTCCTCCTGATGATGAGGAGTGATAATCTATCATGTGGGAGATATGATGTTGATGGCTGGCTGGTATTCTCTGGTAGTTGGTAGTTGGGACAGCTTGGTAACAATTTTCTGAACTTCGATTAATTCTGGACAATTTTTGTGTTTGATTGGTTTATGAACTATAACTCTGACTGGTAATGATTGTGTTGGTTTCTAACTGATCTGATCGGATGATGCTTTGATGCTTTTAGCTTTTGGTTTTTGATAAATGGTTTTTATAGGTTCTGAACTGGACTGGACTGAAGAGGAAGGAGATTGAAGCCGAATAGGAAATATCTTACCAGGAAAGGATGGGCTGGACTGGGTGTGTGACGTGGTTGAGACCAATGGATCAACCTAAGTGGTGTGTGGATTTCCCAAGTTGATCTTAGTGTGCTTGCGCTTGAGCAAAGAGGAGATGGGCCAA
This sequence comes from Hygrophila difformis, assembly GCA_030278955.1. Taxonomy (NCBI): domain Eukaryota; kingdom Viridiplantae; phylum Streptophyta; class Magnoliopsida; order Lamiales; family Acanthaceae; genus Hygrophila; species Hygrophila difformis. The sequence continues at coordinate 17,437,638 of JAOANR010000015.1, read as the reverse complement.
AATGTCCACAATTTAATTGCATTGTTTATGAAAATTGAGGATAAAATCGATTTGGAATGTCCCATTCGAACTCGCCATGGATAGACAATGGACAAGAGTGCTCTCCAATAAGTGGAGGCACAACCGAGATTTTCTCGTGATTACTTAGAGTTAGGGGCCAATACTTGTTGTAAGAAACAGCAGCAGACACAGAGCCTTGTGGCCGCTTCCTCAATGAAAAAATTTGCTCTGTGATTTTTCCCCGGAATGCAACGACGAAAATATTACACGAGTTTCTTTATAGTAGTTTGGAATAGATTTTGGAAGCAATTAGACTGTTTGCATCCCTAACATATAGTGTCGGATCAAAGTTTCAATTATAATTAAATGCACAAAATTCATCATCAATCTTAGAGTGTACACGAATAACTTTAAGTTCTTGCCTCTCTTACAATTCAATAAAATGGAATAAAAGAGAAAAGGGTCACTAGTATTGTGAAAAAGCAAGAGATGGGACTTATTTTTTCTCTGTTATTTGCATTGAAGTGAATACTCAAAACTGATAATTAATCAAAACATTTAACCTATAAGACATGACAAAACGCAAGAAAAAAAAAACAGAACATTTAACCTAGTTGATCATCATATCGGTTTTCTTAGCTTAGTATCTATAGTGAGGAGGCTTGTAAGGACCTTCGACTGGTACGCTAATGTAATCTGCTTGATCCTTTGTAAGCTTGGTGAGTTTAGCACCAAGTTTTCCCAGGTGGAGCGCCGCGACCTTCTCGTCGAGGTGCTTTGGCAAGACGTACACTTTCTTCTCATATTTCCCACTCTTCCTCTCATTCCACAGCTCAAGCTGAGCAATAACTTGGTTCGTGAACGAGCACGACATCACGAAGCTGGGGTGCCCGGTGGCGCATCCCAGGTTCATGAGGCGACCCTCGGCCAAAATAATGATGCCAGTATTCGTGTCCGGGAAGATAAATCTGTCCGTTTGAGGCTTAATGGTGATTCTCTTTATACCCGGGAAAGCCTCCACGCCTTGCATATCGATCTCATTGTCAAAGTGGCCGATGTTGCAAACAATAGCGTTGTTTTTCATCTTCCGCATATGGCTAACCATGATGATGTCCTTATTACCGGTGGTGGTGACAAAGATGTCGGCTTCAGAAACGACATCCTCAAGGGTTAGGACTTGGAATCCTTCCATAAGCGCTTGAAGGGCGCATATTGGATCTATCTCGGTTACAATCACACGGGAACCGGCTTGTTTCAAGGCGGCAGCACAGCCTTTCCCAACGTCTCCATATCCGCAAACCACGCTCACCTTTCCAGCGATCATTACATCGGTGGCCCTCATTATGCCATCGGGTAGAGAGTGGCGACAACCGTACAAGTTGTCGAATTTGCTCTTTGTAACCGAATCATTGACATTGATAGCAGGGAAAAGCAGAGTGCCATTAGCCTGCATTTGGTACAATCTTTTCACACCGGTGGTCGTTTCCTCGGAAACGCCTACCAATCTCTCCTTCATCTTCGTGTACCTCTTGGGATCGACCTTGAGCCCATCCCGAATCAAAGTTAGCACGATTTTGAACTCGGCATTGTCCGTGGAATTCGGATCTGGAAACTTTGTGTTCCCTGACTTCTCGTACTCCATCTCGGCCTTGACACCCTCGTGGATGAGCAACGTGGTGTCGCCACCATCGTCAACGATCAAATCCGGGCCTCCGTCGGGCCCCCAATCGAGGGCTCGCTCCGTGCACCACCAGTACTCCTGTAAGGTCTCGCCTTTCCACGCGAAAACAGAGGCGCTGTCGCGGGCAATGGCAGCAGCGGCGTGATCCTGAGTGGAGAAGATGTTGCAGGAGCACCACCTGACCTCGGCGCCTAAAGCCGTCAAGGTCTCGATCAGGACGGCAGTTTGAATGGTCATATGAAGGCTCCCGGTGATCTTGGCGCCTTGGAAGGGCTTGGACGGCCCGAACTCGGCTCGGCTCGACATGAGGCCGGGCATTTCGACCTCGGCGAGCTCGATTTCGAGGCGCCCGAAATCGGCCTGGGACATGTCCTTGACCTTGTACTCGCGGCCGGAGGATGTCTTCTCCACAAGAAGCGCCATTTAAAATTGTGTGATGTGTAGGAGGAACAAACGGAGGAGGAGGACGTTAAAGCAAGGAGAGGTGTGGCATGGTATAAATAGGTGTATGAAAACGGTAAAATAGGAGTGACAGTTGACAGTTGTAAAAAAAAAAGAAATGGGTAAAAAAAGTAGATGCCATGTTTAACAGGTGGAGGTTGAAACATGGAGGAAGTGCCTGGTCAGAAGTGATACAAGAAATAATCATGTGCACTCCAATGTCCGATCCCCACCATTCGCTCACTTGCCTACACTTAGGCATTTGAAATAACATACTTTAGGTAATTAAACTTTAAATATTTCATTTATTAATGGAAATGTAGGCAAGTTTGGTGCACCTTCGGTAACTCACAAATATGATGATGAATCCGGTGCTTTTGTGATGAATATTTAGTTTAAGGTATATTTTTTGTCATACATAAAAATTATTATTTCCTTTTTTTGCCATACATCGGATTTGTCTTAATCTAACATTTAGGTACGATGGAATCACAATTAATTTGATTATTTTAATTGGGATCCGATGAATACAAGAAATTCAGTATTTGCTGAAGTGCTGAATTGCCATTAAAAAGTATTGAATCGCCTTGAAGTGCTGAATTTATATTTTCAACATTAGTTGATTAATATTGTAAATATTTATTCAACACTTTTTAATGATATTTTAACACCTATAAATATCAATTAAGCACTTCAGCAAATTCTGAATGAACACAGTACCTATTCCATTTTAATTGTTGGGATCTCTTTAATCTATCTTAGGAAATAGGAGTACTCCTTAATTAGCATTAGCGGAGACATAGCTCACACAATCTCATGTTACTGTAAATACATGAAAAGCAAAACTCATTTAGTCCCATAAGTTTTTAAATTTCCAAAACCATTTCATAAATATCGAATTAGACAAACCCGTCTCGAACCCAGTTTTTTCGCTAATTTTCGCCGAACCAATCCCATAACTATCCTAATGGAGGGATGGGTTCGGTAATGATTAGGATAGTTATGGGACGAGTTCAGTGATAATTAGAAAAAAAAAACAGGGTTCATGGATGGGTTTGGCAAAAATTATGAAAGTTATTGGACGGATTCGTCTAATTCGATATTTGTGGGACTGTTTCGGAAATTTTTTTAAATTATGAGACTCAATTGGTTTTTTTCCCCGTAAATACATCATATTCATTCTACTCATATATCCATCACATCTAACTTGTATCTTAATTGACCTAGCATTTTGCCCAACTCAATCTTCAATAATCCAAAACCCTTGGACACTTAAATACTTTTACTATGTTAGGTTGTCCGATAAGAACTACGCGATAGAAACGATAAAGGCATAAAATAGACATGAGCACAATAATGAATATAAATGAAAACTAACTCTACACGATATAGGGCAAAACTAGAGACGAAAATGCTAAGTAGATCAGAGGCGAACAAGATCTATGCCTAAGTCAATATAAGAATCATGTTCTACAATACCGAATAATACTAATCAATTTAATAATAATAATCATAACAATGCATATCATGTATGTCATGTATACATATGACCCAATTTTCCCATACTACAAAAATACATGCATAATGCAATAAATATTTTCTCAACATCAGATTGCTTCATGAAAAATAATGCAACCTTATGCTTTATGCAAGTTAAATCTTTAATGCATAAAAAAAGTTAATAATTAAACTAAAATGAAAGTTAAAAAAAAATGCTTGATGCCATAATGTATGCACTTTAAATAAATTTATAAACTTTTAAAGACATGGTGTGTAGTAAAAATCAATTTCCTTTAGACATATTCATCTGACCAATTTTGGGCTCTAATACCATGCACTTTTTTTATAACACCCCAAAAATTTATAACTCAAAAAGTTTCCGGATGTGGCCGCCACTCTTTCCAAACAAGACACAACTAATTTCGAGCTCATTTTGAAAGATGCTAAGATTAAGTGTACCGTCTTCTAAATACATATCGCACTTAGAGTTTTAAAAACATTTACTTAAAAATATAAGTCTGAATTAAAATAAATATTAAATAGAATTTATGTTTCAATTTTTTTTATTTTATTTTAGAGTTCAATATTTTATTTGTGAAAAGATAAAATAAAATGAACGAATATCATATCTACTTGGGGACATTTTGACAAAATAATTTAAAAACACAATGAAGGTCCTTTTTAGGGGAAAAAAAGGCCATTTAGTCCTATAAGTTTTTTCAATTTCCAAAATCATCCCACAAATATCGAATTAGACGAATTTGTCCCATAACTACCCTAATCATCGTCAAACCCGTCCATGAACCAGTTTTTTTGCTAATCATCGCTGAATCCATCTCATAACTTCCTTAACGTAGGGACGGATTCGGCAATGATTAGGGTAGTTATGGGACGGTTTTTGCGATGATTAGCGAAAAACCAGGTTCATGAACGGGTTCGGCCATGATTAGCGAAAAAACTAGGTTCATGGACGGGTTCGGCGATGATTAGGGTAGTTATGTGACGGATTCTTCTAGTTCGATATTTGTGGGACTGATTTAAAATTTTTTTAAATTATGGGACGATATGGGATTTTTTCCGGCCTTTTTAAAAGCCTTATTAACGGATAGTTTTTGGAATATGAAAATGACAGGTGCACAAGGAATTTGTTTATCCATTTCGGTCTCACAACCCACATCTGGAGATACCAATCTAGGAATTAAACTAACTATGAAAATCAAGAACAATACAGACTCAATCTACCCTATATATACATAATCAAACTCTATGACACTAGAAGAGCAATCTAGTAGAACAAACATGCAGTTGGAACTCCCTCTCAACCATAACTACTTCCTGTTTCATATCATTCAAGAATAGATCTGAATCTTTCCAAATTCTGATGATCTCCATGGCATTGCTGGATTACCATTGCGATCTTTCCAAAGAACTTCTTTCGGTAGAACACACAATGTACAAGAACTTCTCAAAAATCAAGAACTTCTTTTGGCGTGTTCTAACAATCTAAAGTCTTCCTAAAGAATGTACAAACTAAAATTCTTATAAAGATGACAGTACTCAATTCAACTTCCAGTAAATGTTTGCAATTGCCAACGTTAGTCTGCTGTGGCAACAACTGTCTGTCAATCAGTGATCATTAAGTATGAAAAGCCATAATGTACTCACACACCTGTCCATAAAATAGATAATTAAAAGTGCGACATGTCTTTTATAAAATATTTCCCTTCCCTGATGAAAATATTTAATGCCTTCACCTGATATATGCAAAACCGAATTAAACCATGTTTATCAGTACAAAGGTACTAAGTTAACCCATGCTACACCATATAATGAGTATAAAAGAGGTGACGTAAAAAGAAAATTTAAAATTTTAATTTTATTATGCATATAAATAATACCTAAAAAAAACATTTAGTTTAAATATCCATTCAAACAATTATACCAACAAATTTGTTTCTTTTATCATTGGCTCAAGAGAATTGAGGACACCGATAAACATCTTTGGGAATCAAACCCGCAAAACTATTCCTTGCGAATCTACCCATAGGAAATCACATACACATGGTTGCAAGTTGCAACAGTGATTGCAGCGGATTCTATACAGACACACTCCCGAGCCCAGATAACCAATACGGATATATTTAGAGTATAGACTCATATATCATAAACTAAATCAATGATCGTTTTGGCTACGAGAGGGGGTGACAAATATAATGATCGACCAAGTGCATATACCCGCAAGAAAATAATAACAAGATATCCAAATCGACCCTTAGCACAATTGTTTTCAAAAGATTGCTTTTATCATAATGGATTTAAAGACTCTAAACAATTTCCAACAAATCTATCATAGGACCAAATTTCAAATTCCATGTCACTGTTTACGCCATAACACTTCAAAAATTCATATTGATGGCGATTCATACGACATTTAAACTGTTGATTCTCAAGACATAAGTGAACAACTTTTATGTTGAAAACTTCTCGAAACGAGGTACATAAACATACAAAGAATCGAGTTCTTTGCAACATAGCAAAATCACAAACTTGCTGTCAAATATTGAACAATGATAGCTTGCTTTTAAACAAGAAGTGTTCAAAATTCCAAAACTTGTTTAAAAATTATGAAATATCTACACATGATAGATAACAAATAACATCTAGATGAAAATTTTTGTAAAAAATACTTTATGATTAGAAATTTCCAAATCATTCAAAACTCGCCATTTTAGAAAACAACTTTGACACAGACTTCTATAAAAACAAGATTTCGACCATCAATGAAACCAAATCACATAACACTTTCATATAACAACCAAAAATCACAAAATTTGGTAGATAGATACTTGACTCATTTGAACAAATTTTATTAAAAAAAAATTAATGAAAACCAATGTAAGTTGACCAAAAAACACTACAAGATATATAAGATATGCCGACAGAGTTTTGACAATATACTAGATCAGATTTAGGTGGTCTAATGGCATCCATAATTTATGAATTGAAACCACATACTGTTGAAGATATAAAGAACATTTTTATGCAGAAAAGGATTCGAGATAAGGTCTCTATTATGTCCAAAAATAAGGATTTAAAAGATTGCGTAACCACTTTGTGTTTCTATACATGTAGGTCCTAAATCCTTGGACCAAAAGTCCCAAAATTTAGAATGCATTGAGTTTACTTATTAGGGAAGATGTTCAGCCACTGAAATGGAAGTCAGAAGCTTTGGAATCAGAAAAAATGTCAAAATGGCGCCGTGATTTTGCCCATTTTCCAATTTGGTGTCATAAGTTTGGAGTTTTCTAATTTGGTACCATAACATTGCCAACCAGTGGCGGAGGCAAGATCTTAGGGTTGGGGGGGGGGAGTGAACTTCTAATATAAATTTTTTTCTCACAACATATAAAATAACAAAAGATAATATTATATCAAAAATTAATTATAAATATTATATTTTTACATTAAGGGTGACAATTGTAATCTATGAGTCGCCATATTTTGAGCTCGGGGGCGAAATTATAGAAAGTTGCCTTCTACTATAGCTAACAAAATTATATAAAAAAATTTATAGTAATTTTTGAGTTGGGGGGAAGGGGAGGGAGAAATTATAGAAAATTATTTTCTACTATAGCTATATACATATACCATATACAAAATTAAAGGCAAATTTTGAACTCAGGAGGGCGGGCGCCCCCAAAGCCACTACATACATCCGCCACTGTTGCCAACGATCTCCAAAATGGTCCCACGAGGCCTTAATCACACACATTTGCTCACGTGGCACGAGATTAGTGTAAGTTATCTATTTAATTTGTCATTTGGGTGCCACGTAGGCATTGACTGAGTTTGACCTACACATGTTGATACTTTCTAACTCATTTACTGCGTACTTTCAGATTGGGAAGGATATCATTAAACTAGAAATACGGTTAGAAAGTGTCAACATGTTTAGATAAATTCAGTCAATGCTTATGTGGCATCTACATGGCACAATGAAATTAATTATTTATACTAATCTCGTGCCACATCAACAAACGTAGGTTATTAATTAAGGCTAGATGGATCATTTTGAAGACCATTAGTAAAGTTATGCCATCAAATTAGAAAACTCCAAACTTATGGCACTAAATTGGAAAATGGACAAAGTTACAGCACCATTTTGTCATTTTCCCCCTTAAAATCCACAGAAACTCGTCACGAACACAACAACACTTATTTTGCCATGGTTTAGGGAGATATGCGGGGAAAATTTTAGTTAACAACTTATTCTACGACTCTAATCAGAAGAAAATGAACGAATGGGTTCATGTCCTGAGTCTTTATATCTAGGACTTGCTATGTATATGTAAACATGTGCTATTTTTTTATTTTTTTATTTTTTTTAAATTTTTTGACAGATGGCAATAAAAGCCAATTTTTTTTCTTTTTTTTTATAAAGTAATTTATTAATTTGTGCCAAATGAAGGGATGTTTTCATTTATTTTTTGGAATCGTGGGACAATTTTATGTAGGGATCTAATGCTTACACGTGTGGTGGGCCAAGATTGTTGTTCAAATTAAAGAAGATTGTACATATTTTTTAATTTTAACAACAAATTTTGTCTGGGAATTTTGTCTTTCACTCTCCCTTATCCATTTTGGACCACTTTTTGTATTAGGTTTTATCAAATTTTAAAAGTTTTTATATCCTTAAACTAAAGAATAGAAAGAGACTCACATTTCCTCCATTCTCGTCGATAATACGAAAGCGGTGCAATCTGCCTGAACTTTTTTATAATTCTAATAGATTTTATTTTATTTTATTTTTTTTTACAATATTACACTTAGTTTGTATATCCCATGATGTTTCCCATTTTGTATATGCTATTCATATTACATATAATGCTATGTGGTAGTGGTACTACTTCTGTAGTAAGACAGGAAATGGTTACTCTATAAAGGATAGTGCAAGAATGCATAGTATGTAGTTGATATTTTCAAATAAGTATATGTTGTTCAAACGTTTATTTCATGTTGTAAATGATAACTCTGATGCTACAACATGTATGCCCCGCAATACTGCATACATTTCCTCACCCTTCAACAACCGATGGCTTATTTTCATTTCATTCTAACATGCAAGTCACATTTCCATGATCAAATTATCTTATCTTTCAAACAAATCACACCATGCTAGTTAAATTATACCATTAAAATAATTTAGCGTGTGCTAAACTGTAATTTATGTGATTTGATTACCACACACCCATGCTGCATGATTACCTACTCTATGTTGTGCTACACCTAGCAGTACTATATGCTGGATGGATTATGCTAAACTCCCCTGGTACACCACTGCATGTATGATGTTTCTCATTTTTGAATATGATATAATGCTATGTTCGTAGTGCTACTCCTATTGCCAGTAAGTGAAGAATTATGAAGCCGTGTGTGCTAAATTATAAATGAAGCCGTGTACACCACTTAACCATGTTGCCTCAATACTTACTCTATGCTGCATGGTCATATCTCCTGCTATAGTTCGTCAGTTCCATATAGATGATCTCCCATGCTTTTCATCCCTCTCAGTCTGCTCGTGCTTTTTACCCACGCATGATACTGTTATTGTTCTACAATATGCTAAAATTCATTTTAAAATTTTTATAGCATCATCAATCACACACTGGAGTAAACTCATTCAATAAACTAATAATTTATTGTTATAAGTGTTTTATTATATTAGAGAATGCACAATAGCATTTGTTTCATGATAGCAACCAAACGTTTCTTTACTAATGCCGAAAAAAAAAAAAATCAAATTACAGGAATTTCAAGCCATATTTTCTAACTGGCTAATTGCGAACACATAAAACATTCATTATGGCGGAACCTCATAACCCCATTGTTATGCGGCAGTCGTGGCTCACCATTTACAACTTCACAACATCAAGCGTCCATTCCGCCGTTCGTATCCTCTCCCCAGGAATCTACATCTTTATCTTAAGTTTTATCACCATCATCCAATAAAACATCATCATTGTATTGTGTATTCATCCAAATTCAATCCCCAACTTCGACGCCTCCCCACTTTATCGCATCATTCCATTCACGGCCTCCCAAGTAGCTTGCATCAATTCCGACACTGCAATGGAACCCCTCCGAGTTGCCGGCTCCATCACGCCGAGAGTTCAAATCCAGCATATCGCGTCGTTGCCGGATCTCGTTCGTGCGCTTTATCGCGGGTTTGTTCCCCTCACCCTTGATGTAGCCTTTCAAATCTATGTTGTGTTGCTGATAGTGATGAGACAGAGTATTCTTTAGCTTCTGTCTCATCGGTAACGTGCACTGACGACTGTTTACTTGACTCAGGATGCTCATTCCACATGTATTCCAGGAAGGAGTGGTTTGTCAACTTTGAAAGTGTTGACGGTGAAGTTGTCTACTTAGCCGAAAACGAACCTTGCCAGATAGCTGGAGTTGGCTCATTATATCTGAAGAACCACGATGGAACAACCAAGGTGCTGACAGAAGTCTTGTACATACCAAAATTTGCCAAGAATCTCATATCAGTGGGAGCCTTGGAAGCTAAAGGCCACTCCATTAGCATTCAGAATGGAATCTGAAAGTGATCTCGGGAGCACTTGTCGTCATAAGAGATATAACGAAAAATAACTTATACAACTTCCAGGGCAATACAGTGGTTGGCATTGCAGTAGCAGTATCAGAAGCAGACAAAGAAGAGGAGATGACCAAGCTATGGCATATGAGGCTTGGGTATGATAGGGAAAAAAATCCTTGCAGACTCTGGCAAAGCAAGGATTATTAAAGGGTTCAAAGACTTGCAAACTTAAATTTTGCGAACAATGTGTTCTGGGAAAGCAAAAGCGGGTGAAGTTTGGAACAACAATCCATAACACTAAAGGCATTATAGATTACATTCACTCAGATGTGTGGGGTCTACCAAGATGGCTTCTCTGCGAGGAAACCACTATTTTGTAACGTTTGTTGATAACTTTTCCCGGAGAGTATGGGTGTATCCCATGCGAACAAAAAATGAAGCATTTGGGAAATTCCTCTCTTGGAAGAAATTGGTTGAGAACCAGACTGGGAGGAAGATTAATGTGCTTCGATCTGATAACGACACTGAATATCAAAATTACCCTTTTTCGATTTGTGCAAGAAGGAAGGTATTTCCAGACATTTCACTGTGCGGGACACGCCACAACAGAATGGGGTGACTGAACAGATGAACCGATGTTGGAGAAAGTTCGGTGTATGTTGTCATCTGCTAATTTGGGCAAGCAGTTCTGAGCTAAAGCGGTGACATATGCGAGCCATGTAATCAATCGACTACCATCAACTGCACTTAAAGGAAGACACCTTTGGAGGCATGGTTTGGCAAACTTGCAAATGATTATGATTCTTTACGTGTGTTCGGTTCCGCTACTTATTATCACGTGAAAGAATCAAAGCTGGATCCGAGCGCAAGAAAAGCGGTTTTCGTGGGGATGTCTTCTGGAATAAACGGATATCGCGTATGGTGCCCGGAGATGAAAAAAGTGATTTTTAGCAGGGATGTTACCTTCAGCGAATTGATAATGTTGAATAAGGTAACCAAGAAGCAGACGGATAGTACTCCGCAGCAGGTGGAGCATTATCCTTAACAGGTGGAGTTTCAGATATCTACATCCAGAGAGGTAGATGGTCAACTAATAGAAAACGATGGTACAAGTACCGAAGAAGAGCCTAGAGAAAGAGAGGTTTTAACCCAAGAACCTTGGGAGCAACAAGATTTACCAATTGCAATTGGGAGGTAAGAAGTGGAATTCAAAGACCTGCTCGATTCGAAAGAATGTTGGCCTTTGCACTTCCTGTTATTGAAGAAGGTATACCACAAACTTTTCTTGATGCAAAAATTAGGAAAAAGAAAAGTGGAAGAAAGCCATGGACGAGGAAATTCATTGCCTTAAAGCAAATCACATGTGAAACCTAGCTAAACTCCCAGGGGGAAATAAGGCAATTGGTTGCAAGTAGGTCTATGCTCAAAAAGAGGGATTTCCAGAAAAGAATGACATTTATTACAAGGCAAGAATGGTAGCGAAAGGCTATGCTCAAAAGGAGGGAATTTATTACAATGAGGTATTTTTCCCTGTTTAAAACATTAATCTATTCGTATTTTGTTGGCCTTGGTACACAGTTTGATTTGGAAGTAGTTCAAATGGATGTAAAGACGACATTCTTACATGGTGATTTGGAGGAGGAAATCTACATAACCCAACTAGAAGGATTTGAAGCTGCTGGAGAAAAAAAAGATTGGGTTTGCAGGTTGAACAAATCACTTTATGGATTGAAACAATCTCCAAGCCAATGGTATAAGCGATTTAATCTATTTATAATTGGCCAGAAGTACACCAGAAGCAGTTTTGATCACTATGTATATTTTCGTAAGCTACATGATGGATCTTTCATTTATCTTCTTCTATATGTAGATACCATGTTAATTGCTTCGAAACATAGAGGAGACATAAATAGGTTGAAGTTCCAACTCAGCAAGGAGTTTGAAATAAAAGATCTCGGTGAAGCAAAGAAAATTCTCGGTATGGAAATAACGAGAGACAGGAAAAGGGGCACTCTGTGTTTGACCCAGAAGCGATATTTGAAAAAGGTATTGCAACGGTTTGACATGACAAACAAAACCAAATCTGTAAATACACCGTTTGCTCCTCATTTCAAACTTAGTTTTTCACAATGTCCGGAGACGAAAGAGGAACAAGAATACATGTCAAAGGTTCCTTATCCAAATGCAGTGAGTAGCTTGATGTATGCAGTAGTGTGTACAAGGCCTGACATTTCACATGCAGTTGGAGTTGTGACCAGGTACATGCATGATCCAGGCAAAGATCATTGGCAAGCTATGAAATGGATTCTAAGGTATATCCTGAAAACCTTAGATATTGGATTGATATTTGAGAGGACTAATGTTATTGGTTAACATATAGTTGAGTACTGTGCTTCAGACTATGTAGGAGATCTCGATAAACGTCGATCAACTAGTGGATACGTATTTACTCTTGCAAACGCACCAGTTATTTGGAAGTCCACCTTACAGTCAACCGTTACTTTGTCAACAATGGAGGCAGGATAAATGGCCATCACTGAAGCTGTTAAGGAAGCTATTTGGTTACAGGGATTATTAGATGACTTGGGAGTTGGTCAGATACATGTAACATTATTTTGTGTCAGTTAAAGTGCTATTCACCTAGCAAAGAACCAAGTGTATCATGCAAGAACAAAGCATATTAACGTATAGTACCATTTTGTGCAGGAAATAATTGAAGAAGGTGGAGTCAAGGTACGAAAGATTAAGATCACCGAGAATCCTGCAGACATGTTGACGAAGGCTGTAACAGGTATCAAGTTCGAACATTGTTTGAACTTGATAAATGTCTCAAGAGATTGAAGTTGGCACTGAAAAGCGCATCTGGAGATCCTATCGAATTTAGTGACGTGAGAGGAGATTTTATGATTGGAATTTGGGACGTACGAAGGTGGAGATTTGTACAGTGGTGGTCCGTCCCACACACATTTAATGTTGTAGGTGAACTGTTTTACTGAATTTTGAAAACATGTGTATATTGTGAAAATTTCGCCTTTTACTATTCATTTAGTTGCTGCCCTTTGATGCCTATAAATACAGGCTACCTCATTTGCAAAGAGGCACTCCAGCAGAGAGTAAAAACCTGTGTTTCCTTGTGAGAGAGAGTCAAGGCTGTGCCTTGAAATTCTTGTGAGAGAGTCTAGCTTTTTTTGGTGGGGCCCGGAGGACGTAGGCAAATTTGTGCCGAACCTCGTTAAATCTTTGTGTTATCTTTATTGTTTAATTAATAGCTCTATTATTCGGGAATAATTTTGATGGAAACTAACCCGATTTTCTCAACTGAGCTAACAAATAACATCATATGATTGACTTGTATAGCACGTACGTGAGGCATGGACGAGCTTAACTAGTTCTCAAAAACAATTCAACAAGATAGTCTACTCACGTACGTGAGTAGACTATGACTAAGCTTGAACGGCTTATTTATTGATTTTGTAAAACTTGAGTCTAGGCTATTATCTTTGATAAGATTATTTTAATAGGATAAGTTTGACCTATTTATATAAATATGTCAGGATTTAAACATTTTAAAAGGCTATTTAAGCATATAATATATTTTCAAATTTATTATGAAAGAATATATTTAAATATTAAATTAATACTAAATAATACTCCCTCTGTCCCATTTGAAATGTCTCAAAACTTTTGGACACGCAGTCCAATGCATTTGTTTAATAGTTAATATCTTAAAATGTAGAGAAGTAAAAATTATAAAAAATATATATTCTAAAACTACATGAGTAGACGAATCTAATAAGGCCGAACTTGACTATATTTTTTGTTTATATAATTATGATAGCATTAGGTCAAAGTTGATCAATAAACAGTGTCAAAAGTCAAAATGAGACAAAAGAAGTGGGACGGAGGGAGTAATATTTATAAATTACATTAAAATATTTATTAAAAAAATTAAATATTACGTAACATAGTTTTTTATAACATCTAAGATAAGCCTTTTTAGTTAAATAGACTTTTAAAATAAAATGTAAATAAATGACTAAAATATGCTAGATCTTAGCCCGGGTACTCTGTTCTATTTTTATTACTAATTCCTAGTCGATAAGAAATTGAAGAAAAATTTAGGATTGATTTATAGTTTGTATTTATGCTAAAGAGAGAAATAATTAAAATAATGTATACTTCTTGTATAGAATAGCTCTAATTAAAACAAAAAAAAAAAGAAAAAAATTAAAAATGGGGGGCCGGGGTCATTGGGTCCGCCACTGTCACTAGGACATGCCTGTCTGTCAGGTACTCAGGTTGGGGATGATACGCAATCAAACAAATCAATCCAGGTTTTCGCAAGTTGCACCCGATTGGGTTTCTGTACTGGAAGTACACTTTCCATACTGGAATGCATCTGTATCAAGTTAAATATGTAATTATACTTTTCTTATTTACATATTGCGATTGTATGAATGATTACTTTCTATTACTTTTTTTTACTCTTTGCATAAATCTTTTTCAATTTTTTTTACTAATTACTGTATTTTTATACATAAATCTTTTCCAAATTAAATTTTATAGAAAAAATCTTTTATAATCACAACGCCTAAAATATGAGAGAATATTAGATAATATAAGACAAAATGTTATTTCATATTAAACATAATATTTGATACTTCAAAAGACAATGTTAATTTGATCAAAGAAAGAGGATAAGTAAAATTTAATACTAGAATATTAGATATTTAAAGACAGAATGTCACTTTGTACATAACAAAATGTTAGATAATTCAATACAGAATGCTAAACAATATTTAGAATTCTTAGGTCCGTTTAGTGAGATAACATGGAAACTTGTCCTGTAAAACTAGTTCAAATACCCTATGTGGACACGTTATTCAGTTTAAAAAGTCTGCAGCAGAATAAATATAAATTGAAAGAAAAGTAAACAAACTCAGAGATTTGTTGACCCAGTTCGACCTAAGCCTACATCTGGGGATACCAAACCAGGAGTGTTCACTACGTGTTTAATGCAATCCAAGATCCAAACAATAGTGAATTAGTTTCTCCAAACTTTGATCTTCAAGCAGTTGAATCGTCGGACCAAAACTCTCTCTAGTTTTGGTGAAGATCTCCAAGACCTTGCTTCAATTCCTTGAAGGCTCCTTCTTCAAGTTACCCTTGGACGAAATCCGTTTGCAAACCCTCCTTTCAAGATATTTCGGTGAAGCTCATGTATGACAACTTCTTGGAAAATTTCTTTGATTGAACTCGCCAATCTCAATCAGATCAACTTAAGCTCTTCTCCTATCCAAAACTCCAAGATAATAAGGATCAACAATTCTTCCTCAGCACGATAGGTCACGAACACAGTGAGGGAATTGATTGGCACTTCAAGATCACTTATAGCTCAATGTGTCGAATGATTAATTCAATCAATTGACTCTTCCATCCGACATCCGTATATTTGAAGTGCGTCAGTCCTCATACTTAAGGCAAGTAAATCTTTCCATGTGAGCTTATTTCCTTTGTATGAGGTTTCTCCAGATAGAGGATATTGTTTCCTTTTGTCATGAATAAATCCCGGAGATCCATTAGCTAGCCGTTGGAAATCTTCGTTTGCAGATCCGGCAGTTGGCATTCCTTAAATAGTTTGTCCGGAAAAGATCATGGTTGGGAAATGGACTGACTTGTTCAGACATCGGTTATAAACACATTTGCTCAAAATGGGTTCCAACAATAACTATTATGATTCATGAGTTTAGTCATTATGTCTCATGAATTTAGTCATTATGTTTCATTTACGTGTAAAATTGAAGCCACAAAATATAATGTTAGATGCTAGCTTCAAGATATAATACTTCCTCCGTTTACAATTGATTGCTCCAAACCAAATTTTGGCATTCTTCATCGGATTGCTTTTATTTAAATTTTTATCATAGTTATACAAGTTAAAATATAGTCAAGTGATCTTGTTAGATCCATCTTGTCGTATAGTTTTGAAATATCGAACTTTTAGAATTTTTACTTGTACCTAATTTGAGTTATTAATGATTTAAAATGTGGATTGAACGCGCGTTTGGTGGGTTCGTAATAAATATTTAAAAATAAAGGAAGTATTAGATAATTCAAGAAAGAATGTAAATTTGAAAGAAATATGATTACTAAAATATAATAGAATATTAGATATTTCAAGACAGAATGTCGCTTTACACATAACAGAATGTTAGATAATTAAAGACAGAATGTTAAACAATGTTTATAGCTATTATGTTTCATGGTTTTAGCCATTATGTTTAATGTTGTTGACCATTCTGTTTCATAAGTTTAGTCATTAAGTTTCATTATCTTACAACGTTCTCTTTCTTACTTTTATACATTATGTCTATTGAGGAAAAGAACTCATATCGACCCATAATTTAAAAAAGTTTCTAAAACAGTTCCACAAATATCAAATTAGATGAATTCATCCCATAACTACTCTAATCATAGCCGAACCCGTCCATGAACCCGGGTTTTTTGCTAATCATTGCCGAACCCGTCCCATAACTATCCTAATCATCGCCGAACCAATTCCTCCATTAGGGAAGTTATGGGACGATTTCGGTGATGATTAGCAAAAAAACCGGTTCATTAACGGGTTCAGCGATGATTATGGTTGTTATGGGACAGATTCATTTAATTCGATATTTGTGGGATGGTTTTGAAAATTGAAAAAAATTATAGGACTAAATGGTTTTTTTCTTGAACAAAAACAATGATCTATAAGGTGAATCAATATATTATGTACTATACATAAAGACTACATGTACTTTTATAGTGAATGAACACTACAAGATTTTTTGGTTTTCGCGACCAACAAATGCGGTCGCTAAGGGGCTGTTTAGTGTTGTTAAAACCCTCACCAATTGCACTAGCGACAAAAAAAAATAGGTTGCTATACAGCTAATTGGAAATTGCACGACGACCGCGCGGGCTGGTGTTGCAAATCCTAGCGATCACATCAGCGACCTCGTTTGTGGTCGCTATAGTTCGCACGTGGTCCAAAATAAGAGGAAAGACGTACTCAAAAGGGATTGAAGCTTTCTCATCACCTTCACCCGCCCATTCATTAACCACTTTGGCTGCTGTCTACACAACCAGTTATATTGCGCCACGTATCCTTTATATAATTACTCCCCAACTTTGTAATTTTACTAGCAAGAAAACTCGAACCCGGATCTGGATGCACAACTCGCGTGTGCGTACCACTTGACTACAATTCATTTCATGTCATTTTATGAAATGCTATATATATAATATAATTGTGTTATATACTTAAATAAAAATAAAACTGATCAATTAATAAATAATACTCCCCCCGTCCCAGCTAACGTGTCATGTTTGACTTTTGACACTGTTCATTGTTCTATTTTGACTCGATTTTATTGCATGTATATATTTGGAAAAAATAGTCGAGTTGGGTCTTAGTAGAATCGTATAATCATGTAGTTTTATAATATATATTTTACATAGTTTTTTGTTTTGCACATTTCGAGATATTAGCGGTTGAAAAAATATCTTGGTGATAATGGCCAAAATTGACCATTATTTCCAATCTATTTCCGTGTCTAAACATGGGCATTTGATCACATTCCGGTCTTATTTAAATAAGAAAGCAGTTGAATTTGACAGATGTATGCAGGTTTATATAAATAATAAGCTGGTATTGAAAAACACAAAAATATTGCTTTTTTATTAAATTTATATTAAAAATTCCAAAAACATGATAAAAATATTAAAAATCCAATTCTTGATGTAATTTGAGAATGTTAGTTTGGTGTTGTATGTTCGGTGGAACACGGGTCTATTAGACGGAACACAAACGAATAAATCAATTTGAAAAATAATATCTATATTTATATTTTCATTTATTTACAATTTTATTTACTTATATATTTATACATATAAAAAAAAGAAAAGAAATCACTAAACTAATTTACATTGTAGGTGGGGCCCACCACATTCAATTGAGAACAAGTTGTAAACATAGACACGTGAGGGACACGTGAGGAAAGAAGCAGCATCATCTTCCTCGTCACTTTCGGCCCTCTCCAACGAGCAGCTCCGGCCGCTGCAATTTCCGGCGATAGTCCCCGCTAGTCCGTTGACGGCCGCTGCTAATTCTTCCGACCACCATTCATCTCAAGCTGCCACCACCACCGCAACCCTCAATCTTCTTCAGTCCGACAGCCCTTGTGCCTCCGTTGTCACTCTCCGATCAAACAGCGGCAGCCGACCACCACCATCTTCAAGCTCCCTCCGAAAAGCCTCATCCCGTCACCATCTCCGTCGCACAGCAGCTATGCACCTCCATCCTCACCATCCTCAAAGCAGCAGCAGCGGACCACCGCGAGACTCCATCGCCGCCGTCGCTGCTCTGACCATCTTCATCCCTCTCTCCATTTCTGACCTCCAAATTCCATCGAGCCCCGAGACCATCACCATCAATCATCACCACCACCATCAGCCGACCAGCGGCCCTCTCCCACAACCATCAAGCCACGGTCACCGCTGCTGTTCCTCCCAGATCCGACCACCATCTCCGGAGCCCTCGTCTCCACCTCCTTTCTGCAATTCCTGTCGCGGCCCCCCTCCCCAACTCCGCCGCTGCCATCACCGACCGTTCGCCGCTCCGGCCAGAATTCAACACCGCCGGCCTGTGGAAGTTGGAGGTAATTGGAGCGATGGAGGGAAAAATCATTTTCATAGATGAATAAAAATGAATGTACAGAATCCCTCAACAAGAAGAGGTAGCTATATATACAAGCCCAAAGAATAAATTGAACTTGGGCCGCCTAACACACAAATGGCCCAAAAACTATCTAAAATAAACTCAAAGCCCAAATGCCAAACATTAACCAATGCCTTTCACTCCAATGCTCTTCTTGCCAGCAGCTCCAGCAGGTCCAATATGTTCATCATCCCCCCCGCAAGCTAAAGGTGGCCACAACCGCAGCTTGGAGCAGAAACCTTGAAACACTTTCGGGGTCAAACCCTTTGTGAAGAAGTCAGCTAGCTGCTGGTTGGAAGGGACAAACAAGGGAGAGATGTCCTGCCATTTATAGTGATCACGAATAAAGTGACACCTTATCCCAATATGCTTTGTTCTCTCATGGTAGACAGAGTTCTTAACAAGTTGAATTGTAGATTGATTGTCACAGTAAACTGGAAACGGACGAGGGAGAGTAAGACCGAGTTCTTGCAGCAACGAACTGAGCCAAAGAATTTCTTTTGTCACAGCACCCAAACTCCTATACTCAGCTTCTGTGGTGCTTAGAGAGACAACATTTTGTTTCTTTGTCTTCCAAGAGACCAAAGCATCACCAATGAAAACACAATAACCTGTTAGAGACTTTCGAGAGGTAGGGCAACTACCCCAGTCTGCATCACTGAACGCCTTGAGATCAAGAGATAAGCCAAAGGGATAGAACAAGCCAATGTGCAGGGAATTCTGAACATACTGAAGAACCTGGACAACAGCTTTCCAATGATGCACAGTTGGAGCATGCATGAATTGGCTCAGCTGCTGGACACTATAGCAGAGATCTGGTCGCGAGAAACCAAGATAGAGGAGTTTACCAACAATCTTCCTGTAGAGAGAAGGCTGCTCAAACAAGGCTCCATCCATATTCAAGGTGTGGTGTGGTTGACAGGGGGTGTGAGCCTTGGCATTGGCAGGGAAGTCAACCTCAGAGAGGAGGTCAGCTGCATACTTGGACTGAGTGATTGTGTACCCTGAAGAGGATGCAGTAATCTCCAATCTAAGGAAGTATGAGGCAGGGCCTAAGTCCTTGATAGTAAACTTCAGATGTAATGAAGACTTGATGGAGATTAGCTCAGCAGAATCATCACCAGTAAGCAAGATGCCGTCCACATAGACCACAAGAAGAGTAATACCAACATTAGTGCTCTTGAAAAATATGCAAGAGTCACTGGAAGTAGAGGTATAACCTGAGTTTGCAAGAAAATCTCCCAAGGCAGTGTACCATTGGCGAGGAGCCTGTTTCAATCCATAAAGGGCTTTCTTGAGGAGACAGACTTGACCAGAAGTAGAAGCCAGACCTGGAGGGCAGGTCATGAAGATCTCTTCATCAAGATCACCATGGATAAATGCATTATTCACGTCTAACTGAAACAAAGGCCACTGAAAAGCTGCTGCCAAAGCAATAATAGTGCGAACACTGACTGTCTTTGCAACTGGAGCAAAAGACTCAGTGTAATCTTGGCCAAACTTTTGATGAAAGCCCTTTGCCACCAATCTTGCCTTATGTTTGTTTATGGAACCATCTGAGTTGTGTTTGACACGGAAGACCCATTTACAACCAACTGGCTTCCTGTCTTTGGGAAGGGAAACAAGATCCCAGGTGTGATTCAAAATTAAGGCTTCCAATTCCTTGTCAATGGCAGCTTTCCAATGAGGGATATCACGAGCCTGCTCAAAACTCTGTGGAACAAACTCAAGATCCATGATGGAAGTACAGACAAAGTCTTTATATTTGGCAGGCATCCGAATCACTCTTCGAGGCCTAGATGGAATATCAGAGACAGGGACAGGAGCCATCTGAGTGTCAACATTGGAAGGCTGGTTATTCAAAGAAGTTGAATCACCTGAGTAAGAGGTGTCATTGGATACCTCTTGAGAGCAAGTTGTGAACTGATTCTCAGTAGGAGAATCAGCAGAGATACATGAGGTATGTCTCAATGATCCGTGAGGGATCAAAGGAGAGTGCTCATTTGATAAGGAGGCAGTAGGCTCCCTTGTGGAGGTAGCTTGTGGCTGAGTACCAGTGGGGTACTCAGAGGAGATATCAATAGAATAAAGAGGATAAGGATAGTTTAGTAAGGATGTAGGAACTGAGAAAGAAGGTAAAGGTTCAGAAATAGATTTTTCTTTAAGAGGGAAAATGTCATCAAAGAAAGTGACATCTCTAGACACTATTACTCCCTTGGTATCAAGCACTAGGATTTTATGTCCCTTTTGACTACTAGCTACCCCAAGGTTAACTCCTTTCAGACCTCTAGGCTCAAGTTTCCCAAGTGTAGGATTAGGATCCTTTACATAGCACAGACACCCAAAGCTATGGAGAGAAGAAAGGGATGGTTTGCTGCCAGTAATCACCTCACTTGGAGATTTCCAGTTTAGAACTTTGGTTGGTAATTTGTTAAAGATATAGGCAGAGGCTAGCATAGTGTCACCCCAATACAATTTAGGGAGACCAGAAGTGAGGAGTAGACTTCTAGCTACTTGCACCAAGTGTTGATGCTTTCTTTCAACACGGCCATTTTGTTGAGGAGTGTAGGGACAGGATGTTTGGTGAATAATACCAAGGGAAGAGAACAAATTGGTACAGTTTTGGTTACAAAACTCAGTTCCATTGTCACTCCTGAGAACTTTGATAGATTTGTTGTATTGGTTTTTAACAAGGGATATGAAATGAGACAAGGAAGCAAAGGTTTCAGATTTGGAGTGAAGGAGAAAGAGCCAAGTGGCTCTAGAGGCATCATCAACCACAGTTAACAGGTATTTATGATTATTTCGATCAGCAAGGGAAAAGGGTCCCCATAGGTCACAATGTACCAAATCAAAAATACCAGAGGCATGAGAAAAACATTGAGAAAAAGGCAATCTGTGCATCTTAGAACATTGACAGATATCACAGGGAATTTCACTACAATCAATATTCAAACCAAGTTTACTCATTACAATATTTGAAGGATGTCCTAACCTCTTATGCCAAACAACAAAAGAATTTGAACTACTCACAGTAGAGTTGACAGAATGTAAAGGTATCTCAGTATCTCTAGCACTACAAGTGTAGAGTTTATTTAAGAGGTTAGCCTTAAGCAATCTCTTCTTAGAATTCAGGTCCTGCAATGTGCATGAACAAGGATCAAACACAGCCATACATTGAAGATCATTTGTCAGTTGGCTAATGGAAATCAGATTTAGCACCACACCAGGAACATAATGCACATTAGGAACTGTAAACGTGGGAGATAGCTTAACAGATCCTATGTGTGTTGGTAGCTTATACTTGCCATCTGGCAGAAAGATATGGAAAGGGGATTTTAAAGGCTGAGGGTCAATTAAGAATGAAAGATTTGCACACAAATGACAAGATGCCCCTGAATCTAATAACCATACAGTACTCAAATAGTGAGATGAGGAGATGCTACCTGTCATGTTGAAGGCTCCACCAGCAAGTTCCATGGGAGTAGACATGGAGAAGCTTCCTTGCTGCTTATTCATATCTCTGATTATCTCTTCCAATTTAGAGATTCGAGCCTCAGCTGATAAATGAGGATTCTCATCAGTTCCAGCAGACTTGGCTCCACTTGATCCATTTTGACTAGAAGTTCCAAATG
Source organism: Hygrophila difformis (assembly GCA_030278955.1). Taxonomy (NCBI): domain Eukaryota; kingdom Viridiplantae; phylum Streptophyta; class Magnoliopsida; order Lamiales; family Acanthaceae; genus Hygrophila; species Hygrophila difformis. The sequence goes on along the minus strand of JAOANR010000015.1, from coordinate 17,415,022 downwards.
CTGCTCCAGCAATAGGCTTCCCTTTCTTATTGTCCTTTAAGGCTTTGTACCAATCTGGTACAATTCCAGTCACCATAAAGCAGTTTGCCTTTGAGTGTCCACTCCTTTTGCAATGTTCACAGTAAGAGTTCTTGTTTGCAAGCTGGTAGCACTTCTCCTTCAAGTGACCAGGCTTCTTACAGTAGCTGCATATGACGCATTTTTCACTAGCACCTTTGTCAACTGCAACGAGTGCAAATCCACTGTTCTCACTAACACCAGTAATTCCTAATGCTCCTTTCTGAGCTTCAACTGAGCAAATTATACCATGAGCCTTACTAGCTGGTGGCAATGGACTTAGCATCAAGATCTGATTACATACATGCGCATATTCTTCATTTAATCCCATAAGATACTGAAGTACTAAATCCTTTTCATCATTTTTCATCAATGCTTCCAGAGTTTCCAAATTCGTAGTAGGATAAGGTTGAAAAGCCTTAAAATCACTCCAGAGCATTTTCAGTTCGGAGTAATAACTTGTAGCAGATCTGTTACCTTGAACGAGATTCGCAATCTTCCTTTTCAGAAGGAGAATCTGAGGTCCATTGATCTGGCCATAGCAATCTTCAAGCTCCATCCACAATGCTCGAGCAGTAGGCGTATGGATGAATTGACGAGCAATCTCTGAGGAGATGGAATTCCGCAGCCAAGTCAGTACCAAACTATCAACTCTGATCCAGATTTCCAGCTGAGGATCATCTTCAGGTGGTTTTGGCAGAGTTCCATCGATGAAGCGGATCTTCGCCTTGATGATCAAGGCGGTGCGAACCGAAATTTTCCAGCTAGTCGAATTCGTTCCATCCAGTTGCATAGTAGAGAGCTGAAAATTAGGCTGATCAGCATTCGTGAGGCGATAAACATCTCCACCAGAAGCTGCAGTTGAATGTTCAACTCCAGATCCGCCTGCAGCTGAGGTGATGGTCTCCGATGCATCATTCAAGGGCGTTTCAGTCGACATAGCTCAATCAAACAGAGAACGAGCAAATTGTAGAAGATAGGTAACAAATCGAGGCAGAATTTTAGGATCGATACTGCTCTGATACCATGTGGAAGTTGGAGGTAATTGGAGCGATGGAGGGAAAAATCATTTTCATAGATGAATAAAAATGAATGTACAGAATCCCTCAACAAGAAGAGGTAGCTATATATACAAGCCCAAAGAATAAATTGAACCTGGGCCGCCTAACACACAAATGGCCCAACAACTATCTAAAATAAACTCAAAGCCCAAATGCCAAACATTAACCAATGCCTTTCACTCCAATGCTCTTCTTGCCAGCAGCTCCAGCAGGTCCAATATGTTCATCACGGCCACCACCACCACTGAGTTTGGCAAATGAAGAGAAGCTTTAATTTCTCAATTGGAAACTGATACAAACGACGAGCCCAACAAGGAAGCAGAGGTTCGCAGGAGCAGGAGAGTTCCTCGTCCCCCTAAATACTTGGATGACTACATTAAGTGATGTGCTTATTTGCTGTTTATGTTATGGAATAGGTTCTATTGTAAGGGGTAAATAAGTAATTGTGATGTGGATAGAATAGGGCATATATATAGTTCCTTGTTCACAGACATTGAATACAGAAAAGTATTATCTCATTCTTGCCATTTTTCATTCTATTCGTATCATTTTGGTGCTCTTGTTGAGAGGCTCATGGCCGATGGCATTTGGCTCAAAACGATGGACGACCGTCTGGCTAAAGTGGAAGAGAAGGTCGGTGAGTTGGGTACGCAAATCTCCGATCAATTGTTGGCTGATCGTCGCGACCAGGATAAAAAATGGGCCGCCCTTCAATCAGTGATTGAGAAGTTGCAGCTCCGATTCAACTCCGATGCCTCACCCCCTACTGCCCAGCCCTCCCTTCCGCCGCCCTCTCCTTCACCCTTCTCGGCTCCGACGGCTGCGACCTGCTCGATGCCCGGTACCTCCCTTCCCCAACTTGGTGTACCCCAATTTGGGACCTTTTCCACAGCGCCGGGTATTTCTTCTCCCGTTTCTGTGGTCATCGGGCCTCCGCCGTTGGTAGGCATGCCGCCACCACCGTTGGGCATTCCACCGTTCCTCGTTCCACAGTCGCCGCCTCCCTTGTCCCCTTCGGCGTGGCCGGGCAGCGAGGCCGCATTCCGCACTCGAGTGGATTTCCCTCACTTTGATGGTACCAACCCTTTGGATTGGATTTACAAAGCGGAACGGTATTTTGATTACTATTCTACTCCATTGCCGCATCGCCTCGTGCTTGCCTCTATTCACATGGATGGCCCTGCCCTTCCTTGGTTCCAATGGCACCAGCGCACAGGGGCCTTTCGTAGTTGGGAGGACTTTACTCGGCAATTGGAGAGCACGTTCGGACCATCGGACTTTGAGGATCACCAAGAGATGCTTGCTAAATTAACTCAGACCTCTGCAGTGGCTGCATACCGCCAACGTTTCGATGAACTGGCGAATAGGGTGACTGGAGTATCGACTTCGTTCCTTCTCAGTTGTTTTATTTCGGGACTTCGCGAGGACATTCGACATGAGGTGAAAGCCTTTCGGCCCAGCTCTCTAGCTCAGGCTGTGGGACTTGCACAATTACAGGAAGAAAAGTTAGCTTCTAAAAGGGTGGGGGTGTCCTCTAAAGGCCCCGGAGGCATGTCCCATAACCGTTATTCTCCAAACATTAGTAGTGTGCTATCGACAGAGGAGCATAAATTAGTGATACCACAAGCACCTTCGGGGGTCAGGCGGTTGACGGCCAGAGAAATGCAAGAACATCGTCAATGGAATCTTTGCTATAATTGTGATGAAAAATGGAGTGCGAATCACCGCTGCAAAAATAGACCCCAGTTGTTGATGGTAGAATTTGAGGCTGAAACGGGTTCCAGGGAATGTTGTCCACCCGAAGAAGCCACAAATGAACCTGAAGAGGCAGCCGTGTCTCTCCACGCCCTGGCAGGTACCCCTTCGTAACTACGTTTCGATTTACAGGGTATATTGGAGCACATAAAGTGCAGGTGTTAATTGATGGGGGCAGTACCCATTCATTTGTTCGGACCTCTGTAGCGCATCATTTGGGGTTGTCTATAGAGGCCACGACGCCTTTTGGAGTGGCTGTGGGCAATGGAGGACGACTCCTAACGGAGGGGCGTGTTACGAATACCCCTGTCGTGATTCAAGGACATTCTTTTCGGCCAGAATTATTCGTATTAGCCATTCATGGTGCGGATATTATCCTTGGTGCTTCCTGGTTATCGACTTTGGGATGGGTCCGACAACACTTTGGAAAGTTAATCTTGGAATTCGAATTACAAAGGAAGGTAATTCATTTGGTGGGGGAGCCGCGAATTGTACCGCAGACGGCACAACTTCATTACTTGGAAAAGTTGGTTCATACGGAGGAGATTGCTGCCTGTTTCCAAGTTATTATACACCCTGTCACACCTTCTAAAACAACAGAGGAGCTTCCAGGGGACTTAGTTAAAGTGCTGGATGAATTTAGTGACGTGTTTGCAACACCACGGGGATTACCTCCTGCCCGACCTGGGGACCATGTCATTCCATTGCTGCCTGGAACAACACCAGTCAATGTTCGACCATACCGCTATCCACATTACCAAAAGAGTGTGCTGAAACAGATGGTGAATGATATGCTCCAAGAAGGTATTATTAGACCGAGCAACAGCCCCTTCTCTTCACCGGTTGTGTTGGTTCGAAAGAAGGATGGAACCTGGCGTTTTTGCACAAACTACAGGGCTCTTAACACCATCACCGTGAAAGATAGGTTTCCTATCCCCACCATCGACGAGATTTTTGATGAGTTGCATGGTGCACAGTATTTCTTCAAGTTAGACCTACGTTCGGGATACCACCAAATTCGTGTACGGCCCGACGACATTCATAAAACAGCCTTTCGAACACATGAAGGTCACTATGAACCATTTGGCCTCACCAACGCCCCGGCAACCTTTCAAAGCCTGATGAATTCTATCTTCAAACCGATGTTACGTCGCTTTGTTCTAGTCTTCCTGGATGATATTTTGATTTATAGCACCACGTGGGACGACGACCACCTCCGCCACTTACAAGCTGTGTTATCGGTCTTAAATAAGAACCAACTATTTGCAAAACGAGAGAAGTGTAGTTTTGGTACGACACAAGTTGAGTACCTGGGACATATTATATCAGGAAAAGGAGTTCAAGTTGACCCTGATAAGATACAAGTCATGGTGAACTGGCCGGTTCCTACCTCGGTGCGGGTGAAACTTTTGACAAATTTCATTAACACGAGTATTTTTATAAAATATATCAGGTTTGAATTTATTAAAAGAAGGAGTTATGATTTATGGAATGGGTTTAGGGATATATTAAGAGTGTCACTCTTTATTACTCAGGTGGGGTGCTTTAATTTCAAATGGCGCTGCAGTCCTCTCATGTCATGAAACTTTTGACAAGTCTCATGGTACAACCGGGATAGGTTGACCTTCAGCCTGTCACACTGAGGGTCCCCGGCATATGTGCCATGATACTTCTCATGATTTCATGTCATGAGATTACCTACCATGAAACTTTCGGCAGATTCCCACTACATGAGTATTTTCTGAAAAATCACATTTTTTTATTTACTCGTGTTAAGAAACTGTGCCCCCGAAAGCGCACGGAGTCAAAAATTGCAGTATTTATAGTAAGTACCGGATCGTTCACTGGAGGATGTGCGATGGAAGCAGGGCCCACGCCGTTTACTAAGATTTTCCACTCGGTTACTCGATTCAAGTTTGTGAAATGACTAACAACTACTTGACAGAATTTAAACTAAGCTATGAAAGCAATCAAAATAAAGCAGATAAAATTATTCTAGAAAGCGAATTAAATTTAATCTAAGAATGCAATAAAATTAATCTAAGAAAGCGATTAAGATTATCTAAGAAAGCAGATTTAAAATGAGACAGAAGGGACATGAAGAAAATAATAAAAATTGGACAAGATTCAGATGAAACACAATTAAACTTCCATTTTTGTTACACAGATCTTAGTTTGGGATAATCCATCAGTTAGCTAACTCTCATGCTCTCTATACCATGTTCCCTTTAACAGACAGGTACTTACAGTAAGAGTTTACATGCTCTTAAGAAAATAAATTCTAAGATACCACAGACTCACAAATGCCCTCACATGGCCATGCTGAGGCATATTATTCATCTGTGGTGGACAAGCAACACCTGACAAATCATTTATTGAAGTGTCAAGTACCGTTATCATTCCCCCATGTCACACCCAAAGATTCTAATCAAACCCTGAACTATCCCTTAACTCTCAGTCCTAGTAGCAGTTACACAACTCTCAATACAACCGAGTGACCTCTAACGAAAGCATTTAAAAGAAAGCGGTAAAGAAAGCATTTAAAATCCTATCACTCGGAGGTTTTTGAAAGTCTGACCCTGGTAGTAAAAGAAAGCCCCCAGTCAGGATGACCGGGTGTGGATCAAGAATTCCCTATTCTCGGTGAACCGCTTACAGTGTTCACTTCCCTTCGGGTGGTTATGAGATACAAACTAATGAAACGAACTAATAAAATTAGTTCGTTCCGGATGCACTCACTCAGGACTCAAAAATAGGCTTTGGCAGAAGAAGATAGCAGTTGAAAGAATACTCAACCCTACCTTAGAAAATAACCAAGGCCCGAATGTTGTTCCTCTAGTATTATCTGTCACACCTTATCGGAATCCAAGTGGAATCTGACCCAGTGCAATATTTAATACAAGATTTCCAACAAACAGCAACTTTGGAAAAATAATAAATCTGAAAATCATTCCTTATCAGGTACTAGACTCTCAATTAAAACACAGATCCTTTCAGTCTAGGTGAGACCTAATCGCTGACTCTGCTTCTAATTTCCCAAAATCAACCCCCAGTCGGATGTGAATTAGTCATAACTGTCGAATTTATCCCTTACTCAGATCCGGATTTATAAAGGAATTTTTGTTGGAAATTTATTATGAAACATCTGATTTAAATCAAGACTCCTGTGTCCAAGGGAAGGATCCCAAAATAATATTGACCACAATATCTACATAATAATATCATGCATAAATTTATAGAGAAGTGTAAAATTAAATAACCCAAAATATAAGGTGGGTTTAGACAGAAGTTGACACACAGAGATGAAATAGCCGGGGATGAGAAGAATTTTGGCTGAAGAGAGTGCCAGAAATAACTGGGGTGATCTGGACTGCAAACATCTGCTATCCAGTTCCCAATTATTCCAGATGGAAAGATTTTAGACAGCAGAATAATCTTAAATGACAGTGGTCGCTATCATTCAGACCCTTTCTGTCTGTGAATCAGAGAAAAACCTACATTTTCTTTCACTGTCTTAATTACAAGACAACAATGACCTATGTCGTCTAATGTTGGCACAGTTTGAGATTCGGGTTTGAAATTAAGATAAGAAAAATAAAACTGTATCCGGATAGGGGTCAGCTGAGCAGCTATTATAATCCCGGATGGACTACCCGCCAAGGCTTCCACCGACCACTATTCGGACCATGCAAAATAACAATTAATAATTAATATACAGAATACGAGCTAGTTATCCGTGTGGGAATACCCGCCAACATTAATCTGATATATTCCTTATTAGCTGTTTCACACATTACGGGAAAAGACAAAATAAATAAAAGAAAAATATTTTTGGGTCATCTTGCATGAGAGACATTGGTTTCTCATGCAAGGTATGGAATTGATTCCATATTCGCTCTTCATGTCTAAATAATCACTCATTCCATAATTAATTAATTAATTACAGTCCGGATTATATACTTAAATCATTAGAGTTTAATTATTTGTAGAAGAACCTTTTAATGGGAAATTGAACAAAGTTCTTTATATCAAATTAATCATGGGTTGAGATCATTGGATTTCAACCTCAAAATATTAATATAAAGGTTCAATTAATTAATGGAGTGAGATGAAGAATAAAAATTTGGCAAAAAGGTGCCACTTTGTCGCGATGCAGAGTTTGTGTCGCGGAGCGTGGCTCCGCGACAAAGGTTTCGTGACAAAGGGGTGGGAAATAAGAGGAATGGAATTTTGAAAATTAGGGTTTATTTTGTCGCTAAGCAAAAATTTTGTCGCGGAACATGGTTCCGCGACAAGGAGGCATAGCGACAAAGGGTTGAAAATTGGTAAGGACATAATTCCTGGTCGCGGAACAAGGATTTTGTCGCGGTACGTGGTTCCGCGACAAAGGTTCCACGACAGAGTCCTCCCAGAATAAAATTACAAGAATTTGGGTCCTTGGTCGCTAATCAAGGGTTTTGTCGCGGAACGTGGTTCCGCGACAAGATTGCTTCGCGACCAAGGGTTTCAAAATTAATGGCAAGGCATAATTTTCTGTCTCGGAATAAGATTTTGTCGCGGAACGTGGTTCCGCGACAAGGGTATTCCGCGACAAAAGCCATGCAGACAAAATGCAAGAATTTGGTCCTTTGTCGCTAAACATGGATTTTGTCGCGGAACGTGGTTCCGCGACAAAGTGTATGGCGACAAAGGGTTTTAAAAATTCTTATAAAAATTTTGGCAGCATAACGCCTAATATTGCATTGCGGGGGAGTGCGTTGTGATCCGTGGGATCACAACGGGAAAAATTACGTTGCTACCCGTGGGGTTGCAACGTGATGCAATACAATATAGGAAATGCAATTTTTAATAAATATGTATAAAACTTTAATAACATCCCTTTTTAGATCTATCACACTAGACTAAAATAAAATAAAACAACAACTAAAATAAAAATAAAAATGCAAGCAACTACTAAACTAAACAGCAAGCTAAATCAAACAGGAACAAAAATCTAAAAAAGAAGATAAACTAAGATAATAAACCTATCAAGGGATGATATCAAGTGATTATGCATTTTATTAATACTAAGAAAGCATTAAAATCTATCTAAATAAAAAAATTGGTCAAGTGACCCAAAAATAAAAACAAAGCAGTACACAAAATGGAAGAGAGGTCCATACACATTTTTGGTGGAACATTTTCTCAAATATCATCATAAACCAAAAATGGTTTGAACACACCCATTGATTAAGTGTTTCAAACCCATAAGTACAAAAATATAAAACTGGAAAGATAAAAAGTGAACACTAGCTACACTAATTTATTACAAAGCATAAATTAAACTAAGCTAAGATCTACTACATTGCATAAAATAAATAAAACTATCTACCTACACTAATTTGGAGAGCACAGTGGTGCCTCCAAAACAGTAAAATAAACTAAAGTGTAGCTAGGTTACTGTTCAAGGGGGTGGGAGGTTATATTTATAGAGTAGGATTAAGCCCTAGGCCCATTCAAGGCCCACCTGGTTGCCAAACAACTGCTTTGTCGCGGAACAAATTGGTTAGGGACAAAACACTTTTTAGCTCCAAGATGGCGCCCAGGAGGGGCCGGGAGTTGAAGTCCAGGAGGAAAGGACAAACATATTTGTGCTTATGGGAGCTGAGGTCCTGGGACTCCCTCATTTATTAGGCACATGGGGATTGCAAAATGGAGGGGTCACGTGACTCTGTCTTGCTTTAATTCCCTCTGTCTGTCGCGGTCGCGATGCATTTGTCGCGGAACATTGTTCCGCGACAAATTTTATATCTTGCTACTCCTCTCACAGTCTCGGAGTAAAATTTTGTCGCGGAGCAATTTTTTGGTCGCGGAGCACTTGGTCGCGATATACTACTCCGCGACAAAGGATTAGTTTTCTCTCTCTCCTTCTTTCTCTTTCCTAAATTCTTCTTCTCTTTCCCCATTTTCTTCTCTCTTTAGTCTTCAATCTTCTTCTTCTTCGTTCCTCTTGTTCTTCTTCCTCCATTTTTTCTTCTTCGTCCCAGCTTTCTTTTCTTCCAGTTTTCTTGTTCCAGTCTTTCTTCTTTCTTTCTTGTTCTTTCATTTTTTCAGTTTTCTTAATCCTCTAGCTGCTTCTTCTTCTTTCTTTCTTGTTCTCCATTTCTTTCCTCTCTGTGTTTGGTTGTTGCACTGATGTCGGATAGAGGAGGGGAGCGCTGTAGATGGTGGCCGGATCTGGGCGACGGCGGAGTGATGGTGGCGCGAGGGCGTCGGGGCAGTGGAGGCGGAGCTACGGCTGTCGAGGGCGGTGGTGCTGGCGGCGATTGAGGCGGTGGAACGCTGTCGGAATTGGTGTAGGCGACTGGATGGAGGGTGGATAGGTGAGTCGGAGAAGATGGGGGTGCGGCGGTGGAGGTGGGAGCCTCGGTTGGTGGCTGTCGCTATCGGAAATGGGGGTTGCAGGTTGGAAATGTTAGGGGTGGCGATGGTGTTGGAAACGGAGGAGAAGGCGGCGATGGCGATTGGTGGTGCGAGCGATGGGGGGGGACAGTGGTGGCGCATCGGGATGGAGCTGCGGCAGAGGCGAGCTGTGGGTGGCCTTGGGTGGTGACGGAGGTCGGATGAGATGGTCGGAAAATGGATGGGGGCGGCGGAGCGGCTGTCCGTCGAGAGGGGTATGAGGATGGGAGATGGCCGGAGCGTCGTCGGAGCGGTGGTCGGCGGCGGCTGGCGGCGCCGGATTAGGGTTAGGTTTAGGGTAGGGTTTAATTTTGGGCTTTTGGTTGGACTTTGGTATTGGGCTAATGGTAATTGGGCTTGGATAAGTGGTATTGGGCTAATGGATTTGGTATTGGGCCAATATTGATTGGGCCTGATCAAATTTGGACTGGACTGAGATTCACATTGGATTATTGGACTGGACCATACCTGTAATTAATTTAAATTAACAGTAATTAGTGGACCATATATTTAAATTATAGCAGAAACATAAATAAAAATAAATAAGCATAAAAACTAAAAATATATACATCAGAATATAAAAATAAAAAATACATAATAAATAAGTATTTTTGCTCCACTTGATATTTTGTTTGTGTTCCGTTTAATGGATCCGTGTTCCACCGAACAGATACTACCAAACCATAATTATCAATGTGGGATTTTTAATATTTTTATCATGTTTTTGGATTTTTTAACATAAAATTAATAAAAATAACAATATTTTTGTGTTTTTCAATACCAGCTTATTATTTATACAAACTTGCATAAATCTGTCAAATTCAACTGCTTTCTTATTTAAATAAGACCGGAATGCGATCAAATGTCCGTATTAGACACGGAAATAGATTGAAAATAATGGTCAATTTTGGCCATTATCAACATCCTCACATTTAATACTGATCGTCCCCGAGCAGTCAGAGTCAATGTTCCTAAGAACACGGAATCTACATATTCAATCTATTTTCGTGGCTTCAAAAATATCATTCTTTTTAGATTGGGATAAGACAATAAAAAACTACAAGTATTAAATTCTCTTGATTGCAGTGTTTAATGAAATGATATTTCTCACTTAATCAGGCCTACAGATCAGTCATTATTGATAATTCTTCATGAATATCATGTTTAGAAAAATTCATTGATTTAATTATAGAATTAAAGTATGACATGAACATAATTAAAAGCAGAGCCTCACATATAGCAGAAACGGAAATTTCACTCACTCTAAAAAAGGGGTTTTATCAATGAGCACTCATAATCAAATTTAATTAAATTATCCATTTAATTAAATTATCCATATGCTTGCAATTGGACCAACTCGCCACCGGCTCATTTCTTCAAATCGAGATCATGAGGTCTTATTTAAAGGTTATAACGGGGCATACGGTTGTAACATTTGGTAAGAAAGGGAATTATTGGGCTAAGAAGTGGCAAGAATTAATTCTATCTTAACTTGGCATATTTGTATTTAAAAATTATGATCATCAACATTTTTCTTCTTTTTCTTTTGCTTTTCTTTTTCATATTGCATGACATTAGACTATGTCTAATTTGCTTTGTCAATTGCAATTTATTTTTGTTGAAATGAATTCAACATTCTTCTTCTTTTTTTTTTGTGTTGAATGGAACTCAACATTTTCTTCTTCTTATCTTTTCCTCTTTTTTTTTTTTTTTTATCGGATTCTTGAATACCGATTTGATGACTTGATGATCATAAATTGTAATGCCTTGATAAAATTTATTCTTGCACACTTGGGTCTTAATTTTTTGGTCTTTTTAGAAGGTTAGGAATAATATAGAGGGTTTCAAAGAAAAATTAGGCTTAAGGCTCAAAGTGGTTAATCCTAAAGGGAAAATGTTTTTGGGTTTGGATTTCAAACGAAGGCCAAAATTTTGGTTCTTCTAAGTGCCTCGATCATATTCTCGATTTTTGGAATATGGCATGATCTTGAATCGGTCCCAATCGCAAGTTCTAGTTTCCTTTAATCAAAATGATTTTCACACATCAAAGAAAAGAATGAGTAAAAATGACTCATGGCTCAAATCTCACATGGAATGGTTCATTCATGTCATACAATATTCTTAAATATAATCTTTGAAAATTTCTTACAATCTGTTCAATTAAATTCTCAACATGAGGACTCATTACCCAACAAGATGATTATATCATTAAATTTTTATAGCTCAAAACCTCAAAAATTCATATCATGCATGTCTTCAATTATATTATCCCAATTTAAAAGTTTGAAAATTTAATCATAAACCAAAATCAAATATGTGAATTCTTAGACAGAGTTATGCATGCTTTGCACTGGGTTTTAATATAAAACAATAAAAATAAACAAAAAGAAAAGTAACACACTTTTTTTTTTTTTTTTTTTAGTGAAGAATCAACATCCTCACATTTTGAGCCTTGCTCGAAATGTGAGTAAATCAATTCCTACTTAAACAAAATATCAAAATCAAAATAAAATAAAAGAGGAGGGAGGGAGGGAGAAAATACTAACATAAAAGATGGAAAAATAATTCCGATAGCCTTTTTCGTCAAACCAATTAAATGTTCGACGATCTTGGCTATGTGTGATCGTTTGGTTCGTCGAACAAGGCGATTGTTCGATGCCCAACTCTTAAGAAAAATTCTGATTTTCATCAAAATTGTTCAATCACATTTTTGAATTTTATAAAATTTAATCTACTATATTTACTTGCATAAATTAGGTTGGATTAATTCTGTTCTTATAAAAGTTATTCCGGATTTTAAATTGCTTTAAATTCCAAGAATACTTTCAATTAATCACAGAATTGATCCAACCAGGGACCTGTTTTGCAGCTTTAATTTTCTTTTTGGTGGTCCCACAAATTCCTGCAGAGCAAACACAGAAGAAGTTATCGGGTTTTCTCAAAAATATCAACATCCTCACATTTAGAGTCTTAGTACTCTAAATGTGAGTTAATTGATTAATACCCGAATTATTTGATATAATATGTACAAGAGATTTATATATATATATGTATATATAATTTTGACTTGCAGAAATTTAGGTTGGATCAATCCTGTGCTTGTGAAAATTATTCCGGATTTTATATTTCTTTAAATTCCGGATATAATCTTCGATCAATTACAGAACTAATCCAACCGGGAACCTCTTTAGATGCTCAGTCGGGACAGGGGCAACGGAAGGTGAGATGATGGCCGTGGCTTGTCCGATGGTGGTGAGCAATTGGTAGTCCGAAGATCTGCTGCCCCATTTGTTGTTTCACCAGTGATGAGGGCTTCCTCAGCGCAGTGGTGGTGTTGAGGTGGATGAGCGATGGAGCAGCGGTTGAGCTTCGTGGTCCGGATGTGGTGGAGATGACAAACACGTGAGTCTCACGTGTTGTGCAATTTACAATTGCAAATTAGTGTAGCCCCAATGCTACACTTCTCCATTTTTCTTTGATTTTTCGTTTAATTAACCTCGATTTTACAATTGGAGAAGTGTAAAATTAAACGAAAGATCAAAGTAGTGTAGCCCAAATGCTACACTTCCACATTTAACTCCTTACACCAATTTTTGTGGCTCCATGATTCCTGCAAGCAACAATACCAAATCGGTTAGATTTTCCCCTCAAATCAACATCCTCACATTTAGAGTCTTAGTACTCTAAATGTTTAATTGATTTGAGGATACTTCTCTGTTCTGAAATATATACACAAAACTAACACTAAGCTAACTATGAGTAATCCGGAGTGTAATTTTCTTAATAAACGACGCTGCATCCTCCCCGGCAACGGCGCCATGAAACTTTTGTCAAATTTCATTAACACGAGTATTTTTATAAAATATATCAGGTTTGAATTTATTAAAAGAAGGAGTTATGATTTATGGAATGGGTTTAGGGATATATTAAGAGTGTCACTCTTTATTACTCAGGTGGGGTACTTTAATTTCAAATGGCGCTGCAGTCCTCTCATGTCATGAAACTTTTGACAAGTCTCATGGTACAACCGGGATAGGTTGACCTTCAGCCTGTCACACTGAGGGTCCCCGGCATATGTGCCATGATACTTCTCATGATTTCATGTCATGAGATTACCTACCATGAAACTTTCGGCAGATTCCCACTACATGAGTATTTTCTGAAAAATCACATTTTTTTATTTACTCGTGTTAAGAAACTGTGCCCCCGAAAGCGCACGGAGTCAAAAATTGCAGTATTTATAGTAAGTACCGGATCGTTCACTGGAGGATGTGCGATGGAAGCAGGGCCCACGCCGTTTACTAAGATTTTCCACTCGGTTACTCGATTCAAGTTTGTGAAATGACTAACAACTACTTGACAGAATTTAAACTAAGCTATGAAAGCAATCAAAATAAAGCAGATAAAATTATTCTAGAAAGCGAATTAAATTTAATCTAAGAAAGCAATAAAATTAATCTAAGAAAGCGATTAAGATTATCTAAGAAAGCAGATTTAAAATGAGACAGAAGGGACATGAAGAAAATAATAAAAATTGGACAAGATTCAGATGAAACACAATTAAACTTCCATTTTTGTTACACAGATCTTAGTTTGGGATAATCCATCAGTTAGCTAACTCTCATGCTCTCTATACCATGTTCCCTTTAACAGACATGTACTTACAGTAAGAGTTTACATGCTCTTAAGAAAACAAATTCTAAGATACCACAGACTCACAAATGCCCTCACATGGCCATGCTGAGGCATATTATTCATCTGTGGTGGACAAGCAACACCTGACAAATCATTTATTGAAGTGTCAAGTACCGTTATCATTCCCCCATGTCACACCCAAAGATTCTAATCAAACCCTGAACTATCCCTTAACTCTCAGTCCTAGTAGCAGTTACACAACTCTCAATACAACCGAGTGACCTCTAACGAAAGCATTTAAAAGAAAGCGGTAAAGAAAGCATTTAAAATCCTATCACTCGGAGGTTTTTGAAAGTCTGACCCTGGTAGTAAAAGAAAGCCCCCAGTCAGGATGACCGGGTGTGGATCAAGAATTCCCTATTCTCGGTGAACCGCTTACAGTGTTCACTTCCCTTCGGGTGGTTATGAGATACAAACTAATGAAACGAACTAATAAAATTAGTTCGTTCCGGATGCACTCACTCAGGACTCAAAAATAGGCTTTGGCAGAAGAAGATAGCAGTTGAAAGAATACTCAACCCTACCTTAGAAAATAACCAAGGCCCGAATGTTGTTCCTCTAGTATTATCTGTCACACCTTATCGGAATCCAAGTGGAATCTGACCCAGTGCAATATTTAATATAAGATTTCCAACAAACAGCAACTTTGGAAAAATAATAAATCTGAAAATCATTCCCTATCAGGTACTAGACTCTCAATTAAAACACAGATCCTTTCAGTCTAGGTGAGACCTAATCGCTGACTCTGCTTCTAATTTCCCAAAATCAACCCCCAGTCGGATGTGAATTAGTCATAACTGTCGAATTTATCCCTTACTCAGATCCGGATTTATAAAGGAATTTTTGTTGGAAATTTATTATGAAACATCTGATTTAAATCAAGACTCCTGTGTCCAAGGGAAGGATCCCAAAATAATATTGACCACAATATCTACATAATAATATCATGCATAAATTTATAGAGAAGTGTAAAATTAAATAACCCAAAATATAAGGTGGGTTTAGACAGAAGTTGACACACAGAGATGAAATAGCCGGGGATGAGAAGAATTTTGGCTGAAGAGAGTGCCAGAAATAACTGGGGTGATCTGGACTGCAAACATCTGCTATCCAGTTCCCAATTATTCCAGATGGAAAGATTTTAGACAGCAGAATAATCTTAAATGACAGTGGTCGCTATCATTCAGACCCTTTCTGTCTGTGAATCAAAGAAAAACCTACATGTTCTTTCACTGTCTTAATTACTAGACAACAATGACCTATGTCGTCTAATGTTGGCACAGTTTGAGATTCGGGTTTGAAATTAAGATAAGAAAAATAAAACTGTATCCGGATAGGGGTCAGCTGAGCAGCTATTATAATCCCGGATGGACTACCCGCCAAGGCTTCCACCGACCACTATTCGGACCATGCAAAATAACAACTAATAATTAATATACAGAATACGAGCTAGTTATCCGTGTGGGAATACCCGCCAACATTAATCTGATATATTCCTTATTAGCTGTTTCACACATTACGGGAAAAGACAAAATAAATAAAAGAAAAATATTTTTGGGTCATCTTGCATGAGAGACATTGGTTTCTCATGCAAGGTATGGAATTGATTCCATATTCGCTCTTCATGTCTAAATAATCACTCATTCCATAATTAATTAATTAATTACAGTCCGGATTATATACTTAGATCATTAGAGTTTAATTATTTGTAGAAGAATCTTTTAATGGGAAATTGAACAAAGTTCTTTATATCAAATTAATCATGGGTTGAGATCATTGGATTTCAACCTCAAAATATTAATATAAAGGTTCAATTAATTAATGGAGTGAGATGAAGAATAAAAATTTGGCAAAAAGGTGCCACTTTGTCGCGATGCAGAGTTTGTGTCGCGGAGCGTGGCTCCGCGACAAAGGTTTCGTGACAAAGGGGTGGGAAATAAGAGGAATGGAATTTTGAAAATTAGGGTTTATTTTGTCGCTAAGCAAAAATTTTGTCGCGGAACATGGTTCCGCGACAAGGAGGCATAGCGACAAAGGGTTGGAAATTGGTAAGGACATAATTCCTGGTCGCGGAACAATGATTTTGTCGCGATACGTGGTTCCGCGACAAAGGTTCCGCGACAGAGTCCTCCCAGAATAAAATTACAAGAATTTGGGTCCTTGGTCGCTAATCAAGGGTTTTGTCGCGGAACGTGGTTCCGCGACAAGATTGCTTCGCGACCAAGGGTTTCAAAATTAATGGCAAGGCATAATTTTCTGTCTCGGAATAAGATTTTGTCGCGGAACGTGGTTCCGCGACAAGGGTATTCCGCGACAAAAGCCATGCAGACAAAATGCAAGAATTTGGTCCTTTGTCGCTAAACATGGATTTTGTCGCGGAACGTGGTTCCGCGACAAAGTGTATGGCGACAAAGGGTTTTAAAAATTCTTATAAAAATTTTGGCAGCATAACGCCTAATATTGCATTGCGGGGGAGTGCGTTGTGATCCGTGGGATCACAACGGGAAAAATTACGTTGCAACCCGTGGGGTTGCAACGTGATGCAATACAATATAGGAAATGCAATTTTTAATAAATATGTATAACACTTTAATAACATCCCTTTTTAGATCTATCACACTAGACTAAAATAAAATAAAACAACAACTAAAATAAAAATAAAAATGCAAGCAACTACTAAACTACACAGCAAGCTAAATCAAACAGGAACAAAAATCTAAAAAAGAAGATAAACTAAGATAATAAACCTATCAAGGGATGATATCAAGTGATTATGCATTTTATTAATACTAAGAAAGCATTAAAATCTATCTAAATAAAAAAATTGGTCAAGTGACCCAAAAATAAAAACAAAGCAGTACACAAAATGGAAGAGAGGTCCATACACATTTTTGGTGGAACATTTTCTCAAATATCATCATAAACCAAAAATGGTTTGAACACACCCATTGATTAAGTGTTTCAAACCCATAAGTGCAAAAATATAAAACTGGAAAGATAAAAAGTGAACACTAGCTACACTAATTTATTACAAAGCATAAATTAAACTAAGCTAAGATATACTACATTGCATAAAATAAATAAAACTATCTACCTACACTAATTTGGAGAGCACAGTGGTGCCTCCAAAACAGTAAAATAAACTAAAGTGTAGCTAGGTTACTGTTCAAGGGGGTGGGAGGTTATATTTATAGAGTAGGATTAAGCCCTAGGCCCATTCAAGGCCCACCTGGTTGCCAAACAACTGCTTTGTCGCGGAACAAATTGGTTAGGGACAAAACACTTTTTAGCTCCAAGATGGCGCCCAGGAGGGGCCGGGAGTTGAAGTCCAGGAGGAAAGGACAAACATATTTGTGCTTATGGTAGCTGAGGTCCTGGGACTCCCTCATTTATTAGGCACATGGGGATTGCAAAATGGAGGGGTCACGTGACTCTGTCTTGCTTTAATTCCCTCTGTCTGTCGCGGTCGCGATGCATTTGTCGCGGAACATTGTTCCGCGACAAATTTTATATCTTGCTACTCCTCTCACAGTCTCGGAGTAAGATTTTGTCGCGGAGCAATTTTTTGGTCGCGGAGCACTTGGTCGCGATATACTACTCCGCGACAAAGGATTAATTTTCTCTCTCTCCTTCTTTCTCTTTCCTAAATTCTTCTTCTCTTTCCCCATTTTCTTCTCTCTTCAGTCTTCAATCTTCTTCTTCTTCGTTCCTCTTGTTCTTCTTCCTCCATTTGTTCTTCTTCGTCCCAGCTTTCTTTTCTTCCAGTTTTCTTGTTCCAGTCTTTCTTCTTTCTTTCTTGTTCTTTCATTTTTTCAGTTTTCTTAATCCTCTAACTGCTTCTTCTTCTTTCTTTCTTGTTCTCCATTTCTTTCCTCTCTGTGTTTGGTTGTTGCACTGATGTCGGATAGAGGAGGGGGGCGCTGTAGATGGTGGCCGGATCTGGGCGACGGCGGAGTGATGGTGGCGCGAGGGCGTCGGGGCAGTGGAGGCGGAGCTACGGCTGTCGAGGGCGGTGGTGCTGGCGGCGATTGAGGCGGTGGAACGCTGTCGGAATTGGTGTAGGCGACTGGATGGAGGGTGGATAGGTGAGTCGGAGAAGATGGGGGTGCGGCGGTGGAGGTGGGAGCCTCGGTTGGTGGCTGTCGCTATCGGAAATGGGGGTTGCAGGTTGGAAATGTTAGGGGTGGCGATGGTGTTGGAAACGGAGGAGAAGGCGGCGATGGCGATTGGTGGTGCGAGCGATGGGGGGGGACAGTGGTGGCGCATCTGGATGGTGCTGCGGCAGAGGCGAGCTGTGGGTGGCCTTGGGTGGTGACGGAGGTCGGATGAGATGGTCGGAAAATGGATGGGGGCGGCAGAGCGGCTGTCCGGCGAGAGGGGTATGAGGATGGGAGATGGCCGGAGCGGTGGTCGGCGGCGGCTGGCGGCGCCGGATTAGGGTTAGGTTTAGGGTAGGGTTTAATTTTGGGCTTTTGGTTGGACTTTGGTATTGGGCTAATTGTAATTGGGCTTGGATAAGTGGTATTGGGCTAATGGATTTGGTATTGGGCCAATATTGATTGGGCCTGATCAAATTTGGACTGGACTGAGATTCACATTGGATTATTGGACTGGACCATACCTGTAATTAATTTAAATTAACAGTAATTAGTGGACCATATATTTAAATTATAGCAGAAACATAAATAAAAATAAATAAGCATAAAAACTAAAAATATATACATCAGAATATAAAAATAAAAAATACATAATAAATAAGTATTTTTGCTCCACTTGATATTTTGTTTGTGTTCTGTTTAATGGATCCGTGTTCCACCGAACAGATACTACCAAACCATAATTATCAATGTGGGATTTTTAATATTTTTATCATGTTTTTGGATTTTTTAACATAAAATTAATAAAAATAACAATATTTTTGTGTTTTTCAATACCAGCTTATTATTTATACAAACTTGCATAAATCTGTCAAATTCAACTGCTTTCTTATTTAAATAAGACCGGAATGCGATCAAATGTCCGTATTAGACACGGAAATAGATTGAAAATAATGGTCAATTTTGGCCATTATCACCGGGCTGTCCGAGCATTCCTGGGACTCACTGGATTTTATCGCCGTTTCATTTGTGGATATGCTCAAATTGTAGGGCCGTTAACTGACTTATTGCTTACGGATGCCTTCATTTGGACTGATGCAGCCGACATGGCTTTTCAAAATCTCAAACAGGCTCTCACAAAGGCCCCGGTGTTGATACTTCCAGATTTTCAGCAGCCTTTTGTAGTGGAGACGGATGCATCAGGTGTTGGAGTGGGCGCAATTCTTTCACAGCAACAACACCCTATCGCTTTTTTTAGCAAAAAAAGTTGGCGCCCAATATGCAAGCAGCCTCGGCTTATCATCGGGAAATGTACGCCATCATTTGTGCCGTTAAGAAGTGGCGACACTACCTTCTGGGCACTCACTTTCTTATCCTCACTGATCAAGTTAGTTTACGGGAGCTCGTGGCACAAACCATCCAGACACCTAAACAACAAAAATGGCTAGCCAAATTGGTGGGTTTTGATTTTGAGATATGTTATCGCCCTGGTAGTGTGAACGCTGCTGCTGATGCTTTATCTCGCCAACCACCTAGTGATTCGGAGTTTTGTGCTTTATCATGCTCGCTTTCAGGGCTAGTCCGAGACTTGCAGCAGGCTACTATTTTGGATCCCACTCTTCAAACCAAGATTTTGGCACTCCAGCAGGGAGAACATGATCCACACTATAAATGGATCAATGGCTTGCTTTTCTTTCGGGACAGAATATGTGTGCCGGATAAGCCTTCCATACGCAAGGTCATCTTATATGAGTTTCATGACACCCTCATAGGAGGGCATGCTGGCATCTACAGGACTTTCAAGAGAATTGCGAATGAGTTTTATTGGAAGGGCTTATATGAAGAGGTTAAGATGTATGTTTCCCAATGCTTAACTTGTCAACAAGTGAAGTGATAATGGCCAGAAATGACCATTATTTTCAATCCATTTCCGTGTCTGAAACAGGCATTTGATCGCATTCCGGCCTTATACTAAATAAGAAAGCAGATGAATTGGACTGATTTATGCATAATTGTAAAAATATTGAGCTGGTATGAAAAATGCATAAATGTGTAATTTTATTACACATTTATGTTAGAAAAATCCAAAAACATGAGAAAAAGAAAAGAAAAGAAAAAGGAATGAAAAAGATGGGCAAAAGAATAAAACAAGCCCACAAAATACAAAAAGATGGGAAAAGATAGAAAAACCCACAAAAACACACGTTCCGGCCCATCAGGCCTAACAAGGCGAACCAGTCGCGAGACTGGCATCCTGGCGCTAAGCATGGTCCCGCGACAGGGGACAGGCTAGCGCCACAATGATGAAATGCAAAGGAAGCCAGTCCTGGAACATCCTGTCGCTAGCCCCGTGGCGCGAACCATGGTCTAGCGACACAGTAGGAGTCCCGCGCCACCAGCATCGCAGTGAAGAAGAGACTGTCCCCAGACCCCTGTCGCTAGCCCCGTGGCGCGATCCATGGTCTCGCGACAGGAGTATGGCTAGCGACACAGAGTTGAGGACCAAGACCCAGTCGTGAAGCTTTGCAGCATAAGGCCTCAGTTCGCGCCACATCGCGTGATCCGCGACATGGCTGAGATGTGTGTGATGACTTGCGACACGGGCCTCAGATCAAGGCCCATGGGCCTAGGGTTTCACCTCTATAAATATGTGGTGATCCCTATATGCTCGGGTGTGTGGAGAATTCATTTTTCTTGAAGACAGATTGAAGAGCTGAGTCCTTAGGTAGCTTTAGTTTAGTTTTATTTTTGTATTATTTAATTCTTGCACTAGTTAGATTAGATTAGTTGAGTTTAATGTTGGTTTTACTGTTTCAGTTTGCTAGGTAGCCAGCTTAATATCATTGTTTTTCCTTCTAAACTTTTGATTTAGGGTTTGAAATATCCAAAATCATGGGTATTATCAAACTCACTGAATAAAAATGGGAAAATATTCTCTAAATGTGTCCCAAATCATGAAATGGGTCTCACACCCCATGGATTTCTATTGCTTCCATTTTTATCTGGGTCATTTGACCTCTATTGCTTCTATTAATGGTTGTTGCTTCTTTATTTTTGTATGATGGTGCATGCTCATGTGTGATCAAACCCTAGATTAGGATTATGCTTTTTTTTAAATACTGTTTTAGATAGGTTTATTTCTACTTCAGCATGCTCTTGCAATTTTTCAATTTCTGTTTGGTTGTTTTGAGCGTAGAACAGCTTTTTAATCTGAAATAGAGGTGAGATCACGCTGTTTGCATGCCACTGTTCACTTTTGCTTTTACTGACTCGTGTCCTGAACCATCCATGTCGCTAACCTCTTCCTGGCGCGAGACCACGTCTCGCGACAGGAAGGCTGTTCCGCGACATGGGTGTCTAGGGACACTTGTCTTCATATTCTGAGAACCCCTGGTCGCGAGGCATTCCTGTCGCGGACCCACGGTTCGCGACACAACTTTTGCTTAGCGACCCGGACTCATATTCTTGTTATTTGTATCTGCATGGCTCTTGTCGCGGAACACCCTTGTCGCGGACCCATGGTCCGCGACTCAACTTTTATTCCGAGACAGGAAATTATGCCCTGTATTATTTTGAAAACCCCAGTCGCTAGAAATCCTGTCGCGGAGCCATGCTCCGCGACACAACTTCAGATTAGCGACTGGGAACCAAAATACTTAGAAATTTTCAGAAAAATCTTGTGTCGCTAAACTCCTGTCGCGGACCCACGGTCCGCGACACAACTTTTGCTTAGCAACACAAGGTGAAACTCTGCCCAAATTTCTGTAAATCTGTCGAGGTATCCATGTCGCGGGTCTAGGCTCGTGACACAATTTATGGTATCTCGACAGAATCCTCTTCTCTATTTAACTCCAAAAATTCTGATCTTCTATCCCTCATTATATTGCAAAAACGCACATCTGACTCCCACGGATTAAGATGTAATACCCTAGAATTGCAATATAAGGCGTTATGCTGCCAAAATTTTGATTCTCCATCTCCCATCTGATAAATAATTGAACCCTCTAGTCATTAATAATTGATGATTCTAATTAGCAATAATTAAATCACTAATTGTTGTGATTAAAGGATCTTTGTTCAATTGTCATTAAAACATTTTTCTATAAATAAAATCATGATGCCTTAAACAGATAATCCGGACTGTAGTTAATTATGGTAGGAGGGATTATTTAAGCCATCAATTATGGATTAATTCCATAACCTTGCATGAGAAACCAATGTCTCTCATGCAAGCTCTTCTCTTTATTTCATTTTATTTTGTCTTTTGCGTATTGTGTGCAACAATTAGTAAAGAATACATCAGACTAATGTTGGCGGGTATTCCCTCACGGATAACTAGCTCGTATTCTGGGTATTAGTTACCAAGTGTTATTTTGCAAGGTCTGGATGGCAGTCAGTGGAAGCCTTGGCGGTTCGTCCATCCGGGACTATAATAGCTGCTCAACTGATTCCCATCCGGATACAGTTTTATTTTATTTAACTTAATTTCCAAACCCAAATTCCAATCTGTAATAAAACTCTGCTAATGTCTGTCAACATTAGCTGATAAGTACTGCAGAGAGGAAGCATGTAGGTTTTCCTCTGAATTCACAGACAGTAGGGGCCCAACTGGTAGCGACACTGTCATTTTAGGGTTTCACCTGTCTAATTTCGCTCCATCCGAGTAATTGGGAAATTGGACAGTAGATGTTTACAGTCCACCCGATTATTCTGCCATTACTTTGGTCTCCTGACCACTTCATATCTGTGTTTCACCTTCTGTCTAGACCCGCCCCTATATTTTGGGTCAGTTAATTTTACACTTCCATATATCCTTATGCATGCTATTATTATGTATTATTGTGGTCCAAAATATTTTGGGATCCTTCTCTTGGACACCAGAAGTCTAGATCTTAAAATAGATATTGCATATCAAATTTCCGACAAAAACTCCTTTATAAAATCCGGATCTGAGAAAGGGATAAATTCTCCAGTTATGACTAATTCATATTCTGTCAAGGGTTGATTTTGGGAAATTAGAAGCAGAGTCAGCGATTAGGTCTCATCTAGACTGAAAGGATCTGTGTTTTAATTGAGAGTCTAGTACCTGTTTAGGGAATGATTTTCAGATTCATTATTTTCCAAAATTGCTGCTTGCTGGGAATCTGAGATTAAGTATTACACCGAGATGGGGTCCACTTGGACTCAAATACAGTGTAGTAAATAATCTCAGAAGAACAACATGCAGGCCTTGGTTATTTTCTAAGATAGGGTTGAGTACTCTTTCAACTGCTGTCCTCTTCTGCCAGAGCCTATTTTTGAGTCCTGAGTGAGTGCATCCGGAACGAACTACTTTATTAGTCCGCTTCATTAGTTTGTATCTCATAACCACCCGGAAGGACGTGAACACTGCGAGCGGTTCACCGAGAGCCGGGAATTCTTGATCCATACTCCGTCATTCTGATGGGGAGCTGTCTTTTACTACCAGGGTCAGACCTTTAAAACCTCCGAGTGATAGAATTTTAACTGCTTTCTTTACTGCTTTCTTTTAAATGCTTTCATTAGAGGTCACTCGGTTGTATTGAGACTTGCGTAACTGTTACTAGGACTGATAGTTAAGGGATACTTCAGGGCTTGATCAGAATCTTCGGGTGTGACATGGGAGAATGATAGTAGTACTTGGCATGTCAATAAATGATTTGTCAGGTGTTGCTCATCCACCACAGACGAAATAACATACCCTGGCCGGGGCAGTTACAAATCTGTGGTATCTTAGAACTTGCAGTCTTAAGAACATGTAAACTCATACTGTAAGTACCTGTCTCTTAAAGGGAACGCAGTACTGAGAGCATGAGAATTAGCTATCTGACAGGATTATCCCAAGCGAAGATCTGTGTATAAAAATGGAAGTTTAATGCTGCCTTATCTAAATCTTGTCCAATTTTTATTCTTTTCTTCCTGTCCCTTCTGTCTGCATTGTGATTCAGCTTCATAGCTAGCATAGTGTAAATTTTCACTGCTTTCATAGATAGTATTTATCGCATTTTTAGAATAACTTTGTCCGCTTTCTAGAATAGACTTATTTGCTTTGTAGAATAGATTTAAATGCTTTCGTATTCTAGATTAAATTCAGTTAGTAGATGTTAATCACTTTTTCAAACCAATTGGAGCAATACGAATGGAAAATCTAGTAAAACGACGTGGGCCCTGCTTCTATCGCACATCCTCCAGTGAACGATCCGATCTTACTATAAATTACTGCAATTTTTGACACCGTGAGCTTTCGGGGGCACAGTTTCTTAACACGAGTAATAAAAACGTGACAACCTACAAATATATCCCTAATCCCAATTCCGCCTTCATAAATTGGTTTCATTAAATAAAATCGAAAACCAGGATCATGATTTTTCAGAAAATACTCATGTAGTGGGAACTTGTCAAAAGTTTCATGGCAAGGATCTTCAAGGTACGAAATTGTCAAAGATTTCATGCCGGGGAGGTCCATAACGCCGTTTGAACTCAAAATTTCCCTTCGTGAGTAATAAAAAGTGAAATATATCCTTAAACCCCTTTCCATGAATCATAACTCTTTTCATTTAATAAATTTAACCTGGGATATTTCAGAAATACTCGTGTGGGAAATTGTCAAAAGTTTCATGGCGCCGTTGCCGGGGAGGATGCAACGCCGTTTTATTAGAGAATCACATTCCTCATTGCCCCTAGTTAGCTTATACTTATAAATATAAATATTCACCCCAAAACCGATTCTAACCTGGGGAATATGCAGGTACCGTCATTATTGAAGCTGTTGTTCTATGCAAAGGAGGAAGCAGACGCCAGCCGAAATCCCGTACAACGCAGAGATAGAAAAGACGGCTCGACGTCTTAGGGCGGAGACTAAACGAAGACGGGAACGGGAAAGACAGGCACTACTTTCACCAAGCACCAGTAGCGACATCTCTGATATGGCCAACCCTGACCTTCCCCCAATCATTCCACCCAATCCACCACTTCACAACATTGAGGAAGACCCCGAAGATGCTGATAATGATGATTTGGATGACCCCCCTCCTCGGATCATACAAGGAGGCGGGAACCCACCAAACATTGAACAACAACACTTCGAGGCACCTCCTCCCAACCCGAACCCCCAAAACCCACCAAATAACCAAAACCACCAAAACTTCCAAAACCAACAAAATCAGCAGTACCAGAATCCTCATCAGAATCCCCCAAATCCTAATGACTTCAATGATCCGAGGAACTACTATATGCATCAGAACTACTACCCACAGCAGTATCAAGGAGGGATTGAGAACAATCAACAAGCAGCAGCCGCTGATTACATGCAACCAATCTTGGAGCCATATTTGAACATTCCTGGACAAGCTCCATTCTTGGCCAGGAATTTCGAATTGAAGTTGGCCCTCATCAATCTTGTTCAGAGCAAACAGTTCGCAGGAGCAAGTCATGAAGATCCCCATGATCATTTGCAGACTTTCCTAGAACTGTGTGATACGATCAAGAACCAGAATGTATCTGCTAACACCATTCGATTAAGGCTGTTTCCTTTTTCTCTGACTAGCGGAGCAAGAACATGGTACAAATCACTGCCCGTGAATCAGAAGTCTACATGGGAGGACGTGATCAGAAATTTCCTAACAAAGTACTTCCCGGAGTCCAAGGTGGATGAATGCCGCTCTAAGATTGCGGAATTCAAGATGAAGCCAGACGAGTCCCTGTACGATGCAAAGGAACGGTTCTTCAACTTGCTCAGGAAATGCCCCCAGCATGGTTTCCATGATTGGGAGAAATTGAGAAAGTTCAATAGCGGTTTGACCCCGGCATGGAAGAACATGCTTGATGTTGCCGGCGGTCAACACCTGCTATACATTCCCATGGATCAAGCTTGGGCCAAGATTGAAGCAATGAGTGTAAACAGATCTGTTCATACTGATGATGTTAATTCCCCTCCCCCTCGTGGTTTGTGTGCTGTAGGTATGAAACTTTTGACAATTTCGCAACACGAGTATTTTATAAAAATATATCAGGATTGAATTTATTGAATGGAAGGAATTATGATTCGCGGGAAAGGGGTTTAAGGATATATTTCACTTTTTATTACTCATGTGGGAAACTTTGATTTCAAACGGCGCTGTGGACCTCCCTGGCATGAAACTTTTGACAACTTTCACGGTGCAGCCGGGATAGATAGTTTAATCTTAACCTTCAATCTGTCACACTGAAGGTCCCTGGCCATAGGCATCATGAAATTTATCATAATTTCATGTCATGAAAATCCGCGCCACGAAACTTTTATCACATTCCCACTAGTGAGCATTTTCTGAAAAATCAATAATCCTGGTTTTCAATTTTATTTAATGAAACCAATTTATGATGGCGGAGTTGTGAGTAGGGATATATTTATAGGTTGTCACGTTTTTATTTCTCGTGTTTAAGAAACTGTGGCCCGAAAGCGCACGGTGTCAAAAATTGCAGTAATTTATAGTAAGACCGGATCGTTCACTGGAGGATGTGCGATAGAAGCAGGGCCCACATCGTTTACTAAGATTTTCCACTCGGTTACTCGATTCAAGTGTGTGTTTTGACTATCAACTACTTAACAGAATTTAAATCTAAACTATGAAAGCGATTAAATAAAGCAGATAAAGCTATTCTAGAAAGCGAATTAAATTTAATCTAAGAAAGCAATAAAGATTATTCTAAGAAAGCAGATTTAAAATGAGACAGAAGGGACAGGGAAAAAATAATAAAGATTGGACAAGATTCAGATGAAACACAATTAAACTTCCATTTTAATACACAGATCTTTGCTTGGGAGAATCCATTCAGTTAGCCAATTTTTCATGCTCTCTATACCATGTTCCCTTTAACAGACAGGTACTTACAGTAAGAGTTTACGTGCTCTTAAGAAAACAAACTCTAAGATACCACAAACTTACAACTCCTCTTGAAATGCCTTGCAAGAGTATGTTAGCCATCTGTGGTGGACAAGCAACACCTGACAAATCATTTATTGAAGTGTCAAGTACTGTTATCATTCCCCCATGTCACGCCCAAAGATTCTAATCAAGCCCTGAACTATCCCTTAACTCTCAGTCCTAGTAGCAGTTACACAACTCTCAATACAACCGAGTGACCTCTAAAGAAAGCAGTCAAAAGAAAGCGGTAAAGAAAGCATTTAAAATCCTATCACTCGGAGGTTTTTGAAAGTCTGACCCTGGTAGTAAAAGAAAGCCCCCAGTCAGAATGACTGGGCGTGGATCAAGAATTCCCTAATCTCAGTGAACCGCTTGCAGTGTGCACTTCCCTTCGGGTGGTTATGAGATACAAACCAATGAAACGAACTAATAGATTAGTTCATTCCGGATGCACTCACTCAGGACTCAAGAATAGGCATTGGCAGAGGAGGATAGCAGTTGAAAGGAACTCAACCCTATCTTAGAGAATAACCAAGGCCTATGTATTGTTCCTCTGGAATTATCTATCACACCGTATTTGAATCCAAGTGGACCCCATCTCAGTGTGATATTCAATACCAGATTTCCAACACACAGCAATTTTGGAAAATAATAGATGTTTGAAAATCATTCCCTAAACAGGTACTAGACTCTCAATTAAAACACAGATCCTTTCAGTCCAGGTGAGACCTAATCACTGACTCTGCTTCTATTTTCCCAAAATCAACTCCCAGTCGGATATGAATTAGTCATAACTGTGGAATTTATCCCTTACTCAGATCCGGATTTTATAAATGAATTTTTGTTGGAAATTTATTGTGAGACATCTGATTTAAATCACGACTTCTATGTCCAAGGGAAGGATCCCAAAATAATACTGACCACAATATCTACATAATATCATGCATAATATTATAGAGAAGTGTAAAATTAAATAACCCAAAATATAAGGTGGGTTTAGACAGAAGTTGATACACAGAAATGAAATAGCCGGAGATAAGAAGAATTTATTTTGGCTAAAAAGATGACAAAAATAGTCAGGATAATCTGAACTGCAAACATCTGCGATCCGGGTCCTGACTATTCCAGGTGGGATGATTTTAGACAGCAGAATCAAGACTCTTACTGTCTGTGAAATGAGGGAAAAACCTACATGTTTTCTTACTGTAATACTATTCAAGCAATGTTGATCGACATCTCTTGATAATATTACAGCTCGAAATTCAGGTTTGAAACTAAGATAAAGAAAATAAAACTGTATCCGGATAGGAGTCAGCTGAGCAGCTATACAATCCCGGATGGACGAACCGCCAAGGCTTCCACCAACCACTATCCAGACCATGCAAAATAACATCTGGTAATTAATAAACAGATCACGAGCTAGTTATCCGTGTGGGAATACCCGCCAACATTAGTCTGTTATATCTCTTACTAGCTGTTTCACACAACACGGGAAAGACAAAATAAATAAATAAAAGAAAATATTTTTGGGTCATCTTGCATGAGAGACATTGGTTTCTCATGCAAGGGTATGGAATTGATTCCATAGTTACTCTTCATGTCTAAATAATCACCCATTCCATAATTAATTAATTACAGTCCGGATTATATGCTTAGATCATTAGAGTTTAATTACTTGTAGAAGAGTCTTTTAGTGGAATTGAACAAAATTCTTTATATCGAAATAATCAAGGGTTGAGATCATTGGATTTCAACCTCAAAATATTAATATAAAGGTCCAATTAATTACTGAGGAAGATGAAGAATAAAAATTTGGCAAAAAGATGCCACTTTGTCGCGGAGTAGAGTTTGTGTCGCGGGCCATGGGTCCGCGACAAGGGTTTCGCGACAAAGGGTGGGAAATGAGAGGAATGGGATTTTGAAAATTAGGGTTTGCTTTGTCGCTAAGCAAAAATTTTGTCGCGGAACATGGTTCTGCGACAAGGAGACATGGCGACAAGGGTTTGAAAATTGGACAAGGGCATAATTCTTGTCGCGGAACAAGAGGTTTTGTCGCGGAACGTGGTTCCGCGACAAGGTTGCTTCGCGACAAAGCCCTTCCAGAATAAAATCACAAGTGTTTGGGTCCTTGGTCGCTAATTAAGGATTTTGTCGCGGAACGTGGTTCCGCGACAAGAGTTGTTTCGCGACCAAGGGTTTCGAAAATATTGCTAACAAATGTTCTTTGGCACCTTTGTCGCCAAAGTATCATTTTGTCGCGGAACGTGGTTCCGCGACAAGAGTTGTTCCGCGACAAAGGTGTGTCCAGGACACATGTCAGAAAAGTAAGGTGGAACAGTGGCATGCATTGTGTGTGATCTCACCCATTTCAGATTCAAAAGCTAAACTAAGCTAAAAATGACAAAACAGAATTTGAATCTAGCTAGAACATGCTTGAACATAATAGAAATAAAACAAACTTAAAACTAAAGAAACCCTAATCTAAGCTTGATCACCCATAAACATGCAACATTATCCAAAGAAAAGTCACCAAGCAGTGACATTAAAATGAAAAATAAGGATGAAATGACCAAAAGAAAATGAAAGCAGTAAGATCCATGGGGTGTGAGACCCATTTCATGATTTTTGGGACACTTTTCAAGAATATTCTCCCATCTTATTAAGTGGGTTTGTTAATACCCATGATTTTGGGTATCACTAAACCCTAAGCAAAAGTTTAGAACAAGAAACAAGATGTAAAAACTGGCTATCTAAACTAAAATGCTAGAAACTACATCTAACTAATGCATAAATTAAATAATACAAGAAAAACCTAACTAAACTACCCTAAACTAAACTAAACTAACTGAGCTCCCAACTTGCCTTCAAGAGTGTATTCTTATCTAAAATTCTTCCAACCCTTAGCTCAAAGGAAACACCTCATATTTATAGAGGGGAAACCCTAAGCTTATGGGCCTTGAATTGAGCCCGTTGTGTCTCAAGACATCACACACATCACAGCTTTGTCTCGGAGCATCAACTCTGGTCGCGGAACACACTGCATGTGGCAAAGCTTCTCGACTGGGTCTTGTGTCTCTAAAAGTGCATCTTTGTCGCGGAATAGACCTTGGTCGCGGAACAGGGCATCGCGACAAAGGTATCGCGACAAAGGGGCTTGGCTGGTTTCCTTCTTCATCTGAGCTTGCTTGGTCGCGGAACCCTCCTTTGGTCGCGGAACCATGCATCGCGACAAAGGAGCTTCCGCGACAAGGATGCTCCTGGGCCTGCTGGATTGGGCCAGATGGGCCGAAAATGTTCTTTTTGTGGGCTTTTCTCTCTTTTTCCCATCTTTTTGTATTTTGTGGGCTTGCTTTATTCTTTTGCCCATCTTTTTCATTCCTTTTTCTTTTCTTTTCTTTTTCTCATGTTTTTGGATTTTTCTAACATAAATATGTAATAAAATTACATATTTATGCCTTTTTCACACCAGCTTATTATTTTTACAATTATGCATAAATCAGTCCAATTCAACTGCTTTCTTACTTAATGTAAGACCGGAATGAGATCAAATGCCTGTTTAAGACACGGAAATGGATTGAAAATAATGGTCATTTCTGGCCATTATCAACATCCTCACATTTAATACTGATCGTCCCCGAGCAGTCAGAGTCAATGTTCGAAAGAACACGGGCTCTGCATATTCAATTCATTTTCGTGGCTTCATAAATCACATTCTTTTTGGATTGGGATAAGACAATCAAAAGCTACAAGTATTAAATTCCCTTGATTGCAGTGTTTAATGAAATGATACTTGCTCACTACATCGGGCCTACAAATCAAACACTATCATCAACCCCTTCATGAATATCATGTTTGAAAGATGCAAAGATTAAGGATGAGAATTAGGGGATGACATGAACATTTTTAATGAAACAGAGCCTCACTTATAAGAGAATCGGAAAATTCACTCACTCTCAATTGGGGTTTAATCATGAACGCTCAAAACCAATTTTAATTAAATTATCCCATAAGCTTGCAATTAGACCAACTCGCCACCGGCTCATTTCCTCAAATCGAGATCTCGAGGTCTTATTTAAGGGTTGTAACGGGGCATACGGTTGTAACATAGGTAAGAAAGGGAATTTATTGGGCGAAGAAGTGGCAAGAGTTAATTCTATCATAACTTGGCATATTTTTATTTTAAAATTTATGATCATCAATATATTTCGTCTTTTGCTTTTCTTTTCTATTGCATGACATTAGACTATGTCTAATTTGCTTTGTCATTTGCACTTTATTGCTGTTGAATGGAATTCAGCTTTTTCTCTTTTTTTTTTGAATCAGTTTATAACATACCGATTAATATGGATTGATGATCATAAGTTTAATGCCATTGATAGGATTTATCCTTGCACACTTGGGTTTGAATTTCTTGGTCTTTTTATAAGGCTATGAATAGTATAGTGGGTTTCGAAGACAAATTAGGCTTATAGGCTCAAATTGGTTAATCCTAAAGGGAAAATATTTTTGGGGTTTGGATTTCAAAAGAAGGCCAAAAATTTGGGTTTTCTAAGTGCCTCGATCATATGCTCGTTTTCGGGAATATGGCATGGTCTTGAATCGGTCCCAATTGCAAGTTCTAGTTTCCTTTAATCAAAATGATTCACACATCAAAGAAAATGAATGAGTAAAAGTGACTCATGGCTCAAACCTCACAAGGTTAGGTTGATTCATGTCATACAATATTCTCAAGTTTAATCAAAGCTTAGTCCTAACAATTTATTCAATCGAGATCTCTAATATGCAGATTTATTACCCAATAAGCTGATCGCATCATTAAATTTTTATAGCTCAAAACCTTAGGAATTCATTTCATGCATGTCTTTAATTATATTATCCCAATTTAAAAGTTGAAAATTTAATCACAAGCCCAAATTCAACATGTGAATTTAGAGCAAGTCTATGCATATTTTTGCTGGTTATTTAATTCAAAGCAGTAAAGAGGCACTGCTGACATACAGAGTATGTCCACAACATATTTTTGGCCTGATAGTCACTTATTCATCTTGGACTGTGCAGACATCTTTTCAAGAATAAAATTGTTTGGACTGCAAAATTCCAAAATTAAAACAGTGAATGATACCAATTACAAGAGATTCCATTGCAATCAGAACGATTTTGCACAAGGGAAATGAAATTCTCTTATATGATATTTACAATTATGCTCAATTGAAAAGACCATTACATGCTCAATCTGTCTTCTCTCCTGGCGGATTTGATGGTCCCGCTGCTTCTGATGGAGGTGGGAGTGGCTTGGGGAGTTGACTGATGAGTGCTTGTAGCAGTGTTTCCATCATCTTGCGCTGCCTTTCTTCGTTCTCCAATCTTTCTTTGTGCATGCGCTCTTCCCTTTCCATCATCATTTTCTTGAATTCCTCCTCTTTCTTTTCCTTCTCCTGCTTCTCCTTTCGCTTCTCTTCCTTTTCTCTCCTACGCTCTTGGCGTTCTTCTTCTCTCTCCCTCCTTCGCTCTTCACGTTCCTCTTCGGCCCTTTTTCGCTGTTCCTCTTGGCTTGCCATAACTACATTAGTCATAGACTTCATTCCCTCGAGCACAGATTGACTCATCTTGCTCACCATCTCAAATGCTTGGGAATCAGCAGGGAATTGAGATACGTTCTGGCTTTGAGGAGGCATCTGAGGTTGAGGTCGAGTCGGAGCTGCCGGAATTGGATTTGGTACTTCTGTTTGCTCTTGGTCTGCAGGAGGCTCTTCTTGGACATTTGAAGGTCCTGCATCAGCACAGGTTTTCTGTGTTCCCTTCTTTGTCTTGGGCTGTCTCTTTCTTTTTCTCGATGCCTGCCCACTTGATATGAAAGAGGATTGGGCGCCTGAATCTTCTCTGCCGAACAATTGGGGAAAAGAATATCTAATACTCTCACACAGGGGAAGTCTCGGCACACTGATAGGTGGATTCACTTTTACCAACATGTCACCCTCGAAAGCGCTCAAATCAACTCCCTGAGCAATGCAGATCCTCCTAATCAGATTTGGATAGCATAGCACATGTCTGTCCTCTATCCGGGTTATCATTACTTCGAACACATGCCTCCCCACATTCAGCTTCGCTCCGCTCCACATTCTTGCAAATCCCATCAATACATTCCCAAATGTGGTGTGCGGGTGCGAATTAGGCCGGATCTTAGACATGTAAAACTCATAAGTTGGCATGAATTTCAGATTCAGCCAATTTGCGTCGAATGTGTGCCCGGGGGCAGTTATTCTTGTCATGCTGTTTGCCAGAGTTGCATATCTTGCATATTCGCTTGTCTTGGCTCTTTTCGTCATAATTTCATCAGGGGGAAATTCGCTTCTAATGTCCGGAGTCCAAAAGAACTGATTCAACCAGTCAGGTGCAATGTTTATCACTTGTCCTCGGATCCATGTTGTTCTGGTAGCTTTGTCGATATTGCAGAAGAATTCCTTTGTCAGCTCCACGAAGCCATCTTCCTCCTGGTGCAGCATGAAGTTCCCCCACTCTTAATTTTTGTAGAAGGTCTCAACAGTGGGGTGAGACAAGGCATCGGGTCTGAATCCTTTGTCCGGCACTATCCTTTTCTGCAATTTCGTGTACTTTTCTGCATTTTATTTATTGCCATTGAACTTGATCTGCACCTGTTCTGCACTCAGCTTTTTCTTCTCGTATTCTTTAGAAACGCCCATCCTCTGCCTCACAGTATTCTCGGACCAGAACTCGACTGGCCGAATGGATCCGACAGATTCGTCTTCGCTCGTGTGCCAGTCTGTTTGGTTGTCTCCTTCCTGCGGCTGGTCATCCATTGGTTCAGCCTCATCTCTCCTCTGACTTGGCTCTCCTTCTCCATGAGCTGTTTCATCTCTAAGTTCCTCCTCATCTTCCCTAATTCGTGTGGCTTGCCCGACATGATGTTGGAAGATGGGTGCCAGCTGCTCCATAAATTCTTGCTCCTCCTGCTGAGCCTCTTCTTCTGAATCAACGTCAGCTGTCGTTTCAGTCAAGATTTCTCTATTATTTGACCGTTCAAATGATGCCTCGTCCAAAATTTCTCGAACGTTCCCTTTGAATGCAGAGGCCAAGGGATCGTCATTCGACCGTTCTTCCAATGCTTTGGCCAATGCTGCCGGATTGATGGAATCTTGCGGTCCTTCTGACCGTTCAGGTTGGTGCGACGGGCCTTCTTGAGTGATGAATTCTTCAATTCTGGCCGTGCCCACGAGAGGATCAATCAATTGACCCACTTCTGTCTGATATCTGATTTGATCTGGCTTTTCTCCAGCATCAATTCTCGTTTCAATCTGTTCGTTGATGTTCTGTCTCAATTCTTCCCGAAGGGTTTCAGCACTACGAATAAGAGGGCCAGTCCATCCAGATGGTTGTTCTTCTTTGATCTTCAATCCCTTTCCTTCGACTCCACCAGTGATTTTCAACTCAAAGTCATCTTCATTACCCTGTTCAGCCTCTCCAGATTTCCTGCTTTCCAGATCAGCTTGCATCTTCTTGGCAGTCTCTTCGTCCTTCGTCTGCTGAATATTCTTTCTGATCTGCTCCTCCTCTGCAGCTTTCTTTTCCATTTCCAATCGTTCTTCCTCAGTCATTTTCTCTACTCCCGAACCACCTATTTCATTTGTTTGAGCAGGTAGGCCTGCCAGTGCATTCTCCTCTTCTTGCAATTTTCTGGCCAGTTCAGCATCGGATGCCACTTGATGCTTCTTTTTCGGGGGTGGTGGTGGCATCGGCTTCTTACCTTTGTCCTTGGGATCTGTGGGCTCTGCCACTTTCCTAGCAGTTGGCTCAGGTTCTCTGATTGATACTTTAGGCTCCGGGGCCCTTGCTGGTTTCTCTTTGTCTGCTAACTTGATCAATTTCTTCTTAGGCTGCTTAGGGGGTTCAGACTGGAATGAGGCTGGTGCTGCAGCAGGTGCTGGCCTTTCAGACTGACTCGGCTGGACTGGAGGTTCGGGCATAGCAGCAGCTGGTTCTGATGCATGAGTAGTTTCTTGCTGTTCCACAGGCTCAGTGGTGGTAACTTTTTGCACTTCAGGTTGCCCTCTTGGCGGCAAAGCTGAAGCTTGTACTGCTGATAATGGCCAAAATTGACCATTATTTTCAATCTATTTCCGTGTCTAATACGGACATTTGATCGCATTCCGGTCTTATTTAAATAAGAAAGCAGTCGAATTTAACAGATTTATGCAAGTTTGTATAAATAATAAGCTGGTATTGAAAAATACAAAAATGTTGTTATTTTTAGTAATTTTATGTTAAAAATCCAAAAACATGATAAAATATTAAAAATTCCATATTTGATGATTATGGTTTGGTAGTATCTGTTCGGTGGAACACGGATCCATTAAACGGAACACAAACAAAATATCAAGTGGAGCAAAAATACTTATTTATTATATTTTATATTTTGATGTATATATTTTTAGTTTTTGTGTTTGTTTATTTTTATGTTTTCTGCCTTAATTAAATTAATTGGTCCACTAATCTCTTTTAATTAAAATTGATTGCAGGTGGGCCAAGAATTATTAAGCCAGTCCAATATTGATTAAGTCTGTGGCCCAATACCAACCCACGCCCATTACACTAATTCAGGCCCAAAACCACCAAAACCTAAACCAAACCCTAACCCTAAATTCCTCCCCGCCGCCGGCGCCGCCGCCGCCGGCCGGCGGCCAGCCACCACCACAGCCACCCCCTAGCTTCCTCCGATCCCAGCAGCCGCCTTCTCCCGCCGCTCCAGTTTTCCGGCCACAACCACTGTCCACCGCCGCACCTCCATCTTCTCCGACCACCTCCGCAATCCATCATCAACATCGCCCACTCCAGATTTTCCATCGCACCACCATCCCTTGCTCCGCCGCAACCACCGCAGCCCCCGCTGCCCTCATCCGCCACCACCTCCGTCAACACCCACCTCCGGTTTCGCCCTTTCAACCACTCCGGCCACCCCTCAACTGCCTCCATCCTCCATTTCCCAACTCCAGCCCCTCCGCCTCGTCACCACTCCCTCCGTTCACCATTTTCCGGCCATTTCCCCCCATCTCCGGCCTCCCTCTTTCAAGCCTCCGGTCATCCACAAAAAACCAAACCCCATCTTCACCAACAACCTCCACCACCATCAGCCCCCAACTTCCGACCACCACCATTTCTCATCCAAATCCGCCACCACCAACACTCCATACTCCGGCCAAGCTACCCCTCCGTCCATCCACTTCCACCATCCCAACAACCACTGCCACTTCCTCCTTCCTCCTCCGGCGAGAACCACCATGGCCACCAACCTGCCGCCACAGCGCCACCCCAGTCTCCGGCCACTTCCCTCCACCAGCCTCCACCTTCTCATCTCCAACCCACCACCACAGCAACCAAATCCGTCTCCCCACTACCGGATTCCCTTACCTCCATCTCCCTCACGCCCAACACCCCTCGCCGCCGCTTCACCTCCGCTCCTCGCCGCTGCTCCCAACAGCCGCCGACCACCATCTCTTCCTCCTCCGGCCACCCGAGCAGCTGCCGTCGCCTCCAGATCTCGGTCGCCGCCCTTCACCTCCACCATTCTCCGGCGAACTCTCCACCATCTTCCTCCAATTATTTCCAATCGACAGACCCAGCAAGAAATGAAACAAAGAAAAAATCAAGAGAAAGAAAGAAGAAACCAAAGCAGGAAGAAGAAGACGAACGGAAGAAGAAAGATGGAGAAGAATAGAGAAGAATTTGGGGAAAGAGATGAGATCGAGAATCTGGAATGAGAGAGAGAAAAAGAATTGAAGAGAAAAGAAAAGAAAGAGAGAGAGAAAAATAAATCATTTTGTCGCGGAAGGTGTACATCGCGCCCAAGTGCTCCGCGCCCAAAAATTTGCTCCGCACCCAAGAATTATTCCGAGACTGTGAGAGAAGAACCAAGGCACAAAATCTTGTCGCGGAACATGGTTCCGCGACAAAGACACCGCGCCCAGAGCAGAGTATTCCGCGACAGACAGAGAAATCCGAGACAGCCCTCACGTGACCACCACCCCACACTATCTCAATTTAATTTCCTCACATGTCAAATCAGTTAGAAGGTCCCTGGACCTGAAGTCCCACAAGCACAAGCCTTTTCGTCCTCTTCCTTCTGGACTTCAACTCCCGCCCCCTCCTGGGCGCCATCTTGGAGCTAAAAATTGTTTTGTCCCTATGCAATTTGTTCCGCGACAAATCAGTTGTTTAGCGACCAGATGGGCCTAATGGGCCTAGGGCTAATTTTCCACCTCTATAAATATATCCTCCCACCCCCTTGAACAGTAACCTAGCTACACTTTAGTTTAGTTTACTGTTTTGGAGGCACCACTGTGCTCTCCAAAATTAGTGTAGGTAGATGTAGTTTAATTTATTTTCATGCCATGTAGAGATAGACTCTAGTTTAGTGTTAATTTATGCTTTGTAATAAATTAGTGTAGCTAGTGTTCACTTTTATTTTTTCAGTTTTATATTTTGTAGTTTGTGGGTTTCAAACACTTAAATCAATGGGTGTATTTTGAACCATGTTTTGGTATTGTAGTTAGGTTTTATTGCTTTCCTTATTTTAATAAATGCATAACCATTAGATATTATCCCTTGATAGGTTTATTAGCTTAGTTTATCTTTTTTAGATTTTTGTTCCAGTGTGTTTTATCTTGCTTTTTAGTTTAGTAGTTGCTTTTATTTTTCTTTTTATTGTGGATGTTGTTTTATTTTATTTTTAGTTCTAGTTTAATAAATCTAGAAAGGGATGTTATTAAAATGTTTGTGCATGTTTATTTTAAAATTGCATCTCCTATATTGTATTGCATCACATTGTAACCCCACGGGTTGCAATGTAATTTTTCCCGTTGTGATCCCACGGATCACAACGCACACCCATGTAATGCAATATTAGGCGTTATGCTGCCAAAATTTTTATAAAATATTTTGAAACCCTTTGTCGCCATACACCTTGTCGCGGAACCACGTTCCGCGACAAAACCCCTGTTTAGCGACAGAGGACCAAATTCTTGCATTTTGTCTGCATGGCTTTTGTCGCGGAACCACGTTCCGCGACAAAATCTTATTCCGAGACAGAAAATTATGCCTTGCCATTAATTTTGAAACCCCTTGGTCGCGATGCAACTCTTGTCGCGGAACCACGTTCCGCGACAAAATCCTTGATTAGCGACCAAGGACCCAAATACTTGTAATTTTATTCTGGGAGGACTCTGGCGCGGAACCTTTGTCGCGGAACCACGTACCGCGACAAAATCCTTGTTCCGCGACCAGGAATTATGTCCTTGCCAATTTTCAAACCCTTTGTCGCTATACCCCCTTTGTCGCGGAACCATGTTCCGCGACAAAATTTTTGCTTAGCGACAAAACAAACCCTAAGTTTTCAAAATCCCATTTCTCTTATTTCCCACCCCTTTGTCGCGAAACCTTTGTCGCGGAACCATGCTCCGCGACACAAACTCTATTCCGCGACAAAGTGGCACTTTTTCGCCAAATTTTTATTCTCCATCTCACTCCATTAATTAATTGAACCTTTATATTAATATTTTGAGGTTGAGATCCAATGATCTCAACCCATGATTAATTTGATATAAAGAACTTTGTTCAATTTCCCATTAAAAGACTTTTCTATAAAATTAAACTCTAATGATCTAAGTATATAATCCGGACTGTAATTAATTAATTAATTATGGAATGAGAGATTATTTAGACCATAAAGAGTAATTATGGATTCATTTCCATACCTTGCATGAGAAACCAATGTCTCTCATGCAAGATGACCCAAAAATATTTTCTTTTATTTATTTTGTCTTTTCCCGTAATGTGTGAAACAGTTAATAAGGAATATATCAGATTAATGTTGGCGGGTATTCCCACACGGATAACTAGCTCGTATTCTGTATATTAATTATTAATTGTTATTTTGCATGGTCCGGATAGTGGTCGGTGGAAGCCTTGGCGGTTCGTCCATCCGGGATTATAATAGCTGCTCAGCTAACTCCTATCCGGATACAGTTTCTTTTTCTTTATCTTAATTTCAAACCCGAATCTCAAACTGTGCCAACACTAGACGACATAGGTCAATGTCGTCTAGTAATTAAGACAGTGAAAGAACATGTAGGTTTTTCATCCCAATTCACAGACAGTGAGTGGTCTAAATGACAGCGACCACTGTCATTTTGATTAGTTTACTATCTAAAACCGTTCCACCTGGAATAGTTGGGACCCGGATAGCAGATGTTTGCAGTCCGGATAATCCCAACTATTTCAGTCATCCTTTTTAGCCAATAATAAATTCTTCTCACCTCCGGCTATTTCATCTTTGTGTTCCAACTTCTGTCTAAACCCGCCTTATATTTTGGGTTATTTACTTTTACACTTCTCTATAAATTTATGCATGATATTATTATGTAGATATTGTGGTCAATATTATTTTGGGATCCTTCCCTTGGACACAGGAGTCTTGATTTTAAATCAGATGTTTCATAATAAATTTCCAACAAAAATTCCTTTATAAAATCCGGATCTGAGTAAGGGATAAATTCGACAGTTATGACTAATTCATATCCGACTGGGGGTTGATTTTGGGAAATTAGAAGCAGAGTCAGCGATTAGGTCTCACCTAGACTGAAAGGATCTGTGTTTTAATTGAGAGTCTAGTACCTGATAGGGAATGATTTTCAGATTTATTATTTTCCAAAATTGTTGTTTGTTGGAAATCTTGTATTAAATATTACACTGGGTCAGATTCCACTTGGATTCCGATGAGGTGTGACAGATAATACTAGAGGAACAACATTCGGGCCTTGGCTATTTTCTAAGGTAGGGTTGAGTATTCTTTCAACTGCTATCTTCTTCTGCCAAAGCCTATTTTTGAGTCCTGAGTGAGTGCATCCGGAACGAATTAATTTATTAGTTCGTTTCATTAGTTTGTATCTCATAACCACCCGACGAGAAGTGAACACTGCGAGCGGTTCACCGAGAATAGGGAATTCTTGATCCACAACCGGTCATCCTGACTGGGGGCTTTCTCTTACTACCAGGGTCAGACTTTCAAAAACCTCCGAGTGATAGGATTTTAAATGCTTTCTTTACCGCTTTCTTTTACCGCTTTCTTT
Organism: Hygrophila difformis; assembly: GCA_030278955.1. NCBI lineage: Eukaryota > Viridiplantae > Streptophyta > Magnoliopsida > Lamiales > Acanthaceae > Hygrophila > Hygrophila difformis. The sequence goes on along the minus strand of JAOANR010000015.1, from coordinate 17,374,856 downwards.
TAAATGCTTTCGTTAGAGGTCACTCGGTTGTATTGAGAGTTGTGTAACTGCTACTAGGACTGAGAGTTAAGGGATAGTTCAGGGCTTGATTAGAATCTTTGGGTGTGACATGGGGGAATGATAACGGTACTTGACACTTCAATAAATGATTTGTCAGGTGTTGCTTATCCACCACAGATGAATAATATGCCTCAGCATGGCCATGTGAGGGCATTTATGAGTCTGTGGTATCTTAGAATTTGTTTCCTTAAGAGCATGTGAACTCTTACTGTAAGTACCTGTCTGTTAAAGGGAACATGGTACAGAGAACATGAGAATTAGCTAACTGAAGGATTATCCCAAGCTAAGATCTGTGTAACAAAATGGAAGTTTAATTGTGTTTCATCTGAATCTTGTCCAATCTTTATTCTTTTCTCCCTGTCCCTTCTGTCTCATTTTAAATCTGCTTTCTTAGAGTAATCTTAATCGCTTTCTTAGAATAATTCTATTGCTTTCTTAGATTAAATTTAATTCGCTTTGTAGAATAATTTTATCTGCTTTATTTTGATTGCTTTCATAGCGTAGTTTAAATTATGTCAAGTAGCTGTTAGTCATTTCTCAAACTCGAATCGAGTAACCGAGTGGAAAATCTTAGTAAACGGCGTGGGCCCTGCTTCCATCGCACATCCTCCAGTGAACGATCCGGTACTTACTATAAATTACTGCAATTTTTGACTCCGTGCGCTTTCGGGGGCACAGTTTCTTAACACGAGTAAATAAAAATGTGATTTTTCAGAAAATACTCATGTAGTGGGAGTCTGCCGAAAGTTTCATGGTAGGTAATCTCATGACATGAAATCATGAGAAGTATCATGGCACATATGCCGGGGACCCTCAGTGTGACAGGCTGAAGGTCAATCTATCCCGGTTGTACCATGGGACTTGTCAAAAGTTTCATGACATGAGAGGACTGCAGCGCCATTTGAAATTAAAGCACCCCACCTGAGTAATAAAAAGTAACAATCTTGATTTATCCCTAAACCCCTTCCATAATTCATAACTCCTTCATTTAATAAATTCAATCCTGATATATTTTATTGAAAAATACTCGTGTTAATGAAATTTGTCAAAAGTTTCATGGCGCCGTTGCCGGGGAGGATGCAGCGTCGTTTATTAAGAGAATTACACTCCTGATTACTCATAGTTAGTTTAGTGATAGTTTTGTGTATATATTTCAGAACAGAGAAGTACCCTCAAATCAATTAAACATTTAGAGTACTAAGACTCTAAATGTGAGGATGTAGATTTGAGGGGAAAACCTAACCAATTGGGTATTTTTGCTTGCAGGAATCATGGAGCCACCAAAATGGTGTACGGAGTTAAATGTGGAAGTGTAGCATTGGGGCTACACTACTTTGATCTTTCGTTTAATTTTACACCTCTCCAATTGTAAAATCGAGGTTAATTAAACGAAAAATCAAAGAAAAATGGAGAAGTGTAGCAGTGGAGCTACACTAATTGGCAATTGTAAATTGCACAACACGTGAGACTCACGTGTTTGTCATCTCCACCACATCCGGACCACGAAGCTTCACCGCTGCTCCATCGCCCATCCAACTCATTACCACCACTGCGCTGAGGAAACCCTCATCACTGGTGAAACGATAAATGGAGCAGCAGATCTTCGGAATGGCAATTGCTCACCACCATCGGACAAGCCACGGCCATCATCTCACTTTCCGTCGCCCCTGTCCCGACTGAGCATCTGGAGAGGTTCCTGGTTGGATTAGTTCTATAATTGACCGAAGATTATATCCGGAATTCAAAGAAATATAAAATCCGGAATAATTTTCACAAGCACAGAATTGATCCAACCTAATTTTCTGCAAGTCAAAATCATATATATACATCTATATATATTTACATATATATATATGTATCTCTTGTGCATATTCTATTAAATAATTCGGGTATTGATCAATTAACTCACATTTAGAGTACTAAGACTCTAAATGTGAGGATGTTGATACTTTTTTGAGAAAACCCGATAACTGCTTCTGTGTTTGCTCTGCAGGAATTTGTGGAATCACCAAAAAGAAAATTAAAGCCCCAAAACAGGTTCCCGGTTGGATCGATTCTGTGATTAATTGAAAGTATTCCTGGAATTTAAAGCAATTTAAAATCCGGAATAACTTTTATAAGAACAGAATTAATCCAACCTAATTTATGCAAGTAAATATAGTAGATTAAATTTTATAAAATTCAAAAATGTGATTGAACAATTTTGATGAAAATCAGAATTTTTCTTAAGTATTGGGCATCGAACAATCGCCTTGTTCGACGAACCAAACGATCACACATAGCCAAAATCGTCGAACATTTAATTGGTTTGACGAAAAAGGCTATCGGAATTATTTTTTCTATCTTTTATGTTAATATTTTCTCCCTCCCTCCCTCCTCTTTTATTTTATTTTGATTTTGATAATGTGTTTAAGTAGGAATTGATTTACTCACATTTCGAGCAAGGCTCAAAATGTGAGGATGTTGATTCTTCACTTAAAAAAAAAAAAAAAGTGTGTTATTTTTATTTTGTTTATTTTTATTATTTTATTTTTAAACCCAGTACGAAGCATGCATAAATATGTCTGTAATTCACATATTTGATTTTGGTTTATGATTAAATTTTCAAACTTTTAAATTGGGATAGTATAATTGAAGACATGCATGATATGAATTTTTGAGGTTTTGAGCTATAAAAATTTAATGATATAATCATCTTGTTGGGTAATGAGTCCTCATGTTGAGAATTTCATTGAATAGATTGTAAGAATTTTTCAAAGATTATATTTAAGAATATTGTATGACATGAATGAACCATTCCATGTGAGATTTGAGCCATGAGTCATTTTTACTCATTCTTTTCTTTGATGTGTGAAAATCATTTTAGTTAAAGGACACTAGAACTTGAGATTGGGACCGATTCAAGACCATGCCATATTCCAAAAATCGAGAATATGATCGAGGCACCTAGAAAACCAAAATTTTGGCCTTATTTTGAATTCCAAACCCAAAAATATTTTCCCCTTAGGATTAACCACTTTGAGCCTTAAGCCTAATTTTTCTTTGAAGCCCTCTATATTATTCCAAGCCTTCTAAAAAGACCAAAAAATTCAAACCGAAGTGTGCAAGAATAAATTTTATCAAGGCATTAAATTTTTGATCATCAACAAAATTTCAATCGGTATTCAAAAATCCGACCAAAAAAAAAAGAGAGAAGAGAAAATATGTTGAATTCAATTCAACACAAATAAATTGCAAATGACAAAGCAAATTAGACATAGTCTAATGTCATGCAATAGAAAAAGAAAACCACAAAAAAAAAAAAAAAAGAAGAAAAAGAAAAAAAAAAAAAAGAGAGAGAGAAGAATAAACATTGATGATCATGAATTTTAATTATATATGCCAAGTTATGATAGAATTAATTCTTGCCACTTCTTAGCCCAATAATTCCCGTTCCTACCAAATGTTACAACCGTATGCCCCGTTATAACCTTAAATAAGACCTCATGATCTCGATTTGAAGAAATGAGCCGGTGGCGAGTTGGTCTAATTGCAAGCTTATGGGATAATTTAATTAAATTTGATTATGAGTGCTCATTGATAAAACCCCTTTTTGAGAGTGAGTGAAATTTCCGTTTCTACTATATGTGAGGCTCTGCTTTTAATTATGTTCATGTCATGCTTTAATTCTATAATTAAATCAATGAATTTTTCTAAACATGATATTCATGAATAATTATCAATAATGACTGATTTGTAGGCCTGATTAAGTGAGAAGTATCATTTCATTAAACACTGCAATAAAGAGAATTTAATACTTGTAGTTTTCGATTGTCTTATCCCAATCTAAAAAGAATGAAATTTTTGAAGCCACGAAAATAGATTGAATATGTAGAGTCCGTGTTCTTAGGAACATTGACTCTGACTGCTCGGGGACGATCAGTATTAAATGTGAGGATGTTGATAATGGCCAAAATTGACCATTATTTTCAATCTATTTCCGTGTCTAATACGGACATTTGATCGCATTCCGGTCTTATTTAAATAAGAAAGCAGTCGAATTTAACAGATTTATGCAAGTTTGTATAAATAATAAGCTGGTATTGAAAAATACAAAAATGTTGTTATTTTTAGTAATTTTATGTTAAAAATCCAAAAACATGATAAAATATTAAAAATTCCATATTTGATGATTATGGTTTGGTAGTATCTGTTCGGTGGAACACGGATCCATTAAACGGAACACAAACAAAATATCAAGTGGAGCAAAAATACTTATTTATTATATTTTATATTTTGATGTATATATTTTTAGTTTTTGTGTTTGTTTATTTTTATGTTTTCTGCCTTAATTAAATTAATTGGTCCACTAATCTCTTTTAATTAAAATTGATTGCAGGTGGGCCAAGAATTATTAAGCCAGTCCAATATTGATTAAGTCTGTGGCCCAATACCAACCCACGCCCATTACACTAATTCAGGCCCAAAACCACCAAAACCTAAACCAAACCCTAACCCTAAATTCCTCCCCGCCGCCGGCGCCGCCGCCGCCGGCCGGCGGCCAGCCACCACCACAGCCACCCCCTAGCTTCCTCCGATCCCAGCAGCCGCCTTCTCCCGCCGCTCCAGTTTTCCGGCCACAACCACTGTCCACCGCCGCACCTCCATCTTCTCCGACCACCTCCGCAATCCATCATCAACATCGCCCACTCCAGATTTTCCATCGCACCACCATCCCTTGCTCCGCCGCAACCACCGCAGCCCCCGCTGCCCTCATCCGCCACCACCTCCGTCAACACCCACCTCCGGTTTCGCCCTTTCAACCACTCCGGCCACCCCTCAACTGCCTCCATCCTCCATTTCCCAACTCCAGCCCCTCCGCCTCGTCACCACTCCCTCCGTTCACCATTTTCCGGCCATTTCCCCCCATCTCCGGCCTCCCTCTTTCAAGCCTCCGGTCATCCACAAAAAACCAAACCCCATCTTCACCAACAACCTCCACCACCATCAGCCCCCAACTTCCGACCACCACCATTTCTCATCCAAATCCGCCACCACCAACACTCCATACTCCGGCCAAGCTACCCCTCCGTCCATCCACTTCCACCATCCCAACAACCACTGCCACTTCCTCCTTCCTCCTCCGGCGAGAACCACCATGGCCACCAACCTGCCGCCACAGCGCCACCCCAGTCTCCGGCCACTTCCCTCCACCAGCCTCCACCTTCTCATCTCCAACCCACCACCACAGCAACCAAATCCGTCTCCCCACTACCGGATTCCCTTACCTCCATCTCCCTCACGCCCAACACCCCTCGCCGCCGCTTCACCTCCGCTCCTCGCCGCTGCTCCCAACAGCCACCGACCACCATCTCTTCCTCCTCCGGCCACCCGAGCAGCTGCCGTCGCCTCCAGATCTCGGTCGCCGCCCTTCACCTCCACCATTCTCCGGCGAACTCTCCACCATCTTCCTCCAATTATTTCCAATCGACAGACCCAGCAAGAAATGAAACAAAGAAAAAATCAAGAGAAAGAAAGAAGAAACCAAAGCAGGAAGAAGAAGACGAACGGAAGAAGAAAGATGGAGAAGAATAGAGAAGAATTTGGGGAAAGAGATGAGATCGAGAATCTGGAATGAGAGAGAGAAAAAGAATTGAAGAGAAAAGAAAAGAAAGAGAGAGAGAAAAATAAATCATTTTGTCGCGGAAGGTGTACATCGCGCCCAAGTGCTCCGCGCCCAAAAATTTGCTCCGCGCCCAAGAATTATTCCGAGACTGTGAGAGAAGAACCAAGGCACAAAATCTTGTCGCGGAACATGGTTCCGCGACAAAGACACCGCGCCCAGAGCAGAGTATTCCGCGACAGACAGAGAAATCCGAGACAGCCCTCACGTGACCACCACCCCACACTATCTCAATTTAATTTCCTCACATGTCAAATCAGTTAGAAGGTCCCTGGACCTGAAGTCCCACAAGCACAAGCCTTTTCGTCCTCTTCCTTCTGGACTTCAACTCCCGCCCCCTCCTGGGCGCCATCTTGGAGCTAAAAATTGTTTTGTCCCTATGCAATTTGTTCCGCGACAAATCAGTTGTTTAGCGACCAGATGGGCCTAATGGGCCTAGGGCTAATTTTCCACCTCTATAAATATATCCTCCCACCCCCTTGAACAGTAACCTAGCTACACTTTAGTTTAGTTTACTGTTTTGGAGGCACCACTGTGCTCTCCAAAATTAGTGTAGGTAGATGTAGTTTAATTTATTTTCATGCCATGTAGAGATAGACTCTAGTTTAGTGTTAATTTATGCTTTGTAATAAATTAGTGTAGCTAGTGTTCACTTTTATTTTTTCAGTTTTATATTTTGTAGTTTGTGGGTTTCAAACACTTAAATCAATGGGTGTATTTTGAACCATGTTTTGGTATTGTAGTTAGGTTTTATTGCTTTCCTTATTTTAATAAATGCATAACCATTAGATATTATCCCTTGATAGGTTTATTAGCTTAGTTTATCTTTTTTAGATTTTTGTTCCAGTGTGTTTTATCTTGCTTTTTAGTTTAGTAGTTGCTTTTATTTTTCTTTTTATTGTGGATGTTGTTTTATTTTATTTTTAGTTCTAGTTTAATAAATCTAGAAAGGGATGTTATTAAAATGTTTGTGCATGTTTATTTTAAAATTGCATCTCCTATATTGTATTGCATCACATTGTAACCCCACGGGTTGCAATGTAATTTTTCCCGTTGTGATCCCACGGATCACAACGCACACCCATGTAATGCAATATTAGGCGTTATGCTGCCAAAATTTTTATAAAATATTTTGAAACCCTTTGTCGCCATACACCTTGTCGCGGAACCACGTTCCGCGACAAAACCCCTGTTTAGCGACAGAGGACCAAATTCTTGCATTTTGTCTGCATGGCTTTTGTCGCGGAGCACCCTTGTCGCGGAACCACGTTCCGCGACAAAATCTTATTCCGAGACAGAAAATTATGCCTTGCCATTAATTTTGAAACCCCTTGGTCGCGATGCAACTCTTGTCGCGGAACCACGTTCCGCGACAAAATCCTTGATTAGCGACCAAGGACCCAAATACTTGTAATTTTATTCTGGGAGGACTCTGGCGCGGAACCTTTGTCGCGGAACCACGTACCGCGACAAAATCCTTGTTCCGCGACCAGGAATTATGTCCTTGCCAATTTTCAAACCCTTTGTCGCTATACCCCCTTTGTCGCGGAACCATGTTCCGCGACAAAATTTTTGCTTAGCGACAAAACAAACCCTAAGTTTTCAAAATCCCATTTCTCTTATTTCCCACCCCTTTGTCGCGAAACCTTTGTCGCGGAACCATGCTCCGCGACACAAACTCTATTCCGCGACAAAGTGGCACTTTTTCGCCAAATTTTTATTCTCCATCTCACTCCATTAATTAATTGAACCTTTATATTAATATTTTGAGGTTGAGATCCAATGATCTCAACCCATGATTAATTTGATATAAAGAACTTTGTTCAATTTCCCATTAAAAGACTTTTCTATAAAATTAAACTCTAATGATCTAAGTATATAATCCGGACTGTAATTAATTAATTAATTATGGAATGAGAGATTATTTAGACCATAAAGAGTAATTATGGATTCATTTCCATACCTTGCATGAGAAACCAATGTCTCTCATGCAAGATGACCCAAAAATATTTTCTTTTATTTATTTTGTCTTTTCCCGTAATGTGTGAAACAGTTAATAAGGAATATATCAGATTAATGTTGGCGGGTATTCCCACACGGATAACTAGCTCGTATTCTGTATATTAATTATTAATTGTTATTTTGCATGGTCCGGATAGTGGTCGGTGGAAGCCTTGGCGGTTCGTCCATCCGGGATTATAATAGCTGCTCAGCTAACTCCTATCCGGATACAGTTTCTTTTTCTTTATCTTAATTTCAAACCCGAATCTCAAACTGTGCCAACACTAGACGACATAGGTCAATGTCGTCTAGTAATTAAGACAGTGAAAGAACATGTAGGTTTTTCATCCCAATTCACAGACAGTGAGTGGTCTAAATGACAGCGACCACTGTCATTTTGATTAGTTTACTATCTAAAACCGTTCCACCTGGAATAGTTGGGACCCGGATAGCAGATGTTTGCAGTCCGGATAATCCCAACTATTTCAGTCATCCTCTTTAGCCAATAATAAATTCTTCTCACCTCCGGCTATTTCATCTTTGTGTTCCAACTTCTGTCTAAACCCGCCTTATATTTTGGGTTATTTACTTTTACACTTCTCTATAAATTTATGCATGATATTATTATGTAGATATTGTGGTCAATATTATTTTGGGATCCTTCCCTTGGACACAGGAGTCTTGATTTTAAATCAGATGTTTCATAATAAATTTCCAACAAAAATTCCTTTATAAAATCCGGATCTGAGTAAGGGATAAATTCGACAGTTATGACTAATTCATATCCGACTGGGGGTTGATTTTGGGAAATTAGAAGCAGAGTCAGCGATTAGGTCTCACCTAGACTGAAAGGATCTGTGTTTTAATTGAGAGTCTAGTACCTGATAGGGAATGATTTTCAGATTTATTATTTTCCAAAATTGTTGTTTGTTGGAAATCTTGTATTAAATATTACACTGGGTCAGATTCCACTTGGATTCCGATGAGGTGTGACAGATAATACTAGAGGAACAACATTCGGGCCTTGGCTATTTTCTAAGGTAGGGTTGAGTATTCTTTCAACTGCTATCTTCTTCTGCCAAAGCCTATTTTTGAGTCCTGAGTGAGTGCATCCGGAACGAATTAATTTATTAGTTCGTTTCATTAGTTTGTATCTCATAACCACCCGACGAGAAGTGAACACTGCGAACGGTTCACCGAGAATAGGGAATTCTTGATCCACAACCGGTCATCCTGACTGGGGGCTTTCTCTTACTACCAGGGTCAGACTTTCAAAAACCTCCGAGTGATAGGATTTTAAATGCTTTCTTTACCGCTTTCTTTTACCGCTTTCTTTTAAATGCTTTCGTTAGAGGTCACTCGGTTGTATTGAGAGTTGTGTAACTGCTACTAGGACTGAGAGTTAAGGGATAGTTCAGGGCTTGATTAGAATCTTTGGGTGTGACATGGGGGAATGATAACGGTACTTGACACTTCAATAAATGATTTGTCAGGTGTTGCTTATCCACCACAGATGAATAATATGCCTCAGCATGGCCATGTGAGGGCATTTATGAGTCTGTGGTATCTTAGAATTTGTTTCCTTAAGAGCATGTGAACTCTTACTGTAAGTACCTGTCTGTTAAAGGGAACATGGTACAGAGAACATGAGAATTAGCTAACTGAAGGATTATCCCAAGCTAAGATCTGTGTAACAAAATGGAAGTTTAATTGTGTTTCATCTGAATCTTGTCCAATCTTTATTCTTTTCTCCCTGTCCCTTCTGTCTCATTTTAAATCTGCTTTCTTAGAGTAATCTTAATCGCTTTCTTAGAATAATTCTATTGCTTTCTTAGATTAAATTTAATTCGCTTTGTAGAATAATTTTATCTGCTTTATTTTGATTGCTTTCATAGCGTAGTTTAAATTATGTCAAGTAGCTGTTAGTCATTTCTCAAACTCGAATCGAGTAACCGAGTGGAAAATCTTAGTAAACGGCGTGGGCCCTGCTTCCATCGCACATCCTCCAGTGAACGATCCGGTACTTACTATAAATTACTGCAATTTTTGACTCCGTGCGCTTTCGGGGGCACAGTTTCTTAACACGAGTAAATAAAAATGTGATTTTTCAGAAAATACTCATGTAGTGGGAGTCTGCCGAAAGTTTCATGGTAGGTAATCTCATGACATGAAATCATGAGAAGTATCATGGCACATATGCCGGGGACCCTCAGTGTGACAGGCTGAAGGTCAATCTATCCCGGTTGTACCATGGGACTTGTCAAAAGTTTCATGACATGAGAGGACTGCAGCGCCATTTGAAATTAAAGCACCCCACCTGAGTAATAAAAAGTAACAATCTTGATTTATCCCTAAACCCCTTCCATAATTCATAACTCCTTCATTTAATAAATTCAATCCTGATATATTTTATTGAAAAATACTCGTGTTAATGAAATTTGTCAAAAGTTTCAACTGCTGGCTGGGTAGGCTGTGGGTTGGCCTCAGGAGGAGTGGAAAAGTAGGCATCAATCTCAGCGTCTGGATCTTCTTCTCTGTTTGGTTCATCCTCATAGCCTAGTTGCTTCTCGGCGCGCTGTAAGTAATCCTCAATGAAACTCTTTTGAGTGATTCTCCCCAGCTGGTCCTCCCAGTCCTTCTTGATCTTGGTGCAGAACTTGCTCCGGACATTATTGTTGTAATGCAGAATTTTCTTTCCGTTTGCAGTGCTATTACAGTATTCAAGTGCAAACTTGTCCATCTCCATAATCAGATCCCAGTAAGAATCCCTGTACTGATTCATCATAGCTCCTATCAGATCCTTTTGAATTCCTTCAAGGTAGGACATATCTTTTGCCGAATCATACTTGAGATACAATCCAGCCTCAGTTTTTGATAGTAAATTGAACTGCCTTTCCTTTTTCTTTTTGGGTTTCCAGCCACCTTTGCGTATATCCACTTGCAGCTGTTCCCTTAATACTGCTATGTGCTGGGGGAATTCATCATCCTTGTTTGTTCCATACCGTCCATACCATCTATGTGTGAAAATGGTTTCAAGTACCTCATCTGCAGGTAACACTACTCCCTCATCCAGAAAGGACTTAGTGATACTTGTATTGCCTTTTCCCCAGACCGTAGTCAGTTCGTCCCATTGATCGCGTGCATCCTTGATCATCTTCCTCATTGTATTCAATAATGAGGTGTTGTGGCTTTGTTCAAATTTCTCAGCGTGTTTGAGGCGATTGTACAGATTGAAGGTCAGCTCTCGATGCCTGGCACGAGCTAGATCTGTAATCCACCTCTGCTCCACTGGTCCTTTTGCTTGAAACAGATATGGATTCCACTTGAATGGGAATGCTTCATACATCATGATGGCCCCACTGTTTATGACCCTACTTAGATCCATCTGCTTGTGCTCGAAGGCCATCCAAACTTGAGGATCTATGATCTGATTAGGGATGATGATGTCAAACTCAGCGATCTTTGGGTCTTTCGTCCCTTTTTCTACATGTCGGTTCCACACAGCCCTGTGCTCTTTGAACTTTAGTTTGATGCGTTCGTGGTGGACTTCTGGAGTTGTCTTTTCATCTTGGGGGGCATGATCCATCATCCTCATCCAAAACTTCTTCAGAAAATGATAGTAATCCCTCTCTATCGATGCAGCAACTATTGTTCTGTTTTCTGGAGGAATGTGCACGTCCCATCCCGGGGGAAATTTCAGTTTCTCATCCGTAGTGTGGTCCAGAGGTACTTTGTGAACTGATTTGATGGCATCTCTCATGTCCTTAATTTCTGTTCGATCAATTGAGGCCTCCTTGCCAGCAGCCTCATATGTGCAGTCAGGCAACCCGATGCCTGATTGTACTACCAACTCATTCCTGAAAAAGGCCAAGGTGTTAAGACACGTCCAAATTTTTATAGTTTTTCAAAGATTATTCAAGTTTGAAAATCAACATCCTCACATTTTGAGCTTTGCTAAGCTCGAAATGTGATTTAAGTGATTTAATCTTGAGTTTATTAAAAAAAATCCAAAATAAGGTATTAATGCCTTAGGACCTAGAAGGAGATACTCTTGATTGGACTATTGAGTCCAATCAAAAGGGGGAAATAAAAATAAAATGGTCATTGGACCAAAAATTCCTTTTTTAATGGGCCATTGGGCCCAAAAGTTTGTTTTTCAAATTTTATTAAACAAGCTCGAGGCACTTGTTGAAAAATGGAATGAAATGACGGCGATGGAATGGATTGCTCGAGAATGGAATGTGCAATGGAGACGTGGCGGAGTGGATTCGCTATTTCCGGATTGCTTGGACTGTCTTTGGACAGTTAAAACTTTCAAGAAAATTGCAAACATTATTTTTAATTTTGAAAAGGTTGACTTGATTTTATTTAATGAAAAGTGGGATGTGTGTGGTCCCATTTGGATTTTTGAAAATGATAGCAGTCATAGGTGGCAAAAAAAATACTGCTACTTAACTCACACTTTTTAGTTCCATTGGGAACAAAAACGCATTGTCAACCAAAATTCCTACCAACTATTTTGTTTTGTCTTTTAGTGGAAAAGTGAACTTGAAAAAGGAGGTGGGGGTGCGCACTGGGATTGCCAAAAACATAACAAACATTCACTTTTTCATATCTGCAGCACACATACACAGACATACCATAACAGGGAAAACAGCATGAAATGCATATTAGCATGTAAAACAACATGAATACAGAAGCAAAACAGCAGCCATCTTACACCAATTCATGCTCCTATTCCAAAAACATAAGATTAAACCAACTAGCATGCTCCTATCTTATTCATAAGCAACCGACAAACACCAAATCACTCAGAATAGTGACCAAATGCTCATCAATTTCTTAATCAAGTAGGAACTGTCTAGCAAGAATCCAGGTGGAGATAGGTAGCCACTTTCTTAGAACCTTAAAAACTCAAAATAGGCAAACATGGCACAGAATGGCAGTCTAGAATCATGAATCAAATCAGAGGACAAAATGCACTACAGAATCAACCATCTTTAGCCCTACAAACCACTACAAACAATCATCTAACTTCCTTATCATGCTCGGCCATTAACAATAATAAACAGGGAATCGAACTCCAAACATGCCCAAACCACGAAATTCCTAAAATCGAACTCACTAAGTGAAATAAACCATAAGCAAACCTATTCAAGCAATTTCAAAAGCCAGAATACGGAAATCCCCAAAAAAATGCGAAAACAGGGCAATGGGTGCGCGAGGAACAGACAATAGAACACTTACCAGGGCTCGGCTTGCTTTGGAGAAGATGAAGACGAAGGTTCCATTGGGTTCGCGAAAATTTGGGCAGAGTTTCCCTTGATTTAGGTGGTTGGAGTGTGCGAAGAACACAGTGGTGTGCTTCGGGAGAGGTTTCGGATGTGCGAGAGTATTTTTCAAAAATTTTCTAAGTGTGGGATCGTGGGGAAGAAGAGGGAGGGGATGAGGTTTAAGTACTAATGGGCTGGTCGCGGAACCCTAGCCCATTGTCGCGGAACAGGATTACGCGACCAGGCCTTGGCGACATTAGAGGTGTCGCGGAAGGGTTAGTTTGTCACGGAGTCATGCTCCGCGACAAAGGCTACCGCGACAAAATAGGAAGTAAAAATTGGGATGAGTGAAATTTTGTCGCGGAGTTGCACTTGGTCGCGATGCTGTGCATCGCGACAAAATGGTTATTCCGCGACAAAGACAAACAGGGCTTGATGATGAGTGAAACTTTGTCGCGGAGTTGCACTTGGTCGCGGAACGTTGTTCCGCGACAAAATGGTCATTCCGCGACAAACCTTTTGAATTTTCAAATTTTCAACGGACTGGGCCCGAGTGTGATGTTGGGTCTGAGTCCATTTTTTTTGATTTGGACCTGAATGAATTCAGTCCAAATAAATTCAAAACATTGGGCCATTATTCAAAATAATCTACTTGCATAAAATTAGGTTGGGTCAGTTCCATTTATCTGCGAGATTTATTCCGGATCTTAAATTGCTTTAAATTCCGAAAATAATTTCTTAGATTTGTGGAATTTACCCAACCAAGAACCTGGTTTTCCATGCTTTTTCTGCTTCTTCTTTTTGGGTGGTTCCGAATTTCCTGCAAGACAGATAAATACCCAATAGGTTAGGTTTTCTCCTCAGTTCAACATCCTCACATTTAGAGTCTTGGTACTCTAAATGTTTAATTAATCTTGAGGGTACTTTTTTTGTTCTGAATTAGATATATTACACTAAACTAAGCTAATCTATGAGTAATCAGGAGTGTAATTCTCTTAATAAACGACGCTGCATCCTCCCCAGCAACGGCGCCATGAAACTTTTGACAATTACGCAACACGAGTATTTTATAAAAATATATCAGGATTGAATTTATTGAATGGAAGGAATTATGATTCGCGGGAAAGGGGTTTATGGATATATTTCACTTTTTATTACTCATGTGGGAAACTTTGATTTCAAACGGCGCTGTGGACCTCCCTGGCATGAAACTTTTGACAACTTTCACGGTGCAGCCGGGATAGATAGTTTAATCTTAACCTTCAGTCTGTCACACTGAAGGTCCCTGGCCATAGGCATCATGAAATTTATCATAATTTCATGTCATGAAAATCCGCGCCACGAAACTTTTATCACATTCCCACTACGTGAGCATTTTCTGAAAAATCAATAATCCTGGTTTTCAATTTTATTTAATGAAACCAATTTATGATGGCGGAGTTGTGAGTAGGGATATATTTATAGGTTGTCACGTTTTTATTACTCGTGTTTAAGAAACTGTGGCCCGAAAGCGCACGGTGTCAAAAATTGCAGTAATTTATAGTAAGACCGGATCGTTCACTGGAGGATGTGCGATAGAAGCAGGGCCCACATCGTTTACTAAGATTTTCCACTCGGTTACTCGATTCAAGTGTGTGTTTTGACTATCAACTACTTAACAGAATTTAAATCTAAACTATGAAAGCGATTAAATAAAGCAGATAAAGCTATTCTAGAAAGCGAATTAAATTTAATCTAAGAAAGCAATAAAATTAATCTAAGAAAGCGATAAAGATTATTCTAAGAAAGCAGATTTAAAATGAGACAGAAGGGACAAGGAGAAAATAATAAAGATTGGACAAGATTCAGATGAAACAAAATTAAACTTCCATTTTAATACACAGATCTTTGCTTGGGAGAATCCATTCAGTTAGCCAATTTTTCATGCTCTCTATACCGTGTTCCCTTTAACAGACAGGTACCTACAGTAAGAGTTTACGTGCTCTTAAGAAAACAAACTCTAAGATACCACAAACTTACAACTCCTCTTGCAATGCCTTGCAAGAGTATGTTAGCCATCTGTGGTGGACAAGCAACACCTGACAAATCATTTATTGAAGTGTCAAGTACTGTTATCATTCCCCCATGTCACGCCCAAAGATTCTAATCAAGCCCTGAACTATCCCTTAACTCTCAGTCCTAGTAGCAGTTACACAACTCTCAATACAACCGAGTGACCTCTAAAGAAAGCAGTCAAAAGAAAGCGGTAAAGAAAGCATTTAAAATCCTATCACTCGGAGGTTTTTGAAAGTCTGACCCTGGTAGTAAAAGAAAGCCCCCAGTCAGAATGACTGGGCGTGGATCAAGAATTCCCTAATCTCAGTGAACCGCTTGCAGTGTGCACTTCCCTTCGGGTGGTTATGAGATACAAACCAATGAAACGAACTAATAGATTAGTTCATTCCGGATGCACTCACTCAGGACTCAAGAATAGGCATTGGCAGAGGAGGATAGCAGTTGAAAGGAACTCAACCCTATCTTAGAGAATAACCAAGGCCTATGTATTGTTCCTCTGGAATTATCTATCACACCGTATTTGAATCCAAGTGGACCCCATCTCAGTGTGATATTCAATACCAGATTTCCAACACACAGCAATTTTGGAAAATAATAGATGTTTGAAAATCATTCCCTAAACAGGTACTAGACTCTCAATTAAAACACAGATCATTTCAGTCTAGGTGAGACCTAATCACTGACTCTGCTTCTATTTTCCCAAAATCAACCCCCAGTCGGATATGAATTAGTCATAACTGTGGAATTTATCCCTTACTCAGATCCGGATTTTATAAATGAATTTTTGTTGGAAATTTATTGTGAGACATCTGATTTAAATCACGACTTCTATGTCCAAGGGAAGGATCCCAAAATAATACTGACCACAATATCTACATAATATCATGCATAATTTTATAGAGAAGTGTAAAATTAAATAACCCAAAATATAAGGTGGGTTTAGACAGAAGTTGATACACAGAAATGAAATAGCCGGAGATAAGAAGAATTTATTTTGGCTAAAAAGATGACAAAAATAGTCAGGATAATCTGAACTGCAAACATCTGCGATCCGGGTCCTGACTATTCCAGGTGGGATGATTTTAGACAGCAGAAGATCTCAATAACAGTGATCGCTATCATCAAGACTCTTACTGTCTGTGAAATGAGGGAAAAACCTACATGTTTTCTTACTGTAATACTATTCAAGCAATGTTGATCGACATCTCTTGATAATATTACAGCTCGAAATTCAGGTTTGAAACTAAGATAAAGAAAATAAAACTGTATCCGGATAGGAGTCAGCTGAGCAGCTATACAATCCCGGATGGATGAACCGCCAAGGCTTCCACCAACCACTATCCAGACCATGCAAAATAACATCTGGTAATTAATAAACAGATCACGAGCTAGTTATCCGTGTGGGAATACCCGCCAACATTAGTATGTTATATCTCTTACTAGCTGTTTCACACAACACGGGAAAGACAAAATAAATAAATAAAAGAAAATATTTTTGGGTCATCTTGCATGAGAGACATTGGTTTCTCATGCAAGGGTATGGAATTGATTCCATAGTTACTCTTCACGTCTAAATAATCACTCATTCCATAATTAATTAATTACAGTCCGGATTATATGCTTAGATCATTAGAGTTTAATTACTTGTAGAAGAGTCTTTTAGTGGAATTGAACAAAATTCTTTATATCGAAATAATCATGGGTTGAGATCATTGGATTTCAACCTCAAAATGAGGAAGATGAAGAATAAAAATTTGGCAAAAAGATGCCACTTTGTCGCGGACCATGGGTCCGCGACAAGGGTTTCGCGACAAAGGGTGGGAAATGAGAGGAATGGGATTTTGAAAATTAGGGTTTGCTTTGTCGCTAAGCAAAAATTTTGTCGCGGAACATGGTTCTGCGACAAGGAAACATGGCGACAAGGGTTTGAAAATTGGACAAGGGCATAATTCTTGTCGCGGAACAAGAGGTTTTGTCGCGGAACGTGGTTCCGCGACAAGGTTGCTTCGCGACAAAGCCCTTCCAGAATAAAATCACAAGTGTTTGGGTCCTTGGTCGCTAATTAAGGATTTTGTCGCGGAACGTGGTTCCGCGACAAGAGTTGTTTCGCGACCAAGGGTTTCGAAAATATTGCTAACAAGTGTTCTTTGGCACCTTTGTCGCCAAAGTATCATTTTGTCGCGGAACGTGGTTCCGTGACAAGAGTTGTTTCGCGACAAAGGTGTGTCCAGGACACACGTCAGAAAAGTAAGGTGGAACAGTGGCATGCATTGTGTGTGATCTCACCCATTTCAGATTCAAAAGCTAAACTAAGCTAAAAATGACAAAACAGAATTTGAATCTAGCTAGAACATGCTTGAACATAATAGAAATAAAACAAACTTAAAACTAAAGAAACCCTAATCTAAGCTTGATCACCCATAAACATGCAACATTATCCAAAGAAAAGTCACCAAGCAGTGACATTAAAATGAAAAATAAGGATGAAATGACCAAAAGAAAATGAAAGCAGTAAGATCCATGGGGTGTGAGACCCATTTCATGATTTTTGGGACACTTTTCAAGAATATTCTCCCATCTTATTAAGTGGGTTTGTTAATACCCATGATTTTGGGTATCACTAAACCCTAAGCAAAAGTTTAGAACAAGAAACAAGATGTAAAAACTGGCTATCTAAACTAAAATGCTAGAAACTACATCTAACTAATGCATAAATTAAATAATACAAGAAAAACCTAACTAAACTACCCTAAACTAAACTAAACTAACTGAGCTCCCAACTTGCCTTCAAGAGTGTATTCTTATCTAAAATTCTTCCAACCCTTAGCTCAAAGGAAACACCTCATATTTATAGAGGGGAAACCCTAAGCTTATGGGCCTTGAATTGAGCCCGTTGTGTCTCAAGACATCACACACATCACAGCTTTGTCTCGGAGCATCAACTCTGGTCGCGGAACACACTGCATGTGGCAAAGCTTCTCGACTGGGTCTTGTGTCTCTAAAAGTGCATCTTTGTCGCGGAATAGACCTTGGTCGCGGAACAGGGCATCGCGACAAAGGTATCGCGACAAAGGGGCTTGGCTGGTTTCCTTCTTCATCTGAGCTTGCTTGGTCGCGGAACCCTCCTTTGGTCGCGGAACCATGCATCGCGACAAAGGAGCTTCCGCGACAAGGGTGCTCCTGGGCCTGCTGGATTGGGCCAGATGGGCCGAAAATGTTCTTTTGTGGGCTTTTCTCTCTTTTTCCCATCTTTTTGTATTTTGTGGGCTTGCTTTATTCTTTTGCCCATCTTTTTCATTCCTTTTTCTTTTCTTTTCTTTTCTTTTTCTCATGTTTTTGGATTTTTCTAACATAAATATGTAATAAAATTACATATTTATGCCTTTTTCACACCAGCTTATTATTTTTACAATTATCCATAAATCAGTCCAATTCAACTGCTTTCTTACTTAATGTAAGACCGGAATGCGATCAAATGCCTGTTTAAGACACGGAAATGGATTGAAAATAATGGTCATTTCTGGCCATTATCAAGGTACAACAGAGAAATCAGATATTGAGAAGCTGCAAGAGCAGGTGGCAGCATTGTCTGTTAATCAGGGAGCTGGGAGCTCCACTCAAGGGCAGCAAACAGATGTAATTTGTGGACTGTGTCAAGGTGCTCACGCAACTGACACATGCGAACAGATTACAGCTGAAAGCTGTAACTTTGCAGGGGCTTTCCCAAATAGACACCCAAACTTGTCATACTCAAACAACAATGCCCTTAATTCCCACCTCTTGAACAAGCCACAACAGCAGCAATTCAATCCTCAGCAGAACCAAGGATTCAATCAGAACAGGGGACAGAACTTTCAGAACCCAGGTTTCCAACCTCAGATCCAACAGAGGCCTCCTCAAAATTTCCAACAGCCTACCCAGAACTTCCAAAATTTTCAGCCCCAAAACTTCCAGCCTCAATTCATCCCGACCAAGGCCAATGAAACCAAAATCAGAATCAGAATCAAAATCAAAAGCCCCCTTCAAGGCTGGAGAATTTGATGACTGATTTTATTACCAGCCAAAAGGAGATTAACACTCAGCTGCAGGCTTCCATCAGAAATGTGGAGACCCAAGTTACTCAAATGGCTAATGAAATGCAGAAAAGGGATAAACGAACGTTGCCAAGCACTGCGGAAAAGAACCCGCAATGCAAAGCAATAACCTTGAAATCTGGGAAGACACTGGTTGGACCAAAAGGAGCGGATACTGGAAACACTCATGAGGAAGATGATGATGCTGTTAACAATGCTGATAAGGAAGCAATGGATGAACAAAAGGAAGCCGAACAGCAGATTGACGCTGCAAAAAGAACGGCAGAAACAGAAAACGGTAATGGTGAAGGTACAACCTCTAACCATCTACCACCAAAACATGATAACAAAAACAAGTTCATGCCTAGGGTTCCTTACCCAGCTAGATTTAAAAATAAGCAACAAGATCTGAAGTTTGAAAAATTTCTGAAAAGACTGCGGGAAGTTGAGATTACCATTCCTTTGATTGAAATGATCTCTGAAATGCCATTCTATGCTAAGTTCTTGAAAGAAATGATTTCAGGAAAGAGACAGGTTGAGCAGGACGAATTGGTGGTACTCAACAGCACTTGCAGTGCTATCATTCAGAAGAAGCTGCCAGAAAAGAAAGAGGACCCCGGATGCTATACATTGCCGATTCGGATTGGCCAGAACAACGCTGGAAAAGGACTGTGTGACCTCGGCTCCAGCATCAACGTTATGCCACTAACCATGCTTAAACGTCTTAAGCTTGGAGTAGTTGAACCAGTCAAAATGAGGCTCCAGCTCGCAGACAGGTCGATTACAAAGCCAATCGGAATCTTGAAAGATGTGATAATCAAAGCAGGCAGTACTTCGTTCCCAGTGAATTTCATCATTCTGGACATCGAGGAGGACTCCGACATGCCTCTCATCTTAGGCAGGCCATTCCTGGCCACAGGCGGAGCACTGATTGATGCTAAATCCGGAAGGGTGACACTCCGCGTTGATGGGGATGAAGTCATCTCCGACATGGAACAACTGCAGAAATTCCCGAACGACAGTTCTTGTTTTTTTTTTGATGATGTAATAGTTGGGAAAGAGCTAGACTCTGGAAAAAATGATGAAATGATGCTGTATGAACCTTCAAAGCAGGTACTGAAGCCTGCTGGTGCTGAGCCAAAGGAACAGTGCAGCGCCGTCCAATTTGAGGATCCCGAGTCCAGGAACCTTGAAGCATATGACGGTGCTGATTTCATTGCACAAGGGAATGATGGCACCGAAGAGGAAGAAGAGGATCCTGTACTGATGCAGGGTCCCGAAGGTAAATCTGATCTCCCACTACCCAATTCTCGCAAATTACTCCCTTCCGTTGAATGCCCACCAGAGCTTGAACTTAAAACATTACCCGATCATCTCAAGTACGCGTTTCTCACAGAACATAAAAAATTACCTGTGATTGTTTCGGCTAAGCTCTCCCAAGAGCAGGAAAATGCTCTGGTGGTCGTTCTTAAGAAACATGTACATGCAATAGGTTGGACCATTTCTGATATAAAAGGAATAAGCCCTTCTATTTGCATGCACATGATTTTAATGGAAGAAGAGTATAAACCCTCCCGTTAGCCTCAGAGGCGTTTGAACCCCCTCATGCAAGAAGTGGTAAGAAAGGAGGTTATCAAGCTCTTAGATGCTGGTATAATCAATCCTATATCTGACAGAAAATGGGTTAGCCCAGTGCAGGTCGTGCCCAAACGAGGAGGGGTGTGCATAACCAAGAATGAGCAAGGAGAAGAGGTCGCAACCAGGCCATTGACCGGATGGAGAGTTTGCATCGACTACCGGAAACTGAATGAGGCCACCCGCAAGGACCATTTTCCATTGCCTTTTATTGATCAAATGCTTGAGAGGTTGGCAGGGAGAGAATTTTATTGCTTTTTGGATGGTTATTCTGGGTATAGTCAGATTGTTATTTCAAGCGAAGACCATGAAAAAACAACTTTTACTTGCCCTTATGGCACTTTTGCCTACAGGCGCATGCCATTTGGTCTTTGCAATGCACCTGCTACTTTTCAAAGATGCATGATGTCTATATTCTCTGAATTTATCGAAAAATGCATTGAGGTCTTCATGGATGACTTCTCTGTATATGGAGATACGTTTGATGAATGTTTGACTAATCTTGCTAAGATTTTAAAGAGGTGTGAGGACACTAACCTGGTTTTAAATTGGGAGAAGTGCCATTTTATGGACACTGAGGGCATAGTGTTAGGTCATCGCATTTCTCGTGCAGGCATCGAAGTTGATCCAGCCAAAGTTTCCATCATTTCCAATCTCCCTCTTCCTAACTCGATCAAATCAGTTAGGAGCTTCTTAGGGCATGCCGGTTTCTACCGGAGATTCATTAAGGATTTCTCTAAAATTGCCAAGCCGCTCACTAATCTGCTTTGTAAAGAAAATCCTTTCTTAATAAATGAAGCGTGTGTCCAAGCCTTTGACATGCTCAAGAAGATGTTGGTTTCTGCACCGATAGTGCAACCACCCGATTGGTCAATACCTTTCGAGGTAATGTGCGATGCTAGTGGTCTCGCCGTAGGCGCAGTTCTTGGACAACATAAGGATGGGAGACACTGCGTAATTCATTACGCAAGTCATGCCCTGAATGAGGCCCAAATTAACTACACCACAACGGAGAAAGAGATGTACGCTGTAATCTTCGCGTTTGATAAATTCAGACAGTACCTTATAGGTACGAAGACTATAGTATACACTGATCATTCTGCATTGAGATACTTGTTTAGCAAACAAGACGCCAAACCTCGATTAATCAGGTGGGTACTTCTGTTGCAAGAATTCGACATCATAATAAAAGATAGGCGAGGTCAAGATAATGGTGCTGCTGACCACTTATCTCGATTAGATAATGATAAAAAGGAAAAAGCCGTTAACGAAGAGTTCCCGGACGAACAATTGTTCGCATTGCATTTGCACAATCAAGCTTGTCCATGGTTTTCCGACATTGCTAACTTCTTGGCGTGCGGAATAACCCCACAGTTTTCGAACTATCATCAGAAGAATAAGTTCAACCGATATGTATTAAATTACTTCTGGGAAGAACCTTATCTCTTCAAACATTGCGCCGATTCAATAATCAGGCGATGTGTGACCGAGCATGAAGCCTATCAAATTGTCAAAAAATGTCATGAATCAGAATATGGAGGTCACCATGGTCCCGCTCGAACGGCCCACAAGGTCCTCGAATGTGGATTTTATTGGCCTCACATCTATGAGGATTGCAGGACATTTGTGAAAGGTTGCGACAAATGCCAAAGATTAGGAAACCTCTCCAAGAGGGATGAGATGCCTCAAAAGGGAATTCTCACACTTGAGATTTTCGATGTATGGGGCATTGACTTCATGGGACCGTTCCCACCATCTGGTGGAAACTACTATATCTTGGTAGCTGTCGATTACGTGTCCAAATGGGTCGAGGCTGTCGCATTACCGACCAATGATGGTAGCCAAGTCATCAAGTTCCTCAAGAACAACATTTTCAGTCGATTTGGTATACCTAGGGTGGTGATATCTGATGGAGGAACACACTTTACTAATAAAGCTTTTGAAACTTTAATGAGTAAAAATGGGATCCTTCATAAGATAGGCACGCCTTATCATCCCAGACTAGTGGTCAAGTCGAAGTATCCAATCGCGAAATCAAACACATACTCGAAGCCACTGTCGGGATAACCCGTAAGGATTGGGCACGTAAGCTCAACGATGCTCTATGGGCATACCGCACGGCATTTAAGACTCCCATTGGGATGTCTCCTTACAGGCTTGTCTTCGGAAAAGCCTGTCATTTGCCTGTAGAGTTAGAGCATAAAGCTTACTGGGCCGTCAAAACGCTAAACTTCGATCTGAAAGTTGCTCAGAGCAAACGTAAGTTGGACCTCAATGAAATTGAGGAAATACGAGCGCTAGCTTATGAAAGCTCTCGAATTTATAAGGAGCGGACCCAGAAGTTGCACGATCGCAGGATTAAGCCTAAGCACTTTTATGTTGGTCAAAATGTATTATTGTTCAACTCTAGGTTGAAGCTGTTCCCCGGAAAGCTTAAATCCAGATGGGAAGGACCGCATGAAGTGTTAGAAATGTTTCAAAATGGAGCCGTCAGGATCCGAACTGACAGGGCAACATAGTGGTGAATGGACATCGATTGAAAGAGTATCTCGGACAGTTCGATCCGGAGAAAGAAAGCCAAGCAGTGGCAGACCCGGCTTACACTTAATAAGAAATAGCATTAAAAGCACAAAAATCTCATTCTATATATAGTATATTATTTCATGACAAGAAAGTACCCAAAAATCAATTAAACATTTAGAGTACTAAGACTCTAAATGTGAGGATGTTGATATTTGGAGAAAATCTAATGCGTCTTATTTATCTGTCTTGCAGAAAGTTCGGAACCATCAAAAAGAGGAGCAGAAAAGTAACACAGAAAACCAGGTTCTTGGTTGGATTAATTCCATGAATTTAAGAAAATATTTCCGGAAATTAAAGCAATTTAAATCCGGAATAATTTTTGCAAACAACTGGAATTAATCCACCCTAAATTTGTGCAAGTGGATTTTTCTGTAAATTTCAGCCCAGTATGTTTTGAATTTATTTGGACTGAATTAATTCAGGCCCAAATCAAATAAAATGAACTCAAGCCCAACATCACACTTGAGCCCAGTTCAAGAAAAAATCTGAAAATTCAAAAATTGTGTCGCTAAACCCCTCCTCTGTCGCGAAACCACGTCTAGCGCCAGAAGAAGGATAGCGACACAACCTTCTAATGCAGTGAGAGTCCTGTCGCGGAATCCCTGTCGCGGGGCATGGCCTCGCGACCGGCCTTCTGTTCCGCGACACGTTTCCCCCGTTGACTTTATTTCTTCACTGAAATCGGTCGCTATACCCCTGTTGCGAGGCATGGCCTCGCGACCGGACCCCACTCCCGCGACATGTCTAATGTCGCTAGGCCCTGGTCGCGTAACCCTATTCCGCGACACGGTCTGGGGTCCGCGACCAGCTTTTTCAGTATTTATATCCCCCCCCCCCCTCCTCACCTCCTTTCCCTGCACTCACGTCAGTTTCACCCAACCTCCATCTTCTCATCTTCTCCTGTTCCCTCTTCTCTCTACCAAACGAACACCACCGTGTTCTTCGCACTCAACTATCTCTTTTTCAAGGGGAAACCATGGACCGATTCTACAGGATCCTCCCAAATCTGGGACCCTTACCTCGACCTGAACCATGGAGGGCAGGGTAGAAACCCCATTTTTCCCCCCCCTGTTCATAACTCCCTCGGTTTTTCCTTGTTCTTTTAAGAGCATAATGCGGTTTGTGTGTGCACCTTTGTTTTCAGTTTTTGAGGTTTTGAGTGCTCTTGGTTTTGAGCATTATTCGAGATTTTTTGGATCCTTAAAAACCCATTTTAAAACTGTCATGAGTTAAAATTTTGGGAAGTTTAAAACTTGAAAGAACAAACCGATGAATGTTGGGGTGTTATTTTGAGCACCATGATGTTATTGGTTCTTCTGTTCTTAAGTTCTAGGGTTGTGGGTGATCTTCTTGTTTAATTTTGCTCTCGATTTTAAATCAATGCTTCTGCAGTGTTGGTCTGAGACATTCAAGTGGAAGATCTTTTTTGGGAATATTTGTTTCCACATGTTACAATCTTGTGGGAATAAATGTTTGTTTGTTTATGGAAACATAGTACAAACACCCAATGGGAGACTTCCACTTTTCAATAAAAGTGACTTTTAGAAAAAGACAAAAAGAGTGAATAGATTTAATATTTGACTTGTGTTCTTTTTGTTCCCAATGGAACTGTAGTTTGAGTAAATAGCAGTATTTTCGTCACCCAACTGCTACTCTTTTCAAAAATTCAAATGGGACCACTCACATCCCACTTTCCTTAAATAAAACAAGTCAACCCTTTAAAATTAAAAAGAGTGTTTGCAAATTTTTGGATGTTTTAACTGTCCAAGACAGTCCAGGCAGTCCAGAAATAGCAAATCCATTGTGCCACGCCTCCACCGCACATTCCTAAATTCGAGCATTCCATCTCTTCCATTCATCTCATCCCATTTTCAACAAGTTTCTCGAACTTGTTTAATAATATTGAAAAAAACCAAACTTTTGGGCCCGATGGCCCATTAAAAATATACAGGGGCCCAATGACCCTATCTTTTCATAAAAATCTATTTTACCCATGCTTTAAATTAAAAATTCAAGTCAGAAACTTAATAATCTCACATTTAGAGCAAAACTCTAAATGTGGGGATGTTGGTTTCTAAACTTGAATAATCTCTGAGAAATTATAAAAATTGGATTCATCACTTCTTATCTTTTCAGGGGCAATCTTCCAATCCCAGACCCAGTGCCCGGAGGAACCCATCTGCTGGACCTGCCAGAAGAGCTCCTAGGTGAGATCCTCTCCAGAATAGGAGAGGATGAGATCAGGGAAGTGTTCACTGCTCAAGAAACATACCGGAAGCTTAGAAACGCAGGAAACCTCGCCATCGTTTACAAGCGATGCGAGTTGGATACGGCTAGGGTGAGGCAGTGGCAGGGGAGGATACGGAGGCAGAAAGAGAGATTTCTGAACACGTGCACTGAGGCTGGAAACTTCAACCTCCGAATTGTTCCAGCACTCCTGGCGTTCACAGAAGGGGATGAAGAGCAAGCATGCGAACTGCTACGGCCAGGCATCGAAGATAATCATAAAGCGTCTATCTTCACCCGTGGACTGATGCTTACGAGCAAAATGGATGAAGGCCAGGTCAATCAGGGGATCGCAATGATAGAGAGGATGGTGACCGATCGAGAGGTCTTCAACTACACATCTACCAACACCCTCTCGTGGATGGCAGACAATCCTGCCCCCTACTTGTTTGCAGGGCAACCACCCCGAGTCTTCTGCAGAAGAATGCATGAACCCCTGAGAGACCACAACGGCTGGTGCCTGCGCTGTGATCTGACCAGCTACGTCCACTGGCTCAGATACATGTTCTGAGAAAATGAGGAAGAAGGAATGAATCCTAGTATGCTCTAGTCCTTTTTAAGCCCTAGTGTAGGCATCATATAAGGGATTTCCTCTTTTTGCATGCAGGTTTACGCTAACTGCATAGGAATCCCTTGAAATTATTGTACTTTATCGCTTTCCACAAATTGAACTCAAGATTGAGATCTGTAACAATCTTTATTTGCTTCCTTTGAAAAGATGTCTGACAGTCCAAGATGAATAAGTGACTGTCAGACCAAAAATATGCTGTTGACATGCTCCGTATGTCAACAGTGCCTCTTTACTGCTTTAAATTAAATAACCAGCAAAAATATGCATAAACCTGCTCTAAATTCACATGTTGAATTTAGGCTTGTGATTAAATTTTCAAACTTTTAAATTGGGATAATATAATTGAGAACATGCATGAAATGAATTCCTAAGGTTTTGAGCTATAAAAATTTTATGATGCGATCAGCTTATTGGGTAATAAATCTGCATGTTAGAGATTTCGATTGAATAAATTGTTAGAATTAAGCTCTGATTAAATTTGAGAATATTGTATGACATGAATCAATCCAACCTTGTGAGATTTGAGCCATGAGTCACTTTTACTCATTTATTTTCTTTGATGTGTGAATCATTTTGATTAAAGGAAACTAGAACTTGCAATTGGGACCGATTCAAGACCATGCCATATTCCCGAAATTGAGCATATGATCGAGGCACTTAGAAAACCAAAATTTTGGCCTTCTTTTGAAATCCAAACCCAAAAATATTTTCCCTTTAGGATTAACCAATTTGAGCCTTAAGCCTAATTTTTCTTTGAAGCCCTCTATATTATTCCTATCCTTACAAAAAGACCAAGAAATTCAAACCCAAGTGTGCAAGAATAAATTTTATCAAGGCATTGAATCTATGATCATCAAATTCATATCAAATCGGTATTCAATAAACCGATTTCAAAAAAAAAAAAAAACAGTTGAACTTTATTCAACATCAATAAATTGCAAATGACAAGCAAATTAGACTAAGTCTAATGTCATACAATAGAAAAGAAAAACAAACGAAAGAAAAATATTGATGATCATAAATTTCAAATAAAAAATATGCCAAGTTATGATAGAATCAATTCTTGTCACTTCTTAGCCCAATAAATTCCCTTTCTTACCTGATGTTACAACCGTATGCCCCATTATAACCCTTAAATAAGACCTCATGATCTCAATTTGAGGAAATGAGCCGGTGGCGAGTTGGTCTGATTGCAAGCTTATGGGATAATTTAATTAAATTTGATTTTGAGCGTTCATAATTAAACCCCAATTGAGAGTGAGTGAACTTTCCGATTCTCTTACATGTAAGGCTCTGTTTCATGAATTATGTTATGTTTGTGTCATACCTTAATTCTGATTCTTAATCCTTGCATTTTTCAAACATGATGTTCATGAAGGTTGATAATAATGTTTGATTTGTAGGCCCGATGCAGTGAGCAAGTATCATTTCATTAAACACTGCAATCAAGGGAATTTAATACTTGTAGCTTTTGATTGTCTTATCCCAATCCAAAAAGAATGTGATTTATGAAGCCACGAAAATGAATTGAATATGTAGAGTCCGTGTTCTTAGGAACATTGACTCTGACTGCTCGGGGACGATCAGTATTAAATGTGAGGATGTTGATAATGGCCAGAAATGACCATTATTTTCAATCCATTTCCGTGTCTGAAACGGGCATTTGATCGCATTCCGGCCTTATACTAAATAAGAAAGCAGATGAATTGGACTGATTTATGCATAATTGTAAAAATATTGAGCTGGTATGAAAAATGCATAAATGTGTAATAAAAATTACACATTTATGTTAGAAAAATCCAAAAACATGAGAAAAAGAAAAGAAAAGAAAAATGAATGAAAAAGATGGGCAAAAGAATAAAACAAGCCCACAAAATACAAAAAGATGGGAAAAGATAGAAAAACCCACAAAAACACACGTTCCGGCCCATCAGGCCCAACAAGACGAACCAGTCGCGAGACTGGCATCCTGGCGCTAAGCATGGTCCCGCAACAGGGGACAGGCTAGCGCCACAATGATGAAATGCAAAGGAAGCCAGTCCTGGAACATCCTGTCGCTAGCCCCGTGGCGCGAACCATGGTCTAGCGACACAGTAGGAGTCCCGCGCCACCAGCATCGCAGTGAAGAAGAGATTGTCCCCAGACCCCTGTCGCTAGCCCCGTGGCGCGATCCATGGTCTCGCGACAGGAGTATGGCTAGCGACACAGAGTTGAGGACCAAGACCCAGTCGTGAAGCTTTACAGCATAAGGCCTCAGTTCGCGCCACATCGCGTGATCCGCGACATGGCTGAGATGTGTGTGATGACTTGCGACACGGGCCTCAGAATTCTATTTTATGTGTTGAATACGCCCCTTAGAATTCCATTTGATTCTGGAGCTAGTTGCTCAATTATAGCATCAAGGATAGTGCCTGAGTTAGATCTACCTAAGTGCGAGAGAATTAGCTTAGGAATTCAATTGCCTTCTGGAGAAGTAGTGTCTTGCTCTAAACGATATAACGGAATTCCTGTAGTGATAAAGAACGTAGAATTCTTCGCAAACTTGGTAGAATTTAACTTAAGAGACTTTGACATTATACTGGGGATGGATTGGCTATCCCAGTATAAAGCGGTGATCGAATGTCAAAAGCAAAAGATCACCTTGTCAAAAAGTAGGGGAAAGAGAGTTATCTTTTACTCTCAGCCCCCTAAGAAAAGTAACAAAATCGTTAGTGCACTTAAACTAAGTAACTTGATGCGTAAGGGGTATGAACTGTATGCGTGCTATGTGCACAACCTTGAGGCGGAAGGAAACAAGGTTGATAGCATACCAGTGGTAAGAGAATACCCGGACGTGTTCCCTGAAGACGTTCCGGGCATGCCACCTGAGAGAGATCTTGAATTCACTATAGATCTCATTCCGGGGACAGAGCCTGTCTCGAAAGCTCCGTACCGGATGGCACCACTGGAAATGAAGGAGTTAAAGGAACAACTCGAGGAACTATTGGGAAAAGGCTACATAAGACCGAGTACGTCCCCTTGGGGAGCACCAGTTTTATTTGTTGAGAAGAAAGACGGAGGACTACGTCTTTGTATAGATTACCGAGGACTAAACCAAGTGACCATTAAGAATAAATACCCCCTACCGAGAATAGAGGATCTGTTTGATCAGCTGAAGGGAGCTTCAGTATTCTCGAAGATCGATTTGCGATCTGGGTATCATCAATTGAGGATCGCCGAGAAGGACATTCCGAAGACGGCATTTCGAACGCGATATGGCCATTACGAGTTCACAGTGTTATCCTTCGGGTTAACAAATGCTCCGGCCATGTTCATGAATCTCATGAATAACGTGTTCCGAGAATTGTTAGATCAGTGCGTCGTTAGTGTTCATCGACGACATCCTGATCTACTCGAAGAGCGAGGAAGAGCATGCAAAACACTTACATCAAGTGTTGGAAATCTTGCGAAGAAATCGGCTATACGGCAAGCTGTCGAAATGTGACTTCTGGCTGAAAGAAGTGGCATTTCTCGGACACATAGTATCCGCTGATGGAGTATCAGTGGATCCGGAAAAAGTCTCTGCCGTAACTGAATGGGCAACTCCCAAGAGTCCAACGGAAATAAGGAGTTTCCTTGGATTAGCCGGGTATTATAGACGATTTGTGAAGGACTTTTCAAGGATTGCACGTCCTTTGACCCAGCTACTGAAGAAAGGAGCAAAATACGAGTGGACCGAAGCGTGTGAGACTGCGTTTCAAGAGCTGAAGAAACGACTCACAACCACACCTGTATTAACGCTACCATCAGAGAATGGTGACTTCGAAGTATATAGCGATGCTTCGAAGGAAGGTTTAGGTTGTGTCTTGATGCAAGACTCGAGAGTCGTAGCATATGCATCACGCCAACTAAAACCTCACGAGGAAAATTATCCGACCCACGACCTGGAGTTGGCAGCGGTCGTTTTCGCTCTAAAGATATGGAGACATTATCTTTATGGGCGAAAGTGTCGAATGTTCACCGACCACAAGAGCTTGAAATATATATTCACTCAGAAGGAGTTGAATTTGAGACAGCGAAGGTGGTTGGAACTTATAAAAGACTATGATTTAGAGATAGCATACCACGAGGGGAAGGCGAATGTGGTAGCCGATGCCCTAAGTCGGAAAACCCAACACGTGACAAACTCATTGGTAATTCCGCCGGCATTGTACTTGGAATTGGCAAGATTGGAGCTAGAACTTGTGCATCCTGGCACAGTGAGAGA
This sequence comes from Hygrophila difformis, assembly GCA_030278955.1. Classification (NCBI taxonomy): domain Eukaryota; kingdom Viridiplantae; phylum Streptophyta; class Magnoliopsida; order Lamiales; family Acanthaceae; genus Hygrophila; species Hygrophila difformis. The sequence goes on along the minus strand of JAOANR010000015.1, from coordinate 17,344,411 downwards.
AACGATCAATGCCATGATCGTAGAAACTCCAATATTGGACGAGATTCGACTCGCTCAACCGAGCGACCCGAAACTCGAGAAGATAAAAGGGTATATTGCCGAAGGAAAGGCAATAGGATTTGCTGTCCACGAGGATGGAAGCATCCGTTTCAAAGGGAGGTGGTGTGTGCCTCTTAAATGTGCCGAATTGAAGCAAAGGTTGATGGAGGAAGGGCACAACACGCCATATTCCGTACATCCCGGAGGTGACAAGCTATACAAAGATCTGAAGAAGATCTATTGGTGGCCGGGAATGAAGAAGGAAGTGGCGAACTTCGTAGCGAGATGTCTCACCTGCCAAAAGGTTAAGGCAGTGCGACATAAACCCCTAGGGTTGATGCAACCCCTAGAGATTCCAAGTTGGAAGTGGGATAGCATCTCAATGGACTTTGTCTCGGGATTACCCCGATCACCTAAAGGCATGAACAAGATTTGGGTGATTGTGGATAGGCTAACGAAGACAGCCATATTCATCCCAATGAAAGACACGTGGACTATGGACCAATTGGCCCGAGCCTACATTGATAATGTGGTACGACGACATGGAGTACCACATGATATCATTTCCGATAGAGACAGTAGATTTGTCTCTCATTTCTGGACGGAGTTACAAAAAGCTCTCGGTACTCAAATCAAAATGAGCACCGCATTCCACCCGATGACGGATGGTCAAACCGAGAGAACAATCCAAACACTAGAAGACATGCTGAGAGCATGTGTGTTGGAATTCAAAGGAAATTGGGAATCTCATTTACCCTTGATTGAGTTTTCCTATAATAATAGCTACCATGCTAGCATCGGCATGGCACCTTTCGAGGCGTTGTATGGACGAAAGTGCCGAAGCCCATTGAGCTGGGAAGAAAACGATAAGTCCGTGGTAGTGGGACCACAACTTATCGAAGACATGGCTCAACAAATCAAAGTGATTCAAGGGAAGATGAAAGCCGCACAAGACCGTCAAAAGAGTTATGCCGACGTGAGACGACGAGACCTAGAATTCCAAGTGGGAGATAGAGTCATGCTAAAGATATCACCCATGAAGGGGGTGATGCGCTTTGGCAAACGAGGGAAGTTAAGTCCTCGATATATAGGACCTTACGAAATTCTAGAACGAGTTGGAACTCTAGCCTACCGATTGGCTTTACCGCCACACTTAGATCGAGTTCATAATGTCTTCCATGTCTCGCAACTAAAGAAGTATGTGCCAGACCCGACACATGTACTTCAACCGGAGATAATTGAGCTCGATGAAGATTTGACTTACGAAGAAGTCCCAGTGCGTATTCTCGATACTAAGGAACGAGTAACGAGGAACAAAACCATCAAAATGATCAAGGTTCTTTGGTCAAACCACGAAAGTGAGACGGCAACTTGGGAAGTAGAATCCGACATGAGAGAACGATACCCGACATTGTTCCAAACCGATACCGACACAGTTATGGGGACATAACTGCAATCTTAAGGGGGAGAGGATGTGATACTACCTATTTTTCGTGCACTGTTGTAAATGTTGAACTACGTTATGGCTTGATCCCTTTACCGGGTACGTAGGCAGCTTAGAAGTTTCAATTCTAAGTTCAGTCACAACATAATAAAACAAACACACGACCTTTAGCACGAGAAAAGCCGAAACACAACTTCGAGGACGAAGTTGATTCTTAAGGAGGGTAGACTGTAATACCCGTGAATTTTCCGTTATAAAATAAAACAATAATTAAATAAATAAATAAATAAAATAAATACCATAAATAAATAAATGAAGCCAGCAAATAAATAAATAAATGAAGATAAGGAAATGAGAAATGGGATTTTAACTTAAAAAGGAATTTAATTAAATAAAAAGAGTTATTAAAGGTAAATAAATTGTACACCGAAACCCGACACTAATGAACTCGAGGATTCGAGTCCAAAACATCCAATTAGACCCGAGTGAAAATTTAGAGAGAAAGTAGAAACCCGAAGATACCCCGGAAACCGGAATTCGGGAGCATAGAGGGATAGAAACCCGAAAGAGAGGCGGAAAAGCACGACGGATCGCACGACCCGCCCGGACCGAAGTCCAGGCGAGTGTCGCGCGGTGAAGGGGGAAGAGCGCGCCACGACCGCGCCACATGACAGATTCGCCCGTTGCGTGAATCTCTCGCCCGAACGCGGATTTTTCGACTTTCGGTTGAACATCTCTCGACCCAAGACCTTTAGGTCAGATGTTGGACGCCCTAGGACTTGGGAAATCTATAAATAAACCCCTTGGGAGCCCCGAACAAGTTTACAAAACCCTACAACATTCTATACATTCGAAACCCTAAATCCGGAGTCGTCGGAGGCACGAAACCAAGACGAACGCTGTTGGACGAATTTCCTACAGATCTCCATAGTCGTGGTAAGTCTCGATCCAATCTCTATTCAATAAACGATTCGAAAACGAATCCTAACCATCTCCTTTTTCTTTCTACACCCCTTATTGGATCTAGATCGTAGAACCCGACGAACGGAGAGGAGAAACGGTGGACTGGAAGCCACGCCTTCGAATAGACGCTCCCGGACGTTCATACACTCGGTAAGTTAACTCTTACATGGTTTTGGGATGAATTAAAACATTCAAAACTAAAAGATTAACAAGAAACCGAAAATCTGTCCATCTAAACTTTCTATCGGCGCAACAGAGTTGTTGAATTTTTCCGAACCTTAAAACGAACTCAAACGGAAAAACTTATACACGAAAAACGTTCCTAAGACTTAGATCTAGCTACTGTAAAATTCTGAGAATTTTTGGAGTTGATTTGATATGTGAAAACCCACCGGAACCGAGCTGTTTAAATCTAGATCTTGAAATCTTGGACAGAACTTAGGAATGATCTTGATCACGTTTTTGACATGGGATCTAGACTGTTTTAGATCTTTGGCCGAACATGAAATTTGTAGATAATTGTCTTGAGATGATCTCTGTCAAATTTCATTAAATTTGGAGTTGAATTGGTATGGTAGAAATCGAAATCTTTAAACTGTGACACGTTAAACTCGGACAGATTTGCTCTTCTGCGAAAATTGGTGATTTTGACCTATTTAGGTATCTCGGATTGAAAAAGTTAAAACACGAAAGTTGTAGATCTTGATGTTTCTGAGTCAGATATGAAAGTTTGAAATTTTTGGAATTAAATCTGATTTTAGACGAATTTTGGAGTAAACTGTGATTTACCGGAATCAAAATCTTGAAATCTTGTTGAAACATAGAGTTAACCTTTAGGGTTGAAACGAATTGAGATATTATTTTTAGATGAATAAAATTGAAGTCAGATTTTAAAAATTAAATCCCCTTACAAACTTGATAAACTAAAATTAGGGGTGAGTGCTCTGCAGGGTGCCCCCTAACGATTCACTTCGTGCCGTAATGGACGATGGTGACCCCGCGCGCTATACTTGAAATGTGATATTGCCAAAACGGCGAAATATAGAGCCTACACTCTCGTGAATATCCGTATGGGTTTCCCGAGGCTCCGGAGTGGTACTGGGTATGGCTGATACGGTTGCGGCCGCCGGGCTACCGGCTAAACTTGTTGACATCGCGATGCTATCGTGAAACTTTGAAATACCAAATCGGGGATGTAATGGGGATATTAAATTACATTAAATTAGACTAAATTATGTCGTTGTCCAATTAAATTATTTAAATGCTTTCTTTAAATTATGGCTTTTATCTTAAACCATGCGACATGTGTTATTAAATAGAGCCCTGTGATAAATTATGATATTGAATAGTTGATTAGATTAAATTAAATATTATGTTATTATCATGCTTTATTTAAATTATTAAATTAATGGCTTTTAAACCCTACGATCATGCATGTGTTAACTTACTCAGCAAATTTGCTGACCAAAACCGTTTTTATTCCTTTTCTTACAGAATATGTGGAATGAGCATGTGTGAGCACGATTCATGCATGGGATTTTGGGGATTGTTATTTTGCTAATAAATTCGTACTTTAGACTATATTATGAACGGGCCTGTTTAACCCGTGTTTTGGCCATGTCGGCCCTATTTAAATTTTCCGCTGCGATACTATACTAAAACAATTATTTCCGCTGCGCTATACTATTATTATTTTCCAATTATATTGTATGGGCTATCTTGAATGATTTAAATACTTTTAAATACTGCAATACCTAGCCTTGCATCTCTTTAGTAAGCTCGGAGAAACCGTGTCTTACTATGGAGATGTGGCGGTGACATCCCGACCTGGGTGACCAAAAACCGGGGTGTTACAAGTTGGTATCAGAGCCCGGCTATTTTTAAACTATTATTTTTAAACCATTACTATTTTTAAACTATTATTTTTTTAAAACCATTATTATTTTTAAACTACTATTAGTATATTGACTATTATTTTAAATATTAAAGTATTATTTCCATGGAAAATTTTTATTTTAAAACCCATGGAAAAAACATATATATATATTGCATTAAATTATTTTGGGGGGGGGGGGGGGGAATATCATTTGCATTGGCATATTGCATCTCTCCTATGAACTTAGGATCTTGGCGAAACTTGAACTTAGAATCTTGGCAAAACTTGAACTTAGAATCTTGGCGAATTGAACCTAGAATCTTGGCGAATTGAACTTAGAATCTTGGCGAATATTAACTTAGATCTCTTGCTTGCGCTAGATGGCTAGTCAAGACATGATGCAGTTGATGGTCAGGATGATGAGTGTTCATCTCGATTCCCACCAAACCTTAGAGCAAATGAAGTACCGTATGGCTCAATTGGAGGCCGATTTACGCCACCATGGGCAACTTGAGAGAGGCGGATCATCACCGCATAAACCAACTCGAGCGCCAAGTCCAAACCCTCACTACGCAAAACTTAATACTAAAAGAAGACATCGATGCCCACGGGCAGGACTTAAACACTATCTTTGACGAGCTGATGCCGCCGAGTTCGGAGGAGGAAGATCCGGAGGAAAGATCCTGCTACCCCACCGGAGGATGTCATGAGACACTAGAGCTTCTATTGTTAGATACTATTTTGCTAGGAAAATATCGCTACTTTTGTACTAAAATTTCTTTTGAGGAAATAAAATGGCCGATTTATTTATTTTTTTTAAATCGAAAGGGAAATTTTAAAATAAAACCCCCCGAGGCGTCGTATGCTTCTTGGTTCGAACAAAGCACCACGTGCTAAATTGCAATACACATACATTTATGGAAATTGCTTAGATTATATGTTAAATTCACCAGACCTAATCTCTTCCGTTTGTACCAGAATGGCACCCAGAGGAAGAGGAAGAGGAAGAACCCAACCCGCTCCCCAAACCACCACTGAAACACCCACTGAAACACCACCAAACGTCACTGAACCGATTCAACCTGAGATGGAACAGCCCCAAGGTGCGCAGGACGCCCCCGCACCGAACAATGTGGGCGATCGTCTTAGGACGATAGAGGAAGTGTTGATTGCGCTCGGGAACGCGCAAGTCAACCAGGGTCAAGCTGCGGTGGTACCTCCGCCCCAAGCTCGCCCTAACTACCTGGTGATGGTGAATCCTTACCAGCCGCCCCACTATGCTGGTGAGGAGGATCCAGCTAAACTGGAGGAATGGATCCGGACTTTTGACAAGCTGCTGGGAGCGGTCAAATGTCCGGAAGGCGAAAGAGTGCATGTCGCCTCATACTACTTGGGAGGCGAAGCTGACGACTGGTGGCAGGCGACGCAAGCCAAACTGACTGAGGATGACGAGCCCTACTCGTGGATGGAGATGATGGAACTACTCAGGGATCGATTCTATCCCTTGAGTACTAAAGCTACCATGTACGAAGAGTTCCTGTCACTGAAGCAGGGAGGCCAAACCGTACAAGAGTACTACACACGATTCAAGGAGCTGGTGAGGTTCGCACCAAGGCTAGTGCCTACTGATGCAGAAAAGGCACAGAAGTTCGAGATGGGACTGAACCTGTCCGTGCGCGAGGTGATCGCGGGGGTACACTACCCCGATTTGCAAGCAGTGTATGACCGCGCTGTGGCAGTAGCACGCGTGCAGCAGCTGAAAAGAAGGGTGAGTGGGGAGTCCAGCAGGGGTCCTCAAGACAAGAGAAGCCGAGACTCAAGAAACGAGAACAACACTGGAAGGAACGAGCAGCGCAGAGGGTCGAATAGGCCCCAACAAAACAACACTGGGAGGAGGTTCAACCAGGAAGATCCGGTACCACCTTGCCCGAGATGTGGACGACCCCATCTGGCAAGGGGATGCCCGCAACAAGGCGCCTGTTACCGATGCGGTCGAATGGGTCACGTTCGACGGGATTGCCGAACTAGGCTCGAGAACATAACAAAGAGGGACGATTTAGTCGCGGGGCAAGAACAGCCTCAAAACCAAAACGGGCGAAACGGCAATAACCAAGGGTACAGACCCCCTCAAAATAGGCCGCAAAACCAGAACCAGAACCAACGACCTCCGCCCCCTCAGAATCAAAACCAGCAACAAAATCAGCAGCCGAATGCGAATCAGCAAGGCAATCAGGGACGCCCTATGGGGAGGCTGAACGTGGTGAACCAAGCGGACGTGCCTGCACAAGGAGAAGTGATGGCAGGTACATTTTATGTGTTGAATACGCCCCTTAGAATTCTATTTGATTCTGGAGCTAGTTGCTCAATTATAGCATCAAGGATAGTGCCTGAGTTAGATCTACCTAAGTGCGAGAGAATTAGCTTAGGAATTCAATTGCCTTCTGGAGAAGTAGTGTCTTGCTCTAAACGATATAACGGAATTCCTGTAGTGATAAAGAACGTAGAATTCTTCGCAAACTTGGTAGAATTTAACTTAAGAGACTTTGACATTATACTGGGGATGGATTGGCTATCCCAGTATAAAGCGGTGATCGAATGCCAAAAGCAAAAGATCACCTTGTCAAAAAGTAGGGGAAAGAGAGTTATCTTTTACTCTCAGCCCCCTAAGAAAAGTAACAAAATCGTTAGTGCACTTAAACTAAGTAACTTGATGCGTAAGGGGTATGAACTGTATGCGTGCTATGTGCACAACCTTGAGGCGGAAGGAAACAAGGTTGATAGCATACCAGTGGTAAGAGAATACCCGGACGTGTTCCCTGAAGACGTTCCGGGCATGCCACCTGAGAGAGATCTTGAATTCACTATAGATCTCATTCCGGGGACAGAGCCTGTCTCGAAAGCTCCGTACCGGATGGCACCACTAGAAATGAAGGAGTTAAAGGAACAACTCGAGGAACTATTGGGAAAAGGCTACATAAGACCGAGTACGTCCCCTTGGGGAGCACCGGTTTTATTTGTTGAGAAGAAAGACGGAGGACTACGTCTTTGCATAGATTACCGAGGACTAAACCAAGTGACCATTAAGAATAAATACCCCCTACCGAGAATAGAGGATCTGTTTGATCAACTGAAGGGAGCTTCAGTATTCTCGAAGATCGATTTGCGATCTGGGTATCATCAATTGAGGATCGCCGAGAAGGACATTCCGAAGACGGCATTTCGAACGCGATATGGCCATTACGAGTTCACAGTGTTATCCTTCGGGTTAACAAATGCTCCGGCCATGTTCATGAATCTCATGAACAACGCGTTCCGAGAATTGTTAGATCAGTGCGTCGTAGTGTTCATCGACGACATCCTGATCTACTCGAAGAGCGAGGAAGAGCATGCAAAACACTTACATCAAGTGTTGGAAATCTTGCGAAGAAATCAGCTATACGGCAAGCTGTCGAAATGTGACTTCTGGCTGAAAGAAGTGGCATTTCTCGGACACATAGTATCCGCTGATGGAGTATCAGTGGATCCGGCAAAAGTCTCTGCCGTAACTGAATGGGCAACTCCCAAGAGTCCAACGGAAATAAGGAGTTTCCTTGGATTAGCCGGGTATTATAGACGATTTGTGAAGGACTTTTCAAGGATTGCACGTCCTTTGACCCAGCTACTGAAGAAAGGAGCAAAATACGAGTGGACCGAAGCGTGTGAGACTGCGTTTCAAGAGCTGAAGAAACGACTCACAACCACACCTGTATTAACGCTACCATCAGAGAATGGTGACTTCGAAGTATATAGCGATGCTTCGAAGGAAGGTTTAGGTTGTGTCTTGATGCAAGACTCGAGAGTCGTAGCATATGCATCACGCCAACTAAAACCTCACGAGGAAAATTATCCGACCCACGACCTGGAGTTGGCAGCGGTCGTTTTCGCTCTAAAGATATGGAGACATTATCTTTATGGGCGGAAGTGTCGAATGTTCACCGACCACAAGAGCTTGAAATATATATTCACTCAGAAGGAGTTGAATTTGAGACAGCGAAGGTGGTTGGAACTTATAAAAGACTATGATTTAGAGATAGCATACCACGAGGGGAAGGCGAATGTGGTAGCCGATGCCCTAAGTCGGAAAACCCAACACGTGACAAACTCGTTGGTAATTCCGCCGGCATTGTACTTGGAATTGGCAAGATTGGAGCTAGAACTTGTGCATCCTGGCACAGTGAGAGAAACGATCAATGCCATGATCGTAGAAACTCCAATATTGGACAAGATTCGACTCGCTCAACCGAGCGACCCGAAACTCGAGAAGATAAAAGGGTATATTGCCGAAGGAAAGGCAATAGGATTTGCTGTCCACGAGGATGGAAGCATCCGTTTCAAAGGGAGGTGGTGTGTGCCTCTGAAATGTGCCGAATTGAAGCAAAGGTTGATGGAGGAAGGGCACAACACGCCATATTCCGTACATCCCGGAGGTGACAAGCTATACAAAGATCTGAAGAAGATCTATTGGTGGCCGGGAATGAAGAAGGAAGTGGCGAACTTCGTAGCGAGATGTCTCACCTGCCAAAAGGTTAAGGCAGTGCGACATAAACCCCTAGGGTTGATGCAACCCCTAGAGATTCCAAGTTGGAAGTGGGATAGCATCTCAATGGACTTTGTCTCGGGATTACCCCGATCACCTAAAGGCATGAACAAGATTTGGGTGATTGTGGATAGGCTAACGAAGACAGCCATATTCATCCCAATGAAAGACACGTGGACTATGGACCAATTGGCCCGAGCCTACATTGATAATGTGGTACGACGACATGGAGTACCACATGATATCATTTCCGATAGAGACAGTAGATTTGTCTCTCATTTCTGGACGGAGTTACAAAAAGCTCTCGGTACTCAAATCAAAATGAGCACCGCATTCCACCCGATGACGGATGGTCAAACCGAGAGAACAATCCAAACACTAGAAGACATGCTGAGAGCATGTGTGTTGGAATTCAAAGGAAATTGGGAATCTCATTTACCCTTGATTGAGTTTTCCTATAATAATAGCTACCATGCTAGCATCGGCATGGCACCTTTCGAGGCGTTGTATGGACGAAAGTGCCGAAGCCCATTGAGCTGGGAAGAAAACGATAAGTCCGTGGTAGTGGGACCACAACTTATCGAAGACATGGCTCAACAAATCAAAGTGATTCAAGGGAAGATGAAAGCCGCACAAGACCGTCAAAAGAGTTATGCCGACGTGAGACGACGAGACCTAGAATTCCAAGTGGGAGATAGAGTCATGCTAAAGATATCACCCATGAAGGGGGTGATGCGCTTTGGCAAACGAGGGAAGTTAAGTCCTCGATATATAGGACCTTACGAAATTCTAGAACGAGTTGGAACTCTAGCCTACCGATTGGCTTTACCGCCACACTTAGATCGAGTTCATAATGTCTTCCATGTCTCGCAACTAAAGAAGTATGTGCCAGACCCGACACATGTACTTCAACCGGAGATAATTGAGCTCGATGAAGATTTGACTTACGAAGAAGTCCCAGTGCGTATTCTCGATACTAAGGAACGAGTAACGAGGAACAAAACCATCAAAATGATCAAGGTTCTTTGGTCAAACCACAAAAGTGAGACGGCAACTTGGGAAGTAGAATCCGACATGAGAGAACGATACCCGACATTGTTCCAAACCGATACCGACACAATTATGGGGACATAACTGCAATCTTAAGGGGGAGAGGATGTGATACTACCTATTTTTCGTGCACTGTTGTAAATGTTGAACTACGTTATGGCTTGATCCCTTTACCGGGTACGTAGGCAGCTTAGAAGTTTCAATTCTAAGTTCAGTCACAACATAATAAAACAAACACACGACCTTTAGCACGAGAAAAGCCAAAACACAACTTCGAGGACGAAGTTGATTCTTAAGGAGGGTAGACTGTAATACCCGTGAATTTTCCGTCATAAAATAAAACAATAATTAAATAAATAAATACTAAATAAAATGAATACCATAAATAAATAAATGAAGCCAGCAAATAAATAAATAAATGAAGATAAGGAAATGAGAAATGGGATTTTAACTTAAAAAGGAATTTAATTAAATAAAAAGAGTTATTAAAAGTAAATAAATTGTACACCGAAACCCGACACTAATGAACTCGAGGATTCGAGTCCAAAACATCCAATTAGACCCGAGTGAAAATTTAGAGAGAAAGTAGAAACCCGAAGATACCCCGGAAACCGGAATTCGGGAGCATAGAGGGATAGAAACCCGAAAGAGAGGCGGAAAAGCACGACGGATCGCACGACCCGCCCGGACCGAAGTCCAGGCGAGTGTCGCGCGGTGGCCGCGCGGTGAAGGGGGAAGAGCGCGCCACGACCGCGCCACATGACAGATTCGCCCGTTGCGTGAATCTCTCGCCCGAACGCGGATTTTTCGACTTTCAGTTGAACATCTCTCGACCCAAGACCTTTAGGTCAGATGTTGGACGCCCTAGGACTTGGGAAATCTATAAATAAACCCCTTGGGAGCCCCGAACAAGTTTACAAAACCCTACAACATTCTATACATTCGAAACCCTAAATCCGGAGTCGTCGGAGGCACGAAACCAAGACGAACGCTGTTGGACAAATTTCCTACAGATCTCCATAGTCGTGGTAAGTCTCGATCCAATCTCTATTCAATAAACGATTCGAAAACGAATCCTAACCATCTCCTTTTTCTTTCTACACCCCGTATTGGATCTAGATCGTAGAACCCGACGAACGGAGAGGAGAAACGGTGGACTGGAAGCCACGCCTTCGAATAGACGCTCCCGGACGTTCATACACTCGGTAAGTTAACTCTTACATGGTTTTGGGATGAATTAAAACATTCAAAACTAAAAGATTAACAAGAAACCGAAAATCTGTCCATCTAAACTTTCTATCGGCGCAACAGAGTTGTTGAATTTTTCCGAACCTTAAAACGAACTCAAACGGAAAAACTTAAACACGAAAAACGTTCCTAAGACTTAGATCTAGCTACTGTAAAATTCTGAGAATTTTTGGAGTTGATTTGATATGTGAAAACCCACCGGAACCGAGCTGTTTAAATCTAGATCTTGAAATCTTGGACAGAACTTAGGAATGATCTTGATCACGTTTTTGACATAGGATCTAGACTTTTTTAGATCTTTGGCCGAACATGAAAGTTGTAGATAATTGTCTTAAGATGATCTCTGTCAAATTTCATTAAATTTGGAGTTGAATTGGTATGGTAGAAATCGAAATCTTTAAACTATGACACGTTAAACTCGGACAGATTTGCTCTTCTGCGAAAATTGGTGATTTTGACCTATTTAGGTATCTCGGATTGAAAAAGTTAAAACACGAAAGTTGTAGATCTTGATGTTTCTGAGTCAAATATGAAATTTTGAAATTTTTGGAATTAAATCTGATTTTAGACGAATTTTGGAGTAAACTGTGATTTACCGGAATCAAAATCTTGAAATCTTGTTGAAACATGGAGTTAACCTTTAGGGTTGAAACGAATTGAGATATTATTTTTAGATGAATAAAATTGAAGTCAGATTTTAAAAATTAAATCCCCTTACAAACTTGATAAATTAAAATTAGGGGTGAGTGCTCTGCAGGGTGCCCCCTAACGATTCACTTCGTGTCGTAATGGACGATGGTGACCCCGCGCGCTATACTTGAAATGTGATATTGCCAAAACGGCGAAATATAGAGCCTACATTCTCGTGAATATTCGTATGGGTTTCCCGAGGCTCCGGAGCGGTACTGGGTATGGCTGATACGGTTGCGGCCGCCGGGCTACCGGCTAAACTTGTTGACATCGCGATGCTATCGTGAAACTTTGAAATACCAAATCGGGGATGTAATGGGGATATTAAATTACATTAAATTAGACTAAATTATGTCGTTGTCCAATTAAATTATTTAAATGCTTTCTTTAAATTATGGCTTTTATCTTAAACCATGCGATATGTGTTATTAAATAGAGCCCTGTGATAAATTATGCTATTGAATAGTTGATTAGATTAAATTAAATATTATGTTATTATCATGCTTTATTTAAATTATTAAATTAATGGCTTTTAAACCCTACGATCATGCATGTGTTAACTTACTCAGCAAATTTGCTGACCAAAACCGTTTTTATTCATTTTCTTACAGAATATGTGGACTGAGCATGTGTGAGCACGATTCATGCATGGGATTTTGGGGATTGTTATTTTGCTAATAAATTCGTACTTTAGACTATATTATGAACGGGCCTGTTTAACCCGTGTTTTGGCCATGTCGGCCCTATTTAAATTTTCCGTTGCGATACTATACTAAAACAATTATTTCCGCTGCGCTATACTATTATTATTTTCCAATTATATTGTATGGGCTATCTTGAATGATTTAAATACTTTTAAATACTGCAATACCTAGCCTTGCATCTCTTTAGTAAGCTCGGAGAAACCGTGTCTTACTATGGAGATGTGGCGGTGACATCCCGACCTGGGTGACCAAAAACCGGGGTGTTACATCGCGGCACAACTTTTGCTTAGCGACCAGGACTCATATTCTTGTTATTTGTATCTGCATGGCTCTTGTCGCGGAACACCCTTGTCGCGACTCAACTTTTATTCCGAGACAGGAAATTATGCCCTGTATTATTTTGAAAACCCCAGTCGCTAGAAATCCTGTCGCGGAGCCATGCTCCGCGACACAACTCCAGATTAGCGACTGGGAACCAAAATACTTAGAAATTTTCAGAAAAATCTTGTGTCGCTAAACTCCTGTCGCGGACCCACGGTCCGCGACACAACTTTTGCTTAGCGACACAAGGTGAAACTCTGCCCAAATTTCTGTAAATCTGTCGAGGTATCCATGTCGCGGGTCTAGGCTCGTGACACAATTTATGGTATCTCGACAGAATCCTCTTCTCTATTTAACTCCAAAAATTCTGATCTTCTATCCCTCATTATATTGCAAAAACGCACATCTGACTCCCACGGATTAAGATG